>CM036758.1:29801646-31011646 GCA_020796225.1 Arion vulgaris | reverse complement strand
ACATCCCATCTCTAATAATCAACCAATCTTCCTCTGTATCACATTCTAGTTTCGGATGTTTGACGAAGAATTTCATAATTTCTGAATTATTCAGTTCAATCTTGGGGAAAACACAAGCATTTTGTTGAGATCTTAAGCCCGACTTCGCTCGTTCAAAAATGTCTCGACGACCTTTTTGAGTCTTCACCTCAAGCGGGCTATCATTTCCAAGTTTGTCGTAAACATTCCTAAACCTTATTAAACCAATATTATAGACGATAATGAAACAAACGATGACAGCTAAGACAATTCGTGCCAATCTTGCAGCAGAGACACGGGATCTCAAAAACAAGGATGCGTTCCTCATTTTAGAACACCAGATGTTCATCTGTTAAATAAATAATACATTTTAGAATATTTGTGAAGTAAAGTTTCAATAACAAACCGGTAATTGTATTATTAAATAAACTACGTCTTGGTTTTGTGTGTGTAATATGTGCTGTTTTAAACCAAAAAAATAAAGCTCATTTCAAACTTCTTGCAAAATGGTGTGCAAATTGGTGATATAAGTGACGATTCTCAAATTATTCTTCGGCGATATATGGTACTGCGCTTAATTGGTTATATAATAATAATAAATATCGATTATGGGGAAGAATGGATACCGATGCCTTCAATATACGAGAACACTTTTTCCGCCATCATTAAATTTGACAAAAGTTGCAAAGAGAGGAATCTCGTGGCGTTGGATGCAGACGTTAAGGCTATCATTGATGAAAACTGCAATGAAGGTGCCGTTGTGATTTACACGGATGGATCGGTAGTTTGTCACGAAGTGTCCGCATGGGCTTTCTCTGCAAGCTCATGTGACAGAACGGTCCATGAGGCCAGTAGTGCATTTCGTATGACAACAAGCAGCATGGCAATGGAGGTACTGGCGGTGACTAATGCTTTACGTTGGCTGGAGTAAAAAAACTACACTCATGCGTGCATTCTGAGTGATACATTGAGTATGATCCGCAAATTAGAGGCTGGTTCGGTGCGCAGGCATTGGACTGAATCACAACAAGCGTCAACAATTTGCAGAATACACTTATCTTCGCTCCGGGGCACATGGGTGTCATTGGCAATGAGAGAACAGACAGACTGGCTGGCTCTGCCACCATATCAGCGGGCCAGCCAATGGATAGAGCTGATATTTTGAACACCCTCATAGAGTGTGGCCGCAAAGAAGATTTTAATTGAAACCAATCCACGTCAACTACTAGATTGCAGGAGCTGGGTTTGAAGACTGGAGTAGCAAGAAAATAACAGCATAACAGGTAGGCTCATCAATCAACATCGAACTGGTACGGTCAGTCGCTGGACGCTGTTGGAGATATTGCGAAGGAGATCGAAGCACCTATGGACATGTCCGGAGTGCAATGAAGATATTCCAAACTGAAACTGAAACTGAAAGCCCATCAATAGGTCGTAGGGTGTCACTTGGAGACATCAGCACAAACAGCACGCCATGATTCTGTCTCAACTCCTCAAGCGAGTGTGGAGAAACTCTGCCCCGACCAGCTCTTGATGTTGTCAAACCAGGATTTTCTCTGCCCTCCTTTCCTTCTTCCACCCCCAACTGTTCTCTGTAGGATAGTCTTAGAGAGTGAACTATGTCTTATCACATGCCCGAACCACGCAAGTTGACGCCGTTTCACGATTGTCTAGAGTGGTACTTGTCGACCTGCAAGGTTGTTTATTTGGTCTCTTACATAAATATTTGTCTTATGTTCTATGTAACTAATACGTAGTACCCGTCTGTAACAGTTAATTGGTTCTTGCTTACTGAAGCAATGTTATAGCAGTCTTGGTAGACCCATAGGGTGCCAGTCTCTCTCAAAAGATGTTGAGGAATATGCTTACTGGTGGTTTCTGTAGGTCACTGGTTAAACACAGTCCTCATTCTGCTCATCAGACATTCAGTTCTACGTCTACAACATGTGGTCACAACCAGTCGACCTTAAAACTAATCTTTGAAGAAGCCTGACATACCTGAAGATGACTGCCTAGTTTGTGGTTCATAGTAGATTGTCTATTAGGGTTTCCAACCTCCGGAAACTTACGTGGATATACGTCCATGGGCATGCGGGAGTTTTCGGAAAATGAGGGGGCAGACATGCGTGCGTCAGCATCATTGATTGCCGGGAAGTTGAGGATGGATAAGTGGAATGTTCTTCGGTCTATTCCCGACTTCCTGTTGGAGGAAGAGACTAAAATATATGTTGAATCGATCCAGCGATTTAAGCAGTTTGGAGTTACCTTTGTACAAGTAGATGCATAAGGAACAAAGTGAAAAGTGTGTTTAATCAGCGAGCCACATGAACCATCCATATGCATACCCTTCGATATCTGTTGGGGGAGACTAAGCACATATTGGTCTGTCCTGAGTGAGTGATGTGACGTTCTCAATGAAACTACAGGAACCTTGATCTTTTACTTAATGATCCACATTACAAGTACCTTATAAGTCGAAGCTTTTTACTTGATGTAGTAATTCTCCATGTATTTTTATATTCATTTTAGGTTTTCCATTTCCTTGTTGATTACCATAGTTTTGTTTTCTGTATGTTAATGTCTAATCCATATTCCTTGCTAGTTCTGTCCAATAAGTCTTCAAACAACTAGAGGGAATGCCAGGACTCAAGATCAATGGAAAAATAATAAATAACTTAAGATATGCAGATGACACAGTATTGGTAGCAGAAAATGAACAAGATCTACAAGAATTAGTGGACCAATTGGACAGAACTAGCAAGGAATATGGATTAGACATTAACATACAGAAAACAAAAACTATGGTAATCAACAAGGAAATGGAAAAACCTAAAATGAATATAAAAATACATGGAGAATTACTACATCAAGTAAAAGCTACTCCTATCTCGGTCAGATGATAACAGATGATGGCAGATGTATAACTGAAATTAAAAGAGAATAGGAATGGCCAAGGATAATTTCAATAGTATGAGAAAGTTACTGACATCCAAACAAATCACAAACAGGCTAAAAATTAGAATGATCAAATGCTATATATATCCTATATTAATGTATGGCTCGAAACATGGACAATGAACAAGCAGTTAGAAGACAGAATTGATGCATTTGAGATGTGGATATATAGAAGAATAAGCAGAGTTTCATGGACAGAAAAACAGACAAATAAACAAGTTTTAGGAAAACTAGGCATGAAGAAACAATTATTAAGAGAAATAAAATTCAGACAAGTAAAGTATTTTGGGCACATAAAAAGGCATGACACCATGATAAAACATTTACTAGAGGGAAAGTTGAGGGGAGAAGAGCAAGAGGAAGACCGAGAGATAAGTGGGAGGAAACTTTAAGAAATGGACAGGTTACAGTCTGGCAGAGTGCAACACAAGGCGAAAGACAGAGGATGCTGGAGATTCATTGCAGCCAACCTTCGATGTGAGACGGCACCTGATGATGATGATGATATAAGTCGAAGCAAGTCTCGCCAGAATGGCGAAGGACACTACTGATAAGAAAAAATCACGCAAAATTCAGTCTATCTATTCTCTAATCCTGTTTTGTCTTTCAGCGTCAGGTCGAAAAGGAGACACCTGGAGCGAGCTTCTCTGTGTGCCTTGTCGTTCGTTCTCTTCTCCAATTCTGGTTTGCTTTACAACTTCAGGGTAAGAAGTTTTTTCTAGCACGCACTTTTGTGTGTGCTTCATAAATAGTGTCTTTCGTCTCTTCTGTTATCACTGAGGTCCACATTTTGCGTGACCTTTTGCTTTGTATCCACTGTATCGGAGCAACATTACTCTCTGTGGTGAACTGTCTGTTGGTAATCTGCTTATATGGCAGAACCATTTAATTTGTTGCTTCTTGATCATTAGATATTATGAGTTATAACAGCGAGAGAGAGAGAGAGAGAAAGAAATAACAGCATACACCAGCATGCATGGCACATGATGGTGATGTTCAAGGAATGTCTCCTGTGTCGCCATGGAGAGGTATCGACTGAGAATTTAACAATTGAATGTATCGCGTTGAAGAAGTATCGATTACAAATTTATTATTTCTAGCTAGAAGCTGTCTAAATGTAGCCTTGAGAAGGTCGACCCGTTTCCACTTGTACAGAAATTGTGTTGATATGGAACAATTAATGGCGTGTACAGGTACTTTTAATTACAGGATCTCACACGAAGCTATTGTAGTAGGCACACAAAGCAGTCAACGATAATGAGAGATCAAAAATGCCTACATCAAAACAATAACAGGGAAGACTGCAGTAAAACTTTGTAACAAAGGCGAAATATGGAAACACAAAGAACGATACAGTAGTAGTATTCCTCTCGTACTGTGGCTGAGTGGTTAAGTCCTTTGCCTTGCGAGTCGAAGGTCGTGGGTTCGAATCCGGACCACGGCCTTCTGTTCACGAGTGCAGTTTTTCCCAGAGACCCCTAGGATTGTTGCCGGAGCTACGGAGTTCGTGGTTTGGGCAATACTCTCGGCAGGTGGCATGCCATTTCTGCGGAGAGGGACCGAGCCATATGTGGTATAACCCGGTGCAATGAAGTCAATCCTTCGGCTTTAAAACCTTGTTATACGTTACATAGAGCCTGCAAGTAATTTCTCCATACCGTTCTGTCCTGGGCAACTTGTTCAGTCTCTTCCATGGAATTGAGTCCAATATTTCTTGTCTCCCTCAGCAAAGTTCGTCTCCGCGTTTCCCTAGGTCTTCCTCTCTTTCTTGAACCCTTTGCCTCCCACTTCAATGCCTGCTTATGTTTTGATCATTTCTTCTCAAGGTGTGCCAACATATCTCCATCTTCTCCTTCTTATAATAGTTGTCACTAGTGGTTGACCAGACATTTCTCTGATTTTATCACTTCTCCCGAATTCGTTCCATTTTATATTCATTATTTTTCGCAGACATCTATTTTCAAATGCATTCAACTTGCTTTCTATATCTTTAATCATTTTCCAACTATCGCTGGCATATGTTAGGATTGATACAACATTTTCCAACTATCGCTGGCATATGTTAGAATTGATACAACATTTTCCAACTATCGCTGGCATATGTTAGAATTGATACAATATTTTCCAACTCTCACTGGCATATGTTATATAGTGTAACAGTTTTGGTTTTTGCTTATTCCATACTGAGCTGACGTCATACCACTCCGAGCAGACCCATAGGTGCTCAATCTTCCCCAACATAAGTCGAAGAGTATGCATACTGATGGTTCCAATGACTCGCTGGTTAAACATACACCTCACTCTACCCCTCAAGCACCTAGCTCTACTTGTTCAATGTGTAATTACAAACTCATTACATCGCTGACGCTGATTTGATTCAACATCTTCTTCTTCTTCTTCTTCAAACGCTCCATATCAACCACTTGTTAACCACTCTGTGTGATTTGTATGTGATCTAAGCCTAAGAGCGGTTGTACGTTGTGCCAGTTATGCGCCTACAAGTAGGTCAACACATCCGATTTCCGCGATGCTTTTTATTTACTAGGTAATTTCCTAGGTCCTACATCAGTCGCATCTTACGACATACCTTGTAGGTCGCAGTGGTACTATTCTTTTCCTCCCTTGCGGGCTCCGGCACCACATGAGCGGATTCAGCATCAATGTTAATGTCGTTGTCTCCGGCACCACATGAGCGGATTCAGCATCAATGTTAATGTCGTCTCCGGCACCACATGAGCGGATTCAGCATCAATGTTAATGTCGTGATCTCTCAGTGGGTTACTAAGAGACCCAAGAACATTCCCCCTTTATCCATCTTCTGAATCCCTGAAAAGGATCTCGGAAATATGCGCATGTAAATAGAACAACCTGGTCCAAATTAATGCAAAACCGAAGCATCAAAACTAATGAACAATACAATAAGTAGTCACATAATTAATCTTCTTTTTCTTCTTTTGTCGTCACACTGTTAACGGGTTGTTGCCGTGTTGTAGTTTTCTGTTTTTGTTTTGCGCTATTCTGGTGGCTTGTTATTTTTGCTATTTGACAGGATTCTGCTATGCCATCTAACCATCTTTTTCGTGGTCTTTCGCTCGCCGTCTTTCCTGATGTTCTGTTGTTATAGAAGACTTATACTGTAGAGTTTGAATGCATTTTTATTAAGTGGCCAAACCACTTCATTCTTTGTTTCTCAATGTAATTCAAGCAAGGTTTTGTACCAACTTTCTTTCTTATGCTGATGTTGGTGACTATGTCTTTTCTGGTGTTGTTGGTAACTTTTCGTAGGCAGCGCATTTCACATATAGTTATTTTTTGTGACTATGCTTTGCACATTGTCCATGTTTATCTCTGGTAACACAAAGCAGGTATGAAAATGCTGTTGATCATAACTAATCTTAACAATACTAATTAATAAATCACAGGTATAACGAGATCACTGGAAGATACACACCTGTCCGAACTCTGAACTGTAGCCATAACACTTTGAATTAGTTCAGTTAATTAGGAGACTTAACCGCGTAAAGTGATTGGGTTACATTCTAATTTACCTATTGAACTAAGGTAGACAGAACAACACCACCAACTTACTGAAAACGTACCTTTTCTTTCAAACATTATTGCGCTGATAATTTATTTGATTCAACCGTCACCTTAGCCATCTGCGCGAGATAACGAATCTGAGTGTGGGGTCAAAGGCTCTGAGGTCATGGTGGTAACATGAGCCAGGGTTAGCGAGGGCGCGCTAACAAGACCCTGCCCTAACCTCCACGCGGTGACCCTTGAAACAGACTCTGGTTCTGGTCTGGCTAAGAGGGGCAGGGATCGGGAGAGGAAACTACTGGTAGTGGTAGCAGTGCAATTACGGAAATACGATAAAGATACATACAAATAAAATGCACAATTCTCCTGACCTATGTCCAACAAGATATTGCCCAAGTCCCTGAACGCAAAGAAACAGCAACGAAACGACTCAGACATGGATGAGAGGTGCATCCAGTGACCAAACGTATGCCCACGTAGGGCGAAGCTCGAAGCCCTGAGGAGGGGCAAACATTGCCAGCCCGTCGGCAAGAATAAATAAGACAGGACCGTAACGAATGAAAGTCTACCCTCGTGTTGGTGCGAGAGAAGATTGCAGCTGACCCCGCATTGGTAGCCTGGTGCAGATACATGTACTGGGCAAGGTTTGCCGAGCGCAAAAGAACAAGTTGCGTTTAGTGCATAACGAAACTACCGCCCTGGGAAAACCGTGCAAGGTACTGTGCGATTAAAATTAACATCCCCGGAAGAACTGAGGTTGGTGATGCCTAACGGAACTGCCAGCCTTGGGGCAACTGGGCAAGGTTCGATTGCAGTCGTAACTAACATCCCCGGAATAACTGGGGCGGGTGATGGCGGCGAGCGCAAAATCCTCAGTTACGCTTATAGTGCCCACTGAAACGACCCTCTACATTGCTTGTACTCGGCCCCATGCCAGTGCTTTCGAGGTAAAATGCAAATTGCCACGCACCGATACGCGTCTAGAAAAGGCTGAGAATGTTCCTCCCCGGATCAAACTCAAAATGTACGGTAAAGCAAGGCCGACAATGTACGGATCAAACAGGAAGCCCGGGTCCTGAACATTGGCGAAGGCCGATACTTTACACGGTGTTTTATACGAGTAAGACGCCGTCCGAGGACAAGCTGACAAGCCCGAGAAATATTTCTCAGTCAGAACGGGTAAAGCAGCGTAACTCACTGTCTTGGCGTAGATCACAAAGCCCAAATATACGGCAAAGTTGATCGAAAGGCGTAGATCCGAAAGGATCGTACCTAGAAAGCTCACCCTAGTAAATCAAAAGCTGGCTGAAAACGGACGGGCGGGCCTAGTCACCATGGGCGCACAATCGTCCCGACGTAGATCACTCCGTTCTTGCCAGTGGACCAATTATACATCACAATAAGAATGATCAAATTGGCCGTGAAGAATGTTAGCAGAAGAAGAAGAAGAATCTGAGTGTGTGCGCGCGAGCGTGTTTGTACTTGTATGTTCATGTGCGTGTGTATGTGTCTGTGAAGTGTGTGTTTTGACTATCTTTGTTGTCAACCATTTTATCTTTGTAGTCAAGCATACCAAAAAGCTGTTATGAGTATCCATTGTCGGTGTGTGCGCGCGTGTCTATCATTATCAGGTGCCCTGTAGGCTGGCGTTGGCGATCATGGATCTCCACAAATCTCTGTCCCTGGTGTTTTCTATCATCTCAGACGTTGGTGCTCTTCCGTGCCAAGATGTGAGGCTATCCAAAATTGTCTTTCTCTGTCTTCATCTGTCTAGACTACCCTCAATTTTACCGGTTGTTACAATGTGTTCTAAACCTCCCTTCCTCATCGCATATCCGAAAAATGACGACAGTATCTTTCTTATGTAGATGATAAGTTTTCTCTGTGTCTTGATCTCATTCAACATTAGTCATTTTAGCAGTCCATGGGATTCTCATCATTCTTCTGTAAAACCACATTTCTGTGGCCCTCATAGATTTTTCTATCTGTTTGTTTACCGTTCAAGACTAGCATCCGTATGTCAGTATTGGTTCTATGTAGCACTGAATAACTTTCATTCTGATTTCAATTGACAATGATTTGTTGCATATAATGCTTCTCATTTTCTGGAACGATGCCCTAGTCTACTTTGTATTTATAACGTGTGTAAAAAATGTGCGTGTGTTGCGCTTGTGTGTGTGTGTGTGTGTGTGTGTGTGTGTGTATGTTTACATTTGTGTCTAATATATTTGCTACATAATTATATTTGCTACATAAATTATATAACTATACATTCAATATAACAAAGACATCATACAAGACCTACATTTCGAAGGGCATTTGCTCATTAATAACATCATGTCTCGGAAGATGAAATATGTTGGCCACGTTAAACGTCACAGTGGTTTAGAGAGAATGATAGTGGAAGGCATGGTTCCTGGAGAACGAGGCAGATGACGACTAAGACGAAGGTGGCAACCGGACATCAAAGAAACATTGAACATGGCGATGGAAGAGGCTTGCTAGAGACAGAGAGTTTTTCAGGTGGGCTGTGAGGAAATTACTGGAATCCCAAACTCCTTATATCGCCGGATTGATTCAACGTCAACTTTAGTGTCTTCATCCAAAAGTAAGTCGCCAAGAGACCGAATAATATACTCCTCCTTATCCATCCTAAACTCCCGAACATGGCGCAAGCATGTTCGCTCTCTCTCTTTGCCGCGAACTCCCGCATGACCAGGAAAGTAGATCCACGTAGGTATCTGGAGGCTGGAAACCTTTAAAGATGATATCTACTCGTATAGCAGCCTGCCAGTCTTGACATTACGAAGTAATCTTTGAGGCCAGAAACAACAACGGCCCCAGTAAACGGAGTCTCAGAGAGCAAATGAAGAGCAGAAGTAAATGCCTTAACATCCATCCTCATACTGGAAGTAATTGTCCTATATGCTCCATTTCGCTCTGCAACAACCCAACCATGTGCGCTAGCCAGAAAGCCCACCTGACTTCTCCACGATGCCAGACCTTCAACAACCCTACCATGCGTGCTAGCAAAAAACCCTAGCCTGACTTCTCACCAAGATGCACAGACCTTTAACAACCCTACCATGCGTGCTAGCCAAGAAACCCTAGCCTGACTTCTCACCAAGATGCACATACCTTCAACAACCCTACCATGCGTGCTAGCCAAGAAACCCTAGCCTGACTTCTCCCCACGATGCACATACCTTTAACAACCCTACCATGCGTGCTAGCCAAGAAACCCTAGCCTGACTTCTCACCAAGATGCACATACCTTCAACAACCCTACCATGCGTGCTAGCCAATAAACCCTAGCCTGACTTCTCCCCACGATACACAGACGCATCTGTATAAACACCACATCGTTGCTTAGGAAAATAATACATACTCTTAAAACTTCAAATGCAACGCTTTTTCATTATTTGTAACTACAATAGAATCTATTACGTGCTAAAATGAAACCAGATATACGTTTTATCTCACGTTTCCAACAGAATAATGTGTTACATTAAATCTATAATTAAATCTACGATCAAGGACAGTGGCGGCTCGTACCCATATTTGCTGGTGGGGCCAGACACATGTTTTTGGAAAAATCATGGATTTAGGTTGTTATTTTTTAATTTATAAAATAATAAATACACGTAACACATTATTTTTGGCGGGGCCCAACCCCACTGGCCCTTAATGACGAGCCGCCGCTGATCAAGGAACAATACCCGTTCGATCGATTAAATCATATATCTTTTAAAGGGGAGACTAATATCTTATTTCAGCATCAAAAACACGCCTTAAGAACATTAATAATAATCAACATTATCAACAGTTGCCGTGCCGACCGGTGTAGGTTATGGCTCTCCATAAATCTGTCTATGATGTTTGCTGTCATCTCAGATTTTGACGCTCTTCAGTGCCATGAAGTCAGATTGTCCACATTTTTCTCTTTATTTCTTTATCTGTCTCGTCTCCCCTCGATTTTTACCGGTCTTTTCAACATATTCTAAACCTCCCTTTCTCATCACATGCCTGAAAAATGATGATTGCCTCTATCTGATATTGATGATACGCTTTATCTGTGTCTTGACCTCCTTCAACACATCCACATTAGTCATTTTAGCAGTCCATGGGATCCTCATCCTTCTTCTGTAAAACCACATCTCTGTGGCCCTCATAGATTTTTCAATCTGTTTGTTTACCGTCCATGACTCGCATCAGTATGTCATTGATTGATTGATTAGTTGATAGAACCATCATCATTGCACTTCGGTAAGTAACAATGTGGGCTCTGATCTCTTTCTTACACAGGAAGGTCTCAGCTGCAGTGCACGAACTCCGTTGCACCGGTGAGGGTTTCGATGTAATTTTGAAGATGGTTAAAATATTTTGTAGAAAATTTAATTTTTGTAATAAATTTTTCCCGGGCAGCAGCTTTCCATCCTGCTCTTCTCAATTTTGAGCTGCCAAGTGTTCTTTTACATGCTCAAACTGAGCACGGGAAAGACGTTTTATCGTCCATCTCCGATAAGAATTAGAACTCGATCTCACCTACACTGAGATCAGAGATCTCTTGAGAAATAGCCCGATAGCCCCACGAGGAAGCGAACAGGTTACCTTTCGGCACGAGAGATGAGCATCAAACCTCTACGCTACAGAGACCATACTTAACTCTATTATTGGTTATTGGTTACTAAACTGACGTCATTGCACTCCGGGCAGACCCATAGGTGCTCAGTTTGCCCCAACAGATATCGAAGAGTATGCATTACTTGAATCATTTACACATCCTCTCTAACTTAATTATATTAGCTTCCTGGTAACATAGATCGGAGATTTACTAACTAAACTGGGATGAGTAGTTTCTCAACATTGTTTCAACGTGCATGGTAGCATGCTCTCTGGTGCCAACACTTTCATACACAGAATTCATTGTGGACTCTATTCGCCATTGACTTCTGTTCTTCTTTTTCTTCTTCCAAAGATCCATATCGACTACTTGTACTCTTTGTAATGTCTATGTGATCTGAGCCTAAGAGCGATTGTGCATTGTGACAGTTATGCTCTCTCAAAGTAGGCTAGCATATTCGATTTCTGCGACGCTTTTTATTTACTAGGATAGCTTCCCTAGGCCCCGACGTCAGCCGTCTTTTACGACATGCCTTGTAGGTCACAGTGTTATTATTATTTGCTTTGCTCCCCTTGCGAGTCCCGTACTTCTGATCGTATTTCTGAGTGTTAGTTCGTGATTGTGGGTGACGGTTCATGATTGTGGGTGACGGTTCATGATTGCGGGTGACGGTTCATGGTTGTGGGTGCTGTTTCAGGGTTGTGGTTGTTATTTCATGTTGTGCCTGCTGATTCATGTTGTGGGTGCTGTTTCATAGTTGTGGCTGCTGTTTCATGGCTGTGGGTGTTATTTCATAGTTAGGCTGCTGTTTCATGGCTGTGGGTGTTATTTCATGGTTGTGGTTGCTGTTTCATGGTTGGGGTGTTGTTTCATGGTGGGGGTTGTTTCATGGTTGGGGGTGTTGTTTCATGGTTGGGGGTGTTGTTTCATGGTTGGGGGTGTTGTTTCATGGTTGGGGGTGTTGTTTCATGGTTGGGGGTGGTGGCTCCAGTTTTGCAATTGCAAACTCAAGTGTGGATGTGGTCGCATATTCGTCTTTGTTTAAAACGTGTTTGTAATTTACTGTCTACATTTGTTGCGTGCATTTATGGGCGCTAGCTGATCGTTATGGGCGCTAGCTGTTCGTTATGGGGGCTAACTGATCGTTAGAGGTGCTAGCTGATCGTTATGGGGGATAGCTGATCGTTAGAGGTGCTAGCTGATCGTTAGAGGTGCTAGCTGTTCGTTATGGGGGCTAGCTGATCGTTATGGGTGCTAGCTGATCGTTATGGGTGCTAGCTGTTCGTTATGGGGGCTAGCTGATCGTTATGGGTGCTAGCTGTTCGTTATGGGGGCTAGCTGTTCGTTATGGGGCTAACTGATCGTTATGGGTGCTAGCTGATCGTTATAGGTGATAGCTTATCGTTATGGGTGCGAGCTCGTTTTGTGAATTTGTTGCGCGTATGTTTTAGTGTGCTGGCTTGTGTCTGTGAGTGCTGACGATTGTATGTGGGAGCGCGCATTCATGTAAGGTGTGTATATGAATTGTGCAGACCAGCGTGGGGGCATGTTACAGTGCTAATGTGTCGTGTAAAATTTCAAATCTTTGTTTTTTTCTTCTTTTTGTTTTCTTTTGTTAACAGTTTCAGATATCGAGATTTGAAATAGTTTTCAAAGAAATGAATGGATGGTTTCACAATTGATTAACATCTCTACAGAATTTGACCCAGATTTCTTCTGTTAAACTGCATGCAACGTTTTCTGGTTCAGAAATATTTCAGCATTTGTGTAATTTCTCTTCTTCTTCTACTTCTTTATCTTCTTCCTTTTCTTCCTCTTATTCTTTGTACTCTTGTTTCTACTTTATCTTCTTCCTTTTCTTTCTCTTCTTCTTTTTATTCTTCTACTTCTTCTTTTTATTCTTCTACTTCTTCTTTTTATTCTTCTACTTCTTTATCTTCTTCCTTTTCTTCCTCTTCTTCTTTTTACTCTTCTTCTTCTACTTCTTTATCTTCTTCCTTTTCTTCCTCTTCCTCTTTTTACTCTTCTTCTTCTTCTACTTCTTTATCTTCTTCCTTTTCTTTCTCTTCCTCTTTTTATTCTTCTTCTTCTTCTACTTCTTTATCTTCTTCCTTTTCTTCCTCTTTTTCTTTTACTCTTCCTCTTCTTCTTTTTATTCTTCTTCTTTTTAATCTTCTACTTCTTTATCTTCTTCCTTTTCTTCCTCTTCTTCTTTTTATTCTTGTTTCTACTTCTTTTTCTTCTTCTTACACTTCTTCATCGTCTTCCTTTTTTCTCTTCTTATTTTTCTTTCTCCTCTTCTTCTTTTTACTCTTTTTCTTCTTCTTCCTCCTCTTCTTCTTTTTACTCTTTTTCTTCTTCTTCCTTCTATTCTTCTTCTTCACTTCCTCAGTATGCTTCTGTGAGGTGTTAGGGAAAAGGGGAGGGGTGTTAGAATCTTCTGTGTGCCTTCTTTAACGCGCTTTGTAAACCGGTATTCATTTCTCTAACGTTATTCTTTATACCGTCACTCCATCTTTTGCATAGACTTCCTCCTGCTCTGTATTCATTATATCTGTTCAATGTGGTTCTCTGTGATATACGATATGTCAGGTGGATAAACCATTTAATCTACTGTTTAGTATGACTGATTTCATTCTTGGTCTTAGTCTCATTTCTTCATTTCTAATTGTATCTCTTATTGTATCTCTTATTGTATCTCTTATTGTATCTCTTATTGTATCTCTTATTGTGTCTCTTATTGTATCTCTTATTGTATCTCTTATTGTATCTCTTATTGTATCTCTTATTGTATCTCTTATTGTATCTCTTATTGTATCTCTTATTGTATCTCTTATTGTATCTCTTATTGTATCTCTTATTGTATCTCTTATTGTATCTCTTATTGTATCTCTTATTGTATCTCTTATTGTATCTCTTATTGTGTCTCTTATTGTGTCTCTTATTGTGTCTCTTATTGTGTCTCTTATTGTATCTCTTATTGTATCTCTTATTGTATCTCTTATTGTATCTCTTATTGTATCTCTTATTGTATCTCTTATTGTTACTTCTGCAGCTCTTATAACACATCTCATCTTTGTTGTTATGATTTTTGTATGTGCTCATGAGTGGCTGTGATTGTCTATGAGAGTCTATGAGAGTCTATGAGTGTCTATGAGTGTCTGTGAGTGTCTATGGGTGTCTATGAGTGTCTATGAGTGTCTATGAGCGTCTATGAGTGGCTGTGATTGTCTATGGGTGTCTATGAGTGTCTATGAGCGTCTATGAGTGGCTGTGATTGTCTATGAGTGTCTATGAGTGTCTATGAGTGTCTATGAGTGTCTATGAGTGTCTATGAGTGGCTGTGATTGTCTATGAGTGTCTATGAGTGCATGTGTGTGTCTATGAGTGTCTATGAGTGACTGTGAGTTCCTATGAGTGCCTATGAGTGCCTATGAGTGTCTATGAGTGTCTATGAGTGTCTATGAGTGGCTGTGATTGTCTATGAGTGTCTATGAGTGCATGTGTGTGTCTATGAGTGTCTATGAGTGACTGTGAGTACCTATGAGTGCCTATGAGTACCTATGAGTGCCTATGAGTGCCTATGAGTGTCTATGAGTGTCTATGAGTGTCTATAAGTGTCTATAAGTGTCTATGAGTGTCTATGAGTGTCTATGAGTGTCTATGAGTGTCTATAAGTGTCTATAAGTGTCTATGAGTGTCTATGAGTGTCTATGAGTGTCTATGAGTGTCTATGAGTGCATGTGTGTGTCTATGAGTGTCTATGAGTGACTGTGAGTACCTATGAGTGCCTATGAGTACCTATGAGTGCCTATGAGTGCCTATGAGTGTCTATGAGTGTCTATGAGTGTCTATAAGTGTCTATAAGTGTCTATGAGTGTCTATGAGTGTCTATGAGTGGATGTGAGTGTCTATGAGTGTCTATGAGTGGCTGTGAGTGTCTATGAGTGTCTATGAGTGGCTGTGAGTGTCTATGAGTGGCTGTGAGTGTATATAAGTGTATATGAGTGTCTATGAGTGGCTGTGAGTGTCTATGAGTGTCTATGAGTGGCTGTGAGTGTCTATGAGTGTATATGAGTGTCTATGAGTGGCTGTGAGTGTCTATGAGTGTCTATGAGTGTCTATGAGTGTCTATATTTGACATTTATAACAAAATGTTATCCAAGACATTGGTTTTATGAATTTTATTTTATTTTTAGTTTAGCCGTCGGATCGCCATCACTGTATATCGAGAACCAACTAGTTCATAAGTGCTCCGATCTCCTCCTCAGTATGTCTCTCAGCGCTTGGCAACTAACGACACCAGTTTAGTTTAGTCGTCAGATCATCATCACTGCACATCGAGCCAATTAGTCCATAAGTGCTAACACCTCTTCATCAGTCTCTCATCGTGGGACAGCTCACGGCACCGGTTCTTTGTTGGTTTACTATTCGTCTTTGGTGACCAGTATAGTGCTCTTGTCTAGCTACACCACATTTGACTTGGTATTCTTGCAGTCTGGTTAGTGTTGTAGATTCACCATTGTTACTTGAATCATTTACACATCCTCTCTCCCATATGGAAGAGAAACGTCTGGTTAGAGTTGTAGTTTCACCATTGTTACTTGAATCATTTACACATCCTCTCTCCCATATGGAAGAGAAACGTCTGGTTAGAGTTGTAGTTTCACCATTGTTACTTGAATCATTTACACATCCTCTCTCCCATATGGAAGAGAAACGTCTGGTTAGAGTTGTAGTTTCACCATTGTTACTTGAATCATTTACACAGCCTCTCTCCCATATGGAAGAGAAACGTCTGGTTAGAGTTGTAGTTTCACCATTGTTACTTGAATCATTTACACAGCCTCTCTCCCATATGGAAGAGAAACGTCTGGTTAGAGTTGTAGTTTCACCATTGTTACTTGAATCATTTACACATCCTCTCTCCCATATGGAAGAGAAACGTCTGGTTAGAGTTGTAGTTTCACCATTGTTACTTGAATCATTTACACAGCCTCTCTCCCATATGGAAGAGAAACGTCTGGTTAGAGTTGTAGATTCACCATTGTTACTTGAATCATTTACACATCCTCTCTCCCATATGGAAGAGAAACGTCTGGTTAGAGTTGTAGTTTCACCATTGTTACTTGAATCATTTACACATCCTCTCTCCCATATGGAAGAGAAACGTCTGGTTAGAGTTGTAGTTTCACCATTGTTACTTGAATCATTTACACACCCTCTCTCCCATATGGAAGAGAAACGTCTGGTTAGAGTTGTAGTTTCACCATTGTTACTTGAATCATTTACACATCCTCTCTCCCATATGGAAGAGAAACGTCTGGTTAGAGTTGTAGTTTCACCATTGTTACTTGAATCATTTACACATCCTCTCTCCCATATGGAAGAGAAACGTCTGGTTACAATATGGATTAGATCGTGGGCTCCCATTCTGGAAAACCTAACCTAAACAATTTCGTGGGGTCAATGCACTAACCATGCGACTATTACATTCTTCAGGCCCACGCCCTTTCTGTCCTACATCATACTAAAAAGTGGTTTTACATAGGCAGTAAAGACATTGGGTGGGGATGGGCAGGCCCTCTCCTAAGGGAATTCAGAATATCAGTCTGGTCCACTGTTCGCCCGCTTTTTACAACAACCATAGCTGCAAGTTAATGATATTTAACTCAAATGTCAAGGATGTCCTTCTATATGGAGCGGAGACATGGAGAACAACTAAGAGGAACCCATAAAAGTTGCAGACATTCATCAATAGATGCCTACGCAGGATGTTCCATCTGCGATGGTATGACGGGGCCACAAATAGGAACCTGTCGAATAGAGTGGGACAATGGCAGGTGTAGCAAGAGAAAAGGGGCAGAAGGTGCCAATGGATGGGACACACACTGAGGAAACTCCATAAAAGCATCACGAGACAGGATCTCAGATGGAACCCCCAGGGTAATAGAGGTAAGGCAAGACCCAGGAACACCTTCAGACGGGAGTTGGAGACGGAATACAAGAAAAAGGTGAGGAAGTGGAGAGATCTGGTAAATAGGGCCTTGGATAGGCGAGAATGGAAGGCCTTGGTTGCGAACCTATGCTTCCCTAGGGGCGAAGGAGAAGAAAAATACCTGCAAGCCTATTTGCACGTTCATTAGCTGTAGTATTCACACGTATTTTTTGATGTAAGGTGATCTTTGTGGCGTAGAGGTAAGGTTCTAGCCTCTCGCTCCGAAGGCACTCGGTTCATTTCTTTCGTGAATCGATCAGGATATTTTCCCAGAGATCCCTGCTCTCAGTAAACGTGAGATTGATTTCCTAATCATATCGGAGACATACGATAAGAAATAGGCACTGTGCTCAAGTTGAGAACATAAAAGAACCATGGGCAGTTTAAAATCGATAAGAGTATAGAGCAAAGCCGCTGCCCGAGCAAAATTCATTAATATATTTAAATCAAATTTCTTCAAATTAATTTACAATTTTCAAAATAGCATCTTTGGTGTACTGGCCGTCGCCGGTGCTGCTTATTTCGTGCACTGTCACTGAGATCTTCCTCCGACACACAAACAGACAATCAGATTTATAATTAATATTGCATTTAATCATTTTGGTTGTAAGTCATGGTTGTATATTCTTTGGGTTAGTTGCATGTTAATTTTATATTTATCATAATCAAATAGCTTGTCCTGAGCAGAACTTTGCCACCCCAACAGTACTATTGTTAGGGTTTTCTAGACATTGTCTCGGAAGGTAGTCTGCCATTGCTTTCTTTCCTGGCAGTGACCATATTGGTCCATGATCTTAGCCCTTGTCTCAATTACAGAAATCATCTGCTTACCGTTGTGAATTTTGAGACCATGCTCTGCCGGCTGCTCCCTCACTCATCCATCACCTGCTCCCATGGCTTCCACGTGACTTTGCGCGGGGGGTCACGTGGAAGACATGGTAGCAGGTGGGAGCGAGGCCCTTCACAAAGCTTCCTATCATTCGCTTGAATTATTGCCTATATAATCAATGTGGTCTCTTATACGAGGCAGGAGACGACCAAGACGAAGGTGACAGCAGGACATCAAACAAATCTTGAACATGACGCTGGAGGAGACGGGGGACTTGCTAGAGACAGAGTTTTCAGGCGGGCTGTGATGAAAACGACGCGCCTGAGTGGTTACCGGGGCCCAAATTTGGGGTGTAAAGAATAGAACCACTGTTACCTGCCATGCATGTCGTAAGAGGCAACTAAGGAGGTTTGGCTGAAATCGGATGCATGTGTCCTAAGCGTGTAAAGTCTATGCGTTTAGGGGCCTACCAAACCAATGTGCAACGTATATACGTTCTTGGCAAAGATCAAACAAATCACAAAGATTGATTAAAATTGGTCGTAAAGAACGAACGCAAAGAAGAAGAAGAAGAAAACGACGTTCTGCAAATGACATGCTGCTACTGCTTGTATCGTACTCTCGTATAACCTTCACTGTCTTGTGTAGATCACACAGAGGTCCCTGTAGTTTTCTCACACAGAGAGTCCGTGTAGTTTTCTCACACAGAGAGTCCGTGTAGTTTTCTCACACAGAGGTCCGTGTAGTTTTCTCACACAGAGAGTCCGTGTAGTTTTCTCACACAGAGAGTCCGTGTAGTTTTCTCACACAGAGGTCCGTGTAGTTTTCTCACACAGAGAGTCCGTGTAGTTTTCTCACACAGAGAGTCCGTGTAGTTTTCTCACACAGAAAAGTCCTGTAGTTTTCTCACACAGAGGTCCGTGTAGTTTTCTCACACAGAGGTCCGTGTAGTTTTCTCACACAGATATCCGTGTAGTTTTCTCACACAGAGGTCCGTGTAGTTTTCTCACACAGAGGTCCGTGTAGTTTTCTCACACAGAGAGTCCGTGTAGTTTTCTCACACAGAGAGTCCGTGTAGTTTTCTCACACAGAGAGTCCGTGTAGTTTTCTCACACAGAGAGTCCGTGTAGTTTTCTCACACAGAGAGTCCGTGTAGTTTTCTCACACAGAGAGTCCGTGTAGTTTTCTCACACAGAGGTCCGTGTAGTTTTCTCACACAGAGGTCCGTGTAGTTTTCTCACACAGAGAGTCCGTGTAGTTTTCTCACACAGAGAGTCCGTGTAGTTTTCTCACACAGAGAGTCCGTGTAGTTTTCTCACACAGAGGTCCGTGTAGTTTTCTCACACAGAGAGTCCGTGTAGTTTTCTCACACAGAGGTCCGTGTAGTTTTCTCACACAGAGGTCCGTGTAGTTTTCTCACACAGAGAGTCCGTGTAGTTTTCTCACACAGAGGTCCGTGTAGTTTTCTCACACAGAGAGTCCCTGTAGTTTTCTCACACAGAGAGTCCGTGTAGTTTTCTCACACAGAGGTCCGTGTAGTTTTCTCACACAGAGAGTCCGTGTAGTTTTCTCACACAGAGAGTCCGTGTAGTTTTCTCACACAGAGGTCCGTGTAGTTTTCTCACACAGAGAGTCCGTGTAGTTTTCTGACACAGAGAGTCCGTGTAGTTTTCTCACACAGAGGTCCGTGTAGTTTTCTCACACAGAGAGTCCTGTAGTTTTCTACACAGAAGTCCTGTAGTTTTCTCACACAGAGGTCCGTGTAGTTTTCTCACACAGATATCCCTGTAGTTTTCTCACACAGAGGTCCGTGTAGTTTTCTCACACAGAGAGTCCCTGTAGTTTTCTCACACAGAGAGTCCGTGTAGTTTTCTCACACAGAGGTCCGTGTAGTTTTCTCACACAGATATCCCTGTAGTTTTCTCACACAGAGAGTCCGTGTAGTTTTCTCACACAGAGGTCCGTGTAGTTTTCTCACACAGAGGTCCGTGTAGTTTTCTCACACAGAGAGTCCGTGTAGTTTTCTCACACAGAGAGTCCGTGTAGTTTTCTCACACAGAGAGTCCGTGTAGTTTTCTCACACAGAGAGTCCGTGTAGTTTTCTCACACAGAGAGTCCGTGTAGTTTTCTCACACAGAGAGTCCGTGTAGTTTTCTCACACAGAGAGTCCGTGTAGTTTTCTCACACAGAGAGTCCGTGTAGTTTTCTCACACAGAGGTCCTGTAGTTTTCTCACACAGAGAGTCCGTGTAGTTTTCTCACACAGAGGTCCGTGTAGTTTTCTCACACAGAGAGTCCCTGTAGTTTTCTCACACAGAGAGTCCGTGTAGTTTTCTCACACAGAGGTCCGTGTAGTTTTCTCACACAGAGAGTCCGTGTAGTTTTCTCACACAGAGGTCCGTGTAGTTTTCTCACACAGAGAGTCCGTGTAGTTTTCTCACACAGAGGTCCGTGTAGTTTTCTCACACAGAGGTCCGTGTAGTTTTCTCACACAGATATCCCTGTAGTTTTCTCACACAGAGAGTCCGTGTAGTTTTCTCACACAGAGGTCCGTGTAGTTTTCTCACACAGATATCCCTGTAGTTTTCTCACACAGAGAGTCCGTGTAGTTTTCTCACACAGAGAGTCCGTGTAGTTTTTCTCACAGATATCCTGTAGTTTTCTACACAGAGATTCCGT
Source organism: Arion vulgaris (assembly GCA_020796225.1). Lineage (NCBI taxonomy): Eukaryota > Metazoa > Mollusca > Gastropoda > Stylommatophora > Arionidae > Arion > Arion vulgaris. The sequence goes on along the minus strand of CM036758.1, from coordinate 30,991,004 downwards.
GTATTTTTCACACTGAGAGAGTCCGTTATTTGTTCACTGAGTTAGTTTTCAGCAGATCAGTCTAGTTTTATTCTGATGTTACACTGCAATTCTAGAATATTTCAGTTCATTGATGTTACACTGCAAGTTCTAGAATATTTCAGTTCATTGATGTTACACTGCAAGTTCTAGAATATTTCAGTTCATTGATGTTATACTGCAAGTTCTAGAATATTTCAGTTCATTGATGTTACACTGCAAGTTCTAGAATATTTCAGTTCATTGATGTTACACTGCAAGTTCTAGAATATTTCAGTTCATTGATGTTATACTGCAAGTTCTAGAATATTTCAGTTCATTGATGTTACACTGCAAGTTCTAGAATATTTCAGTTCATTGATGTTACACTGCAAGTTCTAGAATATTTCAGTTCATTGATGTTACACTGCAAGTTCTAGAATATTTCAGTTCATTGATGTTACACTGCAAGTTCTAGAATATTTCAGTTCATTGATAGTTATCACTGCAAGTTCTAGAATATTTCAGTTCATTATTTACTGAGTTCGAAATCAGTTCATTGATGTTACACTGCAAGTTCTAGAATATTTCAGTTCATTGATGTTACACTGCAAGTTCTAGAATATTTCAGTTCATTGATGTTACACTGCAAGTTCTAGAATATTTCAGTTCATTGATGTTACACTGCAAGTTCTAGAATATTTCAGTTCATTGATGTTACACTGCAAGTTCTAGAATATTTCAGTTCATTGATGTTACACTGCAAGTTCTAGAATATTTCAGTTCATTGATGTTACACTGCAAGTTCTAGAATATTTCAGTTCATTGATGTTACACTGCAAGTTCTAGAATATTTCAGTTCATTGATGTTACACTGCAAGTTCTAGAATATTTCAGTTCATTGATGTTACACTGCAAGTTCTAGAATATTTCAGTTCATTGATGTTACACTGCAAGTTCTAGAATATTTCAGTTCATTGATGTTACACTGCAAGTTCTAGAATATTTCAGTTCATTGATGTTATACTGCAAGTTCTAGAATATTTCAGTTCATTGATGTTACACTGCAAGTTCTAGAAAAATAAAATCTTAAAGAAGGAATTCATCATCATCAAGTAGCTTGTCCCTTCCGGAACTTGGTTCACATGACAGCAGTCCTGAAAAACTCTCTTTTCTGTGCAAGTTAACCGGCGTCAGCAGCAGTCATTCTCAGATCGTCAATGACCTCTTGCACCCACCGTCTTCTAGGTCTTCCTCTCATTCTTCTTCCAGGGCACCATTCCCTTCAAAATTATTTTCTCTAGGCACTCATGTCGTTTGATGTGTCTGAAATATTTAATTTTTCCTTGATTTTTTGCTCTTTATTAAAGTAAATAACAATTTAAAAAAGTAACAGACACATAACGTGACATGACACGTTAATCAAAATCTTTTTAGTGGTCTTCTTCTTCTTCTTCTTCTACTTGCGTTCGTCTTCTATGAATTCAGGCGTAGTCAGAACGCTTGGTATGGTGCTTCTGATTGATTTTTGCGTGAATGTCTGCTTTCTTTATTATCAGTATCCCTTACAACACAGGCGTACCTTCTCCAACTTCAGAGGTACTTGTAGTTTAGATGTTCAAATTTTGATCTGTGTTTACGGGGTCTAGTAGCGTTGGATTGATTTCATTGCACCTGGTTTTCCCATATGGCTCAGTCCCTTTCGGCAGAAAGGGCGCCCCATCTGATGAGAGTGTTGCACAAAGCACGAACTCCGTAGTTCCATCAACAATCTTAAGGATCGCATTAAAAAATAATTGCACATATAACTCGGTCTGGATTCGAACCCATTATCTTTAGAACAACGTCTTAACCACTTAGCCGAAGAGACCATGACAACTTTAGAACAACTTCTTAACCACTTAGCCGAAGAGACCATGACAACTTTAGAACAACGTCTTAACCACTTAGCCGAAGAGACCATGACAACTTTAGAACAACTTCTTAACCACTTAGCCGAAGAGACCATGACAACTTTAGAACAACGTCTTAACCACTTAGCCGAAGAGACCATGACAACTTTAGAACAACGTCTTAACCACTTAGCCGAAGAGACCATGACAACTTTAGAACAACGTCTTAACCACTTAGTCGAAGAGACCACGACAACTTTAGAACAACGTCTTAACCACTTAGTCGAAGAGACCATGACAACTTTAGAACAACGTCTTAACCACTTAGCCGAAGAGACCATGACAACTTTATTAGATTATAATTTTGAAAGACGACGAGAAAGAGGAAGACAACGACATAAGTGGGAAGGAAACATCAAGAGATTGATAAATTACAGGAGAAACATAAAGGTAAGAGAGAGAGGATGTTGGAGGTCTATTGCAGCCAATCTTTGGAGCGGAGATGTTGCCCGAGTGGTTACCGGGGCCCAAATTTGGGGTGTAAAGAATAGAACCACTGTTACCTGCCACGCATGTCGTAAGAGGCGACTAAGGAGGTTTGGCTGAAATCGGATGCATGTGTCCTAAACGTGTAGAAGTCTATGCATTTAGGGGCCTACTAAACCAATGTGCAACGTATACACGTTCTTTGCAAAGATCAAACATATCACAAAGAGTGATTAAAATTGACCGTAAAGAACGAACGCAAAGAAGAAGAAGAAGAAGGAGCGGAGATGGCACCGAATGAATATTATGATGATATTACATTTAACATGACATGGGGAAAACGCATATTCTTTAATTCAATCTTTGATTGAATGATAGACAGACCATCATCAATGTCCTTCGGTGAGTAACCATATGTTCGATCTTTCTTACACAGTTCTCATCGGCAGTGCACGAACTCTGTAGCACTGGCGAGGGTCCCAGGTGTAATTTTTGAAGAAAGTTAAAATATTTTGTGGAAATTTTATTTTCAATTTTCCTAATGAATTTTGCCTGGGCAGCGGCTTTCCAGCCTGCTCTTCTCGATTTTGAACTGCCAAGGTTACTATTACGTGCTCATCTTGAATACGGGATCTACGTTTTATCGTCCATCTCCGATAGGACTAGGAACTCAATCTCACCTACACATAGATCAATGATCTCTGGAGAAATATCTAGATAGGACTAGGAACTCAATCTCACCTACACATAGATCAATGATCTCTGGAGAAATATCTAGATATGACTAGGAACTCAATCTCACCTAGACATAGATCAATGATCTCTGGAGAAATATCTAGATAGGACTAGGAACTCAATCTCACCTACACATAGATCAATGATCTCTGGAGAAATATCTAGATAGGACTAGGAACTCAATCTCACCTACACATAGATCAATGATCTCTGGAGAAATATCTAGATAGGACTAGGAACTCAATCTCACCTACACATAGATCAATGATCTCTGGAGAAATATCCGATAGCTCCGGGAGAAACCTAGTAAATTTGGGATAAGATGTGGTCTCTTGTACGAGGCAGGGACGACTAAGACGAAGGTGACAACAAGGCATCAAAGAAATATTGAACATGACGCCGGAGGAGGAGAGGGAACTTGCTGAGACAGAGAGTTCATGGATCTCTGGAGAAATATCTTGATACCTCTGCGAGGGAGCAAACCAAGTAAATTTGGTATTTTTATTTTCCCGATCCAGAAGCACTTGAGCTGAAAGCTCTTCGGCTCGGTGTTATGGATATCGTAACCCTTCGGCTCGGTGCCACGAACACCGTAAATCTGGGGAACTGTAGCTTTTCTGCCAGTCCCCGGAATTGAACCCGCACTTACAGAGGACTAGTCACCCGTAGTCCAACGCGCTACGAACACGCTGGGCATACGGGCGGTAAATTTGGTATAAGAGGCGAGAACCTTACCTTTACGTCATCTAGACCCGCATATGCTTTACAGGTGACCGGTGTTCACTCACCCGTGAGAGCCGGGCTTGCAAGGAGAGCAAAGAATAGTAACACTGTGAACTACAATTCATGTCGTAAGAGGTGACTGAAGTAAGGTTTGGCTTGGGCAGCTACTACCCCATACGGTAAATAATTGTTGCTGGAAAATTCAAATCATGAACAAGTCAAAAATTGGTATGAGTTGGACGAGAACTCCTATGCTCCAATACAGTTTTTTGGGGGGTCACATCTCGAGACAATGACTTAGTTGTACCCACCTGAACATGCTGGAGTGCAGGGCAATAAATGTTCTTACATTTCTTGCAAACTATCCCGCCTCAAACTGGCAGAAGTATGGACAGACAGAGCCGATGTCATTAATGCGGTACGCACTCATTTATGTGATGTTATGTGATACTGGATCGATTGCAGAAACTAGGCGTTAAGTTTCGACATGCCAAGCTGTGTCGTCTTTGTGGCAGGGAGAGAAGATATATTAATCAACCTCTCATGGGTACAGTGAGCAAGTAGACTTTGGAATGGGTGCTACAACGAGGACGGATCATGCAGGGGAATGTCTAATATTCAATGACGTCTAACGCATAACATAACATAACATAACATGAATGAAAATCGTGGCATATCCTAAGGGACGTAGCCATCAACCACAGTAAACTAGTCATTGATTTTCTAGGCACCACTTATATGTTCAGTAGTTTGTTATTGTTTTCTGAACGGTGAGGTCTATTTTTATCTTTTTGTAAAAATCTCACGGAAACGAATTTGCTTCGTGGGGTTTGAACCAGGTACGCTTGCGTTCGTGATCGAGCTCACTACCGCTTGAGCTACAGACGCTCACAACACAACATAACATGTTAAAAAAGCTGCCGTTACTGCCCGTAGTACCGCTTTTAGGGCGGTGTTGGACAGATAGAGGGGGTGCGGAACGAGAGCTTGAGAATTTAATGGCCTCATGGCTAGAGCAGTCCCTGCGAAACTGTTCAGGTTATAATTTTTCTTGTATGTCTCGACAGAAAAACTCGACCTTACCGTGGATTGAACACGGGTCTCCCGCATGGGTCTGACGCTCCATAATCTATTAGCCCAGACGCTTCTCTTGAAAGTATGAGAGAACGAAAGTGAAAGAAATATATATATATATATATATATATATATATATATATATATATAAGAGAGAGAGAGAGAGAGAGAGAGAGAGATGTGCAACATTCCGGGATATCTATTACTTGGTAGATACAATGCTACATCCCAAGATGTCTCTTTCTTAAGATTATCTCCCTTTTAGAATGTTTATATGTTGAAATACGTTTTGTGTGGTTGCTTCCTTGAAGAATGAATAGACTTTTTTTTTTTTTTTTTCCCCGATCCAGAAGCACTTGAGCTTTTCAGCTCTTCGGCTCGGTGCCATGGACATCGTAACCCTTCGGTTCGGTGCCACGAACACCGTAAATCTGGGAATCTGTGGCTTTTTCTGCCATCCCACGGAATTGAACCCGTACACACAGAGGGATAGTCACCCGTAGTCCAACGCGCTACGAACACGCTGGGCAGACGGGCGAATAGACGTTTGAGACCTGAACCAGGACGAATACAAATTAATTGGGTATGTGAGTGGCTGTCATAATTCGTGGACCATAACACAAACATAAAAAAAAAAAATTGAAGTTTTTGAAGCAATGTGTTACAGAAAAGTTCTTATAGTCTGTCCATTAATTCGTGAGCACGGTTGACATTGATTTTCTCGAAAACTGCCTGTTGGATCTCAGTGATTTTTGCATGCAGCCTTAGAATATCCATGACGTTAAAATAAAGCTAACCAGTAGTCCATAGATGCTACGGATTTTGCACATCGGCGAATTCCTTTGATCTTTTATGAAAATTGCAAATACGGGGACTCAAATTTTAGATTTTACAGTAATCCCTAGAATTTGTCCATGTCAATTCTATTCATATGTGTATCTCCATATTAACTTGATAGGTCAAGTAATTAAGTGTGTTGCCCTTTATGTGCAATCGTGAACTTGGATACAATATGCAACAGTTAGTCCTCCCCTTCGGTCACCATTAGACCCAGGGTGTCTTAACTTCACCACAAATTGTATGATGGTAGACGCATTTGGATATGGAAATGTATACGTTGCTATTTCTCAGTCTGTAATCAAAATATGATTTGTATCTCCGAATCTGACGATTCCATGAGGTTGATAATTGTTACTGGCTGGACAAATTGTAATCCATCTCGGTGCCAGTACTCGTCTTCCTCTCGGAGCACATGTTCAACACACTTCTTCCAGAACTGCATGTCTATCATTGAGAGGGACTCACGTGTCAGAACTTCAACATCACACATTTTAAACGTCCTGTTCTGCTCGACAACTTGCCCTTTTACTTTAGCCCAGACAAGCTCTATCGGATTGAGGTGAGCATGATATGGAGGTAGTCGCAAAGACGTGTGGCCGTATTCCGCAATGATTTTGTCAATATGAAACACCTTTGTCTTATTTGTCATCCTCACCAGGTGCAACAACTCGGGTTTCAAATATGTATCATCGAAGCTGACATTTTTCTTAGCAGGCCAAGTCCTAATTTGATCTTTTGTATTTGATGCAGTTGGTACTTTGTCTTCCGCTGATACTGCGCTGTGATAGGATGCATTATCCATTACCAAGCATGATGGTCTGTTTAGAATTGGAAGTAGATCTTTCTCCATCCAGTGCCTGAAAATATGTCCATTCATTTCTGTGTGGTAGTCCTACCGTCGGTACTTTTGATTGGAAAATAAGTCCAGCGTCATGGACAAGACCTTCTTCACTGCTTCCTGCATGTGTTAGTATAATACGCTGGCATTTGCTGCTTGGTATTTTTCTTTTCTGTTCACCGTCTACTGATTGCCATTCTTTAGCATTGGTGTGGTGAGCATTGACCCAGGATTCGTCCAAATATCAATATCATAGCCTTGCCTCCGCCGCTCACGGATCTGCCTCAGGTATTTACTTCGGGCAGCAATTAAATGTGGCTTTTCACAAATAATATTCCTGCCTTCTATAGTTTTTCTGAAGGTGAAGCCCGCGGCTCTTACAATTTTCCATAGAGTACTTTTAGAAATGTCTATGCTGCAATCTGATTGCAGTTTCAATTTCAGTTTCCTGAGAGTAACAAGTTGATTTGTCGCAAACACTTTCAAGAGCTCCCGTCTTATGACATCTATGTCAAAGTCGTCAATTGTTCTTTTCCTTCCTTGCTTGACATTAGTGCGCTTTGTGTCCTGTTTAATCCATCGGGAAAAGGATTCTCTATTCAGACCAAGCGCCAGTTGCGTTCGTTTCTCAGGGTTATGAATATCGCAATATAGATGACCTCTCTTAGATTCCCTACGGAAGTGTTGGTATAGTAAAACTGTAACCTTCTGCATTGTTATAAATGTGCACTTCAGACTCATTATGAATGTGATATCAATGTCAGTTTTGATAAGCCAACAAATATGATACAATAGCTTCATACAAATAGCGAGATACACCTATAACTATACAACGGTATCCCAATTATAACGTCATATGCTTTCCGCTTTCAAAGTCGACTGGGTTAGGTGCACGGGAATTCCCGTGAAATTGTTGTTTACTCACGATATTTCAATGTTACCATAATGTATTTTTAGAACAACGCGTCTGTGTACCGTAGATCTGTTACTATTGTGTACAATCCGGTGAGGTTGATTTTAATATAACCTGAAGAAGAAATATTTCAAACTACATCAAATTTTCTTGGAAAAAATATTTCTCTAGCGTCATGGATATTCTAAGGCTGCTTGCAAAAAATCACTGAGATCCAACAGGTAGTTTTCGAGAAAATCAATTTCAAACGTGCTCACGAATTAATGGACAGACTATAGAACATCTTGGACAGAGAAGAGAAAAAAACAAAGACATCTCACACGACCTGCATATCAAGGAGCATTTGCTCAGAAATAACATCATGTCCCGGAAGATGAAATATTTGACCACATTAAACGTCACAGTGGTTTGGAGAGAACGATAATGGAAGGCATGGTTTCTGGAGTACGAGGCAGGGGACGACCAGGACATTAAAGAAACATTGAACATGACGCTGGAAGAGGCAAGAGAACTTGCTAGAAATAAAGAGTTTTTCAGACGGGCTGTGATGAAAGCAGCGTTCCGCAAGGGGCATGCTGCTACTCTCGCTAGCTTGTGATTATCCTGGCACTTAGAACAGCAACAAATGGACACGCCTTCTCGCTAATCTTGGGCATCCTCTGTATTGTGTTCAACTATGATTAATTTCTTTCAGTTCTTGTTCTACTGTTCTCCTGCAGGTTATTTTGAGTATTCCACGTTTTCGTTTACCCTCAGATGTCCATCTCAGTACAGTTTGATGTCAGAGTTAGTCTCCACGCGTATCACATGTCCGATCCATCTCCAACGTCCCTCTTGGATGATGGTGCTCATTTTATCTTGTTGACACTGTGCAAGCAGATCTTGGTTAGAGATAGTATTTGGTCAGAACCTGAGTAAGATCTTTCGCAGACAAGTTGTATGGAAGGTGAAGAGTTTGAACATATCTTGTTCTGTCATTCTCCAGCATTCTCATCCATATTCAAAGTTTCATAAAGTGTTCCATGAAACAGTATTCTCTCACCTGTTCATATAAAACAACTCACCTGTCCTTTCAAACACATTCTCTCACCTGTTCATATACAACAACTCACGTGTTCTATCAAACACATTCTCTCACCTGTCCTATAAAACACATTCTCTCACCTTTCATTTAAAACATCTCACCTGTTCTATCAAACACATTTTCTCACCTGCCATATAAAACAACTCACCTGTCCTTTCAAAACTTTCTATAAACTAACATATGAACAAACTCACCTGTCCTATCAAACACATTCTCTCACCTGCCTTTCTCAAACAACCTCTCACACGTGATTCTATCAACATTTATTCTTCACAAACGCATCCCATGTCTCTATATGTCGCTTTCCTGCATCACCAGTTCCTAGAATTTTCTGGCTTTGAATCATGGAACACTTGTTCCAAGACTTGTCCAAATAATGTGTGAACATCATCCCCAATGAAAACATATCCAGCTCGGCAACCCGTCGCATCACACCTGTGATGAACACATCTTCCACAGGTAGCATCAGAAAGTAAGGCACCTTCTCAACTATTTTTGACATCGCTTGAAAGGACAGGACGTAACCGCAGCCTGCAGGAATTGGTGTTAAAAAAGGAATATTCAGTTGTATATAATAATAATAATTTCATATATACTGTTATCGTTACATAGGGCTTGCAAGAAATTACTCCATACCTCTCTATCCTGGACAACACGCTCAATCTCTTCCATGGAACTGAGACTGATATTTCATGCTTCTCTCAGGAAAGATTCAGGGTCTCCTTAGGTCGTCCTCTCTTTCTTGAACCCTCTACATCCCACTTCATTATCTGCTTTAGTATTCTTTGGATCATTCTTGAACTGATTTCGGTCTGCCATCTGATGTAACCAATATTCGATGTATTGGAATTCGATGACATCTTAGCTTTGATCCATTTACTGTGATGGTGCATTTTCGGTCTGCTTAAATATGATTTTCCGATCGAACCTAGCTTTTCGGTTCGGTGCCATGTACATCGTAACCCTTCGGTTCGGTGCCATGGACATCGTAACCCTTCTGTTCGGTGCCACGAACACCGTAAATCTGGGGAATCTGTGGCTTTTTCTGCCATCCCGCGGAACTGAACCCGCACACAGAGGGATAGTCACCCGTAGTCCAACGCGCTACGAACACACTGGGCAGACGGGCTTTTAAAATATGATCATAACTTCTGTCTTCTTAATATTCAAACTGAGTCCTTTATTGTTACTTTCTGTCACAATCTTATCAACTAATTTCTGGAGCACTATTTCATTTCTTTCCACTGGTACACATAAACAAAAACAAACACACACAACCATACACACAAACAACACACACACACACACAATATGTATACCTGAAGCATACTCAGGGAACGATCTCATTGGATAGAGAGAGCTGTTGACTCCCCATCTGCCCTCTCTGCTGACAAAACTAATCGCTGTGTAAATCATGCCTAGAATCGAGTTCTCCAACCGGTTTTCAAAATATATCAAAGTATCCACCAGGAGAGGAATATTTACAAATGTGTCGTAGTCAACCTTCAGTACAAACTTTACACACGGGCAGCTGTCCCTGACCCACTTAAAAGCTGACAAAACTTTCAATGTAAGATTTCTATAGCTCTCTTCCATATCTAAATATAAAATATCTCCATGCATGGCTGATTCTAAGTAAATATCACTTCCTGACTCTGTTATAATATGCGTACTGTTTTCGAGACTGCTAACAGTACTAATGTGATCTGTTTCTATTTGACGAGCAACTACAAAAACAACTTTCACATCTGCATTAACTTTTCGGTTCGGCCATATCTGTTCCTTAGCAACGCTTGCCCACGTCTGACGAATATCATCTCTCTCATACTGCCGGTCAAACAAAGATGGCTGTATAGCAACAAGATACGGACAATTAATATTAGGAATAATTATATAATCCTCTACTAAATTTTGAACTATTTCTTTTTTAATTTGGAAAAAGTTTTCAGGCCTGTCCGGTATTAAATTATTTTTATATTCAATTTTTCGTAATGATGTTTCAAAATACCCTATTTCTGATCTTACACTCTCCGATAGAGAAGTAACATTCATCTTTCTGTAACTTTCCTCACACGAAACGTTATTCAATTTCTTCTCTGTTGTCCATTTATTACTTTGCATCGTTTTGGTAATTAGTTCAGAAATAGTTACATGATTCTGCGAGTCAGGGACAATATATCTACTGGTTTTCATACAAAGGAAACTGTTGTTTGTTTGTTGGGTGCAGGCGTTAAGGTAGAACAACAGCGTGTGCGTTGCTATGAAAAAACCAGCTATTAAAAGGAAAAGATTCCAATGTATGCGTCGCATCATTGTCTCAAATGTGGGCAGTCGTTATCTAAAAATATTTGAAGAAAAAAAATATTATTATCGATGCAAGCAAAGACTAAGGAAAATATGAGTAATAAATGGAATGAACAATCTAAGATACGCTGATGACACAATTCTCATAGCTACAACTCAACAAGATCTACAAGACTTGATAGACGTATTAGTGAGAGAAAGTGCAAAGAAAGGATTAATCATGAATATAAAGAAAACAGAGGTGATGGTTATCTCAAAGAAACAGGAAACGTCACAATGCAGTATCAAAATAAATAACACAACACTGAAACAAGTTCATCGATTCAAGTATCTGGAAACATTCCTAACATCAGATGGAAGATGTAAAACAGACATTAGGAGTAGAATAGCTCAAACAAAAACAGTTTTTATTAAAATGAAAAACACACTATGCGTGAATTCACTATCAATGACACTGCGGAAACGAGTACTCCAGTGCTATTTTGAGCCAATACTTATATAAGAATAATGAATCATATGGATAGTGAATAATATGGATTAAGTATGAATCATGGATAATGGGCAAGCAATCAATAAGAACATTGTAAGCCACAGAGATGTGGTTTTACAGAAGAATGCTGAAAATTCCATGGACAGCTAAGAAAACAAATGATGAGGTTTTAAAACAGGCTTGCATACAAAGAAACTTTATCAGAAGAATAAGAATCAGACAATCATGACTCTCCGGGCATATAATGCGAAGAGAAGGTTTAGATGTCGTAGAAGACAAAGGGAGAAGGTGTTGGATGGTCTGACATCGTGGTTCGACAAAAGATCGACGTCAGAACTTATTAACTGCACCAAGGAGAGAGAGAGAGAGAAAGAGAGAGAGAGAGTTGTGGAGAGACATGATCAACTCCGCCGGCAGCCATGACACTTGATTGATTGAATATAAGGAAGTCAAAGAAGATCAAAACAAATACAAAGCTGATAATATTTCAATCAAAATATAAAGTCAGTGATGTGTATGACTAGAGAACATGAAGGACAACAAAAGAAACTACTAGAAAACTACAAACCTTTGTAAATGAAATGGGGTTTATTTTAGAGGGACTGAGATGGTATGATAAGATTACGAACGAGGAACTCAGAGAGAAAGAACAAAGCAGATTCCAGTGGAGAAAGAGCTAAGGAAGAGACGCTGGATAGGACACGCATTGAGAAGACCGACCGGAAGCGTTGCAAGACAGGCACTTTGGAACCCGCAAAGAAAGAGGAGTAAAGTAAGACCGAGAAACACCTGGAGAAGAAAGCTGGACACTGATATTAAAAATATAGGTAAGACGGGGAAAGAATTGGAAGGGATGGCAAGAGAGAGGAAAAGCAAGCTGGGAAAAAATTTGTTAAAGGCATGTGCTCTGTTGTGAGTTGAAAGATAAAGAAGTAGAAGACGCAGACCAAGAAGGAAAGACTGCAGTAAATATAATAATAATAATAATTCCTCTCGTACCGTTATACGTTACATAGGGCCTGCAAGTAATTTCTCCATACCGCTCTATCCTGGGCAACTCGCTCAATCTCCTCCATGAAACTGAGACCGATATTTCTGCCTCTCTCAGCAAAGTTCGTTTCAGGGTCTCCTTAGGTCGACCCTCTTTCTTGAACCCTTTGCATCCCACTTCAATGCCTGCTTTGATATTCGTTGATCATTTCTCCTCAAGGTGTGTCCAACATATCTCCATCTTCTCTTTCTTATAACAGTTGTTCCTAGTGGTTGACCAGACATGTCTCTGATTTCATCACTTCTTCTGAATTCGTTCCATTTTATATTCATTATTTTTCGCAGACATCTATTTTCAAATACATTACAGTAAATATAACTATTGATAAAACCCATAACCCGTCAGGGTCGTATGTGTGTCATAGTGGAGACTATCCATCTATCCACCAATCCACCTATCCACCCACCCATACATCCATCCATCTATTTACCTATCTAACCATCCATCCACCCACCCATCCATCCACCAACTCACCCATCAACCCACCCAAAACCAACCCACATACCCAACCTGCTTAAATGTATCCAAAGTGCAAAATCAGACCTGACGGATCATCACTGGAGCCATGAAGTCTACCCCATAGAAGTACTGGAAACTGTGACAGGGCTTCAGCCAATGGAGGACAGATGGGACATGAAGGTACTTCAACAAGGAGAAAAATACAAGAGATTGATGAACCATCAAATGCACCCTGAATCAACAGCTACGGTAGAGGCAGATTGAAAAGAAAAGAAGTAACCGTGACAAACTCCAAAGAAAAAAGAAAATGCTAACAAAGACCCAAAATTGACACTGATTCAACGAAGACACATACAACCAGCCAGCACCTCCCCTCCCTGGACGTTCAGGCTCCCAGTGCTCTCAGAAGAAATAAGTGGCATTGGAAAAAGGAACACATAGAGACCTAGAGGAAAGGCTCATCGCAGAAAAACACATAAACGAAAACTACCCATCGGATTCATGGACACATGCATACACGGATGGCTCGGCTACATATGTCACTCACAAAGTAGGAGGGGGAGTTGTCCTCCTACTAAAACCTGGAGCAGAATTAACCTATACTCTTGCCACTCGCAAGTTCTCAATTAATTTCAGGGATGATGTAGAGGCCGTAATGCAGCTGCAAAATGACACTACAACATATGAAACAAATACATGGAGAAATAGTGCTTTTGACAGACGCATTGCATTGTCAGCTATCTCAGCACTGAAATCTGAAAGTAACACAGAACTAACTGATCTCAGGTCAACCTGTAGAAGGTGCCAGGATTAGATGCAGCTGTTCCCACATCACAGGTGGTGGTTAACATACTAGACAGGTAGTTTTAGATAGATGAGTCTTGGTAGATATAATATATTAGCGGACTGTAGTGGTTGCGCACCAATTCTGCGCACTAGCAGATAACAACGCTAAAACGAGACATTCTTTCTTTCTTCTTTCTTTTGTTGTCACACTGCTACCAGGTTGTTGACATCTGTTGTCCACTGCTACGGGTTGTTGCCCAGTGTCGTGTTGTCACACTGCTACCAGGTTGTTGACCAGTGTCGTGTTGTCACACTGCTACCAGGTTGTTGACCAGTGTCATGTTGTCACACTGCTACCGGGTTGTTGCCCAGTGTCGTGGTTTTCTGTTTTTGTCTTGCGCTGTTCTGGTGGGCTTGTGTGATTGTTATCTTTGCTCTTTCACAGGATTCTGCTACGTCATCTAACCATCTTTTCCGTGGTCTTCCTCTTGCCTTCATTAACGTTATCATTTCATATCATTGATATCATTAACGTTATCAAACGAAACATTGACGTAGGAATCTAGTTGACGTAGCTTTGTGTAGTGACTGCGTAGCAACGTTAGTGAACATAGAGAGAACGACGTAAACATTGCAAGAAGATGGACGTGTTTTTGTCTGTCTGTCAAACATCAATAAAGATAAGGAAATCGAACAAAGATTCATGGTTGTTTCCTATGTCGTACCATCATATGAATGTTGTGAAGACCATTTAATAAACATGTCAGAGGAAAACAATCAAATAACAACAACCAATACAATATGAAAAGGAAAACAATATGAAAAGGAAAACAATATGAAAAGGAAAACAATATGAAAAGGAAAACAATATGAAAAGGAAAACAATATGAAAAGGAAAACAATATGAAAAGGAAACAATATGAAAAGGAAAACAAATGAAAAGAAAACAACTAGAAAAGGAAAACAATATGAAAGGAAAACAAATGAAAAAAAACAATATGAAAAGGAAAACAATATGAAAAGGAAAACAATATGAAAAGGAAAACAATATGAAAAGGAAAACAATATGAAAAGGAAAACAATATGAAAAGGAAAACAATATGAAAAGGAAAACAATATGAAAAGGAAAACAATATGAAAAGGAAAGCAATATGAAAAGGGACGGCTGAACATTAAGAAATGGAAACCCAAAATCATAACAGAATTACTACAGCCTAAGAAAACAACAACATCGTCTCGATAGGCACTCAAGCAAAAATCAAAGCATAAATATAATAATAAAAGAGGAACTATAACAAACCTTAGCCCAGTTGTCCCATGATTCTGAGAGTGTAGTAATCTGGTGGATACCCTCCCACTTCAAGCTTAAATGGAATGAAGATGCTGACAGACTGGCTAAAGTGAGAGTAGGGATTCCTCAATATGACAATCTGGTCAGCTATGAAGAAGCTTGTTCTCTTCTTTGCGTTCGTTCTTTATTACCAATTTTAATCACTCTTTGTGATATGTTTGATCTTTGCGAAGAACGTGTATACGTTGCACATTGGTTTGGTAGGCCCCTAAACGCAGACTTCTACTCGTTTAGGATATATGCATCCGATTTCAGTCAAACTATGAAGAAGCAAAAACCATCGCTAGAGGAAACTGAAAAGCAGAGTGGGAGAAAGAACACTCAAAACACAACAAGGATGATGGATATTATAAACTGTCCAGAAGGAATCAACCTGTCATACTTCGCCTACAGACGGGTCACAACAGAATGAGACACCACCTGTACACTAGATTCAAGATAGACACCAACAACCAGTGCCCCTATGACTTGGCGAGTATGACAACAGAGCATATCCTACAGAACTGCTCCAAGTATGCAGACCTGACAAGAAAGAGGTGGCCCACTTACACCAGCGTCCAAGACAAACTGTATGGCGTAGCTGATAATCTGAGACAGACAGCGACCTTTACTAGAGAATCCGAAATCCCAATCTAGTGAGAATGCAGAAGAAGGAGAAATCTAGTGGTTGATCAGGCATTTATTCTCAAGGTGTGCCCAACATATCTCCATCATCTCTTTCTTATAACAGTTGTTACTAGTAGTTGATCAGACATTTCTTCTCAATGTGTGCCCAACATATCTCCTTCTCTTTCTTATAACAGTTGTTACTAGTAGTTGAACAGACATTTCTTCTCAAGGTGTGCCCAACATATCTCCATCTTCTCTTTCTTATAACAGTTGTTACTAGTGGTTGACCAGACATTTCTTCTCATTGTAGGCATACCGCCCAACATATCTCCATCTTCTCTTTCGTATAACAGTTGTTACTAGTGGTTGACCAGACATTTCTTCTCAATGTAGGCATACTGCCCAACATATCTCCATCTTCTTTCGTATAACAGTTGTTACTAGTGGTTGACCGACATTTCTTCCAATGTAGGCATACGCCCAACATATTCCATCTTCTCTTGTATAACACTTGTTACTAGTGGTTGACCAGACATTTCTTCTCAATGTAGGCATACCGCCCAACATATCTCCATCTTCTCTTTCGTATAACACTTGTTACTAGTGGTTGACCGGACATTTCTTCTCAATGTAGGCATACCGCCCAACATATCTCCATCTTCTCTTTTGTATAACAGTTGTTACTAGTAGTTGACCGGACATTTCTTCTCAATGTAGGCATACCGCCCAACATATCTCCATCTTCTCTTTCGTATAACAGTTGTTACTAGTGGTTGACCGGACATTTCTCTGATTTCATCACTTCTCTTGAATTCATCCCATTTTCTTCTTTTCTTCTTCTTCTTCAAACGCTACATATCGACCACTTATTAAACCACTCTTTGTGATTTGTATGTGATCTGAGCCTAAGAGCGATTTACGTTGTGCAGTTATGCGCCTACAAGTAGGTCAGCGCATCCGATTTCTGCGACGCTTTTTATTTACTATGGTAGCTTCCTTATGCCCCTACCTCGGTCGCCTCTTCAACATGCCTTGTAGGTCGCAGTGTTGCAACTCTGTGCTCCCCTTGCGATTACCAGCAAGGCAGGGGCGATTCGTCACAATTTGTTTAAAAATTATTTTTAACAGTCGTCTATTTTCAAATTCATTCAACTTACTTTCTATATCTTGCGTTATTTATCAATCAATGAAAGAATCAATCAACCAATCAATCAATAAACTATACATTAAATAACATTTTCTTACTTGTGAGCTACTGAAACATCCTCATTTTTCGAATTTCTTTCCTGGTGATTTCCAATGTTTATTTCTGTAAATAAGCTACTTCCTGCTGTGAGTATATAACAAAATAATATTAATTAGATCTGCCACAGCCGTGATCTGCAGCTGAATTGAACTTTCAAATTAATTCATTAACGTTTGGTTTTGCATTGCATGATTATGGTAACATCTTGTTTACATGTTATGTTACTATTCTCACTGTTCATAACAGCATATCTAGGTCAATGATTGCATAATTACGCCTCTATTTGTCTATATACCCATATGTAAATATATCAATCAATCAAGTGTCATGCCTGCCGGAGTAGGGATCATGTCTCTCCCAACTCTCTTTGCTTGGTGCATGTAATCAGTTCTGACGTCGATATTTTGTCGAACCATAATGTCAGGCCATCCAACATCTTCTTCCTCTGTCTTCCACGATCTCTCCTTCCTGAATTTTACCTGTAGTCACCAAATGTTCTAAACCTTCTCTTCGCATTATATGCCCGAAGAACCTTGATTGTCGGATTCTTATTCTTTTGATAAGGTTTCTTTGTGTGCAGGCCTGATTTAAAACCTCCACGTTTGTTTTCTTTGCTGTCCATGGAATTTTCAACATTCTTCTGTAAAACCACATCTCTGTGGCTTCCAATGATCGTATTGATTGTTTGTTCATTGTATATAAATGAGCGAGCCGCGGTAGTGTTAGTGAACTCGTTTCTCAAGGCTGGTGGTCCGGGTTCAACTCCCAAAATGGGCGTGGAATTTTTCCCAACCGTGACGGCTCTCAGGTCGACCCAGCCTCAACTGGGTTCCAGACATGCTCTGGGAAAGTAAAGGCGGCCGGTGTGATACTGACCACATCACCTATCGTGTGCCGACGGTCAATGAAAAATACAAGCCTAACACTGTATTGACCTATATACCACGAGGTATGAAAGGGTTCCTTTACTTTTTTTTATATATATATATATATATATATATATATATATATATATATATATATATAATGGTTATTGAATAGAGAAAAGAATAAATGCTTCTGTTCTGCAACAGCTTGATATTAAAGAGAGTTGGCTATTAAAGAACATAACAACAAGGGAAAATAAATATTTCGGACACATCAAATGGCATGAGTGCATAGAGAAGGTAATTTTGGAGGGAATCGTACCTGGAAGTAGAATGAGAGGAAGACCTAGAAGACGATGGGTGCAAGATGTCATTGACAATGTGAGAAGGACTGTCGCAGACGTCAGTCAACATGCACAGAATAGAGAGTTTTCGGGACTACTATCATGGGAACCAAGTTCCGGGAGGAACACGCTACTTGATGATGATGATTGGTTATTGGTTACTGAACTGTCGTCATAACACTCCCGGCAGATCTATAGATGCTCAGTCTTCCCCAGCAGATGTCAATGGGGTATTCATGCTGGTGGCTCGTTAATTAAACACAATTTCCATTCTGTCCCTGAGTTATCCTCCTCTACTTGTACACCATAATTGAGAGAGATGGGTGTCGATATTGGTGCAGCCCGAAAAGAACTGCATACCAAAATATGCAAAGAGATTGATTAATCAACAGTGAACTGTCGCGTTGGGCCGCTGGACGCTGTTGTGTTGAAGGGGAGATCGCAGTATCTATGAACGTGTCCGGAGTGCTCTGATGAAAGTTCTCATATAACTGATAACTGATAACATGTAATTACAAATTCTTTAAATCATCATCATCATCATCAGGTGCGTATCCTTTATAGGACGTTGCTCTCTTTGCAGCACATCTGAAATTCACTCGGTCTCTAGCCAGTTCACCCACTTCGTCGATGGTCATGTTCATGATTTCTTTAATATCTTGTAGCCATCTTCTTCTTGGTCTGCCTCTGCGTCCTGGGACCCTGCCCTCTAGTATTGTTCTTTCCAGGCAATCGTGACGCTTGATGTGACCAAAGTATGTAATTTTTCTGTATAGTATGTTGTTTATCAGCCAATTCTCTTCAACATTTAGTTCTTTCAGGACATCAGTGTTCTTTCTTTTTCTGCCCATGGTATTCATAGGATCTTTCTGTAGCATTTAGTTTCGAAGGACTGGATTTTCGTTCTTAATTTTTGTGTAATAGTCCATGATTCACAACCATAAGTAGCCACTGGGAAAATGCACGTCTCAATATTTTTAATTTTAATATTTTGCTGGTGCTTTGTCTTATTTATTCTTTAAATAGCTGGATCGATTCAATATCGATTTGATTGCATTCATCAAATAGTAGGTCAATATCGATTTGATTGCATTCATCAAATAGTAGGTCAATATCGATTTGATTGCATTCATCAAATACTGGGTAAATATCGATTTGATTGCATTCATCAAATAGTGGGTAAATATCGATTTGATTGCATTCATCAAATACTGGGTAAATATCGATTTGATTGCATTCATCAAATACTTGGTCAATATCGATTTGATTGCATTCATCAAATAGTGGGTCAATATCGATTTGATTGCATTCATCAAACAGTGGTCAATATCGATTTAATTGCATTCATCAAAGTGGGTCAATATCGTTTGATTGCATTATCAAAAGTGTCAATATCGATTTGATTGCATTCATCAAACAGTGGGTCAATATCGATTTGATTGCATTCATCAAACAGTGGGTCAATATCGATTTGATTGCATTCATCAAACAGTGGTCAATATCGATTTGATTGCATTCATCAAATAGTAGGTCAATATCGATTTGATTGCATTCATCAAACAGTGGGTCAATATCGATTTGATTGCATTCATCAAACACTGGGTCAATATCGATTTGATTGCATTCATCAAACAGTGGGTCAATATCGATTTGATTGCATTCATCAAACAGTGGGTCAATATCGATTTGATTGCATTCATCAAATAGTTGGTCAATATCGATTTGATTGCATTCATCAAACAGTGGGTCAATATCGATTTGATTGCATTCATCAAACAGTGGGTCAATATCGATTTGATTGCATTCATCAAATACTGGGTCAATATCGATTTGATTGCATTCATCAAATAGTGGGTCAATATCGATTTGATTGCATTCATCAAACAGTAGGTCAATATCGATTTGATTGCATTCATCAAACAGTGGGTCAATATCGATTTGATTGCATTCATCAAACAGTAGGTCAATATCGATTTGATTGCATTCATCAAAAGTGAGTCAATATCGATTTGATTGCATTCATCAAATAGTTGGTCAATATCGATTTGATTGCATTCATCAAACAGTTGGTCAATATCGATTTGATTGCATTCATCAAACAGTGGGTCAATATCGATTTGATTGCATTCATCAAACAGTAGGTCAATATCGATTTGATTGCATTCATCAAACAGTTGGTCAATATCGATTTGATTGAATTCATCAAACAGTGGGTCAATATCGATTTGATTGCATTCATCAAACAGTAGGTCAATATCGATTTGATTGCATTCATCAAATAGTTGGTCAATATCGATTTGATTGAATTCATCAAACAGTAGGTCAATATCGATTTGATTGCATTCATCAAACAGTTGGTCAATATCGATTTGATTGCATTCATCAAACAGTTGGTCAATATCGATTTGATTGAATTCATCAAACAGTTGGTCAATATCGATTTGATTGAATTCATCAAACAGTGGGTCAATATCGATTTGATTGCATTCATCAAACAGTGGGTCAATATCGATTTGATTGCATTCATCAAATAGTAGGTCAATATCGATTTGATTGAATTCATCAAACAGTAGGTCAATATCGATTTGATTGCATTCATCAAATATGGGTCAATATCGATTTGATTGCATTCATCAAATAGAGTCATTCGATTTGATTGATTCAATAATCGATCAATATCGATTGATTGCATTCATCAAATATGAGTCAATATCGATTTGATTAGATTCATCAAACAGTGGGTCAATATCGATTTGATTGCATTCATCAAACAGTGGGTCAATATCGATTTGATTGAATTCATCAAACAGTTGGTCAATATCGATTTGATTGCATTCATCAAACAGTTGGTCAATATCGATTTGATTGCATTCATCAAACAGTTGGTCAATATCGATTTGATTGAATTCATCAAACAGTGGGTCAATATCGATTTGATTGCATTCATCAAATAGTGGGTCAATATCGATTTGATTGAATTCATCAAACAGTTGGTCAATATCGATTTGATTGCATTCATCAAATAGTGGGTCAATATCGATTTGATTGAATTCATCAAACAGTTGGTCAATATCGATTTGATTGCATTCATCAAACAGTTGGTCAATATCGATTTGATTGAATTCATCAAACAGTTGGTCAATATCGATTTGATTGCATTCATCAAACAGTTGGTCAATATCGATTTGATTGCATTCATCAAACAGTTGGTCAATATCGATTTGATTGCATTCATCAAACAGTTGGTCAATATCGATTTGATTGCATTCATCAAACAGTTGGTCAATATCGATTTGATTGCATTCATCAAACATTGGTCAATATCGATTTGATTGCATTATCAAATCGGGTCAATATCGATTTGATTGCATTCATCAAACAGTTGGTCAATATCGATTTGATTGCATTCATCAAACAGTTGGTCAATATCGATTTGATTGCATTCATCAAACAGTTGGTCAATATCGATTTGATTGCATTCATCAAACAGTTGGTCAATATCGATTTGATTGCATTCATCAAACAGTTGGTCAATATCGATTTGATTGCATTCAAAGTGTCAATACGATTGCATCAATGGGTCAATATCGATTTGATTGCATTCATCAAATAGTGGGTCAATATCGATTTGATTGCATTCATCAAACAGTGGGTCAATATCGATTTGATTGCATTCATCAAACAGTAGGTCAATATCGATTTGATTGCATTCATCAAACAGTGGGTCAATATCGATTTGATTGCATTCATCAAACAGTGGGTCAATATCGATTTGATTGCATTCATCAAACAGTGGGTCAATATCGATTTGATTGCATTCATCAAACAGTGGTCAATATCGATTTAATTGCATTCATCAATAGTGGTCAATATCGATTTGATTGCATTCATCAAACAGTGGGTCAATATCGATTTGATTGCATTCATCAAATAGTGGGTCAATATCGATTTGATTGCATTCATCAAAAAGTGGGTCAATATCGATTTGATTGCATTCATCAAACAGTTGGTCAATATCGATTTGATTGCATTCATCAAACAGTAGGTCAATATCGATTTGATTGCATTCATCAAACAGTGTTTCAATATCGATTTGATTGCATTCATCAAATAGTAGGTCAATATCGATTTGATTGCATTCATCAAACAGTGGGTCAATATCGATTTGATTGCATTCATCAAACAGTATTATAAATATATTAAAATGAAAATCGTGGCTTATCCTTGACGGTACGTCGCCATCAACCACAGGAAAGAATTTTCTAGTCACCACTTATACGTTCAGTAGTTTGTCATTGCTTTCTGAACGGTGAGGTCTATTTTAGCGTTCGTAAAGATCTGCGGAACAAATTTGCTTTCCAAACTGCCGCAGCCGTATTTGAACCAGGAACTCTTGGGTTGTGGTGGAGCTCACTACCGCTAAGCAACAGAGCCATCTACTACAGTGTGTTCAAGATAATTGCAGCTCCATTGACAATTCGAAAGTTGCCAGGTACAGCATTGGTTGTGTTTATTTACTATTTAAACCGGTTCTGACTAGCTCGTCCTACGTCACATTTGTTCATCGCCCCTTCCCGCACTACAATTACACACCGTCACATAACCTTGACCTATACTACGTCATAACTGAACCTTCCCATTTCCATACATATATGCCAGATTAGCTCCATTCACGGGCTGCTTTTAAGTTGAACACCCTGAAAAGGAACCCTTTCATACCTCGTGGTATATAGGTCAATACAGTGTTATGCCTGTATTTTTCATTGACCGTCGGCACACGATGGGTGATGTGGTCAGCATCACGCCGGCCGCCTTTACTTTCCCAGAGCATGTCTGGTACCCATTTGAGGCTGGGTCGACCTCAGAGCCGTCGCGGACGGGAAAAATTCCACGCGAATTGCGGGAGCTGAACCCAGACCACCAGCCTTGAGAAGCGAGTTCACTAACAACTACGCTACAGCGGCTCTCGAACATCCTGTATATGTACATATAAAACTACAAATTAAATTAAACATTCATTAAAAACTAAATTAAGAATTTTCAATTGCAATGTTGTATCAATCCTAAGATATGAGAGCGAGAGTTGGAAAATGACTAAAGATATAGAAAGTAAGTTAAATGCATTTGACAATAAAATAGAAATCAGATCTAAGATCTAATCAGAGAAATAGAAGAAAATAAAATCAGAGACATGTCTGGTCAACCACTAGTAACAACTGTTATAAGAAGGAGAAGATGAAGATATGTTAGGCTAACCTTAGAGAAGAAATAATCAAAGAATATCAAAGCAGGCATTGAAGTGGTACGCAGAGTGTTCAAGAAAGAGAGGATGACTAAAGGAGACACTGAAACGAACTTTGCTGAGAGAGGCAAGAAATATCGGTATCGGTTCCATAGAGGAGACTGAGCGAGTCGCCCATGATAGAACGGTATGGAGAAGTTGTTTGCAAGCCCTATGTAACGTATAACGGTAGAAGAAAATAATTATTATTACACTTCAAGATTTGTGAAATCAGTTGTATTTGTACAAAATTAACTTCTAGTTTGACTGATTCTGATGTGGTCTTGTCCCGAGTCATTGTTTCACAAGTCTGGATCCAAGAATTATCCTGATGGCTGTTCAATTTCTAACCCGACATCAACAATAAACACAATAAAAACACACAACAACACGTTATAGAAAACAATAGCCATAACAACACACGTTTCACTTACCCTGTCCCGATTAGACCTTCTATCTACTTTACTTCCTTGCTGTTTGCTGGTGTCGAAATCTCACTAACGGTAAACATATCAGCCGACATCCGTTGTTCAGTCCGTCATTTGCTTACTACAGTTAACTATTTTCTATCCTACTTGAATAAACACTTTGATTCTATTTGTGAAGTAGTACTGATGACTAAATTAGTCCTGGTTCATCGTGATAACATCCGTTCGTATAAGTTATATAGAAATATACAACAACATTGCTTAAGTTGTACCTTATCAATGATTTATGATTTTGTTTGATAATATCGAAATATTTCGGTGTCAAAAATTACCTATAACATATGCTTGGACACGCGGAGGTATCAGATTGTTATCGAAAACTTCACCATACATACCCCAGGGCATTGTTGCGTAAAACTACACAGAACCTGTACTTCTAATTCCAGTCAATACTGAAATACTTTAGGCTGGTATATTTTTTTAATCTCAGTTCTGCTTAGGTTAGCGTGTCAATATGAAAATTATTTGATTTCTGAGGCGAGGGGGAGTTTATCATACAGCATAGACCGCCCATTAGTTTTGATATGATTTCTTTGATAAACCTTGATTCTTAATGTGTGTTGTCTTCTTGTGTTGTCTTCTTGTGTGTTGTCTTGCTTGTGTTGTCTTATGTGTGTTGTCTTACTGTGTGTTGTCTTACTTGTATGTTGTCTTACTTGTGTGTTGTCTTACTCTGTGTTGTCTTATTGTGTGTTGTCTTCTTGTGTGTTGTCTTCTTGTGTTGTCTTCTTGTGTGTTGTCTTCTTGTGTGTTGTCTTCTTGTGTTGTCTTAATGTGTGTTGTCTTATTGTGTTTCTGTCTTCTATGTGTGTTGTGTCTTTTTGTGTGTTGTCTTAATTGTGTTGTCTTATTGTGTTTTGTCTTATTTGTGTGTTGTCTTATTGTGTGTTGTCTTCTTGTGTGTTGTCTTATTGTGTGTTGTCTTATTGTGTGTTGTCTTACTGTTGTCTTTGTATTGTCTTATTGTGTGTTGTCTTATTGTGTGTTGTCTTACTGTGTGTTGTCTTCTTGTGTGTTGTCTTTTGTGTGTTGTCTTACTGTGGTTGTCTTACTGTTTTCTTGTATTCTTTGTGTGTTGTCTTACTGTGTGTTGTCCTACTTTGTGTTGTCTTACTGTGTGTTGTCTTACTGTGTGTTGTCTTACTGTGTGTTGTCTTACTGTGTGTTGTCTTACTGTGTGTTGGCTTACTGTGTGTTGTCTTATGTGTCTGTTTGTCTTCTTGTGTGTTGTCTTACTGTGTGTTGTCTTACTGTGTTTTGTCTTCTTATGTGTTGTCTTCTTGTGTGTTGTTTTCTCTTTGTGTTTGTCTTCTGTATGTTGTCTTACTGTGTGTTGTCTTACTGTGTGTTGTCTTACTGTGTGTTGTCTTACTGTGTGTTGTCTTACTCTGTGTTGTCTTCTTGTGTGTTGTCTTACTGTGTGTTGTCTTCTTGTGTGTTGTCTTACTATTTTATATTTTCTTATGTGTGTTATTTGCTCCATTGAGCTCCTCTGATATGTCACCATCAGGTTTCCCTCAATATCCCTCCACATTCCCCTTCTGCTTTGGTTTCACTTGCCTCAGGTGTTCCTGTGTTGGAAACTCTACTATCTGGTTATATAGAGGAAGTGTGTATCAGCCTGACATTTCCTTTAGGATCTCATCTGGTCGCTACATGGTCCCCCCTGCAGATGATTTCTCTACCCTGTTACCATACCTCCCCATTCTCCCCCCATCTGTGTGCATTAGACATGCTATTTCCGGTTGTGGATTCTGAGATACCTAGTGTATTTTTACGGTGATGGTGTAGCTAGGTCCACTGCATCATTAGTCCCTGTTACGACATGCGATGGACAGGTAATAACTAGTTCATGATTGTTTAGCCCCCTGGTTTACTAAGATTGTACTCACTGAGCTCAACTTTATAAAACATCTCTTTAGAGTTCAGAAATCTCAAATCTTATTCATTTCAACTCATCAATGCTTCTGCTTACTTCCAGTGTAGAGAGATGGAGTTCCTAATCATATCGGCAGACGGCGAATCGATAACTTGGCTTTCGTGTTCAAGTCTGCTCACGTAAAATAACCATTGGCAGTTCAAAATCAAGAGGAGATGTAAAGCCCTGACCAGGAATCAGGAAGAGCAAACTGTAAAGCCGCTGACTGGGAAAATCAAGAAGAGCAGACCGTAAACCGTTGACCGGAAAATCAAGAAGAGCAGACAGTAAGAGCCTGTTGACTAGGAAAATCATAGAGGCAACTTTAAAAACCCTTTGACTGGAAATTCAAGAAGAGCAGACTGTAAAGCCGTTGACTGGGAAAATCAAGAAGAGCAGACTGTAAAGCGTTGATCGGAAATCAAGAAGAGCAGCTGTAAAACCTGCCGGGAAAATCAAGAAGAGCAGACTGTAAAGCCGTTGACCGGGAAAATCAAGAAGAGCAGACTGTAAAGCCGCTGACTTGGAAAATCAAGAAGAGCAGACTGTAAAGCCGTTGACTGGGAAAATTCATTAAAAGAATTACAAAATAAAATTCCAACAGAATATTTTTGCCATCTCCTAAATTACATCAATGACTCAAGCCGGAGCTGCGGAGTTCATGCACTGCCGCTGAAATCTTCATGTGTAAGAAAGAGACCCAGAGTACTCATGGTTATTCACCGAAGTGAATGATGATGACTATCAATCAACCACATATCAATCTTTTTTAATCCGGCATTCTTATTCTAGTTGAATCTTATCTACTCTTTGCTTGTCGGTTTGTTTGTTTGTTTGTTTGCTATGTAGAGGATTACCATATTTAATCCGAGGCAAGTATCTGTCAACCTAAGCACGAGTATTTTTGGGTTATATCAGAGCGTGTAGGCCATCATCCATAAAGACCTAATAAAAATGAGGAAATTAGAAGAACAGTCGGAACACCACCTGCGATTAGATTCATTGAAATACAGAGAATCAAATGGTTTGGCCCCTTGATCAGAATGAACACGAATACAACAGTAGCAAAAGCATTCAACCTGAAAATCGAATTATCAAGAGGAAGGGCAGACCAAAGAAAAGATGGATTGATGGAGATACAGACATCTTAAAACTCCACAATACCACAGCATATCAAGCGACCGAGCGAACCGATCATCAGTTAAACCTGCTGCGCTTAGTGGCAAAAAAGCAGAGAAGGATAAAAGATGAAAAGAAAAATCTAGGCCCATCATCATTGGCCTCTTTGTCTCAGGAGACAATAGGTTTTGCATAACGTAGTCTGTTCTGTGCTGAATCACATCTCGCCCAAATGGTTACTGGGGCCCAAATTTATGTGTAAAGAATAGAACCACTGTTACCTGCCACGCATGTCGTAAGAGGTGACTACGGAGATTCAGCTGAAATCGGATGCACATGTCCTAAACGTGTAGAAGTCTATGCGTTTAGGGGCCTATCAAACAAAATGTGCAACGTAAACACGTTCTTGGCAAAGATCAAACATGTCACAAAGAGTGTCGTAAAGAACGACGCAAAGAAGAAGAAGAAGAATCGCATTTCTATTGTGGCGGTAGTGGTCTATTTTGGAGTGATAATCCTCGCCCGAGCTGCACGTTACTTTCAACCTCAGAATGATTCTTTGTGGGATATAGTCCAACAATAAAATGAAAATCGTGGCATACCCTTTACAGTATAACAGGTTAACTGGTATAAGGCCCCAGAAATATAAAGAGAATATCCTAGGTCACGCTGCACCATAAAAGGAACTCTTATAACATAACTATGATCACAGGTATAAAGAATTACAACAGATAACTGCTTAGAAAATTCATAAGTATATTTAATCACTTGTAATATCAAGCTCTCTCTGTCTTGGAGAGTGAATAATCAACAACAACAAAAATGACGCTTGTAACAGACTGTGAGCACAGGTATAAGGAATTACAACAGATAACTGATTAGCAAATGCATAAGTATATTTAACCACTTATAATATCAAGCTCTCTCTGTCTTGGAGAGTGAATAACAACAACAACAAAATATGACGCTTGTAACATTCAATTTTCCTGGATCCTTCTGAAGTATTATGTCTTATCTTCTGTACTCTCCGGTCTATATTAATAAAGTTAGTTTTTTCGCCGATGTCCCTATTTGGAATTCAGTCCACACTGTAAAATAGTTCATTAACCTATAACAGTTCATTACCTGGCGTTGATATTCGAGATACTATGGTCGTTCACAATTCCCTTCAATCTTAGGAAAATAGGATGCTTCTGGCACTTTACTGGTCTCGTCTTTGGTTGCGGAAAGCTAGTCTTCACAGTCATCAGTCTTCTGGTCGTCAGGCACGGTCATCGGTTCGTCTGGCATCGGTTCATCTAGGCGTCAGTTATCTGGTCGGCATCTCGTCGTCTTGGTTCACAGTACCTATATATATATATATAACCTCGCTGTTCCTCTCTGGTAAAGGGCTGTTATTGATGTGAACTAGTTATCAACTTCATGTTAGTTCCAATCAATTTAAAATCACACTTAAAGGCATTTTGGTTTTCTCTCTCAAAAAAATCAAAGTAGTATCCGCTGGCTACTTAAACATTAGCATCATCCGTTGTACTCAACTTCTCTAGTCAGTCTGTAATGTTGATCTCTCTTTCTTCACTTATGTTCCACTCTCAATCCCAGCCGGCCCCTGCACTGGTCTCGAGATTCCCGCCTATCTCAGGTCAGAACCCTTTTCATGAGTTTAACTCCCTACTGGTCAGCAACTGGACTGGTAAACAACTTAATACTAATAGTATTCAAGGACGCCCCGTGCAAAAATAAGGGTCGTGGGTTGATCCCCGACTGTACCCCCTAATTGGGATAACAGTGAAACTGTTACATACAGGACATTGTCATGAACCACAGTAAACGAGTCGGTCATTTTCTAGGCACCACGTATACGTTCAGTAGTTTGCCATTGTTTTCTGAAGGGTGCGGTCTATTTCTAACTTTCGTAAAATCCACAAGAACACATTTGTTTCCAAACTGCCCGCCGCTTAGTTTGAACCAGGTACTATTGGACATACGGATGCGAGTCATGGACAGTAAACAGACAGACAGAAAAATCTCTGGAGACCACAGAGATTTAGTTTTACAAAAGAATGATGAGAATTTCACAGACTGTTAAAATGATAAATGTAGAGGTGTTAAATGAGGCCAAGACAAAGAAACAACTTATTATCAATATAAGAAAGAGGTAATCATCTTTTTCGGACATGTAATGAGAAGGGAGGCTTTAGCACATCGTGACAACCGATAAATCGAGGAAGACGAGACAGAGGATGACAGAGAAAGCAATTTTGAATACCTGACTTCATGGCACTGTAGAGCGTCAACACCTGAGATGATATCAAACACCAGAGACAGAGATTTGTGGCGATACATGATCGCCTACACTAGCCGGCACGGCACCTTATTATGATGATGATGATGATGAATATTGGGTTGTGATCGAGTTCTCTGTCTCTAAACCACAAACGGCAACTGTAAACCAACAAACATACAAATTATTTTTTGGAGAATAATCACAAGTTCTTATATACTTACCACTTCTCTGTATATTTTCACAAATCGTTGAAACACAATGATACATCGTGAAAAAAAGATATCGAATCTCTTACAATATATTTATCTATGAAACTAAATCGATAACAGCTTTCAATATATAGGCGATAGTGTGAAAATAATATATGTCTTCATTTGAGATGTAATCAGTTCGAGTTTTTGTTTGTATGTTATAACCAAGCTAATTAACCCGGCTTTTGCGGATTCGTCCTGTATTGACATCCTGTTGTCCATCATTTTCGTGGTTAATTTTAAAGTTTGAACATATCTCCAAAGCTGAGATAATTTAATACATGCCTTGAGCACATCAGTCATTGTTGTTCTAGAAATAATAGGAAGCGTTTGCCTGAAATCACCAGCAAGAACTAATAATGGTCCACCTATAAGTTGTCGATTGTTTCTAATATTTTGAAATGAAATGAAAATCGTGGTATATCCCAAAGGACATAGCCATCAACCACAGTAAACGAGTCGTTGATTTTCTAGGCACCACTTATACGTTCATAGTTCACAATTGCTTTCTGAACGGTGAGGTCTATTTTTACCTTTTGTAAAATCCCACGGAAACGAATTTGCTTCCAAATTTGCCCACCGTGGGATTTGAACTAGGTACGCTTGGGTTTGTGATCGAGCTCACTACCGCTTGAGCTACAGTAATATTTTAGGAGACCTGTTAAGTGTTTCTAGTCAGCGATTGTGAATCATAGTGCATTCATCCCAAACGATCAATTTGCATTGTTGTAAAACTGCCGCTTTGCCCGTTCCTTTATTGATGTTGCAAATTGGCTCTTCAGTTTGTGCTAAATCGAGTGGCAATTTAAGAGTAGAGTGGGTAGTTCGTCCTCCGTGAAGTAAGGTTGATGCTATTCCAGAAGAAGCCGTGGCTATTGCAATATGCGAATGATAGCGAATTTTTGAAGGTAGTAAATTAATCACAAACGTCTTTCATGTCCCTCCTGGTGCATCAATGAAGAACAGACCGCATGTATCATCTTTCACTTGGTTCATAATTATATCGTATATAATTCTTTGGTCTTGAACTAATAGTAGCTCGTTATCATTTACGTAATGCTCTAAATCGTCGGTGTTGTAAGTTGTTTCTTTGAGTATTTCTCTTTGCAAACGATTAACGTTCTTGCTGGTCGAGGAAGGCCTAATTCTTGCAAAGTTTTGTCAATAACTTGATCCTCTATTTTGACTAAGACTTCGTTAAATATAACTTCGGTGTAATCAATTTGCAAGTAAGGGTTCTGTTTCTTTGTTCGAATAAGAACATCTTTGGACATACTTTCCTAGACGGTCTCCCACAACTTGTGTAGATTTGATGAACTGCATGAGGTAATAAGAATGATGAAAAGTGATCTGATCTTTTGTGGTGATTCTGATGCAACTGTTTCTGCCATCGTAGCATGCATTGATTGTCGTCCTCCAGTAAATCAAGCTTTTGGCATTCTTCACGAAATTTTGTACAAACTTGACCCCAAACCGTCTTTAAATCATTAAATGATATTGGACCTCTAACGATATGAAGTAGGATGCGGAGGTAGAAACATTCGAAACTGTTTGGATGTATAGTTAAACACGTCCCAAAACATCGCTAGATTTAACTCTCTCTCTCTCTCTCTCTCTTTCTCTCTCTCTCTCGCGATCGTTCTTAAGCCGTTTTATCATTCTGTTGTGATATATTAACAGCCAAACATCAAGAACGGAAGTAGGCTAGCGCTTCAGTACAAAACATAAAGAACGGGAAGTGATGCCAAGTGAGTGTATGGTTTCAAAGTGTTTGAAGAGTCGTCTCCGATGAGCTTTAGCTGTCTCAGACAAACTCACACAGAAATTGGTGCGTTCAGTTTGTTTTCAGTAAAATTGGAGCTTATACAATGGTGCCTTCGAAAAGATTGTATGAGCGTCATCTTGCACTCAGACAGGTCGTTTCGTGAAACCTTGGTGCCGTCCATATATTGTTTCAGTACAATTGGTGCTTCGTAGCAATTGTCTCAGTCAAATTACAGTTCAGTACAAATTGGTAGCGTTCAGTACAAATTGGTAGCGTTCAGTACAAATTGGTAGCGTTCAGTACAAATTGGTAGCGTTCAGTACAAATTGGTAGCGTTCAGTACAAATTGGTAGCGTTCAGTACAAATTGGTAGCGTTCAGTACAAATTGGTAGCGTTCAGTACAAATTGGTAGCGTTCAGTACAAATTGGTAGCGTTCAGTACAAATTGGTAGCGTTCAGTACAAATTGGTAGCGTTCAGTACAAATTGGTAGCTTTCAGTACAAATTGGTAGCCTTCAGTACAAATTGGTAGCGTTCAGTACAAATTGGTAGCGTTCAGTACAAATTGGTAGCGTTCAGTACAAATTGGTAGCGTTCAGTACAAATTGGTAGCGTTCAGTACAAATTGGTAGCGTTCAGTACAAATTGGTAGCGTTCAGTACAAATTGGTAGCCTTCAGTACAAATTAGAACTGAAGTGATTATCCTTCGGTGGTGTGTTCGGTTTCAACCAGCGTTTACTGGGTTCGCTCTCCGTTAGCCTTTTGCTGTCCCCGGCCAAACCCACAAGGAAACTGGCTGCTATTTTCTTTCAGAGCAGCTACCTTTATACGGCCTGCCCTCCCGGGCTTATGAGCGCCATCTGCCCAGCGAACCAGTCGTTTTGTGAATACCTTGGTTTGCCGCCCGTATAGTTTTGTGTACGGTTTGCTCCGCTAGGCTTTGATTGTCTCCAATCAAACTGCAAGGCAGCAGTAGTTCCCTGCGAGCGGGAACGCGCACTGATCTTACCTCTGATGGGCTTTCCAGTTGTTCTATACATTCGGGTGGTCCGCAACCTCTCGCCTGCCACGCCCGCCGTGCCTGCCGTACCTTCCTTGCAAGCTATGCCATGCCATGCTCGCCTGCCCCTCGGTGGGGCCCACTATAACATCGTCAGCGTCCGTGCTAGCTCTGCTCTGGTGCCTGGTCACCATCAGTTTTCGCCGTGCTCACATTTTCCATGCCTTCCGTGCCTACCTTGCATGCCGTGCCATGCTCGCCTGCCCATCGGCGGGCCCACTCTTGCATCGCCAGCGTGCGTGCTCGCTTTGTGATGGTGCCTGCCTTATCGTCACCATTAGTTTTCGCCGTGCTCCCGTTTGCCTGGGTTGTCCGATTCTGGGGCTTATAATCATGCCCCATCCCTGTGATAGGGGCCCGAGTTTCGCCCTATGTGGCCCACGTGCAGTTCAACTCGACTCCAGCATACTCATCGGCTCAAGAGAGGACTCAAGAGAGAGCATGCGGGCTCGACTTCGCCACACGGGGTTCACGTTACACTTCAGCTTTTCATCGGCGGCCGAGCATTGACAGGGGTCCTGAGTTCCGACCCATCTGCGTGACTACCTTTGCATTCTACTTGCCTCGACTACCAGCATCTCCTCGGCCAGAGGAGCTCAGAGAGAGCATGCGTGGGCCGTTCGAGCTTCGCAACGGCGTGCTTTGTTTTCCTTCCAGCTTTTCCCATCGGTCGGGAGAGACGAGCATTAATAGTCACTCTGGGAGTTCGCTCGTCTGTGTTGCGAGCAGATCCCATCTAGCGTGACTACCTTTGCATCTCTACTTGCCTCAGAGTAGCTCTCCCATGGCACCTGCCTTCTTAGCCAGAACGGAACTACTGTCTGTTACCAGGGTCACCGCGTGGAGGTGAGGGCAGGGGATTAGCGCCAGCTCGCTAATCCTGGCGTGCCGTTGTTTTCTTGCGCCATTGATCCCAGATTTAACTCCATCGAACTCGACAACTGCAACTCCCTGCTTTCTTCAAATAAAAGTTTTCCTTGACTTATCTCATGTGTAATATTTAGCAACTTCAAAGTAAAGCAAGGTCTTTGCAAAGTCGTCATTTTGACAAAGCTCAAAAAAATGCAATTAACGTCTTTCTTGGGGTTGCTGGACTCTTTGTTGGACGTTTTCTATATTGAAGTAGACTCTCTGTCCGTTTTCAAGGTAGATGCTCAGTTGCATTACAGAGCGATACCGCTCATGAACGGGAAATCCAAAATACGCCAAACTGCTTCATTGCTGCTGATGTAGCGGCGGGTACAATAACCTTCTATTTCGTCAATCTTCTTCTTCTTTGCGTTCGTTCTTTACGACCAATTTTAATCACCCTTGTGATATGTTTGATCTTTGCCAATTAAGACGTTATACGTTGCACATTGGTTTGGTAGACCCCTATACGCATAGACTTCTACATGTTTAGGACATGTGCATCCGATTTCAGAAAAAAAACCTCAGTCGCCTCTTACGACATGCGTGGCAGGTAACAGTGGTTCTATTCTTTACACCCCAAATTTAGGCCCCGGTAACCACTCGGCGATTTGTCAATCGATTCTCCATCTTTTTTAATGTCAAACACGGCTTATACCGAACCTTTGTGTTTTAACACATCCTTAAATCGATTTTACTGAATTGCAGTACTCGACATTAATATTTGCATCAAACATTCGTGACAACAACAGGCAATACGGAACAATACATCTATTATTGATGTCAAATTCAACCGAACTGTATGCTCTCTTCATTTTCTGAGCTTCTTCTAATCCTGCGTCAGCTATTACTGTCTTCCTCGATATAAGGGAAATAGCCATCTTCTCCAGTTTAGTTTCAAGTAACAGAACACCTTTTTGGTTATTGCTTGGTACATTTGCCGATTCTTCATAGCATTGGTATTCGGAGGTTGTTCATGCACCATTTGCTCTATAACGGTTGTATGTAGTTGAGGATCTAAGTTCGGATCAGAAATCTCCTGTGTATATTCATGCATATACTGTGGACCTCCGGTAAACGTTGATGGCAAAATAACCAACCTGCCATGGTTGTTTGCCTGACCATCTATAGCAATGGTATCCCTCAAATAATTGTATTCTTCTGATCGTAGTTTTGTTTAGTTTAATTAAATATAAAGCAATCGTTCGCATTCAGTTTTTGCAAACATATCAACCAAATATTGATGGAATAGTTGACGACAAATTAAAAGGTGATTTGGAGTATCTCTGATCATCGCCCGAGTAGTTACCGGGGTCCTAATTTGGGGTGCAAAGAATAGAACCACTGTTACCTGCCACGTATGTCGTAAGAGGCGATTAATGAAGTTTGGCTGAAATCGGATGCACATGTTCTAAACATGTAGAAGTCTATGCGTTTAGGGCCTACCAAACCAATGTGCAACGTATACACGTTCTTGGCAAAGATCAAACATATCACAAAGAGTGACTAAAATTGGTCGTAAAGAACGAACGCAAAGAAAATGAAGAAGAAGATCTCTGATCATTATTTGAAATGAGTAGAAATTCTTTGCAGAAACAAACTTGTTTGTAATCTGTTTAGTGATTGGGTCCATTTGATTGATGTAAATGTAGTAACCGTCTTTACCCCGATGAAATACAATTAGATACTGAAGAGCAACGTAAGATCTGTGTGTTTCTGAAATCCGCTGCAGCTTGTTGTCTCGTTTTTGTAAGATTACATCCCGCTTTCCAAAATCATTTCCTGCTATGATAATGGCAACTTCGTTTACAACAGATGCGTTATAAGTCCACTCTTGTTGACCGGCCGGAACTATGTCGACTCGGATTGCAATGTTCATGTCGTCCGTTGGCAAATAATCTAATATTATTGTCTTAATATCATCTTAAAACTTCTGACATAGCTATTGCACTTATGTCATCATCATCAGGTACCGTACCTGCTGACGTAAGCGATCATGGATCTCCACAATTCTCTGTCGTTGGTGTTTGCTATCAACTCAGATGTTGACGCTCTACCATGCCATGAAGTCAGGCTATCCAAAATGGTATCTCTCTGTCTTCCTCTGTCTCGTCTACCCTCGATTTTACCGGTTGTCACAATGTGTTCTAAACCTTCCCTCCTTATCACATGCCCGAAAAATGGTGACTGCATCTTTCTTATATTGATGATACACTTTCTCTGTGCCTTGATCTCATTCAACACCTCACATTAGTTCAGCATGTATGTAGCATCGTTAATCGCTAGACCATATTTTGATTAGTTTCAGGATTACAGTTGATACATTGATTTGTCTGAACGTCTTCATTATTCATGAAGTAAATTGGAAGAATTTTGGGTCTTCATTTGGTTGTGGTAAGAGTGAATCAAATTGATGATATATTTGACCTTGAATTTTGAAAGTTGGCATAAATATGTGATGAGGAATTGAGTTAGTCGTTTCAAAAGATGTCTTCTGAAAACATGAACTGTATTTTCTGATATTTTTCAAGAAGTTGTTTGAATCGGCTATGTCGCCCATAAACGATTTTAATGGTTCAGTTGGCTCTTGTGATGCAGACAACTGAACTTTTCCTCCGGAGCAACATATTCCAGGTGTTTCGCCAATCCATTTCTTTACCTTGCAGTGAGGACAAACTGCTGTCAATCCTCCAATAGCAATTATTGGGTATTTTTCTTACGCATGATTATTATTGTATTTGAATGCTTCATTCTTCAACAAAGACTATTTGATCGGTCGTGATATTGCTTGTTGTCTGGCGTCTTGTTCGAGTCGGACTGCTGTTTGTTGAAATGTTTCATTTGATCAATTGTCAGCCATACTTCTACTAGCTTCACGCAGATTAGAGGCAATTTCTTCAATATCTTCAGTTCTGGATATTCTTGAACTTTTAGATTCATTCCGATTTTCTGATACCTCCACATTTTCTATAGATCTACGTGCTCTCTTCGTTTAAGTTATGGTAGGATTGAATAGTTTTCTTTTCTTAGACGTATTATAACTTCAGATTTTGTGTAATATTTACTTGAAAAGAACAATCACGTGCGTATTTCAATATTCTGATGACAATAACAGTCAATACAAACCCCGATTGTGTTCTTCTTTCTTCTTCTAACACTCCATATCGACCACTTGTTAACCACTCTTTGTGTGATTTGTATGTGATCTGAGCCTAAGAGCGATCGTACGTTGCACCAGTTATGCAAGTAGGCTAGCGCATACGATTTCTGTGATGCTTATTATTTACTGGGGTAGTTTCCCTAGGTCCTACATCAGTGACCTCTTACTACATGCCTTGTAGGTTGCAGTGGTACTATTCTTTGCTTCCTTGCGGGCCCCGTCAGCATACGGGCAGATTGTGTTATGAAGGAGATCAAGGTTGCCATAGTTTCAAAACATACGTCATCGAATCTTGGGTATACATTAATGCATATACCGTGGACTTCTGGAAACGTTGATGCCAAATTGCAATCAAAAAGTGGATCTTTCTTTCTTTCTTTTGTCCTTCTCTGATTTTTTGCCGTTTTTGGCAGGTTTAACTGATGATCGGTTTCTGAGATAATGCACGCTCGGTCGCTTGATATGCTGTAGTATTATGGAGTTTTAAGATGTCTGTAACTCCATCAACCCATCTTTTTCTTGATCTGCTCCTTTCTCTTGATGATTCCATTTCCAGGTTGTACGCTCTTGCAACTGGTGTATTCGGGTTCATTCTGACCAAGTGGCCAAACCATTTGAGTCTCTGTTTTTCAATAAATCTAATAGCAGGTGTTGTTCCACTGTTCTTCTAATTTCTTATATGGTCTCTTCTTGTTTTATTTACTGTTTTCCTCAAGCATCTCATTTCACATGTGGTTATTTTCTCTCTTGTTCTTTTGCCAGTGTCCATGTTTGGTACTGGTAGCACAGTGTTGGTATAAAGATTGAATTTATAATCTGTTTTTAGTCACTACTGGAATAGCTGGGTGTTTCAAGATTGGGGTAAGTTGGTATGTAATGGTGTTGGCTTGCTGGATTCTGGTTTCGATCTTTATGTCCAGTCTACTATCAGATGTGAAGATACTTCCCAGGTATTTGAATTCTCTCACCTGCTTTAGCGTTTGGTCATTTATTTGTATGTTGATATCTTTATGTTCTCTGCTTATAGTCATGACTTCTGTCATTTGAATGTTGATCTTCATGTTGTATTTGAGGCAGCTATTGTTGAGTAAGTTTATGTGTTCTTGAAGCTGTTCAACATTATTATGGAATATACACTGATCGTCAGCAAAGAGCAGTTCATTTTGTTGGTCTACGTCTCGTGATGTTTCATATATTTTGGTGATACTATCCATGTTGATAATGAAGAGGAGAGGTGATAAAACACATCCTTGCTGTACTCCTGATGTTCTGGAAACCAAAAAGTGGATAAGACATCAAAATTGGGTTTTATTAATTTTTAAAAGGAATATTGACGCAATTTCGAAAATGTTTTTCAGTTGATTTTAGTTGGGCATCATAATTATTTAGGCAAAATTTGGTGATTTTTTGATGTAAATTGAGGCCATGTATAAACGGACACGCTTAAGCTGTACACATTATGGGAATTATTTATATACATGTTTGGTCTACAATTGCAGCCTGGCAATGTGTACACATATTCAAAGGGAAGACAAATAAAAAGGCTCGACAATAACATAAGAATGTGGGATTAATTCTTTGTTGGTGAACTGGATACTGTGTCGTTGATGAATTGACCATTGTACTATTTTTAAAACATAGTACAAAAATCCTTTACCTTGATTACAGTTCTACTTATCTTTTGTTAGAAGAGACTAGCAAATGAGTGAAAACAACACAGAGAGCAAACATTCAGAAGTTGTCACAGTAAAACACTTGCCTATTGACCGTCTGTAAAGATGAAAAGGGCCATATAGACTATCTTTAGAAACATAGACAACAGATCATGTACGTTTATGTCCGGGATTACCAAAAAGTTCTCATCTTATCACAGTTTTGTTTAGCATAGACACACCAAATGTAGTGTAAATATTTGCTAAACAGGTTAGGTCAAACATTAGCTTTTGTTTGTATTGTTTGTTAAGTTTTAAGATTAAGCCTTAAATAGGTCAAGGCACGCCCTTTCAATCTAAGATGGGTGGTTTTGTTGTGTGTTATAGCATAGCATATTAGCCTTTTTTTGTGTGCATCCATGTCGTATGTGACTAGTCATTAATAGGACCGTTTGTTGAGTAATGTGTTCTGGTATGTGTGGGATGGGGGGAAATCCTGCAGAAGACCATTGGTGTTGGTTGGGGCGTAGTCCTGTCCTGAGAAGGACCATTGGTGTTGGTTGGGGCGTAGTCCTGTCATGAGAAGGACCATTGGTGTTGGTTGGGGCGTAGTCCTGTCCTGAGAAGGACCATTGGTGTTGGTTGGGGCGTAGTCCTGTCCTGAAGGGAAGGGGGTGACTACTTGCCCTTCTTCCCAGCGTGTTCGTAGCGCGTTGGACTACGTGTGACTATCCCTCTGTGTGTGCGGGTTCAATTCCGCGGGATGGAAGAAAAAGCCACAGATTCCCCAGATTTACGGTGTTCGTGGCACCGAACCAAGGGGTTACGATGTCCATGGCACCGAGCGAAGAGCTGAAAAGCTCAAGTGCTTCTGGATCGAAAAAAAAAGAAAAAAAAGAAGGACCATTGGTGTTGATTGGGGCGTAGTCCTGTCATGAGAAGGAATTTATGGTGATCTGGGTATAGCCATGAGAAGAACTTTTGGTGTTGATCTGGGTGCAGACCCGAGAAGGACTTTTAGTGTTGATCTTGATGTAGCCATGACAAGGACTTATGGTCTTGATGTGGGTGTAGCCATGAGAAGAACTTTTGTGTTGATCTGGGTGAGACCTGAGAGGACTTTAGTGTTGATCTGGTGTAGCCATGAAAGGACTTATGGTTGATGTGGGTGTAGTCATGAGAGGACTTTGTGTTGATGTGGGTGTAGTCATGAGAAGGACATTTGTGTTGATGTGGGTGTAGCCATGAGAAGGACTTGGCGTTGTTCTTGGTGCTGTCATGAGAATAATTTTCAGTGTTGATCTTGATGTAGCCCTGATATGGACATGGTGTTGGTCTGGGTGCAGCCCTGGGAAGGTCTCATAGTGTTGATGTGGTGTGTATGTGTGGCTCCAGGTTGTATCTGTTATTGGATTTGTCTGAACTTTTGCAGTTGACATCTTAACATGTAGGATTGGATCATACAGACACGAGATGGCTGAAAACATTCAGGGAACAGTACTTTGCGTTGGTGCTGATGAGTGTTGCTCTCTGGTAAATCTTGAAAAGGCGCATACTCTATGGTGTTCTTTGAATAATTCCATAATAATGATGACGTACCAGAGTCACCTTTGATGGACAGTTGGCTATCGAGTGTCGTAACAGACTGCGCTATTTTGAGATGATATACTTTTATCGGAGTCATTTATCGATATTTTTTATACGCCCTGTTGAACAAGCGATATAACTCTTCAAGCGTGGTCTCGCGGCTCTCAAGTTATAGTAGACACACACCTTGAGCAGCGACTAATTGTCCTTCTGTTTCATCAACTCATATTGAATACATACTTCTTCTTCTTTGCGTTCGTTCTTTACGACCAATTTTAATCAATCTTTGTGATATGTTTGATCTTTGCCAAGAACGTGTATACGTTGCACATTGGTTTGGTAGGCCCCTAAACGCTTAGACTTCTACAGTTTGGGACATGTGCATCCAATTTCAGCCAAACATCCTTAGTCGCCTCTTACGACATGCATGGCAGGTAACAGTGGTTCTATTCTTTACACCCCAAATTTGGACCCCGGCAACCACTCGGTGGAATACATACTAAAACTCATATTGAATACATGACTAAAACTCATATTGAAAAAAGTCATATACTAGAAACGTCATAATTGGGAACATTGATGGCACTAAAACCTCTATTAAATTTCACAGACTAAATACTACCTGGTGGAATTCACCAAGACTACAAACCAGCCTTGCGAAGGTTCAACAGTAGCTAAAACTCATATTGAATACATGCTAAAACTCATATTGAACACAGACTAAAACTCATATTGAACACAGACTAAAACTCATATTGAATACAGACTAAAACTCATATTGAATACAGACTAAAACTCATATTGAACACAGACTAAAACTCATATTGAATACAGACTAAAACTCATATTGAATACAGACTAAAACTCATATTGAACACAGACTAAAACTCATATTGAATACAGACTAAAACTCATATTGAATACAGACTAAAACTCATATTGAATACATACTAAAACTCATATGTAATCAGACTAAAACTCATATTGAATACATACTAAAACTCATATTGAATACAGACTAAAACTCATATTGAACACAGACTAAAACACACTACTTCCAACAAGCTCCATATCGACCACTTGTTAACACACTAACCATATTGACAGACTAATATCTGAGAACAGACTAAGCTCTATGCACAGACTAATCAATGGCCAGGACTAACTCTAGATAATAAAAGATCTGGAAAATACTAAATGATTTGAAGAAGCACTCAGTTGCCTTGAATTTTAACCAATCTCTGTGAGTCTATGATTATTTATTGACGAAAAATATTTAATAATATTGATATTCACTCTATTGAATAAACTAACTATTTGACACAGACTATAACTCTAGTTAGCATTTTGAACACAGACTAATCATTTAAAATAAAATCTTGTCGTATCATATGACACACA
Organism: Arion vulgaris; assembly: GCA_020796225.1. Classification (NCBI taxonomy): domain Eukaryota; kingdom Metazoa; phylum Mollusca; class Gastropoda; order Stylommatophora; family Arionidae; genus Arion; species Arion vulgaris. The sequence continues at coordinate 30,950,036 of CM036758.1, read as the reverse complement.
AACTTGGAATAGATCACTAATCATATTGAATAAGACTCTGATTTCCACTACACACTTCTTACCTGAGCCTCGAAGGCCATTTTTGTTATACGTTGGATCTGAGAATAAGAGTGATTGTATGTTATGCCAGTTATGCGCCTACAAGTAGGCCAGCACATCCAATTTTGCAACGCTTTTTATTTATTAGGCGTAGCTTCCTGTGCCCTACCCTAGTCGCCTCTTACGACATGACTTGCGTAATATGATCCACTAGCTATTTTAATTCTGAAATCACAATACAATAATATGAGACCTCTCAAGTAAATCTGAATAGTATACGATAAAGATCGGTCCAGTCACTGCCGTCTATCACCGACAAATGGTTCACTTTGGACAGCTTGATCTAGTATGGGATATTTAATATTACGGTTGATACTCGATACAAAAGACAACCGAAATGTATAAACAATAGTTGAAATATAAAAAGAAAATTTTTAATCTGTATTTAGGATTGCTGGATATCGTTGACATAACTAAAATGACGAGAAATATTCACGAGAAGATCACAAAATGCAGCGGTTGTTATGGACGTCGAAAGCAAACCGGCTTCGTAGCACAAAGATTATACGTTTTGTAGGTTAGAGACGTCGTACAGATGTAAAGTTGCCATTAGAAGAGAGAAAACTGTTTCTAGTAATGCAAATTTACGATGTAAAGAGAAGTTATGCATGTCGTTGCACGTAAATACGATGTTTATGGGTAGTTCCCAAGCGAAATTTTCAAGGTTACAAAAAATGGTACTGACCATCGGAAAAATTTCGTTCAAAATAGCTTCTTCTTAACAATCAATCAAGTGCCATGCCTGCCGGCGTAGGCGATCATGTCTCTCCACAACTCTCTTTGCTTGGTGCATGTAATCAGTTCTGACGTCGATATTTTGTCGAATCATGATGTCAGGCCATGCAACATCTTCTCCTCTGTCTTCCACGATCTCTCCTTCCTGAATTTTACCTGTAGTCACCAAATGTTCTAAACCTTCTCTTCGCATTATATGCCCGAAGAACCTTGATTGTCGGATTCTTATTCTTTTAATAAGGTTTCTTTGTGTGCAGGCCTGATTTAAAACCTCATATTTGTTTTCTTTGCTGTCCATGGAATTTTCAACATTCTCTTCTTAACATATAATCATAAAATATTCCAGATCTGTAGAATATGTTACAGTTGCACGTTGAATTATTGGTTTTCCCTATAGAACGACATACATTTCATATGAAGCAATTTTTATACACGCCGTTTCATTTATTCGATCGAAAAACACAATGGCTGACTTGTGTGAGATTGTTTTAAACCGGGATGCACAGCACTGAAAAAGTTTGCAAATTGCTAAAAGATCGGTGTTGGTACACCGTATGATGTAGGTCACGGTGTTACTATTCTGTGTTCCTCTTGCGAGCCTCGGCCACACACGGGTGTAAAACACATATTGAACACAGGACGAAATCTTTTGATGTAAACGTGCTCCTTCTTTGCGTCTATTCTTATCAACCAATTGTATCACGCTTTATGATTTGTTTAATTTTACGCATAGAATGAACAATGGTCAAGGCCGTGCCGCGCTATGATACAGAGAGGTGGCCGTATCAGGCGGTACTGTAAAGGGCGGCGGCGGCATAAGCAGCAAAATCAAAATCACAATTGAGGGTTATTTTACAGAAAAACATTTAAGGGCGGCATTTCGAAAACAAGTTTTATGAAAACTAGACATGAAGAAAAATTATTAAGAGAAATAAAATTCAGACAAGTAAAGTATTTTGGGCACATAAAAAGACATGACACCATGATAAAATCTTTACTAGAGGGAAAGTTGAGGGGGAAGAGCAAGAGGAAGACCGAGAGATAAGTGGGAGGAAAACTTTAAGAAATTGACAGGTTAAAGTCTGACAGTGTGTAACACCATGGCGAAAGACAGAGTATGCTGGAGATTCATTGCAGCCAACCTTCGATGTGGAGACGGCACCTGATGATGATGATTTCGAAGACTTGCATCATACTGAGAAAATATAACACACGGTCCTGTCTGAACATATCCTCCATTCTGAATATCCATTTATCTCATCTAACTGTAGCTAGACGGGTAGAACAGATTTCTAACAATTTGCAATCTATGTTATATCGTACTTGCAGTCGGAATATCATTATCTCATCTAACTGTAGCTAAGTAGAACAGATTTAACAATTTGCATTCAGTTAAATGCTTAAACTGAGTAAGTTTGTTTGTTTGTTTGTTATTAGGGATTAAAGCCTCTTTAAGCCGAGGCACGCCCTTTCAACCTAAGGCGAACCTTTATTGGTTATATCAGAGCGTGTAGGCCAACAAACATGAAAAATAAGAATTAACTCCTTTCGGAGACAATATTTATTTGTTTACATTGTCCAGCTTGGGTGGTCACCCTCTAACTTCGTCGGACTGGTGTGGTCACTAACTTCGCTGGACGGACAGACATACTGGTATACTGACAGACAGGCAGTCGAGGGACGAGGCATCATCAGTGACAGTTTCTACAATTTCTCTCTTTGTTCCTTGTGACTTTTTTGAAATCGTCATTTGTGTGTTCTCAAATTCGTCATTCTTGTTGTATTGTTTGCTTGATAAAGGCCTTTTTGGTCGAAACGTTGCTGTTTATCGTCACTGTTTATGTATTTTGTAAAACTGTAGTGCTTTGTTTTACGTGTTTACCTGATTTTTTAGCCCAATTTGAACACACCCCTCAACCAACTCATGAAGTGTCTTGCTATCTTTAGCTATCTCTTATGCCCGTGTGTTGCCAGGCTCGCAAGGAAATAAAGAATAGTAAAACTGTGACATACAATGTATACCGTAAGAGGCGTCTAAGATAGGAGCCTAGGGAACTTGTAAGCACATAACTGGTACAATGTACAATCGCTCTTAGGCTCAGATCACATACAAATCACAAAGGGTGGTTTAACAAGTGGTCGATAGGAAGCGTTGGAAGAAGAAACTATGTCTGCAGCTTCTTCCAGTTCTTCTGTATATCGTTTCTTTTCTGCATCCGTCAAATCTCCTCTATAAGAGCTTCCTTCCCTCTTGGTTAGTAGTTATTATACAGGGTGTTCAAGATAAAAGCAGCCTGTGAATGGAGCCAATCTGTCATATATTTATGAAAATTAGAAGGTTCAGTTATGACGTAGTATAGGTCAATGTTGTGTGACGGTATGTAATTGTAGTGCGGGAAGGGGCGATGAACAAATGTGACTTAGGACGAGCAAGTCAGAACCGGTTTAAATAGTAAATAAACACCACGCCCTATGTAACTGGCAACTTTCGATTTGTCAATGGGGCTGCTTTAATCTTGAACACTCTGTATATTGTCCTTGTATTTGACTTGTTCCTAGCTGACTGGGTTTTGCAACGAGCAATTTTTAGATCAAGTGTCATCTACTCACTGAAGGTTTTCTGTAATACATCTCCAACATATCTCTAGTCTAGATGAGATTAGATGAAGTGTCATCTCCTCACTGAAGGTTTGCTGTAATAATCTCCAACATATCTCTAGGTGAGCAGTCTGAGGCCTTACTGCTAATAGTGAGCTCGATCACAACCCAAGAGTACCTGGTTCAAACTCCGCTAGATGGGGCAGTTTGGAAATAAATTTGTTCCCATGGAATTTTACGAAAGATAAAAATAGACCTCTCGCTAAAAATAGACTTCTGGATAGGAAACACATTGAGAAAACCGTCCGAAAGCATTGCAAGAGAAGCACTGTTTTGAAACACGCAGTGGAAAAGAAGTAGGGCAACGTCTAGACATATCTGGAGAAGAGAGCTGGAGACTGATATTAAAAGGATGGTAAAAACATGGAAAAAAATTGGAAGAGATGGCAGGAAAGAGAAAGACATGTGCTCCGTTGGGAGTTGATTGAAAGGTGAAGAAGAAAAATAGACCTCACTGTTCAGAAAGCTAGGCTAAACTACTGAAAGTATAAGTAGTGTCAAGAAAATCGAAGACTCGTTTACTCTGGTTGATAGTGACGTTCTGTAATAGGATAGGCCACGATTTTCCTTCATTCATCTCTAGTCTAGATCACATCAGATCAAGTACCATCTCCACATCGAAATTGACCTGCAATAAATCTCTTTAATTTCTTCCCTCAATCGATCTTCGCTACTCTTAAATCATCGACTTTTCTTTCCTCCAGGTCAAGAATTAAACACAGCGCCATATCCCTGGTACTGCATCTGTTAAATGCTTCTAATCGATTCATCAACTGCCTAATATCGATTAAATCCAGTCTTCAAAGTCGATTTCAAAATATCAATGGAAAAAAAATCAATCAGCTTAATAATCGAAATATTCTGTAAACACAATTCCTCTTCAAGTGTTACTTCATCTTCTGCCTTTTCTTCTTCTTTCCCTCATCCTTTTATTTTTTTTTTCATTTTCCTCTTCTTCTTCTTTTTACTTTTCCTATTTTTCTCATTCTTCGTCCTTTTTTTTTTTTTAAATCTTTTCTTAGTTTTATCTTTCTTCCTTTCTTTTTCTGTTTCTTTTTCCCCCTTTTTTCCCCTTCCCCCCTTCATTTTCTTCTTTGTTCTTCTCTTTTTCCTTCTTTTCTTTCTCCTTCTTCTTTATGTAATGTTGTTTTCCACTCAGTTATATGAGGAATATCATCATAGCACTCTGGATATGTTAATAGATGCTCCGATCTCGACATCAACATATCCAGCAGCGTTCAGCGACCCAACACGCTAGTTTGATGTTGATTAATCAATCTTTTTGCATATTTTGTATTCGTTCTTTTCAGACTGTTCCAAGATTAACACCCATCTCTCTCAATCTGGACATCGACTGGGATTCACACCACTGAAACTCCTCTGTTCCGAAAGACTCTCTCAATCTGGTCATCAACTGGGATTCACAACACTGAAACTCCTATATTCGGAAAGACTCTCTCAATGCGTTAAGAGTGTGTTTTCCACATAACTCAGTCATCTGCTAGTTTCTTCCCATTTGTTGGAACCGAAAGACAAGTTCTTTATTGAAGTCTTGCAAACATCCTTATATCTGAGTGGTGGTCTGCCTTTGAGCCTCTTCCCTTCCGAAAGTTCCCATAACAACACCCGCATAACTGTGCTGACCAACATACAACGAAGTGAAGATTTTCTACCAAGGTTTACCCCTATAGTGTGCCGACGGTCAATGGAAAATACAGGCCTAACACTGTATTGACATATATACCACGAGGTATGAAAGGGTTCCTTTACCTTTACTTTTACCCCCTATTCTTTAGCTCTCCGAGTCCCATCCACAACAAAGTGGAGATTTTCTACCTGGGTTTAGTGTCCTATTCTTTAGCTCTCCTGAGGAGTGAAAACACAAGTATTCACATATAACATACATGCATACACCATTCACAAATAGCGTCAACTATACACATATAATGCACACAAAATGCATAGATAGCGTCAACTATACACATATAATGCACAAGAAATGCATAAATAGCGTCAACTATACACATATAATTGTTACCGTTCTTCTCCTCCATTCCTCATTTCATATATTAATATATATATATATATTTATACTGGAGAGAGAACAGTTAGACTGAGAGCTATGCCACAGACTCTACAAATAATAACACGTTCCAGTATATTTCATGATTGCTTTTATTAGGTGTTTTATACAAGCCACGTCCACCTCTGTTCACTGTATATTTTGGTCTCCTCTCTGTTTACTCACGTTACTGCCGTCACTACACAACTACGTAGTTTTTATTACGTCAAAAATGTCTCGTTGTTATGTGTTGCACCTCTGCTTAGAGAGTGCAACACATAGTCTCAACTATTAAATATCTAATTATACTAACTATTTGGCTAACTGTCCATTCCTCCGCTGCCATCTGGGGAACTATGACACCCCCCCCCTGGAGACCTCGCCGTCGCCCCGACGGCGAAATGCAAGAAAAATCGCACAGGTAGTGTTCAGTAGGGTGATTAGAGTGGTGAGAGCTGGAAGGGAACAAGTCACCTCACGTGTTAAACGTGGCTCCACGACAACTAACTATAACAGCCAACCATGGTCGAAAAGAAAAGGAAAAATCCTGACGGGATCTCAGGAAGACCCAAGTTGAATGAGCTACTTGGTAAGGAGTCACCACACGTCGTTGGACGTGACTCATCAACTGGCCATAGGTGACCATGGCTAACTTCAACAGTAACCCCTCTGTGCTCTTGTGCTGAAACCATAGTACTAGAAATCAATCAGCATTACATAAATTAATTGGAAAATATGGAAAATATGCGTCTATGATTCCGACGGCGACCCAACAGCATAACACTTGGCCAATGTGAGGGGGCTGTACTGGACATCCATTCCTCACATGAGGTAGTATTGGTTTGATGGCAGCATGTATCAGTATGTCACTAACACTATGTCTTTCTTGCATGTCAGAGTCTTGTCACATTATCTGAAATCTCAAACAAAAAAAACAAGTTACAAATCGAAAAAAAGGAAAAACATATATATAACGTTAAACTTTTCACGTTATATGTCCTCGACGAGGTAATATTAACTAACCCCCAAACCCAGGGGAAATAATAAACTCCCAATATTCAACATATTGCATAAAAAAAAACATACATAATGTTCATCCAACAACATTATAAGACCTCCACGAGGTATTATTAACCAATCCCCAAACCCAGGGAATGAATGAGCTGCAAATATGAAACTCCATTATAAACGTCCAATATTCAACGCTGCTCCATTAACTCCTAAACTTCTCCTATTAAAATTTACCATCTTCTTATTGACATAATTAACACATCAAAGTGTAGGATTACGTACACGTGACGCAAGTCCACACTAAAGCCGCCAATTAAACAAATCATAACTTCAAGGATCCGAAATACTCGGATCGACATCATATAACCTCCAAGAGGCAATAAATCACCCACAATGTATACCCTGAAGGATATTGTTAAGGACAACATAGACCCCCAACAATAAATAGAGCAAGCCAGGACCAAACCGTAGTTCGTAGAACGAAAGATTTAATTCATTCAAACAATGCTGATAGCAACACAGGGCATCAGCGCCAAGAAATAGTATAAGGAACCCAATCACCACAGTATTCCATCGCAACCGCTTGGTCATGGAATGGACAGAATACTTCCCCCAAAATGACGCATTGTTTATGTTATCAAGAACTTCCGTTCAATTTGCACATCTTTTTGCACATCAGAGCCAGATCGTACTGACCAAATTTTAATATTAAAACTAGCATTGCAGTTCATATGAAGAATCCAATAACCACTACGGTATTCAATTTCACACACTTGGTCAGGGAGTTGCATAACTTATAAGAAATGCTCCAAGTTTTCACATCTTTTGATGTGACGGCCAGATATTAGCAGCCGAGAGTGACCCATACCATCAACTGGAACGATCACATAATAACCTGATTGAATATCAGGCTTCTGGACTACTCGATATATCTGCCTAGAATACAGGTTTTCCAATTTGTTGGTGTCCCTGTTATGGCCTATTCTACGACGTACCAAGGTATTCAAGGGTATGATATCAATTATACCCTGTTTATTATCGTCCCTTTTGTGGATCCGGGCTAAACGTTCACTTGCATCTCTATGCGCTTCTGCCAATTTATTTTGGTGAGAACCCATATCATCGCTCCCCGGAACATCAGGATGAAACAAATCGTCAATAATAAAATTAATTGGCAATTTGGGGTGTCTACCGAAAAGTAAATAATAAGGTGACCACCCTGTGGACGTATGTGGAGTGATATTATAACCCAGGACAACACTGGACACATGGCGAGACCATTCTAACTTAGCCGAGTCCTCCAATGAACGAAGCATGGCTAACAATGTTCTGTTGAACCTCTCGCATATGGCGTTACCTCTGGGATTATACGCAGTGGTCCTGGACTTTTTAATCCCATACTTCTGGCAAAGTGCCGATATAATGGATGATTCAAATCCTTTTCCCTGGTCCGAGTGCAATTTACTGGGTACTCCAAAGTCTGGCATCCATCGGGACTGAATGACTTCCGCCACTGTTTTTGCGGTTTGATCCAGGGTAGGATAGGCGACCACATATTTAGTGAACACATCGGTGAGCACTAATACGTGTTTGAACCCGCATGAATCTCGCGGTAATTCAATGAAATCCATGGACACCATTTCCAACGGACGGTGGCCACTATATAACCGTAAGTAGTGGTGATCTTCTTAGGCGGTTTAGTCAGGTTACAAATAGTGCAGGACTTCACCTGATCACTAACATCCCCTGCCATACCACACCAAAAAAAACGGGATTTCACCAACGCCAACGTTTTGTCACGCCCCTGATGGCCGATCTCATGGATGGATGCCAGTACTAACTGACGCAGAGAGTGAGGTAAGATAATTTTCAAATCATCAGGCCCAGTGTCCTCACCAGTTCTCATGCAAAGTACCCCTTTATGGATGCAAAATGCGTCATGGGACAACCACAGTCGCTGTGACTCCCGCGACCAGCCGGTCGTGTCTACCGGAGTATCTTTCTCCAAGGCGTTTATTACTACCTGAAGCGCGGGGTCCTGCCGCTGCAAAAGCTTCAGCTCTGTCAAACCATAAGGGCCCGACTGTCTATTATGCGCGATCTCCATCGCCTGTACAGACAAATCACAACTGGAAGACGGTGGAGAAAAAATGGCAAGGTTGACCCCAATATCCTCATCTTCAGACACTGCCCCACAATCCGTCTCGTCTGGTACGGTGGGCGGTGGATACCTAGACAAGAAATCTGCATTCCTATTTAACGAACCCCGACGGTGCTTTATCTCATAATCAAAGACAGCCATCTGTGCCAACCATCTTTGCTCAATAGCACCCAGTTGTGCCCTATTGGAAAATGTCAGGCCTTTGTTATCTGTGAACACAATGACTTTACTACCCAAAAGATAAGAACGGAACTTCTCAGTTACTGCCCATTTTAACCCCAATAATTCCAATTTTAAACTACTCTTGATGTTTTTTTTCTTCTCTGCGAAGAGTTCTACTAGCATACGCTATGACTTTGCTAATACCTCCTTGTACCTGGCTTAAAACTGCCCCCAGACCACTATAGGATGCATCAACATCCAAAACAAATGGTAATCCAAAGTCGGGAAACCCTAAAACTGGCGCAGAGGTCAACTTGGTTTGAAGGGCTCGAAATGAGCTCTCGCATTCACTGCTCCATTCAAAGCTCGATGTTTCTTTTGATCTCCGTTGTCTATTCTTCTTAGGCGACTGACCAAAACAATCACTGTCGTTGACCAAGTCCAGTAGAGGTTTGGCTACACTAGAAAAACCGGGGATGAACTTCCGATAATACCCAGCCATGCCCAGAAAAGCTCTTACTTGCTTTATACTAGTGGGTACGCCGAGATGTTGGATTGCAGAAATCTTGGATTGCTGTGTAGCAATGCCACCACTAGAAATAGTGTGCCCCAAAAAGTCCACTCTGTCTCTACAAAAAACACATTTATCAGGATTAATTTTCAATCCTATTTTCCGTACCCTCTCTAATACATTACCTAGTCTAACCAAATGTTCCTCGAAATTTCCTGAAAAAATTAACATGTCGTCTAAATAAACCAATAAAGATTTAAACATAAAATCAGACATAGAATTTTGCATTAACCTTTGGAAGGTTCCAGTAGCATTTGTCAGACCCATTGGCATACGGGTATATTCGTACAATCCGAAGGGTGTACAAAAAGCAGTTTTCTCTATATCCTCCTGCGCCATCGCTACCTGATAATACCCGCTAGTCAGGTCGAGGGTGGAAAATAACGGCACCGCCCAGAGTCCAGATAATCATCGATGCGAGGTAGCGGGTATGCATCCTTGATTGTCCTTTTGTTCAATTCTCTATAATCCACGCATAGGCGTAAAGACCCGTTCTTCTTTTTGACCAACACCACTGGTGCGGCCCAGGGGCTGACACTCTCACGGATGACCTGTTTCTGAAGAAGATCCGCAATATGACTCTGAACCTCTGGTAGAACGCAGGGAATCCGCCTATACGGCAGTTTAACTGGAGTGGTGTCCTGGGATAACCGGATCTGATGTCGAACCTTATCAGCGTATCCCACATCAGAGTCGCTATAGGAAAAGATATCATCGTATTTCTCCAACAAGGATAACAATGCGGTCTTTTGAGCAGCAGATCCGTACATATTATCAAGGTGAAATCGACATGAGCCAGCCTCCATATCAGCAGTATTAATAAACCCTGACTTGTCCTTGCTAGACATGGAACATTCTACAGAAGTTGCGGAAAGAACATCAAAACTCAGATCACTAGCGGAGTCCACCTCGCAGACAGTCCCCACCACAGTACCGTTTGACAATAAAATATTTTCATTAGTAATATTTATTACACGAATGGCACATACACTACGATTTAACTGTGTAACTGTGTTGCAACACATAATACCCTTGCATATTAAAACACGATTAGCTTCAAAAAGAACCTGTTTCCCCATTCTACCCCTATCTTTGATTCTGACCGGAACAACTGTTAGAGAATTCGCCCTAATATGTAATTTCTTTCCCTTCCCGGACCAAACAAAGGCTGGAAGAGAAGCTGGCACTACGCTCCCGGGGGTAGGTTTTACTGGAGAACCCAGAATAGATTCAAACGACCGTAAACGGACCCAGGACATTTGTACCAATGATGGCCTGATACTCACAGTTGGTTCGTGAGGGAGTGTCTTTAAAAACGTAAAAACCGCAATCCCTTAGATAGGTACTATATAACACGATGTTAACCATCATATGGCCTAAATAGGGGATATGAAGACCATTGGCAGCCTTCAGCTGCACCCAATTATCCCCATTTAAAGCAGACACCGGAAAAAATTGACGAAAACAACTCTCTGTAAGAGCCGAGACCTGGGAACCAGTGTCAATAAGACACCGGAAAATATTCCCACCAATCCAGACATCTTGTAGGGGGGGTTCACCTACCAGCGTCGGTCCCGGGCCTTGTTCTCGGCACCAGGGTCGTGCCCCTCTCCCTGAGTGGCGTCCGTTTAAATGGGAACATCTACAGTTATCAATGTTGTGTCCCTCTCTACCACATCTATTGCAGTGGAGATATGTTCGCTGGCCACCACTGCCCCTTTGAGGGCGGGGAAGAGTGACACCAGGAGTATTCCGGAGGTGGTGACTCTGTCCTTCGGTGGTCCCGGGGCCTCTGGAATCCCGGAGTACTCTGGACTCCAGATCGCCCATGCGACGTTCAAGAAGTCGCATATGCGAATCCATATTATCCCCCGTCCCCGGGACGGGATTACTTTCCCAACGTATAGCCGCATCGCGGCATTGAAGAAAATCGACGGATGGGGAACCAACCACCCTCTCCAATAACGTGTTGGCACACAACCTATTATGCAACGAAGCTATAAAATGGTCTCGAAGAATTTGGGGCTCTAAAACCGCCAAATGTTCTCTCCTCTGCGCTGTCGTAACTTTCGAATAAAGATCCATTACTCGATGAGAGAAAACGCGACAAGGCTCATCTGCTCCCTGAAAGGAACTATAAAAAGAAGACAAAGGTCATGGGCTGACCTTCCATCCCCATATTCATTCACCAGTTTAGACAACAAAATGTCCGGGTCCTGCACAGTGAGCATATGGATACTTAATTCACAGCGAACTGATTCGGACACGTTATCCAATATTGTATCCAATTTGTCCTGACCCACTATACCATAGTGTCTCCAATAATGCCGAACATCCCGAACAAACTCTCCTACCGACGGCCCATCGTTCTCACCAAACACACGCAGGGAACGACAGGGTGGAGGCGGAGGGATCCACGGAACCGACGGCGGATTCGCCAAGGCACCAGAGTAAATGTCCCCAACCTGAACCCGTGGTTCAGATGGACCAGGAGCGAGAGGCGATAGTTCCTGAGGCACAACCTCCAACAAGGCCTCCTCACAGCCCTTGCCGCCCCTAGTGTTCCTATGAGCCATTAAAATATCATACAATGCGATAGAAATATAGCAATACAAATTAAGTGACCAAACGAGTACAATTGTCAGAAATATATAACCTGAAACACCAATAGTCAACCAGATGTTATATAATTAAGTAGTAATGATCATATACGTTAAAAAATGCATATTCATATCTAGCAAGCAATGTGCGTAAATTGAATAAGAAAGATATACTCACGATGCAATTAATGCCATATAATATGATGTAAGAACAACACTGATAACATAATGTTCATAAATGTTCAACGCTATAGAAGTCACACATCAGTCTCCATCCTGGGTAAGGGATACCACTGTACACAGTATCCAGAACTATAATTGTAGACTTCATAAATGTTCAACGCCATAGAAGTCACACATCAGTCTCCATCCTGGGTAAGGGATACCACTGTACACAGTATCCAGAACTATAATTGTAGACTTCATAAAGACAGTTCTTAGATACAACGAAACGAACAATGGAGACTATATAATCCAGGTTCAAATCCCAGAGTACATGCACCAGTGAGAGACTGGCATATCTCACTTCCGTTGCAGGAACCTAATTTGTCACATAACAGTTCGTAAATATTTTCCAGACAATCCTTTTCTGAACAATGTAATCCTATGAATTCGGTCTTAAAAGTGCGATGACCAATTGCGCTGTTGCGAGTGCAGAATGTTGGATTTAGTGTCATAACTGATTTGCTGCAGTAGCGTTGGCTAGACTCATCGACATGCACGTGTATTCGTAAAGACCAAGGGACACACAAAATGCAGTCTGCTCTATATCACTTGTATCCATGGCTAACTGATAATATTCAACATACCACAGCTCCTGACTAGCGAAATGCATCGTTGCCCCACATGAATAATATACACCAGGCAACTATAAATGAGCAGGTCAGGTCGAGCTATCTCCGGGAGTTTGGTAGGAAGTGATATCAAAATCAGTCCCGCTCGTACAAGAATAAAAACGAGTATTATGTCCTTAGGTGATTGATTGAAGAATAAAGTAGTTGACGCAGATGATCCAGACCGGGGGAATACACGCCGGTCGCCCAGTCGTAATGAAGGGCTAAGAAAGGACTAACGTAGGATGATGACTAACGTTCCTAGATGGTTGATTGAAGAATTAAAGTGCCTGACGTATAAGATCCATTTTGAAGCAGAGCGGAAAGAGCCGTGTAAATAAGTATCAAAAAGTAATAAGTACTCACTCAATTCTGGTCCATGAATAGCTGAAAAAGGGCCGATGTTGTTTCACTTCTGACACCATTGTTACCGTTCTTCTCCTCCATTCCTCATTTCATATATTAATATATATATATATATTTATACTGAGAAGAACAGTTAGACTGAGAGCTATGCCACAGACTCTACAAATAATAACACGTTCCAGTATATTTCATGATTGCTTTTATTAGGTGTTTTATACAAGCCACGTCCACCTCTGTTCACTGTATATTTTGGTCTCCTCTCTGTTTACTCACGTTACTGCCGTCACTACACAACTACGTAGTTTTTATTACGTCAAAATGTCTCGTTGTTATGTGTTGCACTCTGCTTAGAGTGCAACACATAGTCTCAACTATTAAATATCTAATTATACTAACTATTTGGCTAACTGTCCATTCCTCCGCTGCCATCTGGGGAACTATGACATAATGCACAAGAAATGCATAGAGAGCTTCAACTATACACATATAATGCACACAGAATGCATAAATAGCGTCAACTATACACATATAATGCACACACAATGCATAGATAGCGTCAACTATACACATATAATGCACACAGAATGCATAGATAGCGTCAACTATACACATATAATGCACACAGAATGCATAGATAGCGTCAACTATACACATATAATGCACAAGAAATGCATAGAGAGCTTCAACTATACACATATAATGCACACAGAATGCATAAATAGCGTCAACTATACACATATAATGCACACAAAATGCATAGATAGCGTCAACTATACACATATAATGCACACAGAATGCATAGATAGCGCCAGCTATACACATATAATGCACACAGAATGCATAGATAGCGTCAACTATACACATATAATGCACACAGAATGCATAGATAGCGTCAACTATACACATATAATGCAATAGAATGCATAAATAGCGTCAACTATACACATATAATGCACACAGAATGCATAGATAGGCCAGCTATACATATAATGCACACAGAATGCATAGATAGCGTCAACTATACACATATAATGCACACAGAATGCATAGATAGCGTCAACTATACACATATAATGCACACATAATGCATAGACAGCGTCAACTATACACATATAATGCATAAGAAATGCATAGAGAGCTTCAACTATACACATATAATGCACACAAAATGCATAGATAGCGTCAACTATACACATATAATGCACACAGAATGCTTAGAGAGCTTCAACTATACACATATAATGCACACAAAATGCATAGATAGCGTCAACTATACACATATAATGCACAAGAAATGCATAGAGAGCTTCAACTATACACATATAATGCACACAGAATGCATAGATAGCGTCAACTATACACATATAATGCACACAGAATGCATAGATAGCGTCAACTATACACATATAATGCACACAGAATGCATAGATAGCGTCAACTATACACATATAATGCACAAGAAATGCATAGAGAGCTTCAACTATAACATATAATGACACAGAATGCATAAATAGCGTCAACTATACACATATAATGCACACAGAATGCATAGATAGCGTCAACTATACACATATAATGCACACAGAATGCATAAATAGCGTCAACTATACACATATAATGCACACAAAATGCATAGATAGCTTTCAACTATACACATATAATGCACACATAATGCATAGATAGCGTCAACTATACACATATAATGCACACAGAATGCATAGATAGCGTCAACTATACACATATAATGGACACAGAATGCATAGATAGCGTCAACTATAAACATATAATGCACACAGAATGCATAGATAGCGTCAACTATACACATATAATGCACACAGAATGCATAGATAGCGTCAACTATACACATATAATGCACACAAAATGCATAGATAGCGTCAACTATACACATATAATGCACACAGAATGCATAAATAGCGTCAACTATACACATATAATGCACACAAAATGCATAGATAGCGTCAACTATACACATATAATGCACACAGAATGCATAGATAGCGTCAACTATACACATATAATGCACACAGAATGCATAGATAGCGCCAGCTATACACATATAATGCACACAGAATGCATAGATAGCGCCAGCTATACACATATAATGCACACAGAATGCATAAATAGCGTCAACTATACACATATAATGCACACAGAATGCATAAATAGCGTCAACTATACACATATAATGCACACAAAATGCATAGATAGCGTCAACTATACACATAAAATGCACAAAAATGCATAGATAGCGTCAACTATACACATATAATGCACAAGAAATGCATAGAGAGTTCAACTATACACATATAATGTACACAGAATGCATAAATAGCGTCAACTATACACATATAATGCACAGAATGCAGATAGCGTCAACTATACACATATAATGCACACATAATGCATAGATAGCGTCAACTATAACATATAATGCACAAGAAATGATGAGAGTTCAACTATACACATATAATGCACACAAAATGCATAGATAGCGTCAACTATACACATATAATGCACACAGAATGCATAGATAGGTCAACTATACAATATAATGACACAGAATGCTAGATAGCGTCAACTATACACATATAATGCAACAGAATGCATGAGAGCTTCAACTATACACATATAATGCACAAGAAATGCATAGAGAGCTTCAACTATACACATATAATGCACACAGAATGCATAAATAGCGTCAACTATACACATATAATGCACACAGAATGCATAGATAGCGTCAACTATACACATATAATGCGCACAGAATGCATAGATAGCGTCAACTATACACATATAATGCACACAGAATGCATAGATAGCGTCAACTATACACATATAATGCACACAAAATGCATAGATAGCGTCAACTATACACATATAATGCACACAGAATGCATAAATAGCGTCAACTATACACATATAATGCACACAAAATGCATAGATAGCGTCAACTATACACATATAATGCACACATAATGCATAGATAGCGTCAACTATACACATATAATGCACACAGAATGCATAGATAGCGTCAACTATACACATATAATGGACACAGAATGCATAGATAGCGTCAACTATAAACATATAATGCACACAGAATGCATAGATAGCGTCAACTATACACATATAATGCACACAGAATGCATAGATAGCGTCAACTATACACATATAATGCACACAAAATGCATAGATAGCGTCAACTATACACATATAATACACACAGAATGCATAAATAGCGTCAACTATACACATATAATGCACACAAAATGCATAGATAGCGTCAACTATACACATATAATGCACACAGAATGCATAGATAGCGTCAACTATACACATATAATGCACACAGAATGCATAGATAGCGCCAGCTATACACATATAATGCACACAGAATGCATAGATAGCGTCAAATATGCACATATAATGCACACAGAATGCATAGATAGCGTCAACTATAAAATATAATACACAAGAAATGCATAGAGAGCTTCAACTATACACATATAATGCACACAGAATGCATAAATAGCGTCAACTATACACATATAATGCACACAAAATGCATAGATAGCGTCAACTATACACATATAATGCACACAGAATGCATAAATAGCGTCAACTATACACATATAATGCACACAGAATGCATAGATAGCGTCAACTATACACATATAATGCACAAGAAATGCATAGAGAGCTTCAACTATACACATATAATGCACACAGAATGCATAAATAGCGTCAACTATACACATATAATGCACACAGAATGCATAAATAGCGTCAACTATACACATATAATGCACACAGAATGCATAAATAGCGTCAACTATACACATATAATGCACACAAAATGCATAGATAGCGTCAACTATACACATATAATGCACACAAAATGCATAGATAGCGTCAACTATACACATATAATGCACAAGAAATGCATAGAGAGCTTCAACTATACACATATAATGCACACAAAATGCATAGATAGCGTCAACTATACACATATAATGCACAAGAAATGCATAGAGAGCTTCAACTATACACATATAATGCACACAGAATGCATAAATAGCGTCAACTATACACATATAATGCACACAAAATGCATAGATAGCGTCAACTATACACATATAATGCACACAGAATGCATAGATAGGCAACTATACACATATAATGCACACAGAATGCATAGATAGCGTCAACTATACACATATAATGCACACAGAATGCATAGATAGCGTCAACTATACACATATAATGCACACAGAATGCATAGATAGCGTCAACTATACACATATAATGCACAAGAAATGCATAGAGAGCTTCAACTATACACATATAATGCACACAGAATGCATAAATAGCGTCAACTATACACATATAATGCACACAAAATGCATAAATAGCGTCAACTATACACATATAATGCACACAGAATGCATAGATAGCGTCAACTATACACATATAATGGACACAGAATGCATAGATAGCGTCAACTATAAACATATAATGCACACAGAATGCATAGATAGCGTCAACTATACACATATAATGCACACAGAATGCATAGATAGCGCCAGCTATACACATATAATGCACACAGAATGCATAGATAGCGTCAAATATGCACATATAATGCACACAGAATGCATAGATAGCGTCAACTATACACATATAATGCACAAGAAATGCATAGAGAGCTTCAACTATACACATATAATGCACACAGAATGCATAAATAGCGTCAACTATACACATATAATGCACACAGAATGCATAGATAGCGTCAACTATACACATATAATGCACACAGAATGCATAGATAGCGTCAACTATACACATATAATGCACAAGAAATGCATAGAGAGCTTCAACTATACACATATAATGCACACAGAATGCATAAATAGCGTCAACTATACACATATAATGCACACAGAATGCATAAATAGCGTCAACTATACACATATAATGCACACAAAATGCATAGATAGCGTCAACTATACACATATAATGCAATAGAATGCATAAATAGCGTCAACTATACACATATAATGCACACAGAATGCATAGATAGCGTCAACTATACACATATAATGCACACAGAATGCATAGATAGCGTCAACTATACACATATAATGCACACAGAATGCATAGATAGCGTCAACTATACACATATAATGCACAAGAAATGCATAGAGAGCTTCAACTATACACATATAATGCACACAGAATGCATAAATAGCGTCAACTATACACATATAATGCACACAGAATGCATAAATAGCGTCAACTATACACATATAATGCACACAGAATGCATAAATAGCGTCAACTATACACATATAATGCACACAAAATGCATAGATAGCGTCAACTATACACATATAATGCACACAAAATGCATAGATAGCGTCAACTATACACATATAATGCACAAGAAATGCATAGAGAGCTTCAACTATACACATATAATGCACACAAAATGCATAGATAGCGTCAACTATACACATATAATGCACAAGAAATGCATAGAGAGCTTCAACTATACACATATAATGCACACAGAATGCATAAATAGCGTCAACTATACACATATAATGCACACAAAATGCATAGATAGCGTCAACTATACACATATAATGCACACAGAATGCATAGATAGCGTCAACTATACACATATAATGCACACAGAATGCATAGATAGCGTCAACTATACACATATAATGCACACAGAATGCATAGATAGCGTCAACTATACACATATAATGCACACAGAATGCATAGATAGCGTCAACTATACACATATAATGCACAAGAAATGCATAGAGAGCTTCAACTATACACATATAATGCACACAGAATGCATAAATAGCGTCAACTATACACATATAATGCACACAAAATGCATAAATAGCGTCAACTATACACATATAATGCACACAGAATGCATAGATAGCGTCAACTATACACATATAATGGACACAGAATGCATAGATAGCGTCAACTATAAACATATAATGCACACAGAATGCATAGATAGCGTCAACTATACACATATAATGCACACAAAATGCATAGATAGCGTCAACTATACACATATAATGCACACAGAATGCATAGATAGCGTCAACTATACACATATAATGCACACAAAATGCATAGATAGCGTCAACTATACACATATAATGCACACAGAATGCATAAATAGCGTCAACTATACACATATAATGCACACAGAATGCATAAATAGCGTCAACTATACACATATAATGCACACAAAATGCATAGATAGCGTCAACTATACACATATAATGCACACAAAATGCATAGATAGCGTCAACTATACACATATAATGCACAAGAAATGCATAGAGAGCTTCAACTATACACATATAATGCACACAAAATGCATAGATAGCGTCAACTATACACATATAATGCACAAGAAATGCATAGAGAGCTTCAACTATACACATATAATGCACACAGAATGCATAAATAGCGTCAACTATACACATATAATGCACACAAAATGCATAGATAGCGTCAACTATACACATATAATGCACACAGAATGCATAGATAGCGTCAACTATACACATATAATGCACACAGAATGCATAGATAGCGTCAACTATACACATATAATGCACACAGAATGCATAGATAGCGTCAACTATACACATATAATGCACACAGAATGCATAGATAGCGTCAACTATACACATATAATGCACAAGAAATGCATAGAGAGCTTCAACTATACACATATAATGCACACAGAATGCATAAATAGCGTCAACTATACACATATAATGCACACAAAATGCATAAATAGCGTCAACTATACACATATAATGCACACAGAATGCATAGATAGCGTCAACTATACACATATAATGGACACAGAATGCATAGATAGCGTCAACTATAAACATATAATGCACACAGAATGCATAGATAGCGTCAACTATACACATATAATGCACACAAAATGCATAGATAGCGTCAACTATACACATATAATGCACACAGAATGCATAGATAGCGTCAACTATACACATATAATGCACACAGAATGCATAGATAGCGCCAGCTATACACATATAATGCACACAGAATGCATAGATAGCGTCAAATATGCACATATAATGCACACAGAATGCATAGATAGCGTCAACTATACACATAAAATGCACAAAGAAATGCTAGAGAGCTTCAACTATACAATATAATGTACACAGAATGCATAAATAGCGTCAACTATACACATATAATGCACACAGAATGCATAGATAGCGTCAACTATCACATATAATGCACACAGAATGCATAGATAGCGTCAACTATACACATATAATGCACAAGAAATGCATAGAGAGCTTCAACTATACAATATAATGCACACAGAATGATAAATAGGTCAACTATACACATATAATGCACACAGAATGCATAAATAGCGTCAACTATACACATATAATGCACACAAAATGCATAGATAGCGTCAACTATACACATATAATGCAATAGAATGCATAAATAGCGTCAACTATACACATATAATGCACACAGAATGCATAGATAGCGTCAACTATACACATATAATGCACACAGAATGCATAGATAGCGTCAACTATACACATATAATGCACACAGAATGCATAGATAGCGCCAGCTATACACATATAATGCACACAGAATGCATAGATAGCGTCAACTATACACATATAATGCACACAGAATGCATAGATAGCGTCAACTATACAAATATAATGCACACATAATGCATAGATAGCGTCAACTATACACATATAATGCACAAGAAATGCATAGAGAGCTTCAACTATACACATATAATGCACACAGAATACATAAATAGCGTCAACTATACACATATAATGCACACAAAATGCATAGATAGCGTCAACTATACACATATAATGCACACAAAATGCATAGATAGCGTCAACTATACACATATAATGCACAAGAAATGCATAGAGAGCTTCAACTATACACATATAATGCACACAGAATGCATAAATAGCGTCAACTATACACAAAATGAATGCACAAAATGCATAGATAGCGTCAACTATACACATATAATGCACACAGAATGCATAGATAGCGTCAACTATACACATATAATGGACACAGAATGCATAGATAGCGTCAACTATAAACATATAATGCACACAGAATGTATAGATAGCGTCAACTATACACATATGATGCACACAGAATGCATAAATAGCGTCAACTATACACATATAATGCACACAAAATGCATAGATAGCGTCAACTATACACATATAATGCACACAGAATGCATAGATAGCGTCAACTATACACATATAATGCACACAGAATGCATAGATAGCGCCAGCTATACACATATAATGCACACAGAATGCATAGATAGCGTCAAATATGCACATATAATGCACACAGAATGCATAGATAGCGTCAACTATACACATATAATGCACAAGAAATGCATAGAGAGCTTCAACTATACACATATAATGCACACAGAATGCATAAATAGCGTCAACTATACACATATAATGCACACAAAATGCATAGATAGCGTCAACTATACACATATAATGTACACAGAATGCATAAATAGCGTCAACTATACACATATAATGCACACAGAATGCATAGATAGCGTCAACTATACACATATAATGCACACAGAATGCATAGATAGCGTCAACTATACACATATAATGCACACAGAATGCATAGATAGCGTCAACTATAAACATATAATGCAAAAGAATGCATAGATAGCGTCAACTATACACATATAATGCACACAGAATGCATAGATAGCGTCAACTATACACATATAATGCAATAGAATGCATAAATAGCGTCAACTATACACATATAATGCACACAGAATGCATAGATAGCGTCAACTATACACATATAATGCAACAGAATGCATAGATAGCGTCAACTATACACATATAATGCACACAGAATGCATAGATAGCGCCAGCTATACACATATAATGCACACAGAATGCATAGATAGCGTCAACTATACACATATAATGCACACAGAATGCATAGATAGCGTCAACTATACACATATAATGCACACAGAATGCATAGATAGCGTCAACTATACACATATAATGCACACAGAATGCATAGATAGCGTCAACTATACACATATAATGCACACAGAATGCATAAATAGCGTCAACTATACACATATAATGCACACAAAATGCATAGATAGCGTCAACTATACACATATAATGCACACAGAATGCATAGATAGCGTCAACTATACACATATAATGCACACAGAATGCATAGATAGCGCCAGCTATACACATATAATGCACACAGAATGCATAGATAGCGTCAAATATGCACATATAATGCACACAGAATGCATAGATAGCGTCAACTATACACATATAATGCACAAGAAATGCATAGAGAGCTTCAACTATACACATATAATGCACACAGAATGCATAAATAGCGTCAACTATACACATATAATGCACACAAAATGCATAGATAGCGTCAACTATACACATATAATGCACACAGAATGCATAAATAGCGTCAACTATACACATATAATGCACACAGAATGCATAGATAGCGTCAACTATACACATATAATGCACACAGAATGCATAGATATCGTCAACTATACACATATAATGCACACAGAATGCATAGATAGCGTCAACTATACACATATAATGCACAAGAAATGCATAGAAAATTCAACTATACACATATAATGCACACAGAATGCATAAATAGGTCAACTATAAAATATAATGCACACAAAATGCATAGATAGCGTCAACTATACACATATAATGCACACAGAATGCATAGATAGCGTCAACTATACACATATAATGCACACAGAATGCATAGATAGCGTCAACTATAAACATATAATGCACACAGAATGCATAGATAGCGTCAACTATACAATATAATGCACAGAATGCATAAATAGCGTCAACTATACACATATAATGCACACAAAATGCATAGATAGCGTCAACTATACACATATAATGCACACAGAATGCATAGATAGCGTCAACTATAAACATATAATGCACACAGAATGCATAGATAGCGTCAACTATACACATATAATGCACACAGAATGCATAGATAGCGTCAACTATACACATATAATGCACAAGAAATGCATAGAGAGCTTCAACTATACACATATAATGCACACAGAATGCATAAATAGCGTCAACTATACACATATAATGCACACAAAATGCATAGATAGCGTCAACTATACACATATAATGCACACAGAAGGGCATAGATAGCGTCAACTATACACATATAATGGACACAGAATGCATAGATAGCATCAACTATAAACATATAATGCACACAGAATGCATAGATAGCGTCAACTATACACATATAATGCACAAGAAATGCATAGAGAGCTTCAACTATACACATATAATGCACACAGAATGCATAAATAGCGTCAACTATACACATATAATGCACACAAAATGCATAGATAGCGTCAACTGTACACATATAATGCACACAGAATGCATAGATATCGTCAACTATACACATATAATGCACACAGAATGCATAGATAGCGCCAGCTATACACATATAATGCACACAGAATGCATAGATAGCGTCAAATATGCACATATAATGCACACAGAATGCATAGATAGCGTCAACTATACACATATAATGCACAAGAAATGCATAGAGAGCTTCAACTATACACATATAATGACAACAGAATGCATAAATAGCGTCAACTATACAATATAATGCACACAAAATGCATAGATAGCGTCAACTATACACATATAATGTACACAGAATGCATAAATAGCGTCAACTATACACATATAATGCACACAGAATGCATAGATAGCGTCAACTATACACATATAATGCACACAGAATGCATAGATAGCGTCAACTATACACATATAATGCACACAGAATGCATAGATAGCGTCAACTATACACATATAATGCACAAGAAATGCATAGAGAGCTTCAACTATACACATATAATGCACACAGAATGCATAAATAGCGTCAACTATAAACATATAATGCACACAGAATGCATAGATAGCGTCAACTATACACATATAATGCACACAGAATGCATAAATAGCGTCAACTATACACATATAATGCACACAAAATGCATAGATAGCGTCAACTATACACATATAATGCACACAGAATGCATAGATAGCGTCAACTATACACATATAATGCACACAGAATGCATAGATAGCGTCAACTATACACATATAATGCACACAGAATGCATAGATAGCGTCAACTATACACATATAATGCACACAAAATGCATAGATAGCGTCAACTATACACATATAACGCACACAGAATGCATAGATAGCGTCAACTATACACATATAATGCACACAAAATGCATAGATAGCGTCAACTATACACATATAATGCACACAAAATGCATAGATAGCGTCAACTATACACATATAATGCACACAGAATGCATAGATAGTGTCAACTATACACATATAATGCACACAGAATACATAGATAGCGTCAACTATACACATATAATGCACACAGAATGCATAGATAGCTACAAGTATATTTGTAACAATTGAATAGAGCGATTACCTAGCGACTCCTGTTTCATTCAGAACATTGAAACTAATGTTGATCTAATCCAGTGTTGTAAAAAAATTGAAAACAAGTTTTACATGAAGAATTGGGTACATAAAGGAAGACACGCACGAGTGTTTACCGGGGCCCAAATTGGGGGGTAATGAATAGAACCACTGTTACCTGCCACGCATGTCGTAAGAGGCGATTAAGGAGGTTTGGCTGAAATCGGATGTACATGTCCTAAACGTGTAGCAGTCTATGCGTTTAGGGCCTACCAAACCAACGTGCAACGTATACACGTTCTTGGCAAAGATCAAACATATCACAAAGAGTGATTAAAATTGGTCGTAAAGACGTAAAGACATAAAACGTAAAGAAGAAGAAGAAGAGAAGATGAAGGAAGATTGGATGTCCTTCCTTCATTTCTTTCCTTTCGTTCGCTTGAAATATGTCTATATATTCAATTTTAAATACATAGACATATTCATATGCGTTTATGCGTGGCAACCTGATTGCTATAGTGCGCCTCTTGGTTGGTTGCCTCCGACTTCAGCACTTGGATGTAACCAGCAAGGCATGAAAATCATCCTGACAACCCATTCCGGTTGTACCAGATTTTCAACAAAAACATGTGTCAAAATATTTTATTTACAATCGAAATTATTCTCAAGATCGATTTTATATTTTCAAATAACTATTTATAGAATACAACAGAAACATTTATTAAATATAGCTTTCAATTCTACACATTTTCATATATGAAATAGTAAACTGATCCATCAAGTGCCGTGCCGGTTAATGTAGGAGATCATGTCTCTCTACATTTGTCTATCTCTGGTACAATTCATTAACTCCGTCACCGAACCATTGCCAAATTGATTTCAAGCCGTTCGGAATTTTGTCCATTTGACTCCCTCTACCTCTCTTCTCCCTTATTTTTCCTGTTGTAACCAAATGTTCTAAACTGTCCCTTCTAATTATATGTCCGAAAAACTTTAATTGTCTGCTTCCTATTAGATTTATAGAAGACTGATACTCCAATAAAAGTTGAATTCTAAAAATCAGCATTTATAAACGTAGTTCTAGTGCGTCATACAGAGAGTTAATGGACGTCTCCTGTGGCGGGAGGGGGTAAGAGATTAATCTCTCGCTTCAAAGGTATTCATTTATAGCGTTTTTTCTGTTCGCTAGTTGAACGTCTGCCTCTTTCAAACTCGCCATACATCAACTGTTTTGTGATGCGTTTGTCATGCATCCGATCAACGTGACCGGTTCATCTCACTTTGACCTTCTGTAACAGTGTGTAGACGCTTGGGATGTTTGCACTTATGAGGACTTTGGTATCTCTAAAGATATATATATCTTATCTTAACAACATTTGCCGTGAAGCGACGTGGGGAGAGTTAGTTTTCGATCTTGTGGCAGGTGTGTTGCGCTTGACGTTGTCAGTCCATGCTTTCGCAGGACTCTGAGATGTTATCTATCCATCGTGTTCTTGGCCTGTCTCGTGCTCTGCGCCCTGAGTGTCGATTATTGTAGGCACGTGATGGTAGTAAATGTGGTTTCATTCTCATTAGATGGCCGAACCACTTGATTCTTTGCTTCTCGATGTACTGTATGCATGGTATTGTACCAACGATGCTTCTGATATTCTCGTTTCTCACTCTATCTCTCCTTGTAACGTTGACAGCTTTTCTTAGACATCTCATTTCACGTATTGTAAGCTGTCCTTCTTGTGTCTAGGGCCTGTTTAGAAATCTCTTCCTGACCTGACGCTGTGAGGCATACAGGATTCGAGAAAGAAAGAAGAAAGCAGAGAGTTGGAATAAATATGCAGTTTATCCTATATATAAAACCTTCACCCGAGTGGTTACCGGGCCCAAATTTGGGGTGTGAAGAATAGAACCACTGTTACCTGCCACGTATGTCGTAAGAGGCGATTAAGGCGGTTTGCTGAAATCGGATGCACATGTCATAAACGTGTAGAAGTCTATGAGTTTAGGTGCCTACCAAACCAATGTGCAACGTATACACGTTCTTGGCAAAGATCAAACATATCACAAAGAGTGATTAAAATTGGTCGTAAAGAACGAACGCAAAGAAGAAGATATAAAAACCTTAACCTTAGATCTTTTTCAATGATCCAGCGGAGCTTGAACACCTGCCCGTCGGTCTTATACCTTTAGATAACATCGGGCATTATTTTGAAACGTTCTCATGCCTAGAAAATAACAAAGAAAATAATATCTAGTTGCACATCAAACTTGATATGGCGATAACATATTTGTAAAAACATATAGGATATGCTAAGCTCACTACACAGGTTAAAGTAGATAGAACTATGTACGATATCATTTGGTAGTCGTGATAACACAGTTGCTAATTGACACGTTTCGTATGCCTGTTGTAGTAAAAGAATCAATTTTTACATTAGGACGAGTGATTTTTTCGGATGGTATGATTTCAAAAATTGACCTATCCGTTGACCCATCCGTTAACCTTGACATGAGGCCGTTAGGCTCGATCGGTAAATCGAACATTTCCGTTGTTTGTCAATTGTTTGTTTAGTGGTGGACCATGTGGTCGAGGCACGCTCTTTCAACCTAAGACAGATGGATTTTTTTTGGTTATATCAGAGCGTATTGGCCTTTCAGTCTCAGTTTGGAATATCTTCATTGCACTCCAGACATGTCCATAGGTGCTCCGATCTCCTTCGCAATATTTCCAACAGCGTCCAGCGACTGACCGTACCAGTTCTATATTGATTAATGAGCCCACTCGTATACCTGTTGTACTGTTCATTCCTTGCCACACCAATCTTCAAATCCAGCTCTCGCAGTCTAGTAGTTGACGTGGATTGGTTTAGATGAAGATCTTCTCTGCAGCCACGCTCTATGAGGACGTTCACGATGTCAGCTCTGTCCATTGGCTGGACCTCTGATATGGCGGCAGAGCCAGCCAGCCTGTCTGCTCTTTCATTGCCAACGACACCCATGTGCCCCGGAACAAAGACAAGTGTAACTCTGCAAATTGTTGACGTCTGCAGTGATTCAGTTCATTGCCTGCGCACCGAACCGGCCTCCACCTTTCGGATCATACTCAATGAGTCACTCAGAATTCACGCAAAGTGTAGTATTGTAACTATAAACCAGAGTAGGACATTGGTCACCGTCAGTACCTCCATTGTCATGCTGCTTGTTGTCATACTAAATGCGCCACTGACTTCCTTGACCATTCTGCCACATGAGCTTGCAGAGAAGGCCCATGCAGATTTTTCGTGACGAACTACCGATTCATCCGTGTAAATCACAACGTCGTCTGCATTGCAGTTTTCATCGATAATGGCTTTGACGTCTGCATTCAACGCCACGGATTTCCTTCTGCAACCTTTGTCAAATTTAATGATGGTGAAAAAGTGTTCCAGATATTGAGGCATCGGTATCCTTTCTTCACCATAGTCAATATTATTGAGCCCGCATACCAGCTGAACAGTATCTGCGGCACGACCAACCCATGACTTTCCCTCTTTAGCCGATTTCTTGGTGTATTGACCTTTTTCTTGGTGTAGTCTGGGACTAGTCAAACTGTTTGTTGCGTATTCTGTTCTGGTATGTGTGTGAAGTCATGAGAATGATTTTTTATGTTGATCTGGATGTAGCCCTGAGAAGAACTTTTGATGTCGAGCTCGGTGTAGCCCTGGAAGGACTTTTGATGAACTAGATGTAGCCCTGAGAAGGACTTTTGATGAACTAGATGTAGCCCTGAGAAGGACTTTTGATGAACTAGATGTAGCCCTGAGAAGGACTTTTGATGAACTAGATGTAGCCCTGAGAAGAACTCTTGATGTTGAACTAGATGTAGCACTGATTCAATGTGTGATTCTAGGTTGTTGCTGGATTTGTCTTGAGTAGTTGGGCACTGGCTGTTATATATATATATATATGGATAAGCACATGACCCAGATCGCAATGAGAAAGTGGTGATGGGTCGGATATTCCCATTGAAAATGATGAGACAACTCGTATGTCACAAGAATGCGTGGGACAAGAACAGCATGAACCTGGCAGGATCATATAATCCGGAAAGGTCCTGAGGAGAAGTCAGACTAAATATGGCTTTTTGAACCTCCAGGTTGGGAGTTTGGTTTGGAACTAAGAACCACATCCTGTAAAACCCGTTATGTTATAGAAAATATATCTTACTTGTGTTCTGGTCAAATACTATCTCTAACCAAGAACTGTTTACAGTTTCAACAAGAGAATATGAACATCACTATCTCTAACCAAAAACTGCTTACACAGTTTCAGCAAGAGAATATGAACATCACTATCTCTAACCAAGAACGTCTTACACAGTTTCAGCAAGAGAATATGAACATCACTATCTCTAACCAAGAACTGCTTACACAGTTTCAACAAGAGAATATGAACATCACTATCTCTAACCAAGAACTGCTTACACAGTTTCAACAAGAGAATATGAACATCACTATCTCTAACCAAGAACTGCTTACACAGTTTCAACAAGAGAATATGAACATCACTATCTCTAACCAAGAACGTCTTACACAGTTTCAGCAAGAGAATATGAACATCACTATCTCTAACCAAGAACTGCTTACACAGTTTCAACAAGAGAATATGAACATCACTATCTCTAACCAAGAACTGCTTACACAGTTTCAACAAGAGAATATGAACATCACTATCTCTAACCAAGAACTGCTTACACAGTTTCAGCAAGAGAATATGTACACCATCATTACAAAAAAAAGACTCTGGAGATGGATTGGACATGAGTTCAGTTTCAGTTTGGAATATCTTTATTGAACGCCGGACATGTCTATATGCAGTGGCGGCTCGTGATCATTTTTGTTGGTGGGGCCAGACAGAAATTTTCGGACAAATCATGGTTTCGGTTAGGATATATTTTAATGTATAAAATAATAAATACGTTACACCTTATTTTTGGTGGGCCTGACCCCACTGGCCCTTTGAGACGAGCCGCCACTGTCTATATGTGCTCAGATTTTCGCAGTATCCCCAGCAGCGGCCAGTTACAAACCATACCAGTTCGATTTTGATTGATGAGCATATATACCTGTTTGTTGTACTGGTTTTTTTTTCCTGGCCACTCCAATATTCAGTCCGAACTCTTGTAATCTAGCATTTCACTTGGATTAGTTTAAATGGAAAACCTCTTTGCAGCCACACTCGATGAGAGAGTTCAGAATGTCAGCTCTATCCATTGGCTGACCCCTGAAATATTGGCAAAGCCTGCTAGCATGTCTGCTCCCTCACTGCCATCAACACCCATGAAGACTATGTCACAGAAATTGCAATGAGATGGACACCAGAGAATGAACGAAAACGTAGAGGCCCTAAAACCACC
This sequence comes from Arion vulgaris, assembly GCA_020796225.1. Lineage (NCBI taxonomy): Eukaryota > Metazoa > Mollusca > Gastropoda > Stylommatophora > Arionidae > Arion > Arion vulgaris. Next base: position 30,919,675 of record CM036758.1, on the reverse strand, counting down.
TGGAGAAGAACAGTAGAACTGGAACTGAAAGAAACGGCTGGAACACAATACAGAGGATGGCCAAGAACAGAGAAGAGTTGTGTGCATTTTTGCTACTCAGAGAGAGAGGGGGAAGAGAGAGGGTGAGAGGATGGAGAGAGGGGGAGGGAGAGAGAGAGAGAGAGAGAGACACAGCGTTATTTATTGATCAAGCCGTTAGTAGGAAGAAATTATAACATACGAGCTCGTATGACGTGCTCGTAATACAAGCATGAAAACTAAAATAACATTTCCGAGGACATGCATTATTTATGTGACAACATATGGATCTGAATCAGTGGCGGCTCGTGGTTATTTTCTTCGGTGGGGCCAGACAAAATATTAGGAAAAATCATGGTTTTTGGACTTTTTACTATTATTTGTCTATTCCGGGAAGTTATTCCCTCTTTCTATACAAGGTTGTGACAGAAAGTAACAACAAAGGATAGCACCTATAGCCACTTCTACGGCTTCAGAGGAAATCCTTTAGGGCCCCTGCTATAGAGCCAGAGCTCTGCTTTGGATCCTATCTAGCTTGGCTTAGTTAGTGTGCGTTGACTCGTATACAATACTAGCGTAGTCAATTTTCCTCTGATAAAAGCCTTGTAGAAGGTAATCATTGTGTTGGTTGAGGCTCCCCATCCATTACCCTTGATATATCGTAGCATGTTAAGCATGCCCCGACATCTATCGGTTTGGTAGGCAATGTACTTATGCCATCTAAGACCTTGATATATCGTAGCATGTTAAGCATGCCCCGACATCTATCGGTTTGGTAGGCAATGTACTTATGCCATCTAAGATCTTGATATATCGTAGCATGTTAAGCATGCCCCGACATCTATCGGTTTGGTAGGCAATGTACTTATTCCACCTAAGACCTCGATTTAATATCAAGCCTAGGAACCTAGTGCTTTTGCTGAACTGTATTTTTTCCCCATTAATTTTGATGTCAGTTTTCTTCCCTGATGCCCCCTGCTAAAGATCATCCCTACTGTTTTGGTTGTATTAATTTTAAATCCCCACTTCCCCATCTATTTAGTTACTTTATCTAACTGTCTTTGAACCCCCTCCCCTTGTTAATATTGTGTGTTTCTGCCCGTTTGCCATATTGCTGCGTCGTCTGCAAACTGGGAAAAACTTGTTTTCATGTCTGTAAATTCATCGCCCAGGTCATTCACCATTATCGTAAATATTGTAGGTGATGATATTACAGATACCTGGGGGATGACATTTTCTTGTTCGTGTGTTGATGATGTTTCGTTGTTTATTGTGACTGAAATATCTGTCCTGCATGAAGTTTTGTATGTATCTGTAAACCCTTCCAGTTATGCCAATCTTTCTGGTTTTATAGAGTGCCCCTTCTCTCCATCATTCATCATATGCTCTGGCCACATCCAGGAAAACAGCAAGAGTTTTTTCTTTCTTGTCGAACTCGACTTTTACCTCGTATTCTAGTTTGATAAGCTGGTCTAAGGTGCTTCTTTTGCTTCTGAAGCCTGTTTGAGAAGGGCTGTACAGGTTGTGTTTGCTCATGTGAAATGTGATTCGTTTGTTGATAATTGTTTCTAGTATTTTCCTAGTGTGATGTAGTGATATAGGCCTGTATGAGCTGGCATCCTTCGGGTCTTTATCTGGCTTAAGTATTGGAATGATGGTAGCTGTTTTCCATAAATTTGGTATTATTCCCTCTGACCAGACTTGGTTGAATAAGTTAGCCATGATGCCTATCACATTGGGAGGTACCTTTTTGATAATGGCATAGCTTAAAATGTCTGGTCCTGCTGGGTGTTGATTTCTCCCCTAGTGCTCTAGTTATTTCTTGTGCTCTGATGTCTGCGTTGATGTATGTGTTTTCTTCGTCTTGACTTGTTATTTTTAGTTCTCTAATGTTTGTTGTTTTCGTTAATTTCTCTATGGCCATGTTGGTTTTGTCGCTAACTGAGTGGAAGTGTTGGGTCAGTGCATTGGCTTTTTCTTTGTCTGTTGTTGCGGGTACTCTCCCTCTTAGTGTTGGTATGTTGGTTTTCTGTCCGTTTCCACCTTTGATGCAGTTCAGCTTATTTCAGACTTGTTGCTGATGTTCTAAAGCTTATTGTCTCGCAGAAACTTCTCCAGTGGACTTCTTTTGCTTTGAATATAATGTTGTTGCATTCATTTCTAAGTTGTCTGTATTTTGTTAGGTTTTCCTCTGTTTTGTTCTTTCTTGATCTGTCCAGAGCCCTGTTTCTTTCTTTAACTTTTTTTGTGCATTTGTCTGTCCACCAAGGCACTGGGTTTTTTATCTTGGTTTTTCTGGGCGTGTCAGCTGTATGTTTTATGTGTAGTGGCATGTTTTTGTTTGGTTGCTATTTTAAGTATTTCTGTTGTTAGTGTTTCTGCATATGTGTCTACATTTGTTGTATTGAGTTTTCTGATATCTAATGTCATTAATTCAAGGCTAAATTGTTCCCAGTTTGCTTTTGGTAATTGAAAGTAGGTTTAGTGTTTGTTTATTAATGTTGTATGTTGTTCTGAGGTTTATTTCGATTGGGAGGTGGTCTGAGTTAGTCTCCTCTAGAGTCTCCTAACTGGCTGCTGTGAGATTTGGAGTGATGAGAGTGAGGTCGATTGCAGAATCTTCTCCATTTGCCATTGGATTGATTCTGGTAATCGACCCATCATTTAGGATGACCAGGTTGTTGTCTCGCGAAGTTCAGGACAATTTCCCGGCCACCCCTGATCTGTTGCATCCCCGCTTGGTGCGGTACGTGACGTTTTGGCGCCGCTGTTTTGGCGCGACCGTTTTGGCGCGACCGTTTTGGCGCAGGACGTTTTGGCGCAGGGCGTTTTGGCGCAGGACGTTTTGGCGCAGGGCGTTTTGGCGCAGGACGTTTTGGCGACAAATTCTCAATAAATTTCAATAACCTTAATATTATTTTAATTTTTAGTGTACATGTATATTAACTCTAATGAAAAAATATACTTATACATCAGCGTTTATTGGAACAAATGCCAGGTGTCTGAATTATATCATCAGCCGTTTCATTGGAGATGATCGAGAATTGACACGCTGACCGACTGAGTGTCACATCTTGTTCATCACAAATGTCAGAAATCCTGCCCTTCCAAATGTTAATAGCTTGACCGTTTACTTCGTAATAGTATTTGGTGTTATGTGCGTGTCACATCTTGTCCATCGCAAATGTCAGAAATCCTGTCACTTCCAAATGTTCATAGCTTGACCCGTTTACCCGTAATGTGACCTAAACCGGTATTTGCCGCTTCTGCCTAATCACACGTGCGCTTTTAGTCTATAAAAGTGTAAGAATGTTCTAGACTCAATCTCAAAATAAGTAGAATTAGATAAATTGATCACATACTATTATTATAATTCTGTGAACCCATTAAAATGGAAAATGTTCCGTCAAAGCGTGGCAAACAAAAGTTGAATCACGAAGGATACTTTTATGTGTTCGATAAGTTCAGTGCAGACCATTCCAAGAAGTTCTGGCGATGTGAGCTGAAGAACGAATGCAAGGCCCGTTTACACACTACAGTAGATAATGATCGAGTTCTGATGCAGATGAACCAGCATAGTCACGGAAGTGACGCAGCGCAACTCGGCTGCCATGATAATGACTGGAATCAAAGGAGGGCAACGAGACAACTGAAATTCCCTCAGTTATCCTCAATAGGGCTCTCAAGGAACCTCAGCTTGCCGTTCAAGGGAAGATGCCAAATAAAGACGCCATTCGCAAGGTTATTCAGCGGAGTAGAAACGGCAACCGAGTAGCTCCTCCACAGCCTGTCGATCGAGCTTCAATTATCATTCCGGATGCATATCGGATGTACGAAGTCGCACCAGATCAGATGGAAGGATTTCTCTTATGGGATTCGGGAGAACAAGACGAAAATCGCATTCTTCTCTTTGGCCGACAGTCGAATGTTGAGTGGAGTAATCTGATGGAAAGACTGTATGTGGACGGAACATTCAGCATAGCTCCTGCTCTTTTCTCACAGATATACGTAATCATGGCAGCGAGAGGAGGATTCGTGCTGCCGGTTTTGTATGCTCTGCTACCAAATAAAGAAGGAAGAACTTATCGACGACTGTTTGAAGCCATTAAAGAATTGTGGCCACTTCTCAATCCTTCGTCAATTTCTATTGACTTTGAACAAGCCGCAATCGGCGCTATTCTAACAACGTTTCCGAATTGTGCAATCCATGGATGCCTTTTTCATTTGACAAAGAACATGCGTAAGAAGCTAGCAGACGAAGGTCTGCTTCGTCGATATAACATGGATCCTGACTTCGCTTTGGTCGCCAGAATGATAATCGCTCTCTCCTTTGTTCCAATTGAAGACCTTGATGTGGCTTTTGAGGCATTGGAAAATGAAATTGCGGAGGACCTCACGCCAATCTTAAATTGGTTTGAGGATGTCTACATAGGACGTCAAAATCGCAACAGTACTCGACGTCGTGCATTGTTTCCTCCTCATATGTGGTCTGTCTATGAGAGAACAGTGAATGGATTGGATCGTACCAACAACTACGTTGAAGCAGCACATCGAAGATTGCAAGCCGAATTTGGGATGGATCACCCAAACATTTGGAAATTTATAGACGGAATTCGAGGTGTTCAAAAAGGGCGTGACCTTGTATATGAGCAATTCGTTCGTGGAAACCAGCCGCCTGTCAAGCGCAGAAAATACGTCGCAGCAGATATCAGAATCATAACAATTGTTGAGAGTTACAGAGAACGAAACATCATCGAGTATCTTAGAGGAATTGCACATAATTTTTTGATGGATTAAAAACACGGACTTTCGGAAAACTTATTAAAGGTAAAATATTGGACAAGATTCGTTAAACGTTTTTAATTTATATATTTTGCATTGCATTGGATTTATTTAAAATTTATAATTTATTGAAAACAGTTATTTATAAACGTTAAGTTAAATATGAAGTTATTTTTAAATGGCGCATAAAATCCTGCGCCAAAACGGATCTGCGCCAAAAAATCCAGCGCCAAAACGGCGGCGCCAAAAAGTCCTGCGCCAAAACGGATCTGCGCCAAAAAATCCAGCGCCAAAACGGTCGCGCCAAAACGGTCGCGCCAAAACGGCGGCGCCAAAAAGTCCTGCTTCGGGGGAACCAAGCTCAAAGGTCAGGAATGTCGTTTCATTTATTGCTGTAGAGAAGATGTATTAATACAAGGCCAATTCCATAAAACTAATTTTGTTATAAGTTTTTTAAGTACTATTGTTTTTCATAATTTTATACTATTTTTATATAAAATTGGGGATTCAATCGATAATTAAACGGACTATTTGAGCTAGAGTCCTCGTTTATCTGAGAAGTAGTTTGGCCGCGTAAGAATGAATATTCCTTCCTTCCTTTCGTTCGCTTGAAATATGTCTATATATTCAATGTTGTCTCTTGTATGAACTTCACTGTCTTTTGTAGTTCACACAGAGGTCCGTGTAGTTTTATGTCGAGTGTTGTTTCGTTAGGCCAGTGAGTTTGCCTCAGTATGTCATATTCGGGGCAGTCTTGAAGTATGTGCTCTGCAGTCTGGTTTGCCTGTCCACATGTACACATGGCTGAATTGCCAATCTTGAATTTTGTATACATGTGGCTGCGGAGCCGATTGTGTCCTGTTCTAAGGCGCAGAATGACAACTTGTTCCAATCTGCTCATATTATAGTAATCGTCTTGTGCTGGTATTTGTGGCTTTTTCATTGATTTAATCATCCTTTTCTTTTGGTGGTAGGTAACTGGCACATCCGGCTACTCTCCTGCAGCACCTTCCTTGGCCAATCGGTCTGCTGTTTCATTTCCTGGTATTCCACAGTGAGAGGGTATCCACTGCAAGACGACCCTGCGATGCTTGGACAATTTAGACAGTAGGGTCTGTAGACCTGGCAATTTTCTGGACTGAAGTGCTTGGAGTGCTGATTTTGCATCAGTCAAAAATACAACAGTTTTTCAGTTGCCACCTTGATTGTCTGAATTTCTGCATCATAGTTGTGACAGAATTTCCCCGTTGGTACTTTAATTGCATCTCAGCGTTGTTTGGGTATTCTATGTACACTCCTGCTCCTCCATTCTTCACTGCATTTTCTGCTGACCCATCCGTGTATACCCGGACCCAGAGGTCATGTGGGTATTCTTCATCAAGTAAACTGATAGTGACTGTCTTGCGTTGTATGCTGTTCTGCTCATCCTTGTCGAATATTCCTTTCACTTCTGTCTGGATACATACTTCTGGTTCAGTCTCCTCTCTCCAAGGGGTTTGCTCTGGCACAGACTTTAGGGAATGCCAACTTTTGGTAGGTCTGAGGTTTGCCTATTCAGTCTTTTGGCCTGGTGAATAAAGCTGCTTCTTTCAGCCGCCCCAATGCTAGATTTTGGAATCTGTTTTCCATTGGGTGACTTGGCATACTCAGAAACTTTTCTGCCTGCGTCATCACTTTTGTGTCTCTGCGTTCTCTCAGTGCTTGTATTCCCCCACTCTTTCCATCTCCACTATTGGTGTTGTAAACTAGCCCCATAAATAGTGCTCGACACAATGCTTGAAGTATTAGAGGCAAAATGGTGAGCTACAGTAAATATTATATTGTTTAATAAGGAGATATATAAATATCAGGATTGTTATATTATTCTGATATAATATTTTTATTTTAGTGTTATATATTCAACTGTCAAAGCTAATCAGTGTCAAATTAAAAGTAATATTAACGAAAAATAAAATTTCTAAAATAATAAGTACACGTTAATTCTTTTGGTTTGGTAGGGCGAGTTCTTACTGGCCCCTAATGACCAGGGGCGTATACTAATAAGGGGTAAAAGAGTATGAATTTCAAATTTCAGACTGTGTATGATATTTTAGCGTTATATATCAACTTTTAAAGCTAATCAGTATCTCGTTGAAAGTAATAATTATGAACAAATAATGTCTAAAATAATAAGTACTGGTTACTCAATATTTATGGTGGGGTGGGGCCCCACTGGTCCTTAATGACGAGCCGCCCCTGATCTGAATCATGGACATTAATACAAACATTAAAGTTGGGCCGTACGGTATATTTTCTCAGTCTGATTCAAGTCTTCGAAATGCCACACCTTAATTTTTTTTACTTTAAAATAACCTTTGGTTATTTTTTTTTTTTAAACTGCACAAAATGTACGAATATTAAATCGTATACATCAATATCGGAATAACATAGACCAATACAGAAAAGCGTTGCGTAAAGATTTTTAATTATTGAAGTGTTCAAATTTTATTTTCTCTCTCTCGCGATCCCTGAATTCTTTTTAAAAAAAAATTATTTCACTGCTTATGCCGCTCTCTTACGGAACCGCCTCTCTGTATCATACATAGCACGGCACGGCGTTAAAGAAGACAATCAAATCTTCTTTCAGATCGACGATCAAGAAGACAAATGAACCTCTACGTACAGATATATTTTTCAAGATGACGGTGATAGGCTGACTTGCCAGCTTAAGAATTAGGAACATTAATCCATTTCTATAAATATTTGTTGACACTGTTGTTTGGGAGTACTCTCCCATTGCACAACACGACGAGCTAGATGTGTCAATAAACAATTTGGTATCCTAGCAACAACGTGCGACAATCCATTTAACAAAAGTATTGATGGAATATCTTTATATTGCAATGCATGTTTTTTTTCAGTGATACAAAGAGACAGTACTGGCATAAGAATGCGAGAATTGGCGCAATTTGCTCTTTTATTTGAAGCAAATCATAGGACAAATGGCGTCGATTTTAAAATGCAAACCTGTCACCATGAACACAAATAAGAGCATTGTTCAACACAATCTTTCTCCCAACGTTACATTATCAGTGCCAAACCTAGACGCTGACATGACAAATGAAAACTGGTCACAATAGAGATGAAGTGTCTACGCAGAATGCTGGGTGTAACAAGAAGAGACCGGTTGAGAAATGAAGACATCGGTACTGAAGTTCATCAAGAAATAACAGATTAAATGGTTCGGCCACATAAGAAGGATGCTAGCCATGGACAAGTAACAAGCATATAGTAAAGTCTCTGGAAGCCTCAGAGATGTGGTTTTACATATATGGCCTTTTCTTCATCTTTACAGACGTTCAATTGGGAAGTGTTTTATTGTGATATGAGTAGAATAGCTCAAGCGAAAGCAGCTTTTACGAAAATGAAAAACACTTTATGCGTGAATTCACTACCGATGACACTGTGGAAACGAGTACTATATTGAACCAATACTTATGTGAGGCAGCGAATCATGAACAAGCTCATTGGAATAGACAGATGTGGTTTTACAGAAGAATGCTAACAATTTCATGGACAGCGATGAGAACAAATGATGAGGTTTTAAAACAGGCCTGTGCATAAATAAACCTTATCAAAAGAATAAGACAATCAAGGTTCTTCAGCATATAATGTGAAGAGGAGGTTTAAAACATTTGGTGACAATGGGTAAAATTTAGGAAAGAGAAATCGTTAAGGCAGAGGAAGAAGATGTTGGATGATCTGACATCATGGTTCGACGTCAGAACTGATTAACCGCCTCAAGAAGAGTTGTGGAGAGACATGGTCATCTATGTCGGCAGGCATGACTCGTGATTGATTGATTTACTGTGATAAATTCTGAGTTTGCGCTTGTCTTTCTTGCCGTTCAGTTCATCCCTAAGTCTCTTTTCAAAAGACTATGCACCTTTGCGTAATGTAGTTTTTCCAGATAACTTGGTCATCAGCTAGTTTTTTTTTTCCATTTGCTGTGACCGATAGAAAAGTTATTCATTGAGTCTTTGCAGATGTCCTTATATCTGAGCTGTGGTTTGCCTTGGTGTCTCTTCGCTTCCGAAAGTTCACACACCACAAAACCTGTTGGCTATGTGGCTATTTTTTATTCTTCTCACATTTCCCAGCCATCTTAGTCTTCTACTGCTGAGCATGCCCATGATTGAAGGGAAGTTTGCACATTGCAATACTTCAGAGTTGGTTTTCTTGTCATACCTGATGTTCATAATCTTGCAGAGACATTGTAGATAAAAGATTTTAAGTCTCCTCACATGCCTTGAGTAGGATGTCCATGTTTCTGAGCCTTATAGTAATAAACTAATTACACGGGCTCAATATTTCTGAATCTTCATCTGCAATGTTAATTTTGTGTTGCCCCAAGCTCTCTTTGGTAAGAATCCCATGGACTGCTAAAATTACTAAAGTAAACTTGCTGGAAGAGGTCAAACACAGAGAAAGCTTATTATCAATATAAGAAAGAGGTAATATTCATTTTTCAGACATGTAATGAGATGGGAGGCTTGAAATACATTGTGACAACGGTAAAATTGAAGGGAGACGAGACAGAGGAAAGACAGAGAGAAAATTTTGGATAGCCTGACTTCATGACACGGAAGAGCGTCACCATCTGAGATGATAGCAAACACCAGGCACATAGATTTATGGAGATCCATGATTGCCTCGCCAGCAGGCATGGCACCTGATGATAATGACAGTAAAACTTTCGTTCATCTAAATTTTTAATGAAGCTTGAAATAAACTGTGTTAAACTTCATAGTGTGTGTTAAACTCATAGTATTCTTCTTTAGATGAGTCTGCAGATATGACAGACACGCCATAGGTAGTTCTATTTAGTGGTATAAGTATTAATAATAATAGCCATCCATCACAAGCGATCATGACAACAGCCTCAGAAGTGTGTTGCTGCCCCTCTCTGGTATGGAGGTGATTGTAGAGTCCAATCCTAGAACCACTCCCTTCCACAAGTGGGGCATACATGATCAAGGTTAGGCATGTGGGTGTTGTCTTTTCGAGCAGCTCATTTTCTCTGTGCCTCAACGATTTTCAGCTATGCGAGTTCCTCTTGTGTTGTTACAGAATCACATTTAGCAATCTTGCGCAAGAGATTCCCATCATGTGGTGTCTATATTGAAGCATTATAGAGACACTTTAAGAGTGTTTTTCTGTCCACCAACTTGTCCCCTTTAAGCTCACCATACATCAACTGTTTTGGGATGCGTTTATCAGACATCCGAGCAATGTGACAGGCCCATCTCACTTGGGCCTTCTGCAACAGGCTCTCATGTTATAATTGCAGTAGTAATTATCAGTAGTAATTATAAATGAACAAGTAATTGTAATTACTTTTTGAACAACTATTAACAATAAATAACAAAAAACAATTTCAATTCATTTATACATTATAAATTTCACTTTCTTCATATATTTATTTTTACAGCAAATATAAATTTCAACGCATTCAAACATTTATAAATGACTAATGATTCTTCTTCTTCAAATGCTCCATATCGACCACTTGTTAAACTAGTCTTTGTGATTTGTATGTGATCTGAGCCTAAGAGTGATTGTATGTTGTGCCAGTTATGTGCTTACAAGTAGCACATCCGATTTCTGCAACACTTTTATTTTTAGGTAGCTACCTAGGCCCCTGCATCAGTCACCTCTTACGACATGCCTTATATGTCGCAGTGACACTATTCTTTGCTTCCCTTGGGAGCCCCGGCAACTCACAGGCGAAATGACAAATGCAGGACCTGGACTCTCCCACCCCCTACCTCCCCGTAATTTCCCAGGTTTTTCTTGCTAGAGGAGACTAATATTCAGCTGCCAATGCATCAATTGCCCAATCTGGATACTTCTTATCAGGAAACATTGTCGCGAAGAACTGTTGCACAAATTCTGGGAACTTGTCCTGAAGGATGCTCTGATGGATTGATCTCATTAGCTGCAACTGAGGATGTGATCCAAACAGAGCAAGGATATAAATATGGAATACATTTTACATCATGATAACCACTGAATATAAATCCACATTTTTAAAGCAATGATTCTTAACCCTTTAGCTGCTAAGGACATGAATAGACGTTTTCCCATTCACTACTAAAGACGCGTAACACGCTGTTATCTCTTCTCTGTGGGTTAAAGACGTGTTAACACGTTATACATTTCTACTGTCACTGCTATAGTCATACATTCACATGTGTGACGTAGAAACAAAGAGTATTTTTAGCTCCGTCTTCAGAAAGTATGTAGCAGTGAAAGGGTTAAATGTTTTCACTCTCACATCTTCTCTGGGTAAAGCAGATGAGATCAACTTCCCAGTCCTATCTGTGACCTACAGTGACCTACCAGCTGACACAATTACTACAATAACCAAAGATAAGGATGAAAGTAAAAATACAGATAAAATGTATTTTTCTACCAACACTTTATTACCAGTGCCAAGCTTGGTCCCTGACAGCAACACACCACAGAAAGCTCACCACATGTGAAATGAAATGCTTAGAGGCATCAGAAGCAGAGGGGGCATAACTTCATGCACCAAATACATTGAAAGACAACAAATGCAGTGGTTCGAACAGTTAATGAGAATGGAATACCACCAACCACCAATAATAGCATACAACAAAAAGCGATCAGGTAATAGAGACAAGGGAAGACCAAAAAAATATGGATAGACAATATCAAGACCACAATAAATAATTGGTCATTGGCTACTGAAGTGACGTCATTGCACTTCGGGCAGACCCATAGGTGCTCAGTCTCCCCAACAGATATAGAAGAGTATGCATATTGATGGTTCCCGTGGTTAAACACATGCCTCATTCTCTCCCTCAGGCATCAAGTTCTACCCGTACAACAGGTGACTTAAAAACGATCCAGCGATCATTGGACCAATTCAAGATCTATTTTGGTGTCTTCATACAACAGACAGTCGCGAAGAGACCGAAGAACATCACCATATCCATCTTCAACTCCCCAACAATCGATGTTGATGCAAGGCTCTTTGCTCGCTCAGTGCAAACACCTGCATGCCCAGGAAAGTAGATCCATGTAAGCCCCTGGAGGTTAGAAATTTCAATAGATGACATCCACTCATACCGAAACCTATCCTTTTGGATCTTGTGAAGCATTGACTGAGAGTGAGATATAACAATGGCCACAGTAAACTGAGTCTCAGAGAGCCAATGGAGGGAAGCAGTCATGACTTCAACCTCCATTCTAACACTGGAAGTAGTTGTCCTGTAAGCCCCATTTCACTCTGAAACAATCCTACCATGCACGCTACCCAAGAAATCCCAGTCTGACTTCTGACCACAATGCACAGACCCATCGGTATAAACAACATCATCATCACTTGCATTATCTTCTATCGGCTGCTTAACTGTGAGTTAAGCCTTTATGTTGTCCCTATCTCTAAATAAACATGGATATAACACAACAAGGGCGACTCATCTGACCCAGGAATGCAAATTAACCTCCCACCCTTACGCTTAACGGCATGCGTGGACAACCAACTCTATCATCTACCTGGAAAAAAATGATAGAAAATAGTTATCTGTTTAGAATTTACAAACCTGATATTCAACATTGTGAACTGTAATAATATTGCAAGATGCAGGTTCAGAGTTTGTCGCCAGAGTATGAATATATGCTCGTGTGTATGTCCGACATGTTGAGCATGAGCAATCACTGTCAATGGGTCGGAAGTCGTTTGCAAACATTTTATTTTTCATGTTCAACTGGCCAGTTTTGACTAGTGCGCTGCCAAATCTCTGAAAACAAATTTTAAGATCAGATATACAATTCTAGCAAGTCAAACTTTCGCCATGCCAAAAAGAAATCTGGATAGTCAAAGAATTAAATCTTAACTCTTTTAATCCTGACCACCTGTACCTTATAAACTCCTTCCCCTGAGCTCCTGAGCAAAAACAGCCAATATCAGAGTGATATTAAAAACACAACAATTTAGCACAATTAAGCACTCTATAATTTGTTATTGACTTATCCCATCATCTCGCTTATTCCTGTTTAATATCTATTTGCAGAATTCTAAACTTTTTATGTACTTCATATAATGTGGGCACGTCGAATACTCCTGTATATGTAGACTGTTCTCCCAATTGAACATATATAGCTAGAATATTAATATATTAAAACAATTCTTTATCGTCTAAATGATCATCTCTCTTTCGATATCCTTATCTGAATAATCACATTCTAAGTCTAATTCATCTTCAGATTCATTCAAAACAAGTTCAACAGCTCCTTTTTTATACTTTTAGAGTGACCATTTCCAAAATTTTCAGAACATCTTTTCATCATGAAAATACTTAACTAATTACTGTATCAGTACACAAAAATATCATAGAACCGTGTCTATCATTTTGCTAAATCATGTCGAACATCTGGGTTGTGTTTGACATTACATTTGTATATAAATTATCGTTGATCACAAAAGTAATGAAAATCGCCTCAGACCAATATTTTGGGATATCGGGATATGCAATATTTACATTCAATCCCGAAATATCGGGATCACAGGTTCGAAGAGTTAAAACAAAACTTTAAATATATAGAAGCAGTGTCCTGGGAGAGTTATTATACAGTAGTGAGTGTTGGAAAACAAACCACAACATCATACACAAACTGAAGAAATTCCCCAAAAATGTTTAACAGAAGAATCCTGCAAATTTTATGGCCAGAAACACTAGCAAATGAAGAGCTTTTAAAATGAACAAACTGTGCATCATTGGAGACCATCATAAAAGATGGAGGTGGATTTGGCATCTATGTTGTATACCAGTAGGGACAATGGCTAGAACAGCTTTTGAACCTGCTGCCTTGCAGGTCGGCTGGGGACGACAGCCAAAGGCTGAGGGAGAGCGAACCCAGTAAACGCTGGCTAAAACCGGACACATTGCCGAAGGATAAACACCAGAGCTCTAAATGGTGCTGAAGATGTGACGAAACCCACCCATTCTAAGGCTGCATGAATCAGATTTCCACAGAATTTATTTGGAGATCTGGTACATCAGTCGTGTGATTCGTACGAGAGATAACAGCTTTCCGATGGTCAGCGGATGAGAAAAGAAGGACGGGGCATCCAAATGAAATATGGAGAAAGATTGTGAAAAAAGAGTTGAAAGATTGTGGCCTGACAAGAGAAACAATTTCTATGATGATAGTCCTCATATAGCAGATCTATCTCTCAACCCTGCAAACAGCACTCACATGTTTAACTGCCATTTCAACAATGGCCGCTCAATGTCTCTGATTCTGTTTATCAGTTACATGAGGACTATCATTATAACACTCCGGACATGTTCATAGGTACTCAATCCCTGCCTCAATAAATCCAGCAGTCCAGAGGCCCAACCCGTCAGTTCGAGAGGCCCAACCTGTTAGTTCGATAGGCCCAACCTGCGGTTCGATAGGCCCAACCCATCAGTTCGATATTGATTAATCAATATATTTTGCTTATTTGGGTTATCTTTTTGGACTGCACCAATATCGACACCCATCTCTCTCAATCTGGTCAATGACTGGGATTCACAACCCTGAAACTCCTCTATTCGGAAAGACTCTCTCAGTGCATTAAGAATGTCATTTCTGTCCATCGCAGTTCCCTCTGATATCATAGCCGTGCCAGCCAATCTATCAGCTTGTTCATTACCTCTGACTCCTATGTGCCCAGAGACAAAAATTAAGGTGATTTCTCTGATCCCTGTCGGTAGCAGTATGAATGAAAAGCATGATGTATTCTTTACAGGCGTAGCCATCAACCACAGTAAATGAATCGTTGATTTTCTAGGCACCACTTATACGTTCAGTAGTTTGTCATTGCTTTCTGAGCGGTGAGGTCTATTTTTACAGTTTGTAAAAATCCACAGGTACAAATTTGCTTACAACATGTCGCAGTGGAGTGTGAACCAGGTACTCTTGGGTTGTGATTGAGCTCAGCCACAGACACCCATCATTATGATTGTGTTTAATAACAAACAAACAAAGACAATCAACAATAAAAGCACTTACGGCTGTACGAGTTGGAAAAACACAATCAAACATGTCACAGCCCAAGGAAACACACACAACTAGATCGACAGCAAATCTGAAATACAAGAAAGAGAGGTTTCCAACATGTCAATGAAATAATATTTACTGCTTACAGTGGTTTGAATATTATAAGTTTGCCGAGTGGTTACCAGAGCCCAAATTTGAGATATAAAGAATAGAACCACTGTTACCTGCCACACATGATGTAAGAGGCGACTAAGGAGGTTTGGCTGAAATCGGATGTACGTGTCCGCTAAGGAATGCTAACCCGAAACAAATGCTTGCAGAAAACGGATGCACCAGGCTGTAAGGCGCATAACATGATGTAACGATCCCTCACAATGATGAATGGGATAATGGATTCTACGGTCGCCAATCTGCCTTGGAGATATAGCCAAGCAGTAAGAATGTCAGACCTACCATCACGAGGGTGGCCAAAACTTACTGCGGGAAGAGGTTGGCGCAAGCGGGAAGCAGAAATCATAGGGATTATATCCTACAGAACTGCCCCCAGTATGCAGACTTAAGAAGAAAGAGGTGGCCCACTTACACCAGCATCCAAGACAAACTATATAGTGTGGCTGATAATCTTAGGCAAACGGCTGTCTTTATTTGAGAATCCGAAATCCCAATCTAGTGAGAATGCAGAAGAAATATTATAAGTAGTGGAAGGTCTAGACAGACCTGGAGAAGAGATCTGGAGGTTGATATTAAAAGGATAGGTAAAACATGGAAAGAATTGGAAGGGATGGCAAGAGAGAGGAAGAGCTGGAAGAAGTTTGTTGAAGATATATGCTCTGTTGGGAGTTGAAAGGTGAAAAACCTTACACTGGTTAACTGAGCTTTGGGCAAACTTACAGATGCAGTCTCTCACTTACAGATGCCCAGTATCTCACTTACAGATGTCCAGTCTAACATTTACAGATGTCCAGTCTCTCACTTATAAATGTCCAGTCTCTCACTTACAGATGTCCAGTCTCTCACTTACAGATGTCAAGTTTCTCCCTTACAGATGTAAAATCTCTCACTTACAAATGTCCAGTCTCTCACTTACAGATGTTCAGTCTCTCACAAATGTCCAGTCTCTCACTTACAAGTGTTCAGTCTCTCCTTACAAATGTCTAGTCCCTTCCTCCTGAGACAGTTAGCAGAAATGATATCCCAACACAGAGACTGTGTGTTGTGGTCTTGCACTTACTTCATAGAGATTGTGTATTCTTCCCAACATAGAACTGACATTTTTAGTTGTCACACACTGAGACATACTCATGAAGAGATCTGAGCACTTATGAACTAATTGGTTCAATGTGCAGTTACGATGCTCCAATAACTAAATTAAACTAAAAACTTGTCTCTACCTCTAACATGTGACGCCCCCAGCGTTTAGGGCAGCAACAAATGCATAACCTTCTTCTCTATTCTTAGTCTTCCTCTATATTGTGTTCCAGCTGTGATTCATTTCTTTCAGTTCTTGTTCTACTGTTCTCCTCCAGGTAATTTTGGGTCTTCCATGTTTTCATTTACTCTCAGGTATCCATCTCAGTGCAGTTTTTGTGACAGTCTCCATGTATACCACATATCCGATCCATCTCCAGCGACTCTTATGGATGATTGCGTTCACATTCTTTTGCTCACCGAGTGGTTACAGGGTGTAAAGAATAGAACCCCTGTTACCTTCCACGCATGTCATAAGAGGCGACTAAGAAGGTTTGGCTGAAATCGGATGCATGTGTCCGCTAGGAATGCTAACCCAAACAAATGCTACTGAAAACAGATGCACCAGGCCGTAAGGCACATAACATGGTGCAACGTCCCCTCACAATAAGGAATGGGATAATGGATTCTACGGTCGCCAATTTTCCTCGGAGATGTAGCCATGCAGTAAGAATGTCAGACCTACCATCACGAGGGTGGCCAAAATAGGGAAGCAGAAATCATAGGAATTATATCCTACAGAGCTGACCCCAGTATGCAGACTTGAGAATAAAGAGGTGACCCACTTACACCAGCGTCCAATACAAACTGTATGGCGTGGTTGATAATCTAAGGCAGACGTCTTCCTTTATTAGAGAATCCGAAATCCCAATCTAGTGAGAACGCAGAATAAGAACATATTCTCTTGCTGACACTGTGCAAGCAGTTCTTGGCTTGAGACAGTATTTACACCAAAACATGTGTTAGAAAAGACTACCAACGCCCATTAAGTAACGTGGCTTGTCCTTCGGCAGCAAGTCTGTTGATATTTTGACCATCCTCCAAAACTCAGACTTCTCCTCCCCACCACTCAGACCTCCGATAGCGTAGCCTCCCACATCTCTCTTCACTAGTTCTGTAAATAATAAAATACATTTCAATAACAAATAAAACATGTGCAAACATAATAAGCAGATCAGAATAAAGAGAGACATTCCGTGAACACAATCAAATAGACAACACTCTTCTTTCTTCTTCTACAAACGTTCCATACCAACCACATGTTAACCACTCTTTGAGATTTGTATGTAATCTGAGCCTAAGAGAGATTGTAAATTATGCCAGCTACAAGTAGGCCAGCACATCCGATTTCTGTTATGCTTTTTATTTACTAGGTAAGCTACCCTCAGTCACCTCTTACAACATGTCTTGTAGGTCGCAGTGTTACTATTCTTTGCTCCCCTTGTGAGCCCTCACAACACACGGAAGAGACAACATATGAATTTGCCCAGAACATTCAAAGAATTTATCAGTAGTATTTTGTTTCAAAAGATTATATTTTATTCTTTAATGGTTCTTTTTCCCTGTTTGTCGCGATGAATGCAGTCGTAGTCATGGTGCCTAATATGGTACCTGAATGATTGTTAGCGTGAAGGCTTGCTTTCCTTATCATCAGTATCCCTTGCAGTTCAGATGAGCCTTACCTTGACTTAAGAGGTACTTGTAATTTAGATCCTCAAGAGGGTCACTGTGGTGTAGAGGTTACGTGCTTGCATCTCGTTACAAAGGTACTCAGTTTGCTGCTTCGTGGAGTCATTGGGATATTTTTCCAGAGATCCCTGATCTCAGTGTAAGTGAGATCAAGTTCCTAGTCCTACTGGAGATGGGTGATAGAACATAGAACTAGTGTCTAATCTTCGATCCAAGCTCTTGCCATCTAGTAGTTGACATGCGTTGGTTTAAACGAAAATGCTTTTTGCAGTCACATTCTATGAAGACATTTAGAATGTCAGCTCTATCCATTGGCTGACTCGCTGATATGGTGGCAGAGCCAGCATATACATATTCAGTTGCTTGATCTGCTGAAAGCCAGCCAATAGTGCACAAACTCAGCAGCACCGGCTGGAGCTCAAAACATGAAATACAATCGTGACAGATGACCGTAACACAAAAGATTACAACATGAAAGATGACCCCAACATGAAAATTGACCCCAACATGTCACTGACCATTTGCACACTTTGTCCGCAGTTCAGCATTTAAACCGCCTTGAACTATGGGAAATAGACATTGATCTTCAGGTCGCTTGTGAGCTTTGATGCATCGATCCAACCATCGTATAGTCCTGTACAAAGTTATCATCAAGTATAACAAGGTATAAAAGATAAAACAAAGTATATTAAAGTATATTTGTTCAACTAGTTCAGTCAAAAAGAAAAAGGTAAACACACTATGAACCTAAATTAAACTAACCCAAACTTAAGCTAAACTAGAACTAACCCAAATCCTAAACTAATCCATAACTAAATCTAACCCAATTGTAACTAAATAACTAATTTGACTAAACTAAACCTAGAACTTCTTCATGCTTCTCACTAGATTGGGATTTCGGATTCTCTAATAAAGGCAGCTGTCTGCCTCAGATTATCAGCCACGCCATACAGTTTATCTTGGATGCTGGTGTAAGTGGCCACATCTTTCTTCTCAAGTCTGTATACTGGGGCAGTTCTGTAGGATATAATTCCTATGATTTCTGCTTCTCCGTTGTGCCAACCTCTTCCCGCAGTAAGTTTTGGCCACCCTTGTGATGGTAGGTCTGACATTCTTACTGGTGGCTAAATCTCTGAGACAGATCGGCGACCGTAGAATCCGTTATCACATTCCTCATTGTGAGAGGTCGTTGCACCATGTTATGTGCCTTACGGCCTGGTGCATCCGTTTTCTGCAAGCATTTGTTTCGGGTTAGCATTCCCTAGCGGACATGTGCATTCGATTTCAGTCAGACCTCCTTAGTCGCCTCTTACGACATGCATGACAGGTAACAGTCAGTGGTTCTATTCTTTACACCCCAAATTTGGGCCCGGTAACCACTCGGGCAAAATCTAGAACAAAACTAAACCTTAACAAAACTAGACCTAAACAAAACCAAGACTATACCTGAACTAAACTAAACAGAACCTAGAATTAAACTAAACAGAGCCTAGAACTAAACTAAACAGAATCTAGAACTAAAATAAATAGAATCTAGAACTAAACTAAATAGAACCTAAAACTAAACAGAATCTAGAACTAAACTAAACAGAATCTAGAACTAAACTAAATAGAACCTAAAACTAAACAGAATCTAGAACTAAACAGAATCTAGAACTAAACTAACTAGAACCTAAAACTAAACAGAATCTAGAACTAAACAAAACCTAGAACTAAACAGAATCTAGAACTAAACTAAACAGAACATAGAACTAAACAGAACCTAGAATTAAACAAAATCTAGAGCTAACTAAGAGCCTAGAACTAAACTAAACAGAATCTAGAACTAAACTAAATAGAACCTAGAACTAAACAGAATCTAGAACTAAACTAAACAGAATTTAGAACTAAACTAAACCAAAACTAAACTAGAATAAAACTCAACCTAGATAAAAACCAAAACTAAACTAAACCACAATTAAACTAGAACAAAAAGTAAAACTAAACTCAATTAATATAGAGAACATAAAAAGAGATGTAGAATTGCTATTTAATGGTACACACTGATTACCTGTACATTGCCTCTTCTAGCCTTGACCCACTTACTGAAGAGTGGACAACATCATCAAGTTGCATGATAATATCAGCTCCTAGAAAGAAAACGGTGGTTGGTGAATTACAATTAAGAAGGTTGCTGACCGTTATAATAGCTAGGATAACTGGCAATGCGGACTGTTCCTTCCCCCAGATTACTTTCTTACAGGGCAATGATGCCGGCACCATATAGGAGTTTGTTGAGGACTGGTTGTCTCTAAAGAACAGCACAAGTTATATCTTCTTTCTGCTTTCTCCTAGATTGGGATTTCGATTCTCTAATAAAGGCAGCCGTCTGCCTCAGATTATCAGCCACGCCATACAGTTTGTCTTGGACGCTAGTATAAGTGGGCCACCTCTTTCTTCTCAAGTCTGTATACAGGGGAAGTTCTGTAGGATATAATTCCTATGATTTCTGCTTCCCCGCTTGTGCCAACCTCTTCCCGCAGTAAGTTTTGGCCACCCTTGTGATGGTAGGTCTGACATTCTTACTGCATGGCTATATCTCCAAGGCAGATTGGCAACTGTAGAATCCATTATCCCATTCCTCATTGTGAGGGTCGCTGCACCATGTTATGCGCCTTGCGCCTGGTGCATCCGTTTCTGCAAGCATTTGTTTCGGGTTAGCATTCCCTGGCGGACACATGCATCCGATTTCATCCAAACCTCCTTAGTCGCCTTTTACGACATGCGTGGCAGGTAACAATGGTTCTATTCTTTACACCCCAAATTTGGGCCCCGGAAACCACTCAGGCGCAACAGTTATATGAGTAGGATCATCAATCAAAATCAAACTAGTATGGTCAGTCGCTGTTGGAGATATTGCGAAGGAGATAGGAGCATCTATGGACATGTCCGGAGTGGAATGAAGATATTCCAAACTGAAAGGGTGTGGACTGGTACATCACAAGAAAAGAAGAGTTATGAGTGGATTATTATCACTATATCCTGGCCAAGTCCATATGTTTTCCAATCTGATTCAAACAACTCTGTCTCAATCTAATCTGTATCCCTGTTTTGTCTTCCCATTTTGTCTATCCCTGTTGTGTCTACACCTCTGTTACCGGCCCAAGGAAGCAAAGAATAGTAACACTGCGACCTACACGGCATGTTGTAAGAGGCGACTGAGGTAGGAGCCTAAAGAGCTACCTTAGTAAATAAAAAGCATTGCAGAAATCAGATGTGCTGGCCTACTTGTAGGCGCATAACTGGCACAACATACAATCGCTCACAGGCTCAGATCACAAACAAATCACACAGAGTGGTTGACAAGTGGTTGATATGGAGCGTTCGAAGAAGAAGCAAGTTTCAACAGTTTGTGGCTGTCCCTATCAAGGTTCAGGGATCCAGTCTTTTACCCAACTCTGTCTTGCTAACTTTTGACTTCTCGTTTATATTTGGCCGCTGTAGCCTTGTAAGCAGTGTTGGATACTATCAATTGGGTCTTTTCTGTCTCTTTCCTTGCCTGCTCAAGGTCTCTTCAAGCTTTTGGATCTTGGCTGTCCAGTAGGACTTGTAATCCTTCCGTACGCCTCTGGGAATGGTCTGTGCCGATTTCAGGATTGCTGCCGAGAGTTCTTTTGCTAGAGATCTCAAGTGTTTTTTATCATGGGTTTTAATTTGTCCAACATTTGTGTCTGACAGTGCTGCAAACTTTTCCAGTTGACTTTCTTGTAGTTCTACCGGGGCAACCACATTTTTGGCTCAGGTACAAAGTGGAGATCCACTTGCAATTTTAACAGGCCTATGGTCACTATCTCCAAGTTGCCGAGTGATAGTTTGTTCAGTTTTTGGTGAGAGGTCCTCGTTAACACCAGATCAGGAGTGCTAGTCGTATGCCTCCTTCTTGAGTAGAAGGTTGGCGGGTCGTCTGTGGCATTGATAAGGAATAGGTTGCTCTCTATCTCCCAGTCCTCGACTTCAACGCCTCTGATGTTCGTTTCGGTGTAGCCCCACCTTTCTGAGTGACTGTTGAAATCGCCTACTACCATTAGTCGATATGGAGCGTCAAGAAGAAGCTGCTTGCTGACTGATGAGCCTACTTATATACCTGCTGTGCTGTTCTTTTCTGGCCACTTCAACCTTCAATCCAAGTTCTTGTAATCTAGCAGATGATGTGGATTGGTTTAGATGAAAGTCTTCATTAACGGCTACAATCCATGAGGGTGTCATGAATGTTAACTCTATCCAACGGGTCACCCTCTAATATGGTGGCAGAGCCAGCCAGCCTGTCCGCTTCCTCATTGCCATTGACAACCATACGCCCCAGAACGAAAACGAATGTAATTCAGAAAATTATTGATCCCTGTAAGGATTCAGTCCATTGTCTGCATAGAGAACCAGCCTCCACCTCCGTATCATACTCAATGAATCATTCAGAATGCATGCATGAGTATAGTTCTGTGACTCAAGCCAGAGTAGGACCTTAGTCACCGCCATTACTTCCATTGTCAAGCTACTTGTTGTCATACTAATTGCACTAGTGACTTACTTCATCTTTCTGCCGTATGAGCTTGCAGAGAAGGCCCAAGCCCAAACTACTGATCTATCAGTGTAGATCACAATATCACCCTCACTACAGTTTTCATTAATGATGACACTGACGTCTGCTTTCACCGCCACATGTATACCAATATCATTCTGTAATTCAAAAGAGTTTGTCTTTACCTATAGCATTTTGAATTTCTACAGACTTCTCTGGTGTTAGGAGCATCTCAGAGTCATCATGAGGAGATCTGAACTTGACACCTTCTTCTGTGATCTCTGCCAGCTTTAGCAAAGATACCATCTGGAAGCCACCACTATCCTGCAGTATAATACAAACAAGATTACAAAAGTTACAAAAATGATCTCTGAAATAAATTTTCCAACCGTAACAGTTCTCAGGTCGACCCAGCCTCAATTGGGTAGCAGGAAAAGAACTTGGAAGTAAAGACGGCAGACCATCATGTTGACTAATGTATCCATCGTGTGCTGAGGGACAATGCAAAATACAGGCCTAACACAGTATTATCCAATTTACATGAAGGTATGAAAAGTTTTTTTACTTTTACAAACAAGAAGAGACCGGTTTAGAAATGTAGACATCAGGGGGTACAACATCAGTACAGAACATCAAGAAACAACAAATTAAATGATTTGCCACATAAGCAGATTACGAACAGACAGTGCGCCTCAATGAGCAATGTTACGCTGATATAAAGCAAAAGGGCGGCCATGCAAAAGGTGGACCTCAGATACAACAAAGACGAGGAAAGACACTGTTTATGAAGCGCACACAAAAGCCCATTCTAGAAATCTCTTTTTATCCTGACGCTGTAAGGCAAAACAGGATTCGCAAAAAGAAGAAGACAAACAAGACTGATGATGATGCATCTGTGTGTTGCTGGCTGCAAGACGAGCAAAGAATAGTAACTGCAACCTACAAGGCAGGTCATAATAGATGACTGACATAAGGGCCTAGGGAAGCTAACATAGTAAATAAAAAGTGTCGCAGAAATCGGAAGTGCTAGCCTACTTGTAGGCGCACAACTGGCATAACATACAATTTGAAAGGCCAAGAATAGAGAAAATGGTGTGCTTTTGTTGCTTCCTAGCGCCAGGGCTTCACAGGCTTGAGAAAGAGAGAGAGTCAAACTAGTAATGAAGAAAGAATTATGACAAGAAACATAAAGAGACATGAGACATTGATTGAAACATTCTCGGATGGGAAGGTTGAAGAAGGACAGTGAGTAAGAGGTAGACCTAGATGTGGGACGGAAGCATCAGAAGATGGACAAATTACAGACTGGCCAACTTAAATGTCAAGATAAGAAATAAGGCAGTGGAGGTTTATTATAACTAACCTTTGATATGAAAATGGCACCTAATGATGATATTGAATGAGATGTTTTTTTAATGTACTAACCGTAAGAAGGGCTCTGTCCCAGTTCATAAATTTGTGGAGGCCTCCAGCTTTCTCTAGTAAATCAGGACCCTACAAAAAATAGTTTCAAGTCATGAATTCAGTCAGAAGTTTATTTATATTAACTGGTTTCTATCAACTTTAGTTTTAAATTGCAATTGGTGGGTTTCTGCAGCGTAGAGGTTAGGTGCTTATATCCCGTTCCAAGGGTACTTGGTTCACTCCCTCATGGAGACATCAGGATATTTTTCCTGAGATCCCTGTTCTCAGTGTAGGTGAGATCGAGTTCCTAGTCTGATAAGAGACGGAAGATAAAATGTAGGTCCTGTATTCAAGTTGAACACGTAATTGAACCCTTGGCTGTTCAAAATCAAGAGCAGGCTGGAAAGTCGTTGACTGAGCAAAATTCATTCGAAAAATTTGTTTAAATTAAATTTCGGACAAAATATTTACACCATTTTCTAAATTACATCGGGTACCCTCGTCGGTGCTACAGAGCTCATGTAATGTCGCTGAGATCTTCCTGTATAAGACAGAGATCAGAGCACACATGGTTACTTACCGAAGTGTAATGATGATGGTCCTATCAATCAATCAATCAATCATAGAAGACAAACAGGCAAAAAAATCCGACCAGTGGCTGTCGTGTCACGACAAGAAAAGAAAAACAATATCTGTCTAGAACTATTGTGGTGCTCATCTGCTTCTTAAACACTTTCCCAAACAAAATCGCTTATTGTTGAAAAACTACTATTGTGATACTACTAAATAACTGTATTTAGTTCATGCAAAAACTGACCCAACGGTTGCAAACCAAAAGCAAGCAACCAGTGCTCTATTCATCGACTGTGGTGATTCACGATTTGTCCAGAGCTCTTTTCTAAAAAAAAGGCTCCATTCTTGTTTTGATAATCTTACCAAGAAACAGCAACACACCCAGAGAATGGCCAGTAAACAATGAACGACGGAATATCGGGGCACTAAATTCAACCTAGTACCAAAAAGCATAGGTTGGCTTGCTCCAGGTGACTATTCTTTCGACCTGACTCTGAAAGGCAATACAGGGGTAGAGAATAGATAGACTAAGATGATTGTCAATCCATTGAAGCGAATAAATTTTGTACCAGATTGATTGGACCATCATTATTGCTGGCACTTCGGTGAATAATCATGTGCGCTCCGATCTCTTTCTTAGACAGGAAGATCTCTGCTATAGCTCTGCAGCACCATCAAGGGTCTCTACTGCAATTTTGAAGATGGTTAAGTTTTATTGCAAATTTATTTTAATCTTTCTAATGAATTTTGCTATGGCAGTGACTTTGCAGCCTACTTTTGGATTTTCAAATGCCAGAAGTTTTTTACGGCTCAACTTGAACACAGGATCTAAGTTGACCTGACGTTACCTATAGGACGAGCAATCTGATTCCATCTACAATGACTGAGTTAAGATTTGACATCAGTGATTTCTGACGGGAAAATATCACACTGACCGATAACGAACTAAGTACTCAGTACTGACTCTACAGTACGTACACGCGTACACGGTTAGTACTAACCTCAGAGTACTGTCGTACATTTGCATTTTTGGAGTTTTAGTTTGGGACAGTTGTAGTTTGGGGAGCATAAGGGCTTACCCCACGCCATAGAGATCCAAACAAAGTGTAAAAAGACAGCAAAATAATCATTGTAAATGGGAGAGAAGCAATTTGAGAAAATCTGCTACTAAAGTCTTACAGGTCGATTTCCTAAGTGATATGTGTTTCCCAGCATGATTCTGCAATCGAGTTCTTTCAGTTGATCAGGAACTAGTCCTTTGAGTGTGCCCTGCGTTCCTACAGGCATGAATACCGGAGTTTTGACTGTGGCGTGTGGTAACATAACATCACTGGCACGAGCTTTCGATGTAGAACATTCTGCTAAAATGGTCATTGATAACGCGTGTTTTGTTTGTGTGGACATTCTCAGCATGACAATTTCAGGGGGTTACAAATCATAGGTTTACCTTGTTGTGTTTACAAAAGAGTTACAGGGAACTCGCATTTTTCTATTTCCAATTGCAAGGGAAGTGTTTCCGCTGTTTATAAGCGATGAGTTTCAGTTACTTTTAAGTAAATGTAACGGTTTTTTACAATGCAATAAATACTCGGTACTCGTTACCAAGAGACAGAAGCAGACCAAGAAGAAGAGGGTTACAAGATATTAAAGAAACCATGAACATATGACCATCGACGAAGTGGGTGAACTGTCAAGAGACAGAGTGAATTTCAGATGTGCTGCAAAGAGAGATCATTTGTTAGTATCATGTTTTAGTTAATTTAGTTTTTGTGTTCTTGATAAAGGTCTTAAGCACCGAAACGTTGAGTGTGGTTTTTTCATATCTTATAATTAATTTTTCCCTTCTTATGTAATACTGTACATGCCAGTCTTTGCTCTATCGCCTATTTCCTCAGTATTACCGCAGCCACCCTAACGATTTTCTCCAGATCTGATCTGATCCAGTCTGACCACCTCAGATTTGTTGATTTTCGTACATCGCACTGCAAAGAGAGCAACGTCCTATAAAGGATACGCACCTTGATGATGACTCGTTACCAATCGCTACTTAGTTGTTAGCGATTACCCGTGGGCTCCGATTAGATTGTCGGCCGCAGCTAAAAATTCTAAGAAATAAGACACATCCGTCGCTATGATCCTCCCATTCCAGTATTGTTGTATAACGACCAATTCATTAAAAAAAGTAACACAACATGCTAAATCAAGGTTATTATGTTACAAGTTAAGTTTAAAGCTATTGAATATTAATATTATTAACACTTTTCACCAATAAATAACCATGGACTGATAGAATTGTATAAAATTACAAAAATGCTTACAGTGTTTTATCAAATATATACAAAAACCAGCCTCTCATTAAACAGGAGTTTTCGATTGCCCGTTTGAGCTAGCCGGCCTTTTGCTGCCGGAGGCCATGCTATTACTATGTAACCAACTTGTGTATTAAGAGTATTCAATTAATACAATAACACCCGCAGACTTAAGACTGCTGCCGTCAAGAAATAAAGTGTAAATTTGTTTTTTAACCGGATTTTACTAACATTATTCATTAACTCTTAGTGGACCAGAGTAAAAGTCACGTTTTACACGCGCTTTTACGTTTTGATAACAAACGCCACTTAGCGTGGCGGAATGTAAAAACGCGTCCACTTCAAATGCCACTTAGCGTGGCGCTTGGTCCACTAATTAATAATGGAAGATTTCTTGAAGAATAGCACCAGCGAGGGTCCCCGTGTAATTTAGTAGGAATTTAATTTGTATTTATAAACCTTTAGAGAGAGCGATGAGCAGTATACTTTTACGCAACAGAGAGACCTTAAAAGACCATGTCACTTTTTCATGTTTCGCTGGCCAAAGACAAATACAAGTGTAACCTCCTATCTTCAAACATCGTCTCTGTTGTGTAGAGCTTATGCTCGTGAACCTCCTATCTTCAAACATCGTCTCTGTGGCGTAGAGCTTAGGTGCTCGTTCCAACGGTAATCGGTTCGTTACCTCGTAGAGCCAGCGAGATATTTTTCTAGAAATCCGGAATCTCATTGTAGGTGAGATCGAGTTCCTAGTCCTATCAGAGACGAACGATATGTACCGTATACGTGTTAAGAACGAAAAATAACCACTGGCAGTTTAAAATCTAAAATAGCAGGCTGGAAAGCCGCAGCCCGGCAAAATTCATTAGAAAGATTGAAAATAAATTCTACAAATTTTTCACCATCTTCTAAAATAGACGGAACCTCGCCGGTGATACGGAGTTGTGCAATGCCGTTGAGATCTTCATGTGTAAGAAAGAGATCTGAGCACACATGGTTAATCACCGAAGTGCAATGATGATGATCCTAACATTAGATTGACTGCGGTGATTCTAGTTCATGTGGTGAACAAAGTTTTGACGTAACCATGTGCGGCCACATATTTCCTAATATTTCTGATGGTATGAAAGCTATCAGGGTTAAGAAAGAACCCTCGTGTGGTGGCGGGCCCGCAAGGGAAGAAAGAATAGTAACACTACGACCTACAAGGCATGTCGTAAGAGACGACTGAGGTAGGGGCCTAGGAAGCTACCCTAGTAAATAAAAAACGTCGCAGAAATCGGACTTGCTGGTCTTCTTATAGGTGCATAACTAGCACAATATACAATTGTTTTTAGACTCAGATCACATACAAATCACAAAGAGCGGTTTAACAAGTGGTTGATATGGAGCGTTCAAAGAAGAACAATTATGGAGGACATGGTTGCTGGAAGACGGTGATCAAGGCAACGATTTATCTATATCCTCTTCATGTCCCGATTGACACACAAGGCTTCCCCAAGAGATTTCCACTGTTGCCGTTCTGCTGCCTTTCTACCAACCGTCTCCACGTCCAGCCACACTCCTACAACTCTTCCTTCACCGTTCTTCTCCACGTTTCATGTGGACGTCCAGGCCTTCTCTTCCCATCCGCTGTCCATCTGAGAGCTGTCCTACACAATTCGACCACTGGCATATGATATGTCCAAACCTCCTCCATCTTTGTCTCTTAATGATGGTATCCAAGGATGCACAGTCTGTCCTAATTTGTTATGGTATTTGGCCAGAAAAGTTGCAGGATTTTTCTTAAACATTTATTCTGAAATGTCTCCAACTTGTGTATTATGTGTTGCGTCATTTTCCAGTATTCACTACTGTATAATAGCACTCCCAGTATATTACTTCTATATATTTTAAGTTTTGTCCTAAGATTTAGTATTTTTGTTTTCCAGATTTAGTTGAGCATGACAAAAGTTCGTCTTGCGTTCTTGATTTTTTTCGATAATATCCTATTCTGAATCTCCATCTTGCGATACTGTACTTCCCAGGTATATAAAATCTCCATCTTGTGATAATGTACTTCCCAGGTATATAAAATCTCCATCTTGTGATAATGTACTTCCCAGGTATATAAAATCTCCATCTTGCGATACTGTACTTCCCAGGTATATAAAATCTCCATCTTGCGCTACTGTACTTCCCAGGTATATAAAATCTCCATCTTGTGATAATGTACTTCCCAGGTATACAAAATCTCCATCTTGTGATAATGTACTTCCCAGGTATATAAAATCTCCATCTTGCGCTACTGTACTTCCCAGGTATACAAAATCTCCATCTTGTGATAATGTACTTCCCAGGTATATAAAATCTCCATCTTGTGATAATGTACTTCCCAGGTATATAAAATCTCCATCTTGTGATAATGTACTTCCCAGGTATATAAAATCTCCATCTTGCGATACTGTACTTCCCAGGTATATAAAATCTCCATCTTGCGCTACTGTACTTCCCAGGTATATAAAATCTCCATCTTGTGATAATGTACTTCCCAGGTATACAAAATCTCCATCTTGTGATAATGTACTTCCCAGGTATATAAAATCTCCATCTTGCGCTACTGTACTTCCCAGGTATATAAAATCTCCATCTTGTGATAATGTACTTTCCAGGTATACAAAATCTCCATCTTGTGATAATGTACTTCCCAGGTATATAAAATCTCCATCTTGTGATAATGTACTTCCCAGGTATATAAAATCTCCATCTTGTGATAATGTACTTCCCAGGTATATAAAATCTCCATCTTGCGCTACTGTACTTCCCAGGTATATAAAATCTCCATCTTGTGATAATGTACTTCCCAGGTATACAAAATCTCCATCTTGTGATAATGTACTTCCCAGGTATATAAAATCTCCATCTTGCCTACTGTACTTAGGTATATAAAAATCTCCATCTTGCGCTATTACTTCCGGGTATATAAAATCTCCATCTTGTGATAATGTCTTCCAGGTATATAAAATCTCCATCTTGTATAATGTACTTCCCAGGTATATAAATTCCATCTTGCCTCTGTACTTAGGTATATAAAATCTCCATCTTGTGATAATGTACTTCCAGGTATATAAAATCTCCATCTTGCTACTGTACTTCCCAGGTATAAAAAATCTCCATCTTGTGATAATGTACTTCCCAGGGGCAAAAAAATCCTGGACTTCATCTATGATTTCATTTTGTAATAAAATTTGGGGTCTTAAATTTATGATTATTTCTCATTACCTTCATTGTCGCTATATTTATTTTAAGTCCTATTGTTTGAGCTGTTCTAGAAAGTATATTTAATTGCCTTCAAAACAACGATGGAAACAGAATAATAACGAAAAATTGGGTGATATTGTTAGAGATCTAGAACTTGGAAACAAGGCAGGGGCGACTAAGGTAACGATGGGAAAAAGGATAATAACGAAAAATTGGATGAGATTTGTTAGAGATCTAAACTTGGAAGACGGACTCTTCTTCTGAATTCGCCCGCTATGTATTCAGGGGCAGTCAGGCGCTCTGACATGGCGCTTCTAACCCCTTTGCGTAAAGGCACGCTTTCAGATGGACTGTGATGAGTGACTATTTGCAAAGTATCTTCACATGTTAATTTTTTTTTTCGCCCGCTATTAATTCAACGGAGTCTTGGACCTAACATGACATCTCAGGCTGATTTTTACTTGACAGCTTGTGTGTTTTTTTTAAATTACCAGAGTCCGTTGCGGTCAATGAGAGACTTACTCTGACTTGGGAAAAACTATTTTAAACTCTAAAGTAAAGGATAAGAGTTCCCTGTAGTAAAACGATATACCGACAGACACAGAGGCTGTGAGCTCAATAGCCTCGATTGTGGCATTCCCACTGCATGTGTTATCTGTCGACGACCCCATATGATGAGGCTTGATGGCGATGGCCGATTTGCAATAGTACAGTGTATTCGAAACTATCGACACTAATCAAAACTCTACCTGATATGACAAAGTTGGGAAGCGATGAACAGATTTTGCTGGAAATCCATTGAATCTAACAGTAGTGGCCCGTCACTAAGGCCAATATCATTAACAAAAATGTATCTTCTTCTTCACTATTCGCCCTTGGGAAAGAATAGGTTTGCAACCAAGCCTTCTAAGCCCTCCTATCCAAGACCATTCTTTCCAGATCTCTCCACCTCTCCGCATTTTCTTTCATTCCGTCTCCAGGTGTTCCTGGGTCTTCCCCACCTCCATTGCCCTGAAGTTCCAACGGAGCCTGTCTTGTGATGCTGTTAGAGTTTCCCCAGTATGTGTCCCATCCACCGTCACCTTCTGCTCCTTATCCTTGTTCTACCTGTCGTTGTCTTTCTATCCCGGTTTCCTTTTGTAGTCCTGCTCCTCCAGATGGAGTATCCTCCAATGCTTCTATTGATGAATGTCTGCAGCTTTTTTTGTTCCCCTTGTTGTTCTCCGGCGGCCCACATAGAAGGGCCTTTATTTCAGTTAAATATAATTATCTTAGTTTTTTTCCCGATCATTCTTAACAAAAATGTGTAACGTGTATTTATTATTTTATAAATTATTTGGTTTAAAAATTATTACTATTTAAAGTAACACTACAAACTTTAAAAATGAATATAAAGGTAAAATATCAAAACAGTCGGTGCCGGGGGTTTGGGGCCCCCAAATTTGGGGGGTAAAAAAGAAACCCCTGTTATCCGCATGTCGTAAAAGGCGAAAGGCGGTTTTTGGGAAGGGTGCGTGTCCTAAACATGGAAATCTATGGTTTTGGACCACCAAACCAATGTGCAAGATAACCCTTCTTGGAAAATCAAACTTATCACAAAGAATGATTAAAAATTTCGTAAAGAACGAACGCAAAGAAGAAGGGGGAATACAGCGAAATTCAGTGTCCTTTCCCCCCATTATTTATTTACCCTTTCCAGCGCACTATTTTTTACGGTTTAGGGAAGGTAAAAATTCTATTTTTTTACTGTTTGACTAAAAATAACCGAAACCAAAACCATGATTTTCGAAAATGTTTGACTGGCGCCACCAACAGCAATAATCACCAGCCGTCACTGCTAACCTTTCTTCTTCTTTTTTTCCGTTCGTTCTTTACCCCAATTTTTAATCATTTTTGTGATAAGTTTGATCTTTGCCAAGAACTTTATACGTTGCACAGGTTTTGGGAGGCCCAAACGCATAGACTTCTACATTTTTGGGGCCCGGCATCCGATTTTGCCAAAAACCCTTTTCATATGGGAAAAAACTTTTTTACGATATTTACGGATCTAGACGGGTAGGTATTTAAAAACAAAAACCAACTTTTTTGGACATTACTACTGGTGGATTTCCCGTAATTTGGTTTTTTTTTTTAAAACCCATAAGGGGGAAATCAAAGTAAAAGAATACTAGTATA
The DNA here is from genome assembly GCA_020796225.1 of Arion vulgaris. Lineage (NCBI taxonomy): Eukaryota > Metazoa > Mollusca > Gastropoda > Stylommatophora > Arionidae > Arion > Arion vulgaris. Next base: position 30,887,626 of record CM036758.1, on the reverse strand, counting down.
CAATATTTAATTTAAAATGTCGTAACAGCCCCCCAGAAAGAGATGTCAGGGTAGGCATTTTTTTCTATAACACTACAAATTTTAAATTTAGAATAAAATTTTTTTAAACTTTTAAAATTGATAATTAAAATTTAAAACCAAACTGAAACATTCATTTCATTCAATTCATGAAGACTACTGTTTTTTCATCACAACATCCGACTCCCCCGGGACCTCTTTGCCTCTTTCCCAATTTCATTCAATACATTCATAATTAAATATGAAAAAATGATATTAAAAAATTATTATTCATTTGGATTTTTAGTGAACTAAATTTAAATCTTGGTCTTTGGGAGTCATTCATTGTCATTGTGAACTGATTATCTCAACGTTTATAACGTTACCGTTATCATATTATTAATTATATATCCATTATTTTTGGGGTTAAGAAATCGATCATGTAGAGATTGTGGAAACATTCAACATGATCATTATAAACCAATCTTGCAGTTAAGCAGCTGATAGAAGATAATGCAAGGGTTGATGATGTTGAAATTACCGATGGGTCAGTTCATCGGGGAATTCAGGCTTTTTGGGTTTTTTCGCCAATGATTTCAGCCTAATGAAGTATGAAGGAACGCATGGTAGGGGGTTGTAGAAAGTGGAGCATACAGGACAACTACCAGTATGAGGCCCTTTTCCGCCCCCCTTTTGGGCCCCTTGGACTTTCATTTACTGGGGGGGTGTTGTTGTATCTGTGACTCTCAGTCGGGGGCTTCACAAGATCCAAAAGGGGAGGTTTTGGTATGAGTGGATGGTGTCTATAAAAGTTTCCCAACCAAAGGGGTACATGGATATACTGTCCCCGGGCATGTGGGTGGAAAAGGTAATGAGGGCGGGGCAGGTTTGCATCGATTGTTGGGGGGTTGAAGATAGATAAGGGTGCTCGGCCTTCCCAAATTTTTTTTGGGTGAGGGCACTAAAATAGATGTTGAATCGAACCCGCGATTTAAGCAGTTTGGGGTTACACGTTTTCGAAAAACTGGATGCCTGAGGAGTGGAATGTGTTTAATCGCAGCAACGGGAAACCCTCAAAAATGCATAATTTTCATCTAAGGGGGGGACTGGGCAAAGGGTCTGCCCAAATGCAAAAGGGCAGTTTAGTAACCTAACCAACCCTTGTAATTGAATGTAGTGCCTCATCATATAATTGGATTGTAATTAAAGGTTTAACTGTACAGAGTTGAAATATATATATATATATCAATCAACCAAAAAGCAAACCACTATTATTTCATGTGTTCAGTTTCTCTATGGCCCCGGTTTTTGGGCAAAAGTTGAAAGACTTTTTCCCCCCATAAAAAATTTAAAATTCCCGTTTTTTTCTGATTTCACTTTTTTAAAAATGTAAGAGAATCTGTGTTTTCAAAACCTTCTTATTTTCGATTTGTTGGGCTTTTAAAGGTCCAAAGCAGCAGTTTGTTGTTAGTGGGTATCATCTATAGAGGTTTTCCAAACCCCCAAAAGGTTTACATGAATCCCCTGTCCTGGACAAGGGGGATGTTTTTGGCAATAAGAGATGGCAGATTGCATCAATAGCATCAGTTGTTAGGGGGTTTAAGATTGGGAGGGAAAATTTTTCAGCCCTTTGGGGATCACCTGTTGGGTAAAGACATTAAAAACAGTAAATAAATTTCCTACCACCACCATCACAACTACTACTACCACCATCACGACTTTTATTACTACCACCATCATCACTACTACTACTACCACCACCATCACTACTTTTACTATTACTACCAACACCATGATTACTACTAGCACAACTGCCGCAGCAGAGTTTCCATTGACAACAGTTATCAAGAATTCAATTTATAATTTGTTTCTTTAACTTATTATTTTTCTTGTGCAGGATTTTGAATTTATCCAGCTGTGTAAATTCCAGTATCAGCCCTGACCAAGAACTGCCTGCACAGCGAGGGAAACTATTAACATGTTCCTCACAGTATGGGCTTGTTGTTTTTGCCACAAAACAAGGTCAGAAGAACTATATCACTTTCTTCTTATTTTTAAAATTATTATTAATGTGGGACCTATGCAACAACCACAAGTAGACTGACAATGGAGGTACGGGTGGTTACAGAGGCGGTGAAATGGTTGGCATCTCATAACTACTCTCTTGTTTTCATAATCAGTGACTCCATGAGTATGGTTTGTAAAGTCGAAACAGGAATGGTGAGATGAAACTGGGTGGAGGGTACTGGTACAGAATGAAGCTGCTTCGACTGCACAGTGTGCATGTCAGTCCGAAACACAGACTCTATGAGGACATGAAGAATTTAACGGCCATATGGCTAGTGCAATCACTGCGAAACTGGTATTTTTCTTTATGCTCCCGCAAAAATAAATCCTTGCTGGGGATTGAATCTGGGTCTCCTGAATGGGAGCCCTCACTCTAATCCATTCGTCCAGATGCTCCATGAGTATAATTCGTAAAGTTGAAACAGGAATAGTGGGACGAACTGGGTAGAGGTACTTGTACAGACAGGGATCAGAGAAATCACTTTCATTTTGTCCCTGGGCACGCAGGAATCAGGGGTAATGAACGATGATAGATTGACTGGCATGGCTACAATATCAGAGAAGCTGCAATGGGCGAAATGACATTCTTAACACTTTAAGAGTCTTTCAGAAAAGAGGAGTTTCAGGGTTATGAATCCTAGTAGCTGACCAGATTGAGAGAGATGGGTATCAATATTGGTACACTCCCAAAAGAAAGACATATCACATATGCAAAAAGATTAATTAATCAACATCATACTGGGCTGCTGATGCGCTGGATTTGTTGAAGAGTACCTATGGACATGTCCGGAGTGCTATGATAATAGTCTTCATATTACTGATAGCATATTCTTCTTGTGCACACACTTCAACAAATTCTTGTCGCTTGTTATAAGCAAAAGAGTCTTCAGTTTTACAAAAACTGTTGGCATTTTCCCTCACAATTTGACTCATGGTGTCTCCCTATAACCTGACCCATCTACATGAGTCTGAAGCCACTGTGACAGGCCTAGCAAGCAGACAGTGGTTTCATTTAATTTATGTTTATAGAATTATGAAGATTGATTGCTTGATTCATCATTGTTCTTCGTGAGTAACCGTGTGATCCGATCTCTTTCTTACATAGAAAGATCTCAGCTGCAGTGCACAAACTCAGTAGCACCTGCTACGGCAAACACACCAAAATAAATGCTTAGGAGGAGATCGGAGCAATTATTGGCATGTGTGTAAGATGATCCTCAAATGAACAATGATCAATAATTATGATTATTTGACTTTCAGGTTTTTCCGCTTGTCGTACAGCAGATTTAATTGCTATTGATGAATCTAAAGGCAAGGAAAGAAGTAAGGTTGTTGTGGAGGATATTCCAGTACTGGTCAGTGTCAGTATCCGCAGCCCAGTTCTCTTCATGGACATCAACAGTGATGGTCAGTTTTGGCGTTGCTGTTCGGGACCAGGGACATCTGTTCATATTCTACTATGACCTCCGTTCATTTGCCGATCAGGTAAATATAGATCTTTCTATCTGTCTATCTTTCTGCCTGTCCATCCATCTTATCTATCTAATCTCTATCTCTCTCACTCTCCACCCGTCTACTATTTCTAACCAAGAACCGCTTGCACAGTGTGTACAAGAGAATATGATCACCACCAACCAAAAGAAACGCTGAAGATGCGTGGAGACTAACTCTGTCACGGAAACTGCACTCAGATGGACATCAAAGGGTAAATGAAAACATGGAAGCCCAAAAGAACCTGGAGGAGAACAGTAAAATAAGAACTAAAAGAAATGATTCATAACTGGAACACAATACAGAGGACAGCTAAGAATAGAGAAGAATGGCATGCATTTGTTGCTGCTTATGCCAGGGCGTCACTCACAAGCTAGAGAGGGAGAAACATCCTAAATGCCCTCTGCTCCACATATGGGGAAACAGAATTAGAGGCATTGAATCACTTGATTAAAGGGGGTGTTAAAGCTCAAACAAAGCACCATTCCTGTCATGGGGAGAAAGAGAGAAGCTATACCAACCAACATTACTTGGGTACAGTGGGTAAGAAAACATTTGAGATGTTTTGCTGCATTGGAGGATGGGCCCGCATGTCATTTTTGTCCAGTGTGCGATGATGTCGATTGAAAGAATTAGCCGCTTCTTCTTCTTTCTCTAATCCTGTTTTGCCGCACACCGTCAGTATAAGAAGAGATTTCTAGCACTGACATTTATGCACGCTTCATAAATAGTGTTTTTGATTGCCTCCTCTATCTCTGAGGTTCACCTTTTGCATGGACGATCTTTTGCTATGTATCCACTGTATTGAAGAAACATTGCTCTTTAAGGCACACTATCCGTTGGTAATCTGCTTTATATGTCTGAACCATTTAATTTGTGTTTTTCTGATGAATTTCAACACTGATGTTGTACCCTCTTTCCTGATGTCTTCAGTTCTAAACCGGTCTCTTCTGATACTTCAGCATTCTGCGTAATCACTTCATCTCTGCGAATTCAGTTTTCTATCATTTGATTTTGCCCGAGTGGTTACTGGGCCCAAATTTGGGGTGTAAAGAATAGAACCACTGTTACCTGCCATGCATGTCTAAGAGGCGCTACTAAGGAGGTTTGGCTGAAATTGATGAATGTATCCTAAACGTGTAGAAGCATATGCGTTAGGGCCTACCAAATCAATGTGCAGGATACACGTTTTGGCAAAGATCAAACATATCACAAAGTGATTAAAATTGGTGAAGAACAAACACAAAGAAGATCATTTGATTTGATGTCATCAGTCAGGTTTGACAGTGATAGCATAATGTTGGGAGAAAGATTGTGTTGAACAATCATCATCAGGTGCCATCTCCACATCGAAGGTTGGTTACAATGAATCTCCAGCATCCTCTGTCTTTCACCTTGGTGTTGCACACTTCCAGACTGTAACCTGTCCATTTCTTTAAATTTCCCTCCCACTTATCTCTCAGTCTTCCTCTTGCTCTCCGCCCTCAACTTTCCTCTAGTAAGGATTTTATCAAGTGTCATGATTTTTGTATGTGCCCAAAATACTTTACTTGTCTTAATGTTATTTCTCTTAATAATTGTTTCTTCATGCCTAGTTTTCCTAAAACTTGTTTATTTGTCTGTTTCTCTGTCCATGAAACCCAGCCTATTCTATATATCCACATCTCAGATGCATCAATTCTGTCTTCTGATTGTTCATTGTCCATGTTTCCGAGCCATACATTATTATAGGATAAATATAGCATTTGGTCATTCTCATATTTAACCTGTTTGTAATTTTGTTGTTGAACAATACTCATTTTGTAAGAGCTATCAATGTGTATTTGTATCAGTTTTGATCTTATCCATGATCAGGCAACAAGTCCAGCTCCATTTGCTAAAAGTCAAGTCAATGCATCATCATCTGCTGTCATCTATGACTTGTCCTGGAATCCTGCAGTGTCTGCTATGTTGGCTGTCTGTACTTCAGATGGGAACGTTGAGCTGATAGATGTGTCTGATATGCCAAAGGTTATTGCTGTCCTTGTCCCTGCAGCTGGATCCACATGCTGTAAGAGTTTTTTGTTTTGTTTTTATGTCCTCATTCATAGTTTTTACATGGCCGAAATATGTTATTTTAGCTTTCATTGTCATAAAATAGCTTGTCCGTAGCAGAACTATGCCACCCCAAAAGTACTTTGGAATTTTCTTCTCAAGGCCAGATGTCCTGCAGCTGTCATGCTCAAACCATCAGTTATATCATCACCCTTGTGTTGCCGGGGCCCACAAAGGGAAGCAAAGAATAGTAACACTGCGACCTACAAGACATGCCATAAGAGGCGACTGAGGTAGGGGCCTAGGGAAGCTACCCTAGGAAATAAAAAGGCAGCAGGACATCAAAGAAACCTTGAACATGATGCTGCTGGAGGCGCGAGAATATGCTAGAGATGGCGAGTTTTTCCGGTGGGCTGTAATGAAAGTGACATTCCGCAAGAGTTGTGCTTGTGCTACTTGGTGGTTTAGATAGTGTCATCTCAGGCAAGTATTACATTTGTAAGTCACGATTGTGTTGAGTAAGGACCTGTCATATCTGGTCAGATGCTACATTTGTAGGTCAAGAAGGTGTTGTGTAACGCCCTATCACCTTTGGTCAAATGTTGCATTTTAATTTCAGTTTGTTGGAGTCCTAAAGGGAAGCAACTGTTGGTAGGAAGAAAGGATGGAACCCTGGCACAGTATGACCATGTCCTGGCCGAGAAGAAAGTCTGGCCCTGTCCTAGCGTTCTGAGCGGGCCTCATAGAGGTATATTAATATATCTGTTGTTTTTCTATGATTTATGTTGCAGATTCATCATCATCATCATCATGACCTTTTGTTTTTTGCAGTACAAACATGTGGTTTTACTCATTGTGTCTGCAGTTTGTTTGCGTTCATTCTTTTCAACTAAGTTATCACCCTTTACAGAAGTGAGTGGATGTCATGTATAGAAACCTCTAGAGGCTTACGTGGATCTACTGTCCTGGGCATGCGGGTGTTTGTGGCAATGAGAGAGTGGACAGGCTTGCATCAACAGAATCGATTGCTGGGGAGTTCAGGATGGATAAGGGGGATGTTCTTCGGTCTCTTCACGACTGTTGGATGAAGACACTAACATAGATGTTGAATCGATCCACCGATTTAAGCAGTTTGGAGTTACCCGTTGTACAGTTAGAACTGGATGCTTGCGGGGCAAAGTGAGGAGTGTGTTTAACCAGCAAGCCACAGGAACCATCAGTATGCATATTCTATATCTGTTGGGGGAGACTGAGCACCTATGGGTCTTACCGGAGTGCAATGACGTCAGTGTAACCAATACACTAAACAGAAAAGCACAAACCACAGTCTTCAGACTTTGAACAGGACACTGCGGTCTCAGAGTACACCTCCATAAAATGTTTCTCAGGGACTCGACTGCCTGCACCTGTGGAGCACCAAAGCAGTCACAGAGCACATCCTACAAGACTGTCCCAACCTGAGCAGTGTAAGAATGGAAATCTGGCCAACAGAAACAACCCTTCGAAACAAACTATGGTTGACCGGTGAAGACTTCAGCGCACTTCCTGTTTATGACACATAACGGAGTAGTTGCATAGCAGAAGTTAATCGCAGAAGTAACCAACCAATAACCAAGTTAATCACTCTTTGTGATCTCTGTGACGCAGTGGTTGAAATGTTTGCTTGTTGTTCTGAAGTGTGCGGTAGCTCGATGTGCAATTTAATTAAAATTGGATTCCTACAGTTGTTGTTAGATCTATCTACGAAGTTCGTGCTTTGTGCAACACTCTCTGCAGATAGCATGCCATTTCTGGGGGAAAATATATAGGGAAACCAGATTCAATGACATCAATCCTTTACTTTTAGACTATTTCTTTATTTATGTGACTTGTGCAGAGAACGTGTGTACTTTGTGTGTGTGACTTGTGCAAAGAACGTGTGTACTTTGTGTGTGTGACTTGTGCAGAGAATGTGTGTACTTTGTGTGTGTGACTTGTGCAGAGAATGTGTGTACTTTGTGTGTGTGACTTGTGCAGAGAATGTGTGTGTACTTTGTGTGTGTGACTTGTACAGAGAACATGTTTACTTTGCACCGCACCCTTATTGCATGTAGGACAGGCACATCTGAGTTTTAGGCCAAAAGTGATAATTGGATGTTATCTTCCGTTCACCCTGGCACTGAATCTTCTTTCTCTTTGCGTTCGTTCTTTACGACCAATTTTAATCGCTCTTTGTGATATGTTTGATCTTTGCCAAGAACGTGTATTCGCTGCACATTGGTTTGGTAGGCCCCTAAATACATAGACTTCTACAAGTTTAGGACATGTGCATCTGATTTCAGTCAAACCTCCTCAGCGGCCTCTTACAACATGCATGGCAGGTAACAGGGGTTCTATTCTTTACACCCCGAATTTGGGCCCCGGTAACCACTAGGGCGTGGCACCGAATGTAATAACTCTGCTTACTGTGGCTGTAGTTGTTTCTAACTCTTAGTCAAAGTTTTAGAAGATCCAGAATGGAAGGTAGCGGTATGAGTGGATGTCACCTATTTAGGTTTCCAACCTCCAGAGACTCAAGTGGATCTACTGTGAGTGTTACCAGCAAAACATGAGCAGACATCCTTGCATCAACTGTTGAAGAGTTTAGGATGGATAAGGGGATGTTTTTCAATATCTTGGCGACCTACTGTTGGATGAAGAAGAAGTAGAAGAGAATACCTAGATCGATTTCTTCACTGTCTAGAATATTCCAGAACATTATATCAGAACTGTTTTACTTAACGATTTCTTATTTTCTCTCCAGTTGTGGATCTTATTTGGCAGTCTACCTACATTTTTCTGGCAGCCTACGTCCCGGTACAAGCTCAACCCTCAGACCAACCAGTTGTCGTAATGAGCGTAGGGAATGTAAGATAAATAACTTTATGATGTTAGCCATTTTCTCTTTCGTTGTCTTCTTCTCGATCAATGATATGAAAGTGCATGGACTCTTGGCAGGGTGACCTGATTTTGGAGATTAAAAAACTGGGGCACAATAGCGATACAATATTGGTAAAAAAGATAGCTATAGTAACTTCTTCTGTGATTTCTGGTCTTGTCTTAATCCTTCTTCTTCTTCGAATGCTCCATATCGATCACTTTTTAACCACTCTGTGTGATTTGTATGTGATCTGAGCCTAAGAGCGATTGTGCGCTGTGCCAGTTATGCGCCTAAAAATAGGCCAGCACATCAGATTTCTGCGATACTTTTTATTTACTAGGGTAGCTACCCTAGGCGCCTACCTTAGACGATTCTTACGACATGCTTTGTAGGTCGCAGTATTACTATTCTTTGCTACCCTTAAAGGCCCCGCAACACACTGATGATACCTTAATCCACTAAGGACCACAAACTGGGCAATCAACTTGAGATCTGTATGGTTTCCCTAAAGGTTCCACAGGAGAGAACAGTCTTGCAGGGCATGCTCCGATATCTGTTCCTTTTGTTGACACTGGCAGAGAGCTGTTTGTCTTATTTGTAATGTCTTGTACATAGTCAAACATATACTTCAGAACTGCCCACCTTTCATTGTCCAGCTTTGTCAGATCTGACCATAACCAAAAGGCTGCAGTCTTCTTTTGTTATCACACTGGGTCATTTCTTAAGATGATCCTCAAATGAACAATGAACAGAAGAAAGGACAGTTTGAGTCCCAATTACATCAGGTATCGGACAAGTATGAGTTCACTCATCACTGCTTTTCATAACATGTATGGATAAAGTTACCATAGAGCCAAACACCGACACTGATGATATCAATGAATCTTGTCTTATGTTCAAGTTGAGAACTTTAAAGAACCCGTGTCAGTTTAAAATCGTTAAGAGTATTCTGCAAAGCCGCTACCAGGGCAAAATTAATTAAAAAGATAAAATAAAATTCTGATAAAAATTTTTTTACCATCTTCAAAATGAGATTGGAAACTCTCGATGCTGAGATCCTGTTTAAGAAAGAGATTGTAACACACATGGTTATTCACTAAACTATAGTGATGATGATAGCTCAATCAATCAATCAAATTTGTTGTTCATTTCAGAAAGACAACAAGATTTCTCATATCAGCTATGAAGATGTCTGTTTTGGTAATGGGGAGGAAAGAAAGCCACAATACTTCTTTCATTTGGTTCAAAAATGGTAAATATTCTGCCCAACTTTTTGTCCTAAAGTGATATTGTTATTGAGAAAGCTAAATATGAAACACTCCATCATTAAATTGCTTGTCCTCAGCAGAACTTTGCCACCTAACAGTCCTTCGAATTTCTCTTCTAATAGGCTATATAATTTATCATACTAAAATCACCAGTTACGTCCTGAATTCATCTTCTCAGTGGTCATCTTCTCAGTGGTCATCTCTTTGTCGGGATGCCTTCTTCAATGATGGTCTTTTCCAACCCTTCATGTCTCTTTATATGTACAAAATACTTCAATTTTCTTAATTGTAGCATTAGCCAGTTTTCTTTGATTTTGAGTTCTTTCTGGATAGATCTATTTGTTTTTTTCTCTGTCCATGATATACGGAGGACTCTTCTGTAACACTTATATTCAAAATCACATATGTTTCTCCACTGCTGTGTTAAATATCATGCTTCACTTCCATACATTGCCTCTGGAAATATGTATGCTCTTAGTATTCTGATCTTTGTTTTACTTTCTGTATTCTTTCTTTCTCGAATCCTGTTTGCCTCACTGTGTCAGGTCAGGAAGAGATTTCTAAACGGGTTCTAGAATGCGCTTGTAGATAGTCTCTTTCGCGCCTCTGTTATCTCTGAGGTCCATCTTTTGCGTGGCCGCCTTTTGCTTTGTACCCATTGTATCGGAGCAGCATTGCTCTGAGGTGCACTGTCAGATGGTACTATTTGTTTTACTATCAGTACCTTACTGTTTGAAGTTTAATTTTTTTGTAAGGCCATGTTTGTTCTAATTTTAATTTCCTTCATCCCAATTCCATCTCTTGTTTGCAGTGAACCAAGATATTCAAAACTGTTCACATTTTCTATTTTCTCTTCGTTGTTAAAAATATATCTTTTGTCATGTTTGTTTTATCAGTTGTCATTATTTTTTTCTCCACATTGAGATATAGATTATGTTTTTTACTTTTATCTTGCACTTTCATTATTCATTTCTCTATCCATATTTGAGATGTTAACAGTAACACTGTATCGTCGCCCAGTGGTTACGGGCCCAAATTTGGGGTGTAAAGAATAGCACCACTGTTACATGCCACGCATGTCGTAAGAGGTGACTAAGGAGGTTAGGCTGAAATCGGATGCATGTGTCCTAAACGTGATGAAGTCTATGCATTTAGGGGCCTACCAAACCAATGTGCAACGTATACACGTTCTTGGCAAAGATCAAACATATCACAAAGAGTGATTAAAATTGGTTGTAAGAACGAACGCAAAGAAGAAGAAGACACTGTATCGTCAGCATATCTTAGTTCAGGTATTTCTCTTCCTCCGATTACAAAAAAGGATAGTATTCTTCTTTTCCGCTATTTTTTTTAGCATTCCTCATGATGTTTTCTGCATATATGTTAAACAGACAAGGTCACAGAATACAGCATCTTCAAGGAAGGTAATGATGTTGGGGAAGGCAGAGGGAGAAGATGTTGGATGATCTGACATTGTGGTTCGACAAAGATCGCAGCCAGAACTGATTAACTACACCAGGGAGAGGGAGAGTTGTGGAGAGACATGATCGCCTACGCCGGTAGGCATGGCATTTGATTAATTGATCATTTCCATTCCTAAGTGTCATCATCATCAGGTGCTGTGCCGGCTGACATAGGCGGTCATGGATCTCCACAATTCTCAGTCTCTGGTGTTTGCTATCATCTCAGATATTGATGCTCTTCTGTGCCATGAAGTCAGACTGTCAAATATTTTCTTGTCTTCCTCTGCCTCACAGGGAACTCTGACATATTCTGATCTGTATACCTCTTTCACATTCATCATCATCATCATCATTAATCCTCTCCGCTCCTCGTGGAGCATAGGGCCTCAACAGTTGTTCGCCACTCTTCTCGGTCTCTGGCTGTTCTTTTATGTTCTCCCAGGTCAATTGAGCACTCTTCAGCTCCTCAGTAAGACCTCGTCTCCAAGTCTGCTTAGGGCGTCCTCTTTTCGTTTTCCCTGCGGGTTCCACTCGAGCACCTGTCTAGTGACACTCGACTGTGTCTCCGCAAGGTATGGCCTATCCATCGCCATCTTCTCCTCTGACCTGTGTCATCATAGGTTCCTGCCCTGTTCTTATCCACAGATCCGTGTTTGTAACTCTATCATACCATCTCAATCTGAGAATCCGCCGCAAACATCCGTTGACAAAGGTCTGGATCTTATTTGTATTTGCCCTAGTGACTGCCAAGTTTCGAGCCATACAGCAACACCGACTTCACATTTGAGCTGAAAATCCTGAGCTTTGTTTTCGTGGAGATGGCAGCGGACTTCCACACCATGTGCAGGATCGCAAAGGCCTGTCGGGCCTTCCTAATCCTAGCATTAATGTCCTCATCTGTACCTCCTGATCTGCTGATCTTACTTTCAAGGTAGACAAATTCATCCACATCTTCTATGTCCCTTCCCTCAATCCGTATTGGATCTTGCTGTATGTTGTTGCTACGCATTACTTTAGTCTTCTCTTGACTGATTTTAAGGCCGACTCGTTGGGCCGTTTGTGCCAGAGCATCCACTTTTTCCTGCATGTCTTGTAGTCTATGCGAAAGCAAAGCGAGATCGTCCGCAAAATCCAGGTCTTCTAGCTTTGACATAAGTGTCCACTGTATGCCTTTTCCAGACCTGTCGTAGGCTGTGCGTGTGACCCAATCAAGTAGCACCAAGAAGAGGAGGGGGACAGCAGGCATCCCTGTCTAACACCAGTAGTGACCTGGAACTCCTCTGACAGTCTTCCATCATGAATAACCTGGCAGGCAAACCCCTCATACAGCTGCCTGATGATGTCGACAGTCTTCTCCGGCACCCCATAGTTTCTTAGGATCCCCACATTGATTTCCTATCTATGCTGTCAAATGCCTTCTCAAAATCAACAAAGCAACAAAGCTCTTTCACATTCTTATATATTTATTCTTCATATATATATGGCACAGATCTTCTGGTTTACATGCATACTCATCTGAAACCTTGTCAGTGCTACAGAGTTTGCACACTAACGCTGAGATCTTCCTGTGTAAGAGATTGGAGCACACATGGTTACTCACTGAAGTGCAATGATGATGGTCCAATCAATCAGGACATAGTATGTAGGAACTCAAAATCAAAGCAAATTGGTTGATGCTACAAATAAGAATTAGAACTTAAAGTATTTTGGACATGTAAAGAGACACGAAGGGTTGAATAAACAATCATTTATAGTCTTTCGGCGGCTTGGTTATTGGTTACTAAACTGACGTTATTGCACTCCGGGCAGATCCATAGGTGCTCAGTTTCCCCCAACAGATATAGAAGAGTATGCATGTTCCCGTGGCTCACTGATTAAACATTTTCGACGGCATCATGTTCCAATGACATATAACTCAATGTTTATGCTTCTGTTTCCAGGGATGTTGTTCTGATGGCTTCAAGTAATGCAACAGAGACCACCATTGTCGGCCGGAACCTGGATGACAAGGTGAAGCTTTGATGTTTTTTTTACACATCTTGTTTGTTTTATTACATGTGGTGTTCACAGCAATGAGATAACAGACAGGCTTGCATTAATTGGCGAGGATTGATAACAGCACTGATCGATACGTGGGATGTTCTACAGTGACAATATCTTGGATTCTTCTAAAGTCTTATTTTTCATGTTTTTTTTGCCTACACTTTCTGATATAACCAAAACATTGTTCATCGTTAGGTTGAAAGGGCATGCCTCAGCTTTAAAAGCGTTAATCCCTATATAACAGACAAACAAACACATGCTCTTCAGTTTCTTGGCGATCGCTTGTTGGATGAGGACACTAACATTAATCTTGAATCTATGCAGTGATTTAAGGAGTATGGAATTACACATTGTACAAGTAGAGCTGGAGGCCTGAGCGAGACACGGAAACCATCAATGCCTCTTGAACATCTGTTAGGGTATACTGAACACCTATGTGTCTGCCCGGAGTGCAATGATGTCATTTCAGTCACCAATAACCAATTCATTACACATGTATTTGATTACACGTTGGGAAGCTTATTACATAAATCAAAACCTGTTCTTATATGATACTCTTTGGTTGTTCTCTGTGGATAAGTATGTCGTTTGATGTGTCCGAAATATTTAATTTTCCTTGATATTATGCTCTTTAATAGCAACTCTTTAATATAGAAGCTGTTGCAGAACAGAAGCATTTTCTTCTTTGCAGACGGTTAATTGGCAAGTGTTTTGCTGTGACAACTTCTGAGTCTGGGCTTATCTCTCTTGCCATTCAGCTCATCCCTAATTCTTGTGACTTTCTTTCTGTGTTGTGTCCTGCGAAAGCAAGGATGAAATGTCCTCTAAATGTATGCCTAGCCATGGCAGCTGGTATGGGGAATGTGCCTTGCCCATTTTGCACAAATTCCTTCTCTACCTTATTTTATTCAAAGGAAAGATAAAATCTATACTTTTGGAATCTAGCAGGGGATGCCAGAAGATGGAATGGAATACACACAAAGCAGTCAACTGCCCTAGGGTTCCTCCCTCCAGATTTGTGGTCAAGGTTTACTCCTCTTTCCTTCTACCTAACCGTTCTGACCCACAAGGCAGTGGGGATTTCCTATCAGTTTACTACCCTACTGTTAGCTCTTCTGGGCTCCCCTCCACAGGGATATGGGCTTAACGGTTGCAGATTGTACCGTCTACAGTCATACAGTAGAAGATAAAACATCTGATCTGACAGTGAGTTTAACAGTTGCAGATGGTACCGTCTACTGTCATATGGTAGCAGATGAAACATCTGATCTGAGAGTGAATTTAACAGTTGTAGATGGTACTGTCATACGGTAGCAGATGAAACATCTGATCTGATACTGTATCTCTAATGTTTTGTAACTCTTGTCCACAGGTTAGCTGGGAGCACTGGAACTTAGAAGACTGCAGCCGAGCTGATCTGCCTCTGACTTCCCAACAGTGTGACTCATTTCCTATGGGCCTAGCCGTGGACTATTCACCGCACAAGAATGTTGTTATAAGTTAGTGAATCATTTTGTACATTTTTTCCCATTGTATACATTTTGTCTATATCTTTGTCAGTTAGTAGTAGACTATTTAAAAATAATGAATATCTTCTTCTTTGCATTCGTTCTTTACGACCAATTTTAGTCACTCTTTGTGATATGTTTGATCTTTGCCAAGAACATGTATACGTTGCACATTGGTTTGGTAGGCCCTAAACGCATAGACTTCTACACGTTTAGGACATGTGCATTCTATTTCAGCCAAACCTCCTTAGGCACTTCTTGACATGCGTGGAGGTGACAGTGTTCTATTCTTTACACCCCAAATTTGGCCTGTAACCTCGCGAAATAATGAACATAAAATGGGACAAATTCAGTAAAGTGATGAAATCAGACAAATGTCTGGTCAATCACTAGTCTTTTTGGCAAATGATGCACCTAAATGGAAATTAAAAAGTGCATGAAGTCAGACAAACGTTTGGTTACTAGTCTGATTCTCTATGAATTAAGCTAGTCAGGCGACACTCTTTCTCCCAAAATTATGCTATCAGTGCCAAACCTGGATACTGTCATCACATGATAGAAGAAAACTAGTCACGACAGAGATGAAGTGTCTACGCAGAATGCTGGGAGTATCAAGTAGAGATGGATTGAGAAATAAAGACATCAGGAAAAAGTGGGTACAACATCAGTACTAGACTTCATCAAGAAACAACAAATTAAATGGTTCGGCCACATTAGCAGATTACCAGCAAACAGTGCGCCTCAAAGAACAGTGTTACTCCGATACAGTGGATACAAGCAAAAGACAGGCCACGCAAAAGGTGGACCTCAGAAAGAAAAGAGGTGACAAAAGACACTGTTTATGAAGCGAACACAAAATCCAGTTCTAGAAATCTCTTCTTATCTTGATGCTGTGAGGCAAAACATGATTGGAGAAAGGAAAAAGAAGTCAGGGTGCCTGGTATGGCACATCTGACTGATTTTTGCATAACGTCCTGCTTACCTTATCAGTGTCCTCCGTCATACAACTGTACCTTCTCTGTCTTCAGGGGTAGACCACTAGTAATAACTGTTATAAGAAGGAGAAGATGGAGATATGTTGGGCATACCTTGAGAAGAAATGATCAAAGAATACCAAAGCAGGCGTTGAAGTGGGAAGCAACGAGTTCAAGAAAAAGAGGATGTCTTAGGGAAACCCTGAAATAAATTGTGCTAAGAGAGGCAAGAAATATCTGACTCAGTTCCATAGAAGAGATTGAGCGAGCTGCCCGGACAGAGTGGTATGGAGAAATTACTTGCAGGCCCTATATAATGTAAAACAAAGAATATATATATATATATATATATATATATATATATATATATATATATAAATATTATCGTAGACTACTCACCACAAAAAGCAGTTACAAAAAATAACTACATGTGAAATGCGTTGTCTACGAAACATCATCAGCATAAGAAAGAAAAGTTGGACAGAACTTTGTTTGAATTACATTGAGAATCAAAGAATGAAGTGTTTCAGCCACTTATTAAGAGTGCAACCAAACTCCACTCTATACAGAGTCTTTTACAACAAAACAGTTTTCTTCTATCGTTTATTGTCAGCATTCAGGTTTGGCACTGATAGCATAATGTTGGAGAAAGATTGTGCTGTACAATGCTCTTTTAGTGTGCATGGTGACTTGTTTGAATTTCAAAATTGACGTCATTTGCCCTATGATTTAATTTGCTTTATTACATCTATGTTGGATTTCATTAGTTATTCTTCTGTTTGCTGAACAAATTCTCCCTATGTCAAGTCTTTGACTTGTTTTAATTGATGTTTGTTAATGCATGGTAGCATATTCTTTTCTAGCGAATATCATTTCTCCTCGGTTTTGTAAATGTTTTTCTCGTATTATCCTTTACTATGAATAAATTCAAGTACCTGTGAAGGTGAATAGCAAGGAACACTGGTGATAAGGAAAGCAAGCATTCGTGCAAAAATAAGTCAAGAGGCGCCATATTAGACTACGCCTAAATCCACAGCTGACGACAAAAACAAAACAAAATCTCACTTGTTTCCCTTTGTGCATATACTTACAGGTGAGAGCAAATCTCTGCCCCCATGTCCAGTCATGTACCTCTTGTCTACCGACGGCATGCTTGTGGGATACCACCTGTTTTACTCACACAGAGAGGCCGGGGCAACCACAACACCAGCTCTGCCCCTATCAGCTGCGGGGTCTAGAAAGGGAGGTAAGTGCATCATTTACTATTATGTTATCCAAATAATGAACTGGCAATTAAGCAGCTGATAGCAGATAATGCAATTGATGTTATGTGTTTGTGCATTGTGGTAAACAAAGTCAGGCTGAGGTTTCTTGGGTAGCATACATAATATGGTTGTTGCAGAGCAAACAGAAACACATGGGACAACTGCTTCCAGTAGGAGGATGGAGATATATGACGTTACTGCTGCCTTCCAGTGTCTCTCTATAACTCCCTTGCTTTGCGAGTTGAAGGTCGTGAATTGATCGGGCCGCACCGTTCTGTTCACCAGTGCATTTTTTCCCAGAGGCCCTTAGGATTGTTGCAGAAGTTCATGCTTTGTGCAATACTCTCGACAGGTGGAGTGCCATTTCTGCGGAGAGGGTTCGAACCATATGGGTAAAACCCGGGGAAATGAAGTCAATCTTTCGGCTTTAAAACCCCTCTAGGACTCCGTTTACTGGGGCCATTGTTGTACCTGACTCTCAGTCAATCCTTCAGATCTAAGTGGGAAGTTGCGGCATGAGTGAATGTCATCTATTGAGGTTCCCAGCTTCCAAAGCCATCCATGGATGTACTGTCCTGGGCATGCAGCAGATGTTTGCGGCAATGAGAGTGGGCAAGCTTGCATTGATCATCGGAAAGTTCTTCGGTCTCTTGGCGACTATCTGTGTTGGATTAGGACAACAAAATGAATGTTGAATCTTTCCAGCGATTTAAGGAGTTTGGAATTACCCATTGTACGAGTAGAACTGGATGCCTGAGAGGCATGGTGTATTTAACCAGCGAGCCACAGGAACCATCAGTATGCATGCCTTTCGACATTTATTGGGGAAGACTGTGCACCTATTGGTCTGCTGAAGTGCTGTGATGTCAGTTCAGTAACCAATAACCGAATAATTATTTAATAGTAAAAAACAAATACTTATGACAGGATCACAGATAGAGAACTGTAGGGTGGGGCGGCGATAAGTGGAGTAGGAGATGAGGAGCAGAGGGTTGCAATGGATGAGGGACACGCTGAGACCTCCTGGCATGGAGCCTCCAGGGTAATAGAGGGACGCAGACCCAGGAACACCTGGAGGCGGGAGTTGGAAACAGAATGCAAGAAAATGGGGAGAGATCTGGAAAAGATGGCCTTGGATAGGACGGCTTGGAAAACTTTGGTTGTGGACTATGCCTCCCCAGAGGTGAGTCGAAAACAAATACTAGATCATCATCATCAGGTGCCGGCTGGCGTAGGCGATCATGGATCTCCACAAATCTCTGTCATTGGTGTTTGCTATCAACTCAGATGTTGACGCTCTACCGTGCCATGAAGTCGGGCCATCCAAAATTTCTCTCTGTCCGCTGCCCTTGATTTTACCGGTTGTCACAATGTGTTCTAGACTTCCCTCCTCATAACATGCCCGAAAAATGATGATTGCCTCTTTCTTATATTGATGATAAGCTTTCTGTGTGTCTTGATCTCATTCAGCACCTCAACATTAGTCATTTTAGCAGTCCATGGGATTCTCATCATTCTTCTGTAAAACCACATACTAGATATGTACCTGAAATTCTTAAAAAACCATGACAAAGTAGCACTTAGTACACTCAATGCACAGCTTCGTAAACACGCAGCCTTGGAATCAAAGTCTGCATTAGAAGTTTTTTTTAGCTTGACTTCAGTTGTATACCAGAGAAAAACTAGTAAGTAAAGTCGACCAGCATGATGTTGACCATATCACTCATCGGTGGTCTCTATGGTGAAGTGATAACAGAGTTTGCCTGTCATTCTGAGGGTTGTGGGTCGAATCCGAACTGAGTCATATGTGCAATTTTTTTAAGAGTTCCATAGGATTGTAGCTTGAGCTATGAAGTTCGTCCTTGACTTGGTTGATAAGAATGAATGTAAACAACAACAGAAGAACTACCAAAAAAAGTATTGCTATTGATTTATAAAACTTCATTATTTCTTATTTTTCTAGCAATATAATTAATTCTATTGTTTATTTCAATGTTTCCATTTTGTTATCAGTTCCAGATCTGATTGGGGCTTCTTCCTCGCAAACAGGACGAGGACTTCTTCAAACTCCTCAAACTACAAATTTAGCCTCACCATCATTAGCGGCAACAGCTTCACCAACAACGGCACCATCTTTACCAGTTGCAGGATCATTTCCGGTGAAAGCAACGTTACCATTTCCTGTATTAACGACGGCTGCAGCAGCTGTCCCTCTCACCACATCAGCATCCCAACTTCCCTTTTCCAGTTTTACTTCACCACCGTTCAACTCTTCAGCAACTGTGCTTCCATTTGGTGGGTCGAAACAGGAACACCACTACGACGACAGCAAATCAAAAGCAGCCACCACTTAGTCAGGCTCCTCCTGCATCAGCTTTCAGCCAATCAGGACCAGCCCTGTTTTCATTTGGAAATCAAACACCAGTGTCGTCTGTGTACTCATTTGGATCAACACCGACAGGTAAGAAGTGCATGTGGGTGGTAGACCAGTTTGTATGTTCAAGATGTTATACAAGAATGTTGGGTTCGAAACATACCACTTGAAGAAGGATGTAGCAATACAAGAATATAGCAGTATGAGAACATGTATCGGAATTGATTGAGATTGATTGATTGAAAGGACCATCATCATCATTGCACTTCACTGAGTAACAATGTGTACTCCGATATCTTTCTTATACAGGAAAATCTCAGCTGCTGTGCATGAATTCCGTAGCACTAGCGAGGGTCCCCAATGTAATTTTGAAGATGGTGAAGATAATTAGTAGTAATTTTATTTTAAATTTTTCCTGATGAATTTTGTCCGGGCAGTGGCTTTCCAGCCTTCTCTTCTCGATTTTGAACTGCCACTGGTTTTTTTGCTTTAGGTGCTTGCCTCTTGTTTCAAAAATACTCCCTCATGGAGCCATCAAGATATATTTCCAAAGATCCCTGATCTCAGTGTAGGTGAGATCGAGTTCCTAGTCCTATCAGAGCATGGAGATAAAACGTATGTCCTGTGTTCAAGTTAAGCACATAATAGAACCATTGGCAGTACAAAATCAAGAAGAGTAGGCTAGAAAGCCACTGCCATAGCAAAATTTATTAGCAACCATTTTTAAAAAAAATTCCTCCAAAATATTTTCACCATCTTCTAAATTACATTGGGGACTCCCAGAACTGCTACAAAATCTGTGCACTGCCGCTGAGATCTTTTGGGGTAAAAAAGAGATCGGAGCACATACTCACCGAAGTGCAATGATGATGGTTCTATCAATCAATCAAACCATAGTCCTAGGTAAGTAAGCTGCTACTTACACTTGACTTAAGCCATGTGGCATGAGCCAGCTTTGTTGGCTTCCTTATGACCGATCAGATTTGATACTATGCTACAGTATAACTCCAGGTAGCTTCTTAGACTAATGGTCTGGGTTCAACTCCACAGTGGGTGTGGAATATTTTTCTGTCTATAACCGCTGTCAGGTTGACCCAGCCTTAACTGGGTACCAGGAAAAGCACTGGGAAGTAAATGCAGCAGGCGTGATGTTGACCACATAATCTATCGTGTGCCAACAGTCAACGAAAAATATGGGCCTAACACCGTATTATCCATTATACCTTGAGGTATAAAAAGGGTTTCTTTACTTACGTTTTAAAATTTTACAGGTCTGTCTGTCTGTATAAATTTGTGTCCTGTTGGATAATATGCTTACATTGTGGCAGAAATTTGAATGTGTCTGTCTTTCATGCCATAGGGGGACCTAACAAGGTCACAACATACTCACGTTCTCGGTACATGTGCCAACAGTCAATGAAAAATATGGGCCTAACACCGTATTATCCATTATACCTTGAGGTATAAAAGGGTTGCTTACTTTACTTTTTAAAATTTTACAGCTCTGTCTGTCTGTATAAATTTGTGTCCTGTTGGATAATATGCTTACACTGTGACAGAAATTTGATGTGTCTGTCTTTCATCCATAGGGGACCTAACAAAGGCACAACATACTCACGTTCTCGGTACAGACTGCACAGATGACAAAGAGTGGTTAACTTGGTTGATAAGAACAAATGAAGACAAATAAACAAACATAAACCTTTGACCTTCTAGCAAACAATGCTCCTACCCAAGCTGACAGAATTATGGACAGAGCCAGTGTCATCAATGCGGTGCATGCTCATATATGTGATATGGGCGAGTTTCCGACACTGGACCAATTAGAGAATTAGGAGTTTTAAGGTTGGACATGCAGACAGTATTGTTTTCATGGTAGAGTGAGACGAATATATTCATCAATTTCTTATGGGTACAGTGAGCCCAGTGGCTTTGGGATGTCTGCTGCAGCGGAGGACGGGGTATGCATGGGAATGCCCAATGTGCCATGATGTTGATCGAATAATATAACATATACCAGATATAGAACAACACTGATGGTTGGTGTCATTATCATGAACAATTTTTGCAGGTACTCCCAGTTCTGCTTTTGCAAATGTGGGCTCATTCACACCTGCAACATCTGGTTCAGCCAAACCATTCTCCCAGGTAAGTTGAGTGTTAGTTCAGGTGAGTTGAGTTTTAGTCTTATGTATAACTTTACCATCTGCCATGTTTGACTTCATTTCTCATATATGACTTCAAGTTCCTAGTCCTATCGGAGATGGACGATAAAACTTCAGCCTTATGTTAAAGTTGAACATATCAAAGAATCCTTGCAGTTGACAACCGATGAGTAGGCTGGAAAGTCGCCGCCTGGGAAAAAATCATTATTACCAATTCAAATAAAAATCAGACAAATTGTTTCCATTTTCAGAATGATATCAGTATCCTCGCTAATGCTTCGGAGTTCATGTTCTGCCACTAGGATCTTTCTGTATAAGGAAGAGATTGAAGCACACATGGCTATTCTAAATGGTCTAAAGATGAAGGATTGACTTTATTTCACTGGGTTTTATCCCATAGGGATCAGTTCTCTTCGCAGAATGGCCACACGCTGAGAGTATTGCACTAACTCCATCAACAATCCTAGGGATCTCTGGAAAAAATGCACTCGTCAACAGAACGACACAGTGCAGATTCAAACCCATGACCTTTGGAGCCACAGAGTTATTCACCGAAGTGAAGTGATGATGATCCAATCAATCAGTCCATTTGAGCTAGTTGACCATATGCTAATTGAAACCGTTGAAACAAGGTGTTACAGAAAAGTTCTCAACACATCCTAGACAGAGACAAGAAAAAAACAAAGACATCCTACAAGATCTTCATATCAAGGAGCATTTGGCTCATAAATAACATCATGTCCCGGGAGATAAAATATTTGGCCACACTAAACGTCACAGTGGTTTGGAGAAAATGGTAATGGAAGGCATGGTTCCTAGAGTACGAGACAGAGGATGACCACGACGAAGGTGACAGTAAGACATCAAAGAAACGTTGAACATAACGCTGGAAGAGGTGGAAAAACTTACTAGAGACTTTTTTCAGGCAGATTGTGATGAAAGTGACATTCCTCAAAAGACAGGTTACTACTTGACCTTTTAATGCCTGCGTATTGCCGGGCCCACTAGGGAGAAAAGAATACTGCGACCTACAAGACATGCCGTAAGTACGGCTGAAGAGAGGCCTATGGAAGCTACCCTAGTAAATAAAAAGCAGCACTGAAATTGGATGTGCTGGCCTACTTGTAGGCGCATAACTGGCACAACATACAATCACTCTTAGGCTCAGATCACATACAGATCACAAAGAGTGGTTTTACAAGTTGTCGATATAGAGCGTTCAAAGAAGAAGATACCTTATGCTAGAAAGGGCTTTGTTCTGAATTGAATCAATACACCGCTGATATATATTATGTTTGTTTCAGACTCAACAATCTGGAGCCTTTGGATCAGGATTGCCTTCTCTACCTCATAGTTTAGGTATGACCTAAACCCCCCACCATCTTGGACAGCAAGTGCAGACTTCTCCACCTGCTGCTGTTGCTAAAGATGATGGTAAGTTATGTCGTCATGCTATCAACAGACTTTATTTATGTGTCCCAGTAGGAACACGAAACAACTACTGAAGTTTGCCATCTTATATTCTGTTATGCACTCGCAGTGATTATTGTGATGTGATGTTTGCCATCTCTTATATTGCAGTTATGAACTCACTATATTTTTTCACCGCTGCTGTTATTTCTGTGGTCCACCTTTAGTATGGATGACCATTTTGCTGTATATCCAGTGTATCTGAGTAGCATTGCTCTTTGAGGTGCACTGTCTGTTGGTAATATGCTTATGTGGCTGAACCATTTAATTTGTTGTTTCTTGATGAAGTTCAGTACTGATGATACCCACATTTTTCCTGATGTCTTCATTTCTAAACCGGTCTCTTCTTGATATTCCCAGCATTCTGCGTAGACACTTCATCTCTGTCATGACTAGTTGTCTTCTATCCTTTGATGTCAGCGTCCAGGTTTGGCACTGATAGCATAATGTTGGGAGAAAGATTGTGTGTTGTACAATGCTCTTTTAGTGTTGATGGTGACGTCTGTATTTCAAAATTGGTTCCATTTCTCCTTTGATTTGCTTTATTGCATCTATGTTGGATTTTGTTAATAATTCTTCCGTTTGCTGACATAATGCTTGTCAGATATGTAAAGTTTTTAACTTGCTTTAATTTATGTTTGTCGATGGAGATATTGGTAGTGTTTTCCTCTCTAGCAAATGTCGTTAATTCGGTTTTGCCGATGTTTATTCACATTATATCCATTGCATGTTAACTGGTCTGTTAATGTGTTGCTGTAGCTGTTCCTCTGTTATTGATATGACTGCCTGATCGTCAGCAAAAAAAAAAAAATTTAAAAGAGATGCCCAAGGTTGGTCCCTTTACTGGTGTTAGCTAATTTACAGATTTGATTGATATATGTGATGAACAGCAGTGGTTATAGTACTCATCCTTGTTTTAATGCTGACCCAATGTGAAACTTTTCTGATAGACATGTGCTTGTTCTAATCGTACATTGGCTGTTTATATAGAGGCCCTTGCATAGATTAATTAAGTGGTCATTAACTCCATAGTTTGACAATATTTTACACGTTTTCCTACTTCCTATCATTTTTCCTGATTCACAAACGTAACATGTAGGTCCAACAATGCCACATCTACTTACACAACGTATAGGTCCAACAACACAATGTGTAGGTTTACGAGCACAACGTTAGGTGGTTATCTGATCTATTAAGTAAATCCTAATATTAACAATCCTTATTACTACCTGCAGGATCCAAACCCAGCCCTCAAATACAAGGACTACAGCAGTCTACTACACCAGCAGCCCAGTTGCGACCACTAGCACCATCAGCTTTTACAGCAAAACCTGCATCATTAAGTCAAGATCAGATTTCACTGAAACCTCTGATGCCAGGCAACGGCCTGACTATGAGTAACCTAGTGAACAGGTCCCCCAGTCCAGGTTTGTGTTTGACCTTTTTCATTGTTTTTTTAAATAGTTTTTGTAACGGTATGTCAGTTAATTGATTGATTTGATAGGGTCATTATCACCGTTGAAGTCAAAGATGAGGCACATTTGTATGACAGGGGACACTGATAAAAAGAAAAATGGCCGTCACGCAAAAATCAGCCAGAAGCACCATACCAGCCACACTGACTATGCCTGAATTTATAGTGGGCAAATACAAGACGAAGAAGGATCATTACCAAAGGTAACAACATACCAAATATGCAAGAAGATTAATTAATCAACATCGAACTTGTGTGTTGGGCTGCTGGATTTGTTGAGACAGGGATCGGAGCACCTATGGACATGACTGGAGTGCTATATGTTGGACTGCTGAACGCTGCTGGATTTGTTGAGGAGGGATCGGGCAGAGCCCTATTTTTATTGATTTTCAACTTCCAAGAGTTCTTTTACATGCTTAACCAGAACAAATGATCTACATTTTATTGTCCATCTTCGATAGGACTAGAATATCCTAGGTAAGTACTACTCCCTTTTTTTATCTTGTCTGTTTGATCTGTGGCATTGATATCCCCTTATTGTTAAGGCTTGGTCTACTTGCAAGTGTGTCTTTTGGATGCATCACGCCCGAGTGGTTACCAAGGCCCAAATTTTGGGTGTAAAAGAATAGAACCACTGTTACCTGCCTCACATGTCGTAAGAGGCAACTAAGGAGGTTTGGCTGAAATTGGATGCATGTGTCCGCTAGGAATGCTAACCCGAAACAAATGCTTGCAGAAAACGGATGCACCAGACCGTAAAGCGCATAACATGGTGCAATGACCCTCACAATGAGGAATGGGATAATGGATTCTACAGTCGCCAATCTGCCTCTGAGATTTAGCCACGCAGTAAGAATGTCAGATCTACCTTTACAGGGTGGCCAAAACCTACTGCGGAAGAGGTCGGCAAAAGAAGCAGACTGTTTTCCTAGATGCAGGCTTGAGAAGAAAGAGGTGGCCCACTATACTTCGTCCAAGACAAAGTGTATGGTGTGGCTGATAATCTGAGGCCTACGGCTGCCTTAATTAGAGAATTTGAAATCCCAATCTAGTGAGAACCCAGAAGAAGAAGGATACATCAAACACTGACCTGCTTCTCATGAAGGATTTTCCAATTCAGTTTTTTGGTTATATCCAGCCTGCTTGCTGTTTATCCTCTGCATTCCAGTGTATAATAACAAGTGACACATTGCGCCTCGTTTTCTGACACATGCTCAGTATATTGTCACCTTATTGATGGTGTACGTGTCTATGGGAAGGGGTTCATCAAGGTTTCCAACACTATTTCACCTACGCAAGGCTTGGTATGTCGATTAACACCAGAATTTTTATCGGATGGTATAATCATCATATAAAAGTGTGATACTATGGTGTGTTTTTTTCACCTTCTGGCCTAGTATCGCCTACTTATCACTTTTTCAGAGGGAGAGAGGGCTTGTCCCTATTAATTATGTATTAAAGCTAACACAGACACGACATGTTGGTAACGGTCAGCTGCGAAACATAGGATTTCTTCTACTCCAGTATGGCTGTCCTTTGAAAGCAGAATTTCCAAGATGAACATAAATATCCAGCGTGCAGACTTTGAGAACATGGAACATCACAAACACTGGCATAGGACGAAATAATCCAGACAACTGTTGAAGCCCTATGCTCCATGAGACTATACTTGTAACATAGTCTACTCGATGGGGATTGGTCGGACATGTGGTACACCTGGAGACTAACTCTGTCATGATAACTGCACTAAGATCACCAAAGGGTCCAAAGGAAGACCCAAAACAAACCGGAGAACTGTAGAATAAGAACTGAAAGAAATGAATCACAGCTGGAACACAATACAGAGGACAACCAAGAACAGAGAAGAGGGATGTGCCAAGAGCATCACAGACAGACAGAGAGAAATACTACTCAGATATCTATTGTTACATGTAACACTAACATCTCAGTTATCTATTTTAACACATAACAAACACAATACACATAATCACTAACTGTACATGTGTAATGCACACACAACTTCATATAATACACTCACAACACACAACTACGCTATTAAATTGTTAGTGACATGTATTCACACTGTCCAATGCTATACTTGTGTGATTGCAACCAGTATTGATAATCATGACTCCATTGGCAGTTCCCCATAGCATACAGCCTGGCGTGCACCAGGGTTCACATCCTGGAGTGCACCAGGGCTCACACTGGAGTGCACAGGGCTCACAACTTGGAATACACCAGAGCTCACATCCTGGAGTGCAACAGGGTTCACATCCTGGAGTGCACCAAAGCTCCCAGCCAGGGCAAGCTCGACCATTTTTATCGCAACCATCCAGTTCACCAGCGACAGGTAATACTTGCATTGATTCTACACTTTTGTTGTGTCATTTTTTTTCTATAAGGAAGGACTATTTAAAATGGAACAAACGCCTTTTGGTTAAAATGTCACTTTGTATTGTTTTTGTATTTTGTTAAAAGTACAGATATATTTTCATTTAGGCCATTATGGTTTTATTATCTGACTCTGTAAGCTATATCTGCCATATAGGAAGTCTGAATTTCTTTGCTTCCTATGTATCCTTTGCTTGATAAAGACCTTTTGGTTGACTTGTCGTTGTATTGTGTTTTTGTAAAAATACTTTGTTTTAGAAAGACATGACAAAGGAAAGCTTTTTTTTGTATAGATAGTTGGACAGCACAACAGGTTTATTAGTAGGTTCATCAATCAACATCAAATGGTATGGTTAGTGTCGTTGGATGCTGTTGGAGATATTGCAAAGGAGATCGGAGCACCTATGGACATTTCCAGAGAGCAATGGAGATATTACAAAAGATAAACTGAAACCTTAGAGCATACATCACTCACCTGTTGTGCTGTTCTTTTCTGGCCACTTCAATCCAAGCTCTTGTAATCTAGCAGTTGATGTGGATTGACTTAGATGAAAGTCTTCTTTGCGGCCACACTCTATGAGAGAAATTTAAAAATGTCAGTCTCTATCCATTGGTTGAACACCTTGATGTGGTGGCAGTACCAGCCAGCCTGTCCGCTCTCTAATTACCATAGACATCATGTGCCCCAGAACGTAGATGCATATAATTCTTTTAATTGTTGACCTTTCTAGGAATTCAGTCCACTATCTGCGTATTGAACCAGCCTTCACCTTCCGATCATACTCAATGAATCACTTAAAAAACATTGCAAATATTTGCCAACTAACACATCGATTTTTATTTATGAGAATCTCTACATCAAAGTGGTTAAGACATTTCCTGCCGTCTGAAGGTTGTGGGTTAGAATCTGGACCAAGTCCAATGCAAGTTTTAGAGATCTCAAGGATTGTTGCTAGAGCTACGGAGTTTGCGCTTTGTGCAACACTCGTTAGATGGCGTCCATTTCTGCCAACAGGGGTGGAGCCTAAGGTGACACCTGGTGCAATAAAGTAAATCCTTTGCCATTAGACACTTTTTAAAATTTGTTCACAAATATTCTCATTTAGATATTATCTTTGTAATTTTTCAGCTGCAACTGTTCAGCCTGACAGCACTAGATATATAGAAGAAACTGTTGATAATGCATTCACACAGAATATTCTAGAAGAGGTATGTGTTCTTTAAGTCATATTATATTAACTCATGTTTAACTGGGCTCTGTGACTTATGGTAATGAGCTCGATCACAACCCAAAAGTACCTGGTTCAAACTCCACTGCGGGCAGTTTGGAGGAAAATTTATTCCCATTGATTTTTACGAATGGTAAAATAGACCTCACTATTTAGAAAGCGATGGCAAACTTCTTTGGTTGTGGTTGATGGACCTTGACATGCCACAATTCTGATGTTTAATTTACTGGTTAACTAACGAATGTTCTGACACACAGAATATTCTAACACACAGAATATTTATTTTTAGAAGAAGGTATGTGTTCTTACACAGTTCACATATTAACTTGCATTTAATGTTTAATCTGGTTAACTAACGAATGTTCTGACACACAGAATATTCTAACACAGAATATTCTAGAAGTAGTATGTGTTCTTCAAGTCATATTAACTCGCATTTAATTTACTGGAGAAGCATCTGACCGAATAGATTAGAGCGTGGACTCCCATTTGATAGACCCAGGTTTGGTCCCAGGTAAAGTTCAAAGTTTTTCTGTTGGAGGCATAAAGAGAAAGTCTTAACCTGAACAGTTTGGCAGGGACTGCTTATAATAATTCCTGTTGAACATGATAAGAGAAAAAAATGATGACAGAACAATGCTTCACAGCACATTTAACGTGATCAAGATACTTCATTTACCGGGACATGATGTTATTTATGAGCTAATGCTCGTCGATATGTAAGTCTTGTAGTATGTTCTTGTTTTTGTCTATTCTTGTCAGAACATTCAAGAATTTTTCAGTAGTACCTTATTAAGTAAAGTAAAGGAACCCTTTCATACCTCGTGGTATATAAGTCAATACAGTGTTAGGCCTGTATTTTTCGTTGACCGTTGGCACACAATTGGTGATGTGGTCAGCATCACGCCGGCCACCTTTACTTTCCAAGAGCATGTCTAGTACCTTATTACGAACGCTTTAATTTTGTTCCTTAACTGATTGGATACTAAATTGAAAAACATTGTGGCTGAATTAAATTTATGTCCTATTTTCTCATTGCAGGTGTATGTACAAATTTAGCTGCAATTTTCTGAATTATTACCAGATTTTTATGAGTAATATACCATTTTGTAGGTAAATGAATTTTCTTTAAGATAGATCTCAAACAAATAAACAGTGGTGTTCTCAACTGCTTATGGGAGCCAATCAGTTAATGCTAGTGTTAGGGTCTACGTCTATCACCCATATGTTGCCACAGGAAAAATGTATGCTCTCAAAAGTCTTAACTTTGTTCTTTTGCTTGTATTATGCCATAGTTTCTTCATGCTGACCACCGTCTGGAAAGCCATGGTTAGTCTTGCTGGTGATAAGGTAAACAAACTTTCACACAAAATCAATCATAGATGTCATATTATGTTCCATGCTTTACCAAAATTCATGGCAGCGAACAGGAAAAAAATTTACAAAATATTGACCTTTATTCTATTTTGTTCTAGATTGCAGACTTTGAGCAGGTTGGCAGAACTCCGAGCACATGTTCCAGAAGGAAGTGAACTGTCGAACAAGGGAGGAAATGCAGAGCTTGAGCAAGACAAGAGAAAATGGTCCTCCACATGTTCTTGTACGATGATACACTAGCGTTCTCACTCTGTTACATGTTTCATGTCTGTCTACTGTCTTCTTATGTTCTGTCTGTCCTCCACATGTCTTCTGTCTACATGTTCATGTCTGTCCTCCACATGTTCTTGTCCTGTCCTGTTCTCATGTTCATGTCTGTCCTCCACATGTTCTTGTCCTGTCCTCCACATGTTCTGTCTGTCCTCCACATGTTCTTCTGTCTCTCCTCCACATGTTCTTGTCCTGTCCTCCACATGTTCTTGTCCTCTCATGTTCTGTCTGTCCCATCCTCCCTGTTCTATGTCTCTCCTCCACATGTTCTTGTCCCATCCTCACATGTTCTTGTCCTGTTCTCATGTCTGTCTGTCTCATGTTCTTGTCCCTCCACATGTCTTGTCCTTTGTTTACTCCATTCTTCTTAGTTCTGTCCTTCTATTATTTTTTTCTCTCCTTTGTAGTCCACATACTTCCATTTCTGCTGTGGTTGAAGTAATCCTGCAGACCAAAACCTCTAGTAGTTGTGCCAAATGGGGCATGGACAATCCTTGATCGTCATCAAGACACTAGGGTAATCAAGGAGCAGACACATCTGCACAAAAAACAATAAACTCTACTTTCCAGACCTCAGCACAAAAACCATATAAAAAACTACTTTCTATAAAAGGCTATCTTCCTGTATAAGAAAGAGATCAGAGCACACATGGTTACTCACTGAAGTGCAATGATGATGGTCCTATTAATCAATCAAACATATTAGTTCTAAATTTATTTCATTTCAATAACTTGTCATTATATTTTGAATTTAAAAAAAAATGTTTGCAAATATTTTCTATTTTTTTCAGGAGCAACTATCGGAGGCTCAGGAACAGAAAGCTGTCTGTTTTAATCTATTGGCGATGTCCGAGGAGTGCCAGAGCAAACAGAAAAGGGATCTTGATCCTCACTACCACTCTTTGTTGCTGGTAATTTGTTTGTTCATCTTCCATTTATAGGATGATATCAGATGATGAAGGGGATGACAGAAAAATGCTTAAAAACACCATTAAAGTGCCTCTGAAATGCTTCAATATAGACACCATGTGCTAGAAATCCATTGCCCAAAATTGCAAAATGTTGCACTGTAACAACACAAGAGCAAACTCACATAGCTGAGAATCTACATACAGTTGAGGCGCAGAAAAAGCAAGCTGCGCGAAAAGACAGAACACACAACACTCACATTACCAATCTTGATCATGTATATCCTACCTGGGATAGAGGATTGTGTTCCAGGATTGGACTCTACAGTCGCCTCTGTACATCCCAGAGAAGTGCAACAACACGTCTGAGGCTGTTATCATCATCGTTGCTTTGGACAGCTATTAAGCATGATATCAAGAGACACCATTGTTGCTATCTCCTTATCTTTCTAATTCTTAGTTTTTTCTCAGTCTTGTCTTGTCTTATCCACATGTGTCGTGAAGCATAATGGAGAGTTTCAGTTTTCTATCCTGTGCCAGGTGTGTTGTATCTGTAGTTGTTAGTCATTGATGTCGCAGGATATGTGTGATATTATATATCCATCGCATTCTTGGTCTTCCTCATGCTCTACATCTTGCTGTGCATCCAGGTTGCCTGTTATAGACACAAGATGGTAGTAGATCTGGTTTCATTCTCATTAGATAACCGAACCATTTTATTTGTTGTTGTCTAATATGTTGGATGCATGGTGTGATCCAACGACATTTCTAATGTTCTCATTTCTCAACCTATCCCATCTTGTAACATTTACAGCTTTTCTTAAACAGTTCATTTCACATGTTGTGATTTTTCTTTCTTGGCATTTAGGTAGGGACCATGTTTGATATTGATAACAGAGAGTTTGTAGAAATATGCAAATTTATCCTGTTATACTTGTTATAAGTGCTAAACATATCCTGGACAGTGCTGGCATTCCAAGATGGCTGGGACATGTATCGTGTGAGCAATGGTAGAATTCCAAAGGATATTCTATATGGTCAACTCGCAACTGGTACTAGACTGCATGGGTGCCCATTATTACGCTTCATTGAAACCCGCAAGTGTTATCGAACTTCATGCATCATAAACATTGGGAGCGACTGGCCAAAGACAGGCAAGCATGGCGAGTGGCTCAAAAAGAAAAGAAGAAAAACACCATCACATATAGAGGCAAAAGAGGGCAGAGAGAACATCCTATGTATCAGCTCCAGTTTCACCTGCAGCAACTGTGGCAAGGATTGCCACTCCAGAGTGGAGCCATTACAGCCAAAAAAGTGATTCAGAACTGAACAATCTAATTGATGCAAAACCTATTGTCTCCTGAGACAAAGAGACCAATAAATGATGATGATGTGCTAAACAGTATATTAGGCCTGAATTCCGCCCGAGTGGTTACCGGGGCCCAAATTTGGGGTGTAAAGAATAGAACCACTGTTACCTGCCACGCATGTCGTAAGAGCGACTAAGAAGGTTTGGCTGAAATCGGATGCATGTGTCCTAAACGTGTAGAAGTCTATGCATTTAGGGGCCTACCAAACCAATGTGCAACGTATACACGTTCTTGGCAAAGATCAAACATATCACAAAGAGTGATTAAAATTGGTCATAAAGAACAAACGGAAAGAAGAAGAAGAAGAGGCCTGAATTCATAGCGGACAAATGAAAAAGAAAACATGTTTTGCTATTAAACAATTCAGCTTGACAAGCAGTTTGTTTCTTCCTCAGAGTCGAGTACTGGATCCAGCCAGCGCTGAGAGACTGAAGTCTTTGCAGCAGATGTCCCAGACAGTTGCACAGAGTATGACAGAAGTGGATCGTGCATTAGATGCTCAGTGGCAAGAGCACTTGAACAAAAAGAAGAAGGAAGAAAGGTTTGTCATTTCATTTATTGTTTCAATTTGTTCATTTGAGGATGATTTTCATCGGACATGTCCATAATTGCTCCGATCTCCTCCCAAGCATGTATTTCAGTTTGTTTATTCTAACAACTCCCGTTCTGTGCTGGTTGACGTGTCTACTGGGATATCTCTCATGGTTTTCCCATCTTGCCGTACCTATCGGGATGCATAACTTATGTTTCAAATGAGCTTCATATGTTTTTTTTTACAATTTGACCAGGAAGAAGAGTTTGCCATTTCTGGTAGTCAATTAATCAATCAATGAAATCAATATTTTGCGGCAGTGCTGTTCAACATTTTGATATATTATGATGCATCTGACTGATGGTTGTGAAGGCACGGGAGCCATGTGATGATTGCAATATTACTACTAATAACAATAGTAATGTTAATATAGTTAAGATGCTGAGAATTTCTCCAGTGAAAAAGCAAAGGATGAGGTTAGGGGGCAGTAGAATGGTTACAGAATGAAATACGATGGCAAAGTTAGAAGATCGTGTTCATGGAAGTGCTTAAAAAAACTGAAAAATAGTTTTTGTTTTCTTGAAATCTGATTAACCTTAAAGCCCATGAAGTAAAATAGGGCCACCATGAATGTATGACACTGGCGCTTGCGGGCACCGCGTTGGACAGCATTGCTTTGCAGTCAGTTTAGTTGGGTTTAGTCATCGAATCCTCATCACTGCACATAGAACCAAGTAGTCCATAAGTGCTCCAATCTTTCAAGATATGTTAATATTGTCTTAATAGAAAAAATAAAAGTGCTCCAGGAACTAGCTAATAATATACTGGGGACAAAGGTCACAATAAAGGCCACAAGTCTAAAAAAGAATCGTAAATCAAAACAGAACTGGTGTCTAGCCGTCACATACTGAGACATTCTGATGAAGAGATTGAAGTACTTATGGACAAATTGGTTTATGTGCGGAGATGATGATTGATCTTCATCATTGCACTTTAGTGAGCAACCATGTGTGCCTCAATCTCTTTCCAGACCGCTCTTGTCACTTCTCAACTGCCACGGGTTCTTATACGTGCTCACCTTGAACACTGCACCTACGTTTTTAATCGTCTGTCTCCGATAGGACTAGGAACTCGATTTCACCTGCACTGGGATCTCTGTTAAAAATATCCTGATGGCTCCGCGAGGTAGCGAACTGAGTTCCTATGGAGCAGGACGAGCACTTAACCTCTACGCCACAGATATGATGACCTGTCAACTAAACTAATTTTCTTAATTGTTTTACAGATTCTACACTCCAGCAGGCGAGACCATCTACAAGTCTATCAGGAATAACTACATCGTTATCTCTAGTCAGCGGCAGCTGTTTGAGAAGTTGGAGGAACAGTTGAAGAGTCTTCTATTGTACAACAAGGCTTCTGGTGTAGACTTCAAGTCTGCCAATGTACTCAATGGGTAAGTCTTTCATTGTTCATTTGAAGATCAATGCACACCTATCATGTCCATAATTGCTTGATCTCTCGTCTTTCATTGTTCATTTGAAGATCAATGCACACCTATCATGTCCATAATTGCTTCGATCTCCTCGTCTTTCATTGTTCATTTGAAGATCAATGCACACCTATCATGTCCTATTGCTGATCTCCTCGTCTTTCATTGTTCATTTGAAGATCAATGCACACCTATCATGTCCATAATTGCTTCGGATGTTGTCCACTCTGTCTTTTCTGGTGTTGTTGGTGACTGTCTTTTCTGGTGTTGTTGATGACTGTTTTTTCTGGTGTTGTTGGTGACTGTTTTTTCTGGTGTTGTTGATGACTGTTTTTTCTGGTGTTGTTGATGACTGTTTTTTCTGGTGTTGTTGATGACTGTTTTTTCTGGTGTTGTTGGTGACTGTTTTTTCTGGTGTTGTTGATGACTGTTTTTTCTGGTGTTGTTGGTGACTGTCTTTTCTGGTGTTGTTGATGACTGTTTTTTCTGGTGTTGTTGATGACTGTTTTTTCTGGTGTTGTTGATGACTTTGTCTGTTCTGGTGTTGTTGGTGACTTTGTCTGTTCTGGTGTTGTTGGTGACTTTGTCTTTTCTGGTGTTGTTGGTGACTGTCTTTTCTGGTGTTGTTGATGACTGTCTTTTCTGGTGTTGTTGGTGACTGTCTTTTCTGGTGTTGTTGATGACTGTTTTTTCTGGTGTTGTTGGTGACTTTGTCTGTTCTGGTGTTGTTGATGACTATCTGTTCTGGTGCTGTTGATGACTATCTGTTCTGGTGTTGTTGATGACTATCTGTTCTGGTGTTGTTGATGACTATCTGTTCTGGTGTTGTTCATGACTCTTGTCTTTTCTGGTATTGTTGGTGACTCTAGGGAACTCTGTGTCTTTTCTGGTGTTGTTAGTAACTTTTCATGGGTATCGCATGTCACATGTAGTTATATTTGCAACTGTTCTTTGCTCATTGTCCATGTTTGGCTCTGGTAACACAGAGTAGGCATGAAAATGCTGTTGATCATCTGTTGTTTAGCTGTCAATGAGATGTTTGAGTGCCTTAATGATGGGGCTAAATTTTTCAACTAAAAGTCCACTAAATTTTCAAATTAGGGGGTGGATTGAAATTTCCCTTGATACTGCCCCATACTAACCTACAGTGGCATGGCATGCCTCGCGAGATTGAGAATCACTAGCCTACACATTTTGAGGAAATTATTCCTGAAATAAATGTTTTATTGTTTCAGAAACGAGATGTCTTCCTTGAAGACTGGACAGAAAGTAGACATAAGTTTGTCTTCGGCAGTGACTAATGGTATGACTCCACAGAAGGTGAACAAACTACGGGAGACATTGTCCCAGAGGAAAGTTCATCGGGTTCGTTCTACAGTGCCAGGTAAGCTTTTGCCT
This sequence comes from Arion vulgaris, assembly GCA_020796225.1. NCBI lineage: Eukaryota > Metazoa > Mollusca > Gastropoda > Stylommatophora > Arionidae > Arion > Arion vulgaris. The sequence continues at coordinate 30,852,167 of CM036758.1, read as the reverse complement.
TCTTTATGCGATATTTTGATAAGTAAAAATATATTTAAAACGTCATCTATTACAAATATTAAGAAGAAAATTGATGTTTTTGAAACAAGTTACAGAAACGTTCTTAGAACATCATGGACAGAGAAGAGAAAAAAACAGACATCCTACAAGACCTGCATATCAAGGAGCATTGACTCATAAATAACATCATGTCCCGGAAGATAAAAGGCTAGCTACCCCACACCATAAAAAAACACTAGATAGCAACAGAAACCTCAACCAGGAAAATTCATAGCTCGCCACCCTAGGAAGAAGAAGGGCAAAAGATGGCCCTGGATAGGAGGGCTTGGAAGGCCTGTGTTGCGAACCTAGGGCGAGCGTGAAGAAGAAACAGAAAAAACAGTTGACCATACTACATTAGGAAACCCTACCGCATTTAACCATTTATCCACCTGCAACCCTTCCCCCCAGCAAAGAATAGTAACACTGCGACCTACAAAACATGTCGTCAGAGGCGACTGAGGTGGGGGCCTAGGGATGCTACTTTAGTAAATAAAAGCATCTCAGAAATTGGATGCTGGCCTACTTGTGGGATACTGGCACAGTGCATCACTTTAGGCATGATCATATAACAATGGCCTGTACGTTGTCTATCACTTTAAGCATGGATCATATTACTAATCTTTCTAGGCGCTCTTCTTTTGGTTCTTCGTGTCGCTTACGACCAATTTTAATCACTCTTTGTGATATGTTTGATCTTTGCAAGAACGTGTATATGTTGCACATTGGTTTGGTAGGCCCCTAACGCATAGACTTCTACATTTTAGAACATGTGCATCCGATTTCTTTTTTGTGGCAACTTTCCCTTTCTTGACCAGACTCTCAGCTATTTTTGTAATAAACTTTGATTGCTTTCTCTTTTGTAGCCAACCTGCCCTTGTCTAGGATTGTTCACCTGACCCAGGTAAAGCCCTGGAGCAACACCATCTCCTCAGGTGCAGACACAGACGCCTCAACGTCACGCAGCAAAAGCATCAGCTTCCTCATCAAGGCAAACTATGTCAGTCCTCTTAACTTTCAACAAGGCACACCCATAGGTAAGCTGGGAGACTAGCTTGGGAGTACACCCACAGGTGATTTAAGAGGTAAAACTAACTAGATACAGGTAGTTCAGTTAGTAAGCGAGATGATCACTGCTGCTCCTCTTCATCAATATATTGATCAAATTTGTGAGATAGCTAACACAGTGAAGAAACAACCTTGGAAGTCTTTTCCAGATGATCAGGCAATCATATCAACAACAGGAAACAGCAACATATTAACAGACTCAGTTAACATTCAATGAATACAATATGAGAATAAACATTGACAAAACTGAAGTAATAACATTCACTAGAGAAAACACTCCAATATCTCCATTGACAAACATAAATTAAAGCAAGTCAAAGACTTGACATATCTAGGGAGTAATTTCTTCAGCAAATGGAAGACTGACTAACAAAATCAACATAAATGTAATAAAAAAAAAACCAAAAAAGTTAATTGCATATCCGTTGCAGGACTTTGCAATCAACCCCAGCTTTTAACGCTGTTTGTGATTTTCTGGCATTATTAGTTCAGTAGTTTGCCATTGCTTTCTGAGCAGTGGTGTCATCGTCTATGTAAGAATCCATGCGAAACAATTTGCACAAACTGTCCAAGCGTGATTGAACTCAGAGCGTCAGGTTAATAGAAATGTAATAAAGCAAGTCAAATAATAGAAAAATTGTACAATTTTAAGATGTAAACGTGTCACCATGAACACTAAAAGAGCATTATTCAACACAATCTTTCTACCAACATTATGCTGTCAGTGCCAAACCTATACGCTGACATCAAACGATAGAAGAAAACTAGTCACGACAGAAATGAAATGTCTAAGCAGAATGCTGGGAGTATCAAGAAGAGACCAGTTTAGAAATGAAGACATCAGGGAAAAAGTGGGTACAGCGTCAGTATTGAACTTCATCAAGAAACAAGAAATTAAATGCTTCTTCAACATAAGCAGATTACCAACAGACAGGGAGCCTCAAAGAGTAATGTTACTTTGATACAATGGATACAAAGCAAAAGGCCATCCAATCAAGAGGTGCACATCAGAGATTAGAGGTGATGAAAATCACTTTATGAAGAGCACACAAAATATTGTTCTAGAATTCTCTTCTTATCCTGACGCCTTGAGGCAAAACAGGATTAGAGAAAAGAAAAAGAAACAAGGTGTGTTGAGACTTGCTAGGTACATCCACAGGTGAGTTGAGACTAGCTAGGTACATCCACAGGTGAGTTGAGACTTGCTAGGTACATCCACAGGTGAGTTGAGACTTGCTAGGTACATCCACAGGTGAGTTGAGACTTGCTAGGTACATCCACAGGTGAGTTGAGACTTGCTAGGTACATCCACAGGTGAGTTGAGACTTGCTAGGTACATCCACAGGTGAGTTGAGACTTGTTAAGTACATCCACAGGTGAGTTGAGACTTGCTAGGTACATCCACAGGTGAGTTGAGACTTGCTAGGTACATCCACAGGTGAGTTGAGACTAGCTAGGTACATCCACAGATGAGTTTAGACTTGTTAAGTACATCCACAGGTGAGTTGAGACTTGCTAGAGTACATCCACAGGTGAGTTGAGACTTGCTAGGTACATCCACAGGTGAGTTGAGACTTGCTAGGTACATCCACATGTGAGTTGAGAACTAAGAACTAACTAGGTGCATTAGATCTGTTCATTAGAGCATCAAACATTTGTACTCCCCAGGTCAACCCCAGTTGTACTCCCCAGGTCAACCCCAGGCAGCTATCCAGGTGCAGCCAGGTATGCAGGTGCAGCCAGGTATGCAGAGACAAGACAGGATACAGCAAGGGAATAATCTGACCCAACCGTACCCAGTTCTGGATGGAGCACATCGAGGTATTCCTGGACCTCCACCTACATTTTCAGCACATGTCTATTACAAGCCAGAGGAGTAACAGCCAATAAACCTAGTAGTCTACTGAGGTGTTATGTCCTCACCTGCGGCTATTAATAAAACAGGTGTGGGGTTGATACCTGCAGTAGTAGCTGCAAGAATACCTCAGACCTTGACGACAGGAGGAACAAAGTTGGGCAGTGGGGTAAGGTTTGGTCAATGTTGTATCTATGTCAATGTTGTATATTTGCGAATGTTGTATATTTGTCAATGTTTTATTATTTAAAAATATTTCTAAGGACTTTTGTCCGGACATCGGCTTTCCAGCCTGCTCTTATCGATCTTGCTCGGGCAAAATTCATTAGAAAAAAAAAAGATTAAAATAAAATTCCAGCAAAATATCTTAACCACCCCTAAAGTACATCAAGGACCTTGCCAGTGCTATGGAGTTTGTGTACTGCAGCTGAAATTTCCTGTGTAAGAAAGAGATCGGAGCACACATGGTTACTCATCGAAGTGCAGTGATGATGGTCCTATCAATCAATTAATCGATTTTGAACTGCCAATGGTTTGTTTACATGCTCAACATGAACACAGGACCTATTTTTATCATCCATCTCTGATAGAACTAGAAACTCGTTCTCCTACACTGAGATTGGGGATCTCTGAAAAAATATCCTGATGGCTCCCTCTATGAGAGATCGAACCGAGTACCTTTGAAATGAGAGCAGAACACCTAACCTCTATGCCAGAAACCCTAGTTGGATATTTAGAATTATGGATATTCTTTCCTCTACTATAGTATTTCCCTTTCTTTCTTTCTTGCAGTCCAGCCAGCAGGGGCAGATGTTACCCCCATCCTACCATTCTAGCACAGTGCCTGCAACTATAGCTGCCCCCTCTACCCCGAACATGCACCACCAGTCACAGTTTTATGAGAACATCACTCCTGCTGAGACAGACGAAGAGGATGAGGATTATGATGAAGAGAACGACTATGAGGATGATGAAGATGAAGAGGATGAGGAGGAATCCGGCTTTGAAGGATTTCCTCTTGGTAAGTAGAACAAAGATCAGAATACTAAGAAGCATGCATATTCCTAGTAGCAACGTATATGTGTGAAGTATGGACATTTAACAAGGCAGTGAACAATCATACATGTGCTTTTGAATATAAGTGTGAAAGAAGAGTACTCCATATATCATGGGCAGAGAAGAGAACAAATAGATCTATCCACAGAAAGAACTCAAAATCAAAGAAAACTGACTGATGCTACAAATAACAATGAGAAAATTAAAGTATTTTCGGTACTTTTGTACAATCTCACCGTTAAAAAGGGAAACATAGATCAGGTGATGTCAATCGATCGGACAGAGTTCACGAGATGTGAACATACAGGGAACCAGGTTCAAGGTCATGTATTTCAGTGGTTTTTTTGTGTTATGGTTTTTAAAAAAGTAGTATTTTGTTTTCTACATATAAAGAGAACAAAGGTTGGGGAAAACCATTTTGGGAGGAGCATCCTGGCAAAGAGGAAGTCCACGGAGAGGATGGATTCAGGAGGTAACTAATGGTTTGAGCAAGACAGCTGCATAAGTTGGACATTTGGCCTATGAGAGGGAGAAATTTGGAAGGACTGTTAGGGTGGCAAAGTTCTGCACAGGGCAAGCTATTTGATGATGAAGTAGAACAGTTGGTTAGAGTCGTATTTAACTGATGTCAGGACTTACTCATATGTGCATAGTCTCATTCATTTAGTTAAAAAGTGTTAGTGGCACAGTATTTACATCGATTGGTGTAATTGCGAGGATGGATGAATCGATGATGATTTGGGTGGAAGCATGGATGGATGATTGCATGGATGGGTGGGTGGGTTCAGGAATGCGTAGTTGGATGGGTGGATAGATGAAATGTGATACTTGTATAAAAGTGGTCCTCTGTTTGTTCACAGATAATGACCAACATTATACCAAACCAGGTAACCAGTCTGTACCACTCCCACACCTGACCACACAGGTGTCAGGTATGCAGGTACCCAAAGGTGATACAAATATTTATTTTTTCTCAAATTTTTCTTTACTACTGAGGTGAGGACCTGCTGATTGGTATCATTAACAAAATAAAAGGGTCTAAAAACGAAGGATTGACTTTATTGCTCAGAGTTCATTCTTCTTCTCTGATCATGTTTTGTCCCACAGCGTCAGGATAAGAATCGATTTCTAGAATTGGCTTTTGTGTGAGCTTCATAAACAGTGTCTTTCATCGCTTCTGTTATTTATGACGTCCACCTTTTGCACCGACTTGTCTTTTGTTTTGTATCCTCTGTATTGAAATAGCATTACTCTTTGTCATCTCTTCTTGGACTGTCATCAGTATTTCAAATCTGTTCTTTACTTCTACTCCATATTTCTGTGGGATTTTAGTAGCGTCAAAATGTACTGGTTTTAGTTTCTTCTCTAATTTTCTGAGCTTAAATTCTACCCTTGCCATTAATAGCTCATGGTCACCTCCACAGTCTGCACCAGTTATGGTTTTGGCCTTTGTTATGTTTGATCTCCATCGCTGTTGTATTATTATATAATCTATTTGGTTTTTGGTCTTCCCTTCTGGCAATGTCCAGGTATATAACCTTCTAGTAACAAAGTTCTGAAGATCTATTACATTCAACCTGTGATGTGGAGATCGTACTTGATCTGATCTAGACAAGAGATCTATTAGTCAACCTTTAATGTGGAGATGGTACTTGATCTGATCTAGACAAGAGACAGAAAATGTTGAAGATCTATTACAGTCAATCTTCAATGTGGAGATGGTACTTGATCTGATCTAGACAAGAGACAGAAAATGTTGAAGATCTATTACAGTCAATCTTCAATGTGGAGATGGTACTTGATCTGATCTAGACAAGAGACAGAAAATGTTGAAGATCTATTACATTCAACCTTTGATGTGGAGATGGTACTTGATCTGATCTAGACAAGAGATCTATTAGTCAACCTTTAATGTGGAGATGGTACTTGATCTGATCTAGACAAGAGACAGAAAATGTTGAAGATCTATTACAGTCAATCTTCAATGTGGAGATGGTACTTGATCTGATCTAGACAAGAGACAGAAAATGTTGAAGATCTATTACAGTCAATCTTCAATGTGGAGATGGTACTTGATCTGATCTAGACAAGAGACAGAAAATGTTGAAGATCTATTACAGTCAACCTTCAATGTGGAGATGGTACTTGATCTGATCTAGACAAGAGACAGAAAATGTTGAAGATCTATTACAGTCAATCTTCAATGTGGAGATGGTACTTGATCTGATCTAGACAAGAGACAGAAAATGTTGAAGATCTATTACAGTCAACCTTCAATGTGAAGATGGTACTTGATCTGATCTAGATAAAAGACAGAAAATGTTGAAGATCTATTACAGTCAACCTTCAATGTGGAGATGGTACTTGATCTGATCTAGACAAGAGACAGAAAATGTTGAAGATCTATTACAGTCAACATTCAATGTGGAGATGGTACTTGATCTGATCTAGACAGACAGAAAATGTTGAAGATCTATTACAGTCAACCTTCAATGTGGAGATGGTACTTGATCTGATCTAGACAAGAAACAGAAAATGTTGAAGATCTATTACAGTTAAACCTTCAATGTGGAGATGGTACTTGATCTGATCTAGACAAGAGACAGAAAATGTTGAAGATCGATTACAGTCAACCTTCGATGTGGAGATGGTACTTGATCTGATCTAGATAAGAGGCAGAAAATGTTGAAGATCTATTACAGTCAACCTTCAATGTGGAGATGGTACTTGATCTGATCTAGACAAGAGACAGAAAATGTTGAAGATCTATTACAGCCAACCTTTGATTTAAATACAATAATTAATTATTAAGCACGAGGCAGACCAAGAACACGATGGATAGATAACATCTCAGAGTCCCCGCGAAAGCATGTACTGACAGCGCCAAGCGCAATGCACCTGGCACAAGATAGAAAACTAACTCTTCCCACGATGCTTCACAGCAAATGTGGTTAAGATAAGATAAGATAATTATTCTGTGTATGATTTGAAACAAAGCTATCTGATCCTAATGCCATTGTGTCACCACCTCTCTTGTACTTCTAGGTCTCCAGAGCAGTTCAGCATTTGGTTCCCTGGCTGGTTCTAATAGTGCTGGACCTGCTGTTACTGCAGGCAGTGCAGGAGCTATATTCAAGCTGCCTCAGAACATTGTGGCTGAGGCTGATTCTACTGGTAATATTATTATGTTTCTGCCAGGAAACCCCATCACATTTAATCATTCTGTCATCCATACTCCTCTGATTCTTGTCTTCTTCCTCCAAGACCAGATAGATAGAAATACATTATATGTAATAAAAAAGCAACTTGCAAACACATGCAGGTATTACCACTACATGATATTGATCCGTAAGATAAAGAGCTCAACCTCTGCTGAATCATTGAAGAAGAAGATTGCACTGTTAACTTTTCATGGACCAGGGTGAGGATCTAAACTTCAAATACCGTCAGAGAAGGCACACCTGTATGGTTAGGGGCACAGATAATAAGGAAATTAGGCCTTCATGCAAAATTCAATCAGAAACACCATACCAGACTCTCTGACGATGCCTGAATTTACAGTGGGCAAACGCAAGTAAGAGAAGTAGACCAAGGCAAAAGCAATGTTTTTACAAGCCATTTTTTATAACTATTACTTTATCCCTCTGTGTGTGCGGGTTCAATTCAGCGGGATGGCAGAAAAAGCCACAGGTTCCCCAGATTTACGGTGTTCATGGCACCGGCAGAAGGAGTTCGATGTCCATGACACGAGCCGAAGAGCTTTCAGCTCAAGTGCTTCTGGATCGAGGAAAAAAAAAAAAAAGAACTATTACTTTATTATACAGACAGCTGTTATTAGTTTTGTCACAAATCTTATGTTTTTCTGTTTATGAAACATGAACCATATATCTAAATTTATATAATTGAATATTCTGTTTATCTACATTATTGAAATGTTTCTGAATAAGATAAGGAAAATGCAAAATGATTTTTAGCCAGAAGGAAAAAAAAATAGTAACATGAGAACAAACTTGTCACTTACCTTATCTTATCTTATCTTATCTTAACCCCATTTGCCGTGAAGCGTCGTGGGGAGAGTTAGTTTCCTATCTTGTGCCAGGTGTGTTGCGCTTGGCGTTGTCAGTCCATGCTTTCGCAGGGACTCTGAGATTTATCTATCCATCTTGTTCTTGGCCTGCCTCGTGCTCTGCGCCCTGAGTGTCGATTATTATAGGCACGTGATGGTAGTAAATGTGGTTCCATTCTCATTAGATGGCGAACCACTTGAATCTTTGCTTCTCGATGTACTGTATGCATGGTATAGTACCAACGATGCTTCTGATATTCTCGTTTCTCACTCTATCTCGCCTTGTAACATTGACAGCTTTTCGTAGACATCTCATTTCACATGTTGTAATCTTTCTTTCTTGTGTCTTAGTCAGGGGCCATGTTTGGCACTGATAGCAGAGAGTTGGAATAAATATGCAGTTTATCAGTTGTCGTTTGACTGCCATGTTAATGCTTGGATGTTTTAATAGTGGTGACAGTTGGTATGTCACTGCATTTGCCTTCTGGCATCTAGTCTCGATTTCTCTGTCCATCTTTCCATCTGCTGTGAATATACTCCCGAGATATTTGAATTCTGGAGTCTGTTGTATTTTGACATTATTCACGTGTATATTTAGTTGACCTGTTGACCTGCTTATTGTCATGACTTCTGTTTTGGAGGTGTTAATTTTCATGTCATATTTTTCGCATGTGGCTTGCAGGGCATTTATGTGTTGTTGAAGTTTGTTTTCGTTGTTGTAAATTATACTCTGATCATCTGCAAAGAGTAGTTCGTTTATTAAATTGTAGTTGTTATCGAGGTTGTTATCTGTCTTGGTTTCTTGCGTTATCCTGTCTATGTAAATATTGAAAAGTATAGGCGAAGCACACATCCCTGCCTTACTCCTGATGATAATTCAAATTCGTCTGTCAGGCCGTCGCTTGTTGTACTACGCTTGAGCATTTTTGGTATAGCGCTCTAATATTGTCTAATAGTTGGCCCTGAATTCCATATTCACTTAGTATGGTCCATAGTTTGTTTCTGTTTATTCTATCAAAGGCTTTTTCTTGGTCTATGAATGCTAAGTTGAGCTGTTTGTCATATTCTATGGTGTTTTCGCTGAGTTGCCTTAGTGTGAACAGGGCATCAGTGCAACTCTTTCCCTTTCTGAACCCAAATTGAGCGATGTTCAGCTGTGGTTCTATTATAGGTTTGATTCTAGATTCCAAAATTTTAGCATATAATTTCCCAACATGACTTAATAACGATATGCCTCTGTATGTATTGCATTCTCTTTTGTTGCCCTTTTTTTCCATATTGGTATTATGATGGCTTTCTGCCAATCTTTGGGGACTTCTCTTTCTGTCCAGGCTGACTTGAAGATTCTATGAATCCATTGTATTCCTGTTTCTCTGCATGCCTTGATTGCTTCATTGGTTATACCGTCTATGCCTGCTGTCTTGTGGCGTGGACTCTTCTTCACAACTTCTTCTATTTCTTGGATGAGTATATTTGGTTCTTCTATGTTTGTGTTATTTTTAAATCTATTCGCAATTGATGTTGGTGGTTGGTTAAGTAGTTCTTGGAAGTATTCTTTCCATCTTTTCTTCCTTCCGTTTGTATTAAATATCCGTGTACCGTTTTTATCATTAATAATGTCAGTGGGGTTGAAACTTTCGTCTCTTATCCTCATGGAATTGACACTTTTGAAAAAAAATTTGTGGCTGTTCTTTGCATAGTAATGACAGTTGTTCTCCGTATTTTTCCCACGATTCTGTCTTTGATTTTTGATTACTTGTTTACTTTTTGATTTACTTGTCACTTACCACTGAATTTAAATATATCCTATACATCTTCAAGCCATAAAATATGTTTCTGTTCATACTACATCCATATTTACACAATCCAGAAAAGTTGAATTATTTTTTATGAAGAAATAACATTTTTTTAGTTTTTGTGTCCGAAGATGAGGCCTTTATTTCATGTCGAAACTGCATGTAAATAAATCAGTTGAATTTTTTCAGATTTTATCACAGTTTACTAAACAAAAATCGAAAACAGCTATGGTCCACACATGAAGTTTAAAATGACAAATAACCTTAGGTTAAATTAATAAATATGAACTAGAATATAAATTTACTACAACTGTTGAACTCTTAGATTACTGAATGCCATTCTACTTGGTGTTTGTAAATTGTCGTCTAACACAAATACCACATAACGTGACACCTGGACGTCAAGAGTTAATATAGTAGACAAACTGTAATCATATACTGAGGACTTTGTTTATCATCTTTCAGCATTCACACCACTCAAGACAACAGTCCAGGTGTCTTCTGTACAAGGAAGTGCGCAATCGAACCTCGTCACTACTTCAGCATTGTCTGGGAAAAATTTATTTGGGGCAAAAGCGGCAACTGGTGAGTGAGGAGTTATTTTTAGCAATGTGTTTGTTAAATGTGGTGGTAGTGTTATACATGATGTATGCATACTGATGGTTCCTGTAGCTCGCTGGTTAAACACACTCCTCTCTCTGCTCCTCGAGCATCCAGCTCTAACTGATATACTCTAGTTATTGGTTACTGAACTGACGTCACAGTACTTGGTGCAGACCCATAGGTGCTCAGTCTCCCCCAATAGATGTCGAAGGGTATGCATTCTGATGGTTCCTGTGGCTGGCTAAACACACTCCTCTCTCTGCCCCTCAAGCATCCAGTTCTACTTGTACAACATGTAATTCCAAACTCCTTAAATCACTGGATTGATTCAACGTCGATTTTAGTGTCCTCATCCAACAGTAGGTCTCCAAGCGACCAAAGAACATCCCCTTATCCACCTAAACTCCTGGCAATCAATGCAAGTCTGTCCGCTCTATCATTGCAGTGAACACCCACAATGCAGATATCACTGGAATGAAAAATAGAGCAGTTCAGTTATTCGGATAACAAATTTTTACTACATATAAGATATTTTTAAAAGAAATTAATTATGCGAATTATCAAAGTAACATTAGCTTTTAAAATCCTAAATAAAATATTGAACTGCAAGTTATATAGTATTAAAACTAAATTAAAAATTTTCAATTCCAATGTTGTATCAATCCTAACATATGCCAGCAAGAGTTGGAAAATGACTAAAGATATAGAAGGAAAGTTGAATACATTTGAAAATAGATGTTTGCAAAAAATATTAAACATAAAATGGGATGAATTCAGAAGTGATGAAATCAGAGAAATGTCTGATCAACCACTACTAACTGTTATAAGAAAGAGAAGATGGAGATATGCTGGGCATACTCTGAGAAGAACTGATCAAAGAATCACAAAGCAAGCATTGAAGTGGGAGGCAAATTATTTAAGAAAGAAGGGACTTTCTAAGGAAACAAGAAATTAACTTTACTGAGAAAGGTGAGAAATATCATACTCAATTCCATGGAAGATATTGAATGATTTGTTCAGGATAGAATGATATGGAGAAATTGCTTAATAGGCTATATGTAGCGTATAATGGTACTAGAGAAATATGATAATGATCCTTCAAGAAGCAAGCAAGTCATAAAACAGAAGGTGTGATGTTTTGTAATCTTTTTCTCAAAACTCCACTTGAAGCAAAAGGCATCAATAAATGTCACCTTCCCTGAACCATCTTGAGCAAGTCTGCTTAGTTCATTCCCACCTTCATGTCTCTTTAGGTCCTCCATTACCATTCTTTTCGCTCAATTTCTATTTCAGAGTGACATATGGGTGTCTGATGATCTTCTGCATTCTTAATGTTTGTTCTAACCACTTCCATCTTCTCATTTTTATTTCCTCGCTGATATTGCCTCGTTGATGCCTTTGCATAAGGTTATCTCAGTTTAAGTATTTTTTAAAATTATAACGAATTTGGAGAATTTTTAAAATAACACTTTCATAAACCTTTGATCTGCATTAAAAAAGAACTAAACATTTTGTAAATTGTTTTCGTTGATTTTAACGCAAAGTTTTTGTTTTACATCCCAGCTCCATTCTTTGGTGGACCTGCTGTGTTTGGGGACAAATCAGGACAGCAGCTGTCATCCAGCGGACAGCAGCTGTCATCCAGCGGGCAGCAGCTGTCATCCAGCGGGCAACAGCTGTCATCCAGCGGGCAGCAGCTGTCATCTAGTGGACAGGGTTTAGTGTTGGTTCTCAGCGACACCATCAAGGACAGTCGGATTCAGCGATTTAGCAGAGAAGTTATCACAGCAGACCAAACAAGAGAACTTGCCAGAAGTTGGAGTTCCTTCATCAGGTATGGATATTGATATTGGTTGTTTCTTAGTAAGTACTTGTTGAGTAGTCTCTTGTTGAACTTGTCTCCACTCGGAGACAGTGGATGGCTTGTTGAACTTGTCTCCACTCGGAGACAATGGATGGCTTGTTGAGTAGTCTCTTGTTGAACTTGTCTCCACTCGGAGACAGTGGATGGCTTGTTGAACTTGTCTCCACTCTGAGACAATGGATGGCTTGTTGAACTTGTCTCCACTTTCCAGAGACAATGGATGGAAACTTGTTGAACTTGTCTCCACTGCGGAAAGACAGTGGATGCTTGTTAATAATCTCTTGTTGAACTTGTCTCCACTCGGAGACAATGGATGACTTGTTGAACTTGTCTCCACTCGGAGACAGTGGATGCTTGTTGAACTTGTCTCACTCGAGACAATGGATCTTGTTGAACTTGTCTCCACTCGGAGACAATGGATGCTGTTAATAATCTTGTTGAACTTGTCTCCACTCGGAGACAATGGATGGCTTGTTGAACTTGTCTCCACTCGGAGACAATGGATGGCTTGTTGAATAATCTCTTGTTGAACTTGTCTCCACTCGGAGACAATGGATGGCTTGTTGAATAATCTCTTGTTGAACTTGTCTCCACTTGGAGACAATGGATGGCTTGTTGAATAATCTCTTGTTGAACTTGTCTCCTACTTGAGACAATGGATGGCTTGTTGAATAATCTCTTGTTGAACTTGTCTCCACTCGGAGACAATGGATGCTTGTATATTTGAACTTGTCTCCACTTGGAGACAATGGATGACTTGTTGAACTTGTCTCCACTCGGAGACAATGGATGACTTGTTGAACTTGTCTCCACTTGGAGACAATAGATGGCTTGTTGAACTTGTCTCCACTCGGAGACAATGGATGGCTTGTTGAACTTGTCTCCACTCAGAGACAATGGATGGCTTGTTGAATAATCTCTTGTTGAACTTGTCTCTACTTGGAGACAATGGATGGCTTGTTGAACTTGTCTCCACTCAGAGACAATGGATGGCTTGTTGAACTTGTCTCTACTTGGAGACAATGGATGGCTTGTTGAATAATCTCTTGTTGAACTTGTCTCTACTTGGAGACAATGGATGGCTTGTTGAATAATCTCTTGTTGAACTTGTCTCTACTTGGAGACAATGGATGGCTTGTTGAATAATCTCTTGTTGAACTTGTCTCTACTTGGAGACAATGGATGGCTTGTTGAATAATCTCTTGTTGAACTTGTCTCTACTTGGAGACAATGGATGGCTTGTTGAATAATCTCTTGTTGAACTTGTCTCTTCTTGAGAGACAATGGATGGCTTGTTGAATAATCTCTTGTTGAACTTGTCTCTACTTGGAGACAATGGATGGCTTGTTGAATAATCTCTTGTTGAACTTGTCTCTACTTGGAGACAATGGATGGTCTTGTTGAACTTGTCTCTACTTGGAGACAATGGATGGCTTGTTGAATAATCTCTAATGAAATTGTGACATATCCTTGACAGGATGTTGCCATCAACCACAGTAAAGTCATTGATTTTCTAGGCACCACTTAATCCTTCCTCCTTTCTTTCGTTCGCTTGAAATATGTCTATATATTCAATGTTGTCATTTGTATGAACTTCGCTGTCTTTTGTAGCTCACACAGATATCCGTGTAGTTTTCTGTTGAGGACCACTTAATTAGTTTGCCATTGCTTTCTGAGCGGTGAGGTCTATTTTTTACCGTTCCTAAAACTCCATAAGAACAAATGCTCCACACTGCCCGCCACGGAGTTTGAACCCAGGTACTCTTGTGTATGATCGAGCTCACTGCCGCTAAGCCACATACGCCTAGTTTGTGAATTAGGTAAACAAAAATGCTCTGTTGAATTCTTCCACAATCTTGTCTAAATTGTCATTTTTCCTCAGCGTCACCTTCATCGCAGTCACCTTCATCAACTGCAGGATCACCATCTGATGTCTCAAGTGCTGCCAATGCATTCAGCTTTTCCCAAGCTGCCGCAGGATTTGAAACCCCATCGCTTGGAGGTACTGTCTGTTGCTATTTACATTTACTACTGGACAGCTCCCACAAATTTTTATTGGTTTTCCATTTTTCATGTTTTAATTTTATTAGAATGTGTTTGTCTTTCAAGTGACATTTTGGAGTAATTCCTTTAATGTGGCTAAGCTTGTCTGTACATATTAGTGTGGCAAATTTTGTGTGGACATCAGTGTGGCTGAAGTCATCTGTAGATCGGTGTGAACAAATACATCAGTGTGACTGTAGTATTTACAGAACTATAAACTATCTCATTAAAACAAACCAAAAATACTGTCCTTACTGCCTGTAAAACCGCTTGTTAGGGCGGTGTAGAACAGGGGGACATGATCCTGAGCAATTTAATGGCCACATGGCTAGGGCAGTCACTGTGAAACTGTTCAGGTTAAAATTTTTCTTTTATGCTCCTGGCAGAAAAAAATCCTTGACTTTACTGTGGATTGAACACTAGTCTCCCAAGGAGCTACGCTATAATCCATTCGACCAGACGCTTCTCTACCTCATTCATATGCCCGTCTGCCCAGCGTGGTCGTAGTGCGTTGGACTACGGGTGACTATCCCTCTGTGTGTGCGGGTTCAATTCGCGGGATGGCAGAAAAAGCCACAGATTCCCCAGATTTACGGTGTTCGTGGCACTGAACCGAAGGGTTCAGATGTCCATGGCGCCGAGCCGAAGAGCTGAAAAGCTCAAGTGCTTCTGGATCGGGGAAAAATAAAATCTCATTCATATAGCATGTAATTGTAAATTTACAGAAGATCTAACTTCATATAACAGGAGATTACTAAACACATAGCTTGAAAATTGTTATTAAAGAATATTTGGAAACTGCGACCATTGCTGTCCATTCTCAAACATTTTATTGTAAATTTTTTGTTTTCCTTGGATAGGTAAACCAACAACAAGTATATTTGTTAGTCCTGTCGCATCAACTGGTGGCTCAACGGCAGCTGTGACAAGTGTTTTTGGAGGCAAATCACCACCGGATGGAGGAAGCAAATTTAGTTTTGGAACAACTCCCTCTGCTGCTTCAGCAGGTCTGTGTCACCTGCAGCTTGTTCCTTTTTTATGTGTACCTCCACCATCAATTTGTCCATGTGTTTTTTTTGCAAATGTTTTACAATTGTTATATACCTCTTGTACCGTTATATGTTACATATTGCCTGCAAGCAATTTCTCAATACTGCTCTATCCTAGGCAACTCGTTCAATCTCTTCTATGGAATTGAGTCCAGTATTTCTTGCCTTTCTCAATAAAGTTCGCTTCAGGGTTTCACTAGGGCGTCCATTCTTTCTTGAACCCCTTGTCTCCCACTTCAATGTCCGCTTTGGTATTCTTTGATCATTTCTTCTCAAGGTATGCCCAACATATGTCCATCTTCTCTTTCTTATAACAGTTGTTACTAGTGGTTGACCAGACATTTGTTCTCAAGATATGCCCAACATATGTCCATCTTCTCTTTCTTATAACAGTTGTTACTAGTGGTTGACCAGACATTTCTTCTCAAGGTATGCCCAACATATGTCCATCTTCTCCTTCTTATAACAGTTGTTACTAGTCGTTGACCAGACATTTCTTCTCAAGGTATGCCCAACATATGTCCATCTTTTCCTTCTTATAACAGTTGTTACTAGTGGCTGACCAGACATTTCTTTTATTTCATCACTTCCCGAATTCATCCCATTTTTTGTTCATTATGTGCATGATTTGCTAACTTAATTTCTCTCAATATGTTCCTAATATGTCATTTCTGTCAAATGTCGTTACTGCCTGTAATACCGCTTTTTAGGACGATGTAGGACAGTGCGGACATGAGTCTGAAGAATTTAATGGTCGCATGGCTAGTGCAGTCACGCAAAAATGTTCAGGTTATAATTTTTTCTTTATGCCCGCTACAAAAAAAATTCTTAATATCTCATTTATGTCAACACATTTCTAAATGGTCTAAAGCTGAAGGATTTACTTCATTGCACCAGGTATTACCCCTTATGGTTTAGACCCTCCCTGCAGATATGACACTCCACCTGCCCAGAGTATTGCACGAAGCACAAACCCTGTAGCTCCGTCAACAATACTAGAAATCGCTGGAAAAAAATGTACACGTGAACAGAGCAGGCGATTCGGATTCGACAGCTCGCATTCAGAATGTAAGACAATGGCTTAGCCACAGGTACGCATTAATATGTAATTTTTGTCAATACGTTTCTAATATTTAATTCTTGTTATCTCTTACTTGATATCTTTCCTCTCCAGGTTTTGGATTCAGCACATCATCTAATCCACCAGCACCTAATACATTTTCAGTCTTTGGAAATGCAGCAACAACACCCTCCTCCTCATCAGCAACTCCGTCTGCGGTGAGCACATCTCCGTCCCACACAAAATCTGAGAAAATTGCTGCCAGTTCTGGTGTGTTGGATAACATACTTGGGAGCACACCAGCTGAGGTCAGTTGTATGTCAGTGCATATGTCGGTCTGTTTTGTCTTTTGTTATATGAATCGTGAACTTTAATTTTAGCTGCTGGTTGCTGGTAACATACTCACAAAGCATTGATTAATTGATAGGATCATCATCATTTCACATTGGTGAATAACCATGTGTGCTCCGATCACTTTCTTACACATTAAGATCTCATTGGCAGTGCACGACCTCTGTAGCACCGGCGAGGGTCCCGATACGTAATTTAGAAGATGGTAAAAATATTTAGTAGCAATTTTATATTTTAAAATCTTTCTAATGAATTTTGCAGGGATAGAGTCTTTCCAGCCTGCTCTTCTCAATTTTGAACGCCATTGGTTCTTTTACATGTCAACTTTTACATGGGACCTACGTTTTATCATCCGTCTCCGATAGGACTAGGAACATGATCTGACCTACACTGAGATCTCTTGAAAAATATCCAGATGGCTCCGGGTACCATAAAGCGTTAGTATGAGCAACATGACTGCTATAGTGTGCCTGCTGGTTGTCTCTCACTTCAACAGTTTCTTGTTTAACAAAACTGCTGCAACCAATTCCACTCACACAACTGCTGCAACTACTACCAATACCACAGCTGCTAACACTCGCACAACTCTACTTTTACAATTGCTACCCTTTGCATTGCTACCACAGCTACTAGGTCCCAACTACCACTTCTATCACTGAACCAACTGCCACAACTACTAGCACTCACAAATCTATTTATTTTACGACAGCAGTTACCTCGTCCTAAGTCACCATGACTACTTCCACCTCTACTAAAATTTTATCAAAACTTCTACCACTTTTACCACTACCAGTTCTTTCACTCCTACTGTTACCACAACAGCTATTACTGCTACTACCACAACTAATACTACTTTCATTGCCACTTATACCACAAGTACTATTACAACTACCACCTCTACCACTTCTGCCTTATCACTGCCTGCCTCTACTGCTGCTACTTCAACCACTATACAAGTACTATTACAACTACCACTGCTACCTCAACCATTACCACTGCCGCTTCTACCACTACCACTTCAAAAACTATACCACATGTACTATAACTGCTACTTCTTCCACTGCTACTTCTACCACTGCTACTCTCTCTTCAAGTTTTATTTCAACCACAAGTTTTTTCATTGAATATATTGTTTGTTGCAGGTTCCTGTTGCCACAAGCAGTCTCTGGGGTGTGTCATCTGTACAGGATGCCTCTCTCATCACTTCCAGCCAACGCTATCAGAAGCTGTAGCTGTACCACCCACATTTGGTTCTACTGCTTCAGTTGCTCCAGCATCATCTAGTGATTCCTCTAAACCAGCATCATCACTTTTCTTTGGGGGTGGAAGTTCTACAGCTTCAACTACTTCCATTTTTGGCCTCTCACCTGCCAAAGGAGTAGCATCAACACCATCAGTCTTTGGTGGTGTGTCATCTTCAACTACTGCACCACCACTATTTGGTACCACAGCAGCAGCATCATCACCATTTGCTACTGCATCATCACCATTTGCTTCTGCATCCACAGCACCTCTATTTGGCTCAAGTTCAGCGACGACTGCAACATCTGTATTTGCAGCCGGTACCACTTCATCTTCAGTATTTGGTGGTGGCGCAGCATCCTCATCATCTGTATTTGGTGGTGGCTTAACAACAACGTCATCTCCATTTAGTAGTGCGGGTGCAACTATGTTTGGGGACACCAGCGCTGCAAAACCAGCCAATTTGTTTTCTAACACAGCAGACTCTTCAACTCCTTCCTTCAGCTTTACTACAACACCTGTTGCCTCAGGTAAAGTGCTTGTTCGGGTCAGATCTCCTGGTTTATTTTTATGATGCATGTGAGATGAAAAATGTACAGAATAATCCAATCTTCTTCAGCGATCTCTGGTCATGTGGTTAGTTTACTGTGGACCAAAAACTGGGCAGTTTTGTCTTATCCACATGTGCCATGGAGCGTCGTGTGAATTTTCAGTTTTCTATTCTTTGCCATGTGTGATGCATCTGTAGTTGTTAAAGTCTTTGATGTCGCAGGATATCAGTGATATTATCTATCCATCGGGTTCTTGGTATTCCTCTGGGTTGCAGGTTGTTACAGGCGCAAGATGGCAGTAGATTTGGTTTTATTCCCATTAGGTGACCAAACCATTTTATTTATTGTCTTCTAATTGTTTGATGCATGGTGGATTCAATGACATTTCTAATGTTCTCATTTCTCAACCTATCCCGTCTTATAACATTGATGGCTTTTCTTAAACAGTTCATTTCACATGTTGTGATCTTTCTTTCTTGGGATTTAGGTAGGGACCATGTTTGACATTGATAACACATAGTCGGTAGAAATATGCAATTTATTAGTTGTCTCTTGACTGCCATGTCTATGTTTGTATGTTTGAGCAGTGGAACAGTTGATATGTCACTGCATTTTTGCCTTTTTCATTTAGTCTCGATTTCTCTGTGTCCATTTTACCATCTTTTGTAAAAATACTTTTAAGATATCAGAATTCTGGGACCTGTGTGATTTTTGCATTGTTCAAATGTGTTTTGATTGGGTTGGTTGATCTACTTATTCTCATAGCTTCTGTTTTGGTGTTAATTTTCATGTTGTATTTTTCACAAGCAGATTGTAATGCAGTTATGTGTTGTTTTCCGCAGAGGTTGAACCAGGTACACTTGGGTTGTGATCTAGCTCACTATTGTTTAAGCTACAGATACATATGTATCTTGTGAGATATATACCAAAACAATGAACCAATAATGTTCTTTCTTGTCTGCTCAGATATTTACCTATGAAATTTATTTATATACAATCTCTGTCTGACAGTGTTTGGCAACCCTTCAACTCCTGCTGACTCAACTACCGGAGTGTTTGGTAGCGGTGGCGGCACTGGGGGTCTGTTTGGATCTAGTGGCACTCCAGCTGCAGCATCTGCAGGAACAGGATTGTTTGGAACTGGTTCAGCGTTTAGTTCCAGCACTCCCAATCAGCAAGGTATCTTTGTCTTGTCAACCAACAGCAGCTGTTTGTCTCTGCAACTTACATGCATCTGTTGAACATACACCATCCCAGTGAACATACAACAGCAGCTGTTTGTATCAGTGTCTGAAACCTATATACATCAGTTGAACATGCACCATCTATCATTTATTGAATATGCAACATCTTTTGAATACAGAACATCAATTGGATATCCAACATCTATTAGATATACAACATTTGTTGGACATTTAGCTTCCATTGAATATACAGCGTCCATTGAACATATCGAAATAGAGGAAGACTGCAGTAAAACTTGGTAAATAGTGAAACATGTACAAACAAAGTACTATAGTTTTACAAAATACATAAACAGTGACGATAACAGCAACGTTTCGACCAAAAAGGCCTTTATCAAAACGAGACAAACAGGAGTGACAAATTAAATGAAACACAAATGGACGACCAAATACCAACGTATCTAGGAAAATCTGGAATAAAAACGAATAACGAAATAAATGTAACACAAAAACACACATAAAAACTAGAAATAGAAAAGAAACAATGAAACATCTAGTAAATATATAACTTGAATACATGCAACATATACCCATATAGATTATAAAGCATGGGAAGAGAAAGTACTAAGAAGCATAAGAATGTAATACATGCAACATATACCCATTGAACATACAACATTTATATTTTGAACACAACTTTTTACAAATATCTGCAACTATGACCGAGGACACCTGCAACTATGACCACTGACACCTGCAACTATGACCGCGACACCTGCAACTATGACCCAACGACACCTACATCTATGACCCGATGACACCTACTGCTTCCAAGTAAACCACCAAAATTGTACAGCTGTGAATGTTGTCCATCTGTCATCTTCATGTCAACCATACACTGTAATCTTACTTTCCACCTTCAGGATCTGTATTTGGGCAGACTACAACCTCTGCTGGTTTTGGTGGCTTTGGACAGCCTTCTAGCTCTGGAGTGGGAGTAGGCTCAACACTTTTTGGACAAAGTTCTGCATTTGGGCAACAGCCATCCAGGTTTGATCTCTCTTTCTCTCTCATTCTCCCTCGCTCTCTTTTTCTCACACTAGTTAAGCATTAGAGAAATATGATTGATTGAATGATTGCTGGACTCATATAGTCATTGCACTTTGATGATGAATAACCTTGTGTTTTGTCTCATAATTGCACATGAAGACCTTGACTACAGTGCACACTCTAGTACTTTTTTCTTTCTGTTCTCTAATTCCGTTTTGCCTCACAGCGTCAGGATAAGATGGGATTTATGGAACGAGCTTTTATGTGCGCTTCATAAACAGTGTCCTTCACTATCCCTGTTATTTCTGAGGTTCACCTTTTGCATGGACATCCTTTTGCTTTGTATCCACTATATCGGAGTAGCATTGCTCTTTGAGGAGCACCACCTGTTGGTAATCTACTTATGTGGCCGAACTATTTAATTTGTTGTTTCTTGATGAAACTCAGTACCGATGTTGTACACACTTTTTTTCTGATGTCTTCATTTCTACACCGGTCTCTTCTTGTTACTGCCAGCTTTCTGTATAACCTCTGCTGTGATTAGTTTTCTTTTTTCGTTTGATGTCAGCATCCAGGTTTGGCGCTGATAGTATAATGCCGGAAAAATTAATATGTTGTACAATGCTCTTTTAGTGTTCTTGGTGACATGCTTGCATTAAAAAATTTGTCCCAAGATTTTATTTGTATTATTGCATCTATGTTGGATTTCATTAGTTATTCTTCCATTTTCTGAAAAAAGGCTTCTCTGATATATATATATAACTTGTTTTAGTTGATGTTTGTCGATGGAGATAGTGTGGGCACCATTCTTCTTCAGTTTCAACTCCCAATGGAGCACAGGTTTTCAACAAACTTCTTCCAGCCCTTCTTCTCTCTTGTCATCTCTTCCAATTCTTACCACTTGTTGCCTAGTTCATATGTACGGTTCGCACTGCAACGGGTCACCCCATAATTGCTCCATTCCTGTGCCAACGAAAATCACACGAAATGCTAACAACTGTATCCTGTGTGAACAAATTCCAGAATGAAACAGCAGGTACCGCCACAAAAAGCAACCTGCACCGCATAAAGCATATGGCTGTCGCTAAAAGTGTCAACACAAAACTCTTCATCACTTGAATAACAATTCATGTCGAAGGGAACATCAATCACGACAAAATCCAGCTTTCTGCACACGCAAGATCACTGCATCCTGTAGATTGAGTCGGTTTGTCATAACCGCTGTCCGCCATTTTCTGAATAGCCACAACAAAAGCACAGTTGACACAGCAAAAAGCATTCCATGTAACATTCATAGCTCACCTATCCTTTTAATATCAATCTCCAGCTCTCTTCTCCAGATATTTCTAGGCTTTCCCCTACTCCTCTTTTCCTGCGGGCTCCAAAACAACGCATGTCTTGCAATGCTTCCGGTTTGTTCTCAATATGTGTCCTATCCATCGCCAGCATCTCTTCCTTATCTATTTTTGTTCCACTGATATCTGCTTAGGAGTTACCAATAACAGCCTGAAATCATAGTGAAAATATTTCTCTTAACGATCATTGACATGAGAAACTCCAAAGAAAATGATATAACTAAGTATGACCTAATAGTTGCTGCCATAATTCTTCTTCACGCCCAGGGAGACATAGAGGCAACCAAGCTCTTCCTAGTCCTCCTATCCAAGGCCATATTTTCCTGATCTCCCCACTTTCGCCCCATTTTCTTGCGTTCCGTCTCCAACTTCCACATTTTCCTGGGTCTACCCTTACCTTTATTACCCTGAGGGTTCCATCAGGAGGTCTCCTCAGTGAGTGTCCTATCCATCACCACTTTCTGCCCTTTATCTCTTGTTCCACCTGCCATTGTCCTTCTCTATCCCAGGATTCTTTGTTTGTGATCCTGTCATACCATCGTAGATAAAGTACCCTACGCAGTCATCTATTGATAAATGTCTGCAACTCTTTGGTGTTTCCTTAGTTGGTCTCTGTTCCATACAGAAGGACAGCCTTGGCATCTGAGTTAAATATCCTTATCTTAGTTTTATTCCTGATCATCCTGATGCTTTCAGTATCACTAATATTCTTCTATTGGCAGCTCTTCATCTGGATTTGGTTTTGATGGTCTAGGAGGCAAACCATCAGAAGAGAAAGCCAAACTGAATGTGTTTGGATCCCCTCAAGTGTTTGGAAGCTCATCTGGCCAAACTACCAGTAAGTAGATTCGATTTATTTTTCCTTTCTCTAAAGCACAAAATTAACAAAAATCTGTAAGATGCAAAACAACCTGGAGAGGAACAGTAGAACAAGAACTGAAAGAAATAAAACATATCTGGAAAACAATACAGGGGACTGCCAAGAATGGAGAAAAATGGTGTGCATTTGTTGCTGCTCTAAGCGCCAGACATTTTACAGGCTAGGGAAAGAGATGCAGTGATTTGGTTATTGGTTAATTAACTGACGTCACAGCACTCGGGGCAGACCCATAGATTCTCAGTCTCCTCCACAACAGATTTAGAATGGGATGCATGCTGATGGTTCCTGTGGCTCGCTGGTTAAACACTTCTCTCTCTGCCCTCAAGCAACCAGCTCTACTTGTACAAGTAATTCCAAACTCCTTAAATCACTTAATTGATTCAACGCCTATTTTTCTTCTTCTTCTGCATTCTCACAAGATTGGGATTTCGGATTCTCTAATAAAGGCAGCTGTCTGCCTCAGATTATCAGCAACACCATACAGTTTGTCTTGGGCGCTGGTGTACGTAGGCCACCTCTTTCTTCTCAAGTCTGCATACTGGGGGCAGTTTTGTAGGATATAATTCCTATGATTTCTGCTTCCCCGTTTGTGCCGACCTCTTCCCACAGTAAGTTATAGCCGCCCTTGTGATGGTAGATCTGACATTCTTACTGCGTGGCTAAATCTCAGAGGCAGATTGGCAACCGTAGAATCCGTTATACCATTCCTCATTGTGAGGGGTCGTTGCACCATGTTAATCGCCTTACGGCCTGGTGCATCCGTTTTCTGCAAGCATTTGTTTCGGGTTAGCATTCCCTAGCGGACACGTGCATCCGATTTCAGCCAAACCTCCTTAGTCGCCTCTTACGACATGCGTGGCAGGTAACAGTGGTTCTATTCTTTACACCCCAAATTTGGGCCCCGGTAACCACTCGGGCAACGCCTATTCTAGTGTCCTCATCCAACAGTAGGTTGCTTAAGATATCGAAGAACTTCCCCCTAAATTCCCCAACAATCGATGCAAGCATGTCCACTCACTCATTGCTGAGAACACCCGCATGACCAGGACAGTTAATCCACATGAGTCTCTGTAGGTTGGAAACCTCTATATACGTCATCTACTCATACCACAACCTGCCATTCTGGATCTTTTGGAGCATCAACTGAGAATCAAAAACAACAACCTCATTAAACTGATTTTTAAGTGATTTACCAAGTTTGAAATTATATGTTGTACAAGAAGAACTGGATGCCTGAGGGACACATTAAGAAGTGTTCTTAACCAGTCAACCATGTTAACCGTCAGTATGCATGCTCTTCAACATCTGCTGCTGAAGTCTGAGCATCTGTTGGTCTGCTCGAAGTGGTATGATGTCAGTTCAGTAAACAATTACCGACCCATCACATAATTCAGACCAAATATGTAGTCTTTGATATTAGCTTGGTTTGGCACTGCAATTACAAACTGTCTCTCACAATATACATGTTGGCTTGCATTAATTGTTTAGGATGTATAAGGGGGATGATCTTCGGTCTCTAGATCTACTGTTCTGGGCATGCCAGTGTTCACTGCAACGAGAGTGAGGACAGTCTTGCAGCGATTATTGGGGGGTTTATGATGGATAAAGGGGATGTTCTTTGGTATCTTGATCTACTGTCCTGGACATGCGGATGTTTGCGGCAATGATAGAACGGGCAGGCTTGCATCTATTATTGGAGAGTTTGGGATGGATGGGGGATGTTCTTTGGCTTCTTGCTGACCTACTGTTGGATGAGGATACTAAAATTGATGTTGAATCAATCCAGCGATTTCAGGAATTTGGAATTACACGCTGTACAAGTAGAGCTGGGTGTTTGAGGGGCAGAGAGAGGCGTGTGTTTAACCAGTGAGCCACAGGACCCATCTGTATGCATACCATTCTACATCTGTTGCGGGAGACTGAGCACTTATGGGTCTGGTTGAGGTGGTATTTCATCAGTTCAGTAACCAATTACCAATTCAACATATATTTCTGACCAAATATTTTGTATTTGTGATTGTAGATCTGTTTGGCAGTGGTGGCACCAGCAGTTTTGGGGGTGGAGGTTCACCTTCTTCCTTCTCTGCCAATGCAGGAGGATTCTCTGCGCCTGCAGGAGGGGTAGCCACTTCTGGTTTTGGTGTGGCTGCCAATCAGCAGACAAGTGGAGGTAATTACCTTATCTATTCTTCATTGCTTGTGTTTCTATCAGTTCCACTCTATACTGTTTTAGCCCGATTATTCGCCACATTTTATTTTTTCACCACTCTTATTTAATCATCACACTTGGTAACTCAGCGCTCTTGTTTAATCACCTCACTTAATTATTCATTGCTCTTATTATTATCATCACACTCTATTAACCGCTCTTATTTAATTGTCATCTTGATGTTACAAGCTTCATTGTCTGTTTAGGGTTTGGAACAGCACCAGCTTTTGAGCGCCCCAGTTTTAGTGGTACATCTGTCTTTGGTAACAAGTTAGGTGGTTTTGGTTCGAGTCCAGCCTTTGGTAGCAGCCCTACCTTTGGTGCAACACCTGCCTTCTCCAACCCAGCAGGACAGACATCTTCATTTGGAGGAACTACCGGAGGGGGATTTAGTGGGTGAGTAAAACAGTGTTTGGTTGATGAGTAGGGAGACTTTTTGTGGGTCTGTAATCTGGCTTTTTTGTTGTTAAGGTTTTTTGTTAGGGAAGTATCGACTTTTTGTGGGTGAGAATGGAGGTTTTTTGTGAGTAAGCAGGCTTTAGTTGGTAAAGAGGCTTTAGTGAGTAACAGAATTGTAGTTAGGTAATAACAAGGGATTTAATTAGACAGTAAGAGAATGTCTGTAGGTTATGAGAACTTTACCTAGTCAACACAATCATGTGTACACATAAAGCCATTCAGCTCAAGGGGAAGTAACCAGAAATAAGATAATTCACATCATGTGATGCTTACATTCCAGTCTTGTTAGATAAAGACATTCATTTTGCAAACCACACAACGTCGAAACTAGGTTGTTATATTACTTTTTTTTTAAAATTGTTCCCTACTCGAAAGTGCCACAGAGTATACCAGTACGATTGAACGAGTGTCATCAATCTTTCGAATGAAAGTGCTCAGAGTTTGTTTAAGTGTGTTTGATTGTGCCATTTGGTGTTTTATGAAGGCTCCCACACTTTGGCAGTGATCAAGTGGTCACTACACTTTGATCTTAACCAAAGACAAAAGTAATTTATATTAACGTCACAAATTAAATTTAACGCTAAGGAATATCAGTATTATTAACATTTTTCATCAATAAATAACCATGGACTCATAGAAATGTGTAAAATTGCAATAAAGCTTACAGTGTTCTATCCAACATATATAAAAGTCAGCCCACATCAACAGGGATTTTTTATTTCCAAATTGAACTGTATGGTTTTACGTTACTGGGGTATGTTAGCAAGTAAGAGAATTTCTGTAGGTAAGAGGACTTTATTTAGGAACTGAGATAATTTTTAGTTAGTGACTGGAGAGCTGACTGGTTGTGTTCTAAAAAGTACTTGTTTTGTAGGGCTAGGCAATGGATTCTGTCATAAATAAGAGTTTGTGGTTCGAATCCTGTGTTTAGTAATTTGTTTTTACCGGAAACACCTAATACTTGTACACTGTCTATTTATTGATCATATTCATTGGCTCCGTTTCTTCCCCTGGGATTTTTAAAAAAAGACCTCCTTATTCTCTTCTCTAGTGGGTATCTGTAGCTTAAGCGGTGGTGAGCTCGATCACAACCCAAAGTACCTAGTTCAAACTCGGCGGCCGGCAGTTTGGAAGCAAATTTGTTCGCTATGGATTTTTGCGAACAGTAAAAATAGACCTCACCGTTCAGAAAGCAATTGCAAACTACTGCACTTATATGTGGTGCCTAGAAAATCGATTACTAGTTTATTGTGGTTGATGGCGAAGTTATGTAAAGGATATGCCACGATTTTCAGTTATAGACTAAGAGAATCTTAGTTAGTGACTAAGGGGCCTGTATGGATAAACTAAAATATTATTTCCAGATCATAATATATAAGCAGTCATTTGTGTCTCTATGTTACCAGGTTTGCCAACGCTGCGGCTCCATCCTTTGGCCAGCTTGCTCAGTCTTCACCAACTACTTCAGTCTTTGGCGGAGGTGCTGGAGCTGGGGCAGGTGGTTTTGGAGCACCCACACAGGAAGCATCATCTCCATTTGGTTCCGGGTTTGGATCCACTCAAAGCTCATTTGGGGGTGGGTCTGTATTCGGGGAAGCTGCATCCAGGCCCAGTTTTGGAGGCGGTCAGGCACAAGGTATGTTGTTTTTTTTTCAACTTGAGATTTATTTGTTTATGAAGTAGAGTCTAATTCCAACAGCAATCTTCATACCAACTTACCCCAATCTTGAAACACCCAGAAATTCCAGTAGAGATTACAGACAGATTAGAAATGCAATCTTCATACCAACACTATGCTACCAGTGCCAAACTTGAGCACTGACAAAAGAACAAGGAAAATTACCACCTGTGAAATGAGATGCTTGAGGAAAGCAGTAAATAAAACAAGAAAAGACCATATAAGAAATGAAGAAATTAGAAGAGCATTCAGAATAACAGCTGCTCTTAGATTCATTTAAAAATAGAGGTACAAATGGTTTGACCACTTGGTGGAATGAACCCGAATACATCAGCTGCAAGAGCGTACAACTTGAAAACTTGTGTTTTCATACTCCATCAGTATGATTCATAAAGTTGAAACAGGAATGGTGAGACAAAACTGGTTGGATGCACTGGTACAGACAGGGATCAGAGAAATCACCTTCATTTTTGTCCCCAGGCATGCAGGAGGTCAGTGGTAATGAACAAGCTGATAGATTGGCTGGCATGCAGGAGTCAGTGGTAATGAACAAGCTGATAGATTGGCTGGCATGCAGGAGGTCAGTGGTAATGAACAAGCTGATAGATTGGCTGGCATGCAGGAGGTCAGTGGTAATGAACAAGCTGATAGATTGGCTGGCATGCAGGAGGTCAGTGGTAATGAACAAGCTGATAGATTGGCTGGCATGCAGGAGGTCAGTGGTAATGAACAAGCTGATAGATTGGCTGGCATGCAGGAGGTCAGTGGTAATGAACAAGCTGATAGATTGGCTGGCATGCAGGAGGTCAGTGGTAATGAACAAGCTGATAGATTGGCTGGCATGCAGGAGGTCAGTGGTAATGAACAAGCTGATAGATTGGCTGGCATGCAGGAGGTCAGTGGTAATGAACAAGCTGATAGATTGGCTGGCATGCAGGAGGTCAGTGGTAATGAACAAGCTGATAGATTGGCTGGCATGCAGGAGGTCAGTGGTAATGAACAAGCTGATAGATTGGCTGGCATGCAGGAGGTCAGTGGTAATGAACAAGCTGATAGATTGGCTGGCATGCAGGAGGTCAGTGGTAATGAACAAGCTGATAGATTGGCTGGCATGCAGGAGGTCAGTGGTAATGAACAAGCTGATAGATTGGCTGGCATGCAGGAGGTCAGTGGTAATGAACAAGCTGATAGATTGGCTGGCATGCAGGAGGTCAGTGGTAATGAACAAGCTGATAGATTGGCTGGCATGCAGGAGGTCAGTGGTAATGAACAAGCTGATAGATTGGCTGGCATGCAGGAGGTCAGTGGATAATCAACATATGCTGGATCAGGCATGTGAAAGCAGGGGCATGCAGGAGGTCAGTGGTAATGAACAAGCTGATAGATTGGCTGGCATGCAGGAGGTCAGTGGTAATGAACAAGCTGATAGATTGGCTGGCATGCAGGAGGTCAGTGGTAATGAACAAGCTGATAGATTGGCTGGCATGCAGGAGGTCAGTGGTAATGAACAAGCTGATAGATTGGCTGGCATGCAGGAGGTCAGTGGTAATGAACAAGCTGATAGATTGGCTGGCATGCAGGAGGTCAGTGGTAATGAACAAGCTGATAGATTGGCTGGCATGCAGGAGGTCAGTGGTAATGAACAAGCTGATAGATTGGCTGGCATGCAGGAGGTCAGTGGTAATGAACAAGCTGATAGATTGGCTGGCATGCAGGAGGTCAGTGGTAATGAACAAGCTGATAGATTGGCTGGCATGCAGGAGGTCAGTGGTAATGAACAAGCTGATAGATTGGCTGGCATGCAGGAGGTCAGTGGTAATGAACAAGCTGATAGATTGGCTGGCATGCAGGAGGTCAGTGGTAATGAACAAGCTGATAGATTGGCTGGCATGCAGGAGGTCAGTGGTAATGAACAAGCTGATAGATTGGCTGGCATGCAGGAGGTCAGTGGTAATGAACAAGCTGATAGATTGGCTGGCATGCAGGAGGTCAGTGGTAATGAACAAGCTGATAGATTGGCTGGCATGCAGGAGGTCAGTGGTAATGAACAAGCTGATAGATTGGCTGGCATGCAGGAGGTCAGTGGTAATGAACAAGCTGATAGATTGGCTGGCATGCAGGAGGTCAGTGGTAATGAACAAGCTGATAGATTGGCTGGCATGCAGGAGGTCAGTGGTAATGACAGCTGATAGATTGGCTGGCATGCAGGAGGTCAGTGGTAATGAACTAGCTGATAGATTGGCTGGCATGCAGGAGGTCAGTGGTAATGAACAAGCTGATAGATTGGCTGGCATGCAGGAGGTCAGTGGTAATGAACTAGCTGATAGATTGGCTGGCATGCAGGAGGTCAGTGGTAATGAACAAGCTGATAGATTGGCTGGCATGCAGGAGGTCAGTGGTAATGAACTAGCTGATAGATTGGCTGGCATGCAGGAGGTCAGTGGTAATGAACAAGCTGATAGATTGGCTGGCATGCAGGAGGTCAGTGGTAATGAACAAGCTGATAGATTGGCTGGCATGCAGGAGGTCAGTGGTAATGAAAGCTGAGATTGGCTGGCATGCAGGAGGTCAGTGGTAATGAACAAGCTGATAGATTGGCTGGCATGCGATCAGTGGTAATGAACAAGCTGATAGATTCTGGCATCGACTATAACTGATTGCTGGATGGAGTTCTAGGGTTGTGAATCGAGGCTGAATGACGGAATGACATCTGGATTCAAACAGAGGTTTCAGGTTGTGAACTGCTGAGATTGAGATGGATATTGGTATAGCCCAAAAGAATGACATCCCAAATATGCAGAGTTGATTAATCAGCATCGAACTGGCGTGTTGGGTCTCGACACCTATGGACATGTCTGAGTGCTGTCATCATAGTCTTCATATAACTGATACGACCTTAACGGAATTGTCAAGAGGAAGGGCAGACCAAAAAGATGGTTCGCTGTTCATATGTACTGTCCATTACTATTAAGCTGTCCACATGTACTGTCCATTACTATTTAGCTATCTTAGACCGAGAATTAAATTTTCCTAACCCTATCTGTTGCTAGATTGCTATTCCAGACAATTCAATTTCCCATGTCTTGATTGTTACTAGGAAGCTATTCTAGACTGTGAATTAAATTGTTTATTGCATTCTTACTTGACTTTCATTAGTTATTCTTCCATTTAACTCATAGTCCTGGTAACATAAGATGCAGATCAGAAATAAAGAGCAGAATAGGGCAGGCCAAAGAAGCGTTTCAGAAAATTAGAAGTGTTATATGCAACATGCCATTGTCAATTGAGATTAGAATGAGAGTTATACAGTGCTACATAGAACCAAAACTGACACACTAATGCTATTCATGGACAATAATCAGATAGAAAAATCTCTGAGAGCCACAGAGATGTGATTTTACAGAATAATGATAATCCCATAGACTGCTAAAATAACTAATGTGGAGGTTTTGAATGAGATCAAGACACAGAGAAAGTTTATCAATATAAGAAAGAGGCCGTCATCATTTTTCGGACATTTTATGAGAAAGGAAAGTTTAGAACACATTGTAACAACCGGTAAAATTGAGGGGGAACGAGATAGAGGGAGAAAATTTTGTATAGCCTGACTTTATTGCACAGAAGAGCAAGCATCAACATCTGAGATGATAGTAAACAACAAGGACAGAGATTTGTAGAAATCCATGATTGCCTACGCATGCCTGCAAGGCACCTGATGATGATTATTCTTCCATTTGCTCCTTAGATATGTAAAGTCTTTAACTTAATTTAATGAATGTTTGCCAATGAAGATATTGCCATCATGAATTTATTTGAATTTATGTTCTCTATGGACAGGGTTTGGAGCCACTCCTTCATTTGGGTAAGTTCTTTGTGTTACTGTTTGTAATTTTTTTTCTGTTACTGTTAACTGTCACATTTATTTGGAGAGAATAGTAATGGAGGACATGGTTTCCGGAAGACAAGACGGGGGCATCAATAGCAACTGGATATAAAGAAGAAACCGTGAATATGGCGCTGGAAGGGCAGGGAAAATGCGCTAAAGATGAAGAGTTTTTCAGGCAGACTGGGATTAGATTAACGTTCTGCAAAATATATCTTATTCTTTGACGATCTCTGATCATGAGCATAATCCACTGCGGACCACAAATTGGGAAGTCAGCTTCAGGTCTGTCAGGTTTCCCCAAAGCTTACTTTTCAGGTCTACTAGACATATGGACTGTGTGGGTGTCTAGCTTAAGCAGTAGTGAGCTCGATCGTAACCCAGGAGCACCTGTTTCAATCTCAGCGCCTGGCAGTTTGGAACCAAATTTGTTTCCATAGATTGTTACAAACGGTAAAAATAGACTTCCCCATTCAGAAAGCAATGACAAACTACTGAACGTATAAGTGGTGCCTAGAAAATCAACAACTCATTTACTGTGGTTGATGGCAACATCCTGTAAAGGATATGCCACTATTTTCATTTTTTCTACTGGACGTAACCACATGTTGCTTCCCAGTTCACCCAGGAGAGGGCAGTCTTGCGTCCTATGCTACGGTGTCTGCAAAAGAAACTCAACTGAACTACAGGACTCCCTGATCTTTTACTTGGTCATCTAAATTACAAATACTACTGAAGTTGGAGTTAGGCTTGCCTGAATAGCGATGGACATTAGTGATAAGGAAAGCAAGTCTTCACTCAAAAATCAGTCAAATGCACCATATTAGATGCTATAACTATGCCTGTGATTTTAATCCTGAGTTATCTTATATTATCAAAACATGTATTGTTCATCTCACATCACATGATCAGCATAACATCACATGATCAATCTACCTTCTCATGACAAATCACCTCCCCTTCTCTTATCAAATTGCTGGTAACCATGTCGAATTAATACATTCTTCCCTTCTCTAATCCTCAGGAATAACCCAGCATTCAGCTCTCACAGGGGATGATTCCAGCAGCAATGAGAGCCTTCTACCATCTTCTAGAACATACAGTGCACAATGTGCATCGGTCAGATACTGCACTGAATTCCTACCATCTTCTAGAACAGTCAATAAACAATGAACATTGGTCGGATATGCTTCTTCTTTTGTCGTCACACTGTTACTGGGTTGTTGTCCAGTGTCATGGTTTTACTGTTTTTGTCTTGCACAGTTTTGGTGGCTTGGGTGATAGTTATTTTCTTTTTTACAGGATTCTACTATGCCATCTAATTTCTTCTTCTTTGCGTTCGTTCTTTACGACCAATTTTAATCACTTTGTGGTATGTTTGATCTTTGCCAAGAACGTGTATACGTTGCACGTTGGTTTGGTAGGCCCCTAAAACGCATAGACTTCTAAATGTTTAGGACACATGCATCCGATTTCAGCCAAACCTCCTTAGTCGCCTCTTACAACATGTGTGGCAGGTAACAGTGGTTCTATTCTTTACACCCCAAATTTGGGCCCCGGTAACCACTCGGGTGTGCCATCTAACCATCTTTTTCATGGTCTTCCTCTCTCCTTTCCAGATGTTCTGTTGTAGAAGACTATACTGTGGAGTTTGGTTGCATTCTTACCACTTCATTCTTTGTTTCTCAATATAATTCAAGCAAGGTTCTGTCCCAACTTTCTTTCTTATGCTGATGTTGGGGATTGTTCTGATACTGCACTGAATGTCTACAATCTTCTAGAACATTCAGTGCACAAGGGAACATTAGTCCGATACCGCACTGAATTGATGTTGAGAATTTGTTCACTTCTTTCTGTACTAAACTTCATCAAAAAACAACAAATTAAATGGTTCGGCCACATAAACAGATTGCCAACAGACAGTGCACCTCATATAATAATGATACTCCGATAAAGTGGATACAAAGCAAAAGATCGGCCACGCAAAAGGTACTTCTCAGAGATAACAGAGGCAATGAAAGACACTGTTTATGAAGCGCACACAAAAGCTCATTCTAGAAATATTTTCTTATCCGGATGCTGTGAGACAAAACATGATTAGAGAAAAGTAAGAAGTGACTCAGAATCCGTTGTTTATGTCATCTGTAAGTCGTTGTGTCTGAGACTGTTCTAAATAATTTGTTCAGCCAGATTTATGTGTTTTTAATATTCTCATTAAAGAATTCTTGTCACTGTATTTCTGAGTTGTTGTTTTTTTTAAAAAGAAGTGTCTTTTTTTTATGTATGGCAGCAAATCATGGACAATGAACCAAGCAATCAGTAAGATCTTTGGGAAGCCACTGATGTGTGATTTTGCTGAAGAATGCTGAAAGTCCCATGGACAGCGAAGAAAACAAATAATGAGGTTTTAAAACAGGCCTGCATACAAAGAAACCTTATCAAAAGAATCAGAAATTCATGGTTCTTTGGGCATATAATGCGAAGAGGAGGATTAGAACATTTGGTGACAACAGGTAAAATTCAGGGAAGGAGATGTGAATGACAAGGGGATGATGTTGATGGTCTAACATCATGGTTCAACAAAAGATCAACGTCAGAACTGATTAACTGCACCAAGGAGAGAGAGAGAGTTGTGGAGAGATATGATCGTCGGCAGGCATGGCACTTGATTGATTGATCTTTCTTTTAAAGTATCAGTTTGTTTAGAAGTTTCATTTCAGCATAATTGACAAATTAAAAATTTTTAATTCAAATGTATCAATCCCAACATATGCCAGCGAGAGTTGGAAAATGGCTAAAGATATATAAAGTTCAATGCATTTGAAAATAGATGTCTGCGAAAAATAATGAACAACTTTGTGTTCGTTCTTTACGTCCAATTTTAATCACTCTTTGTGACATGCTTGATCTTTGCCAAGAACGTATTTACGTTGCACATTGGTTTGGTAGGTCCCTAATCACATACACTTCTACACGTTTAGGACATGTGCATCCGATTTCAGCCAAACCTCCTTAGTCACCTCTTACGACATGCGTGGCAGGTAACAGTGGTTCTATTCTTTACACCCCAAATTTGGGCCCGGTAACCGCTCGGGCAAATAATGAACATAAAATGGGATGAATTCAGAAGTGATGAAATCAGAAAAATGTTTGGTCAACCACTAGTAACAACTGT
The DNA here is from genome assembly GCA_020796225.1 of Arion vulgaris. NCBI lineage: Eukaryota > Metazoa > Mollusca > Gastropoda > Stylommatophora > Arionidae > Arion > Arion vulgaris. Next base: position 30,817,651 of record CM036758.1, on the reverse strand, counting down.
TATAAGAAGGAGAATATAGAAATATGTTGGGCATACCATGTGAAGAAATTATCATAAAGAATATCAAAGCAAGCATTGAAGTGGAAATCAAAGGGTTCAAGAAAGAGAGGACGCCCTATGGAAACCCTGAAACGCATTTTGCTGAGAGAGGTAAGAAATATCGAACTCAATTCCATGGAAGAGATTGAGCGAGTCCTATAAAGAATACGCACCTTGATGATGGTTAATCGGCTTGGAGAGGAAGGTAGGGGATCATAAAGACAGAGGTAGTAGGACATCAAAATATATATATGAGACTGCAGTAAAACTATTTGATTGGCAAAACATGTAATCACATTGGGCTCAACGTATTACATTCCTATGCTTCTTAGTACTTTCTCTTCCCATGCCTTGTAATCTATATGGGCATATGTTGCATGTATTCAAGTTATATATTTACTAGATTTTTCATTGTTTCTCTTCCGTTCTATTTCTAGTTTTTATGTGTTTTTGTGTTACATTTATTTTGTTATTCGTTTTTATTCCCAGATTTTCATTAGAAACGTTTGTATGTAATCGTCCATATGTTTTTTAAATTTGTCACTCCTGTTGTTCGTTGCTTGATAAAGGCCTTGTTGGTTGAAACGTTGCTGTATTTTGTCATTGTTTTTGTAATTTGTAAAACTACAGTACTTTGTGATTACGTGTTAGGACATCAAAGAAACCTTGAACATGATGCTGGAGGAGGCAGGAGAACTTGCTAAAGATAGAGTTTATTTGGTGGACTGTGATGAAAGCGACATTCCCGCAAGGTACAGGTTACTACTTGTTTAATCGATTTTTACTGCCACAGGTTCTTGTCCGTGCTGAACTTGAACATAATACCTACGATTTATCGTCTTGTCTCCGATAAGACTGGAATCTTGATCTCACTGTCATAGTTAGCCAGTTCCCACCCCCTCCTGGTGGCAGCTGATGAACCAGACAGTTAGCTTTAGTGTGTAGTTTATATATATTTAGACATTTTATTAGCAGACTTAGTGTTTACACTCTCTAAGCAGAAGGGTAACACTAAAATGAGACATTGACGTAGTAAAACCTAATTGACGTAGTTGTGTAGTGACAGTCAGTTAGCAACAGAGTAAACATAGGAGAGACAAAGATGGACAGACATGTTTTTGCCCATGTATGAGGAACACCAATAAAACATGTTAAAGACAAGACCTGGAATTATGTTGTGAATTGTCCGACAGTGATGTAATTTACCATCAAACAAAATCATCATACCACTCATTATTATTATTATTATATAGCGACTCACACACCACCACGAACGCCTCCTACTTCATCACCTACATTGAGATCAGAGGTCTCTGGAAAAATAGCGCTTCATGCGGGAGGGAATCAAGTACCTTATGCGCAAGAAGAGAGCACTTTACCTCTATGCCACAAAGACTTCCTTCAAAACAAGCTGAATATGAAAGTGTTCTCTCTTAACAAACAGGTGTAGGTTTTACCACTACAGGCTTTACCACTATAGAGACCACGTGGATCGTTGCTTTATTAAATAAATAAGCCAGTAACCAGAATATCTAATGTCAAGGTGAATCAATATTGGCATTTCCTTCTTGAAGCAATCGTTCTCCATGGATGCTTTTGAATGGACGTGTCCAACGTCGGGTGACCAGATTTTAGGTATAAAAACCGGACACTAATTAGCAATACACATTTGTCCAAAACTCATCTAGGAGTTGAAGATGGATAAGAGAGATGTTCTTCGGCCTATTCATGACTGACTGTTGAATGAAGATGCTAAAAGGGATGTTGAATCGATCCAGCGATTTAAGCAGTTTGGAGTTAGTTGTAGAAGTGGATGCCTGAGGGGCGGATTGTGTTTAACCAGTGAAATTGATTTCAAAATTAATGTTCCATTTGTTCCATGATATGATTTATTAACTGTTAATTGATATCATCATCAATCAGCAAACAAAGAGAAACAAGTAAGAGAATTTAAAAGGAATCACACAACATGAACCCAAACATCAATCATAAGTCAACACTTTCATTTCACTGCCAAAAAAAAAAGCATCTGTATTTTCTATGTTAACCAAACAGTGTATAATACCATTTGACCAGCATCTGAAGCATTTATATCATATTTGGCTATGAGTTAAATAAAAATCTGGCATAGATAAAATAGTAGTCTGATTGAGCAGGCCGCCACATTGGGGTGACCTCAGTCATATGACATGATATCTCATGACATGTCTGCACTGGAAAAAAAAGTTGGTCACATTCTAGTGACCATTTGTGATGTTAGCAAAAACAGTTGTGATTTGGTAAATTATAAACCACATCAATCGAATAATTTGAAGTCTGTGAATTACTTTTGTGACAAGACCAGCTGGCAGCAGTGTTCTTATTTTTCACATTTTCAAACCTTGAAAATAAAAAGCTTGGGAATTTGGGCTGAAACTCATATAGAAATCAAAAACTCAAAGGAGGAACAAAAACCTCATACAGGGACCAAAAACTCACATGCAGCCCAAAAATCCAGCAAGGACCAAGCACACACATAGTTTAAAAACTCACATGCAGCCCAAAAGTCTAGCACAGGACTAGACACACACAGATCAAAACTCATATGCAGCAGAAAAGTCTAGCAAGGACTAGACACACATAGATCAAAAGTCTAGCAAGGACTAGACACATAGATCAAAACACACATGCAGACCAAAAGACTAGCAAGGACCATACACACATAGATAACCAAAAATGTGCATACAGCAAAACTAGCTGGCAATAACCACATACAATAAAACACACACACACACACACACAGTTCGAAATCCAGCAAGGGTCAGAAACACAAAGATTTTTTAAAGTCATGGGACCAAAAATTCACAAAAGTCTAGCAAGGACTAGATACACAAAGATACAACAAAACCTCATATGGGATCCTAAACGCACATATAGGTCAAAAACATAAGACACTCGTACAAAAACCTAAATATTCACACACAAACCAAACACTTACATGGGGATCAATAGTTCACACACAAACCAAACACTTACATGAGGATCAACAGCTCACACACAAGCCAAACACTTATATGGGGACCGAATATCCACACACAAACCAAAGACTTACAAGAGGAACAACAGTTCACACACAAACCAAACACTTACATGAGGATAAACATTTCACACAAAAAACCAAACACTTACATGAGGATAAACATTTCACACACAAACCAAACACTTACATGAGGATAAACATTTCACACACAAACCAAACACTTACATGAGGATAAACATTTCACACACAAACCAAACACTTACATGAGGATAAACATTTCACACACAAACCAAACACTTACATGAGGATAAACATTTCACACACAAACCAAACACTTACATGAGGATAAACATTTCACACACAAACCAAACACTTACATGGGGATAAACATTTCACACACAAACCAAACACTTACATGGGGATAAACATTTCACACACAAACCAAACACTTACATGGGGATAAACATTTCACACACAAACCAAACACTTATAAGGGGATCAACAGTTCACACACACAAACACTTACATGGGGATAAACATTTCACACACAAACCAAACACTTACATGGGGATCAACAGTTCATACAAAAACCAAACACTTATATGGGGACCACATATTCACATACAGACCACAAACGTTTCATGGGTTTTTCAAAACTCAGACCAAAACACCCATTAAATTAATTTTTTTAAACCACTGACAGAACAAAAACACGAGTTTTTTTAAGAAACGACAGCGATCAAACATAGATATTATCTAATTAATGATTTATCCTTGTTGTCTCATTCTTCTCTGTCTTCTATCACATTTACAACTCAAAGGACCCACCATCTTTTATCTCTCTTGTGATGTCCTTTGTTGTATGAATGTGATAAGCCAAAGTATATCCTTATTGAATTTCATTGTGACCAATGCAGAAACAAGAAACAAAAGGAATTCCTTTTGTTTTGTTTCGCTATTTGATTTTTAGTTATTATTATTGATCTCTTGATCATCTTTTAACCTTGCCCGTATTTTATACTCTCAATTTCCGCAAAGAAAATGGAATCTAGTTGATTCTTGTTCCATATTGGTTATTTCTTTGTCAAACAAGAAAATTTGCCTAGGAAAGGAAGGGTAAGGCTAGTACACCTCATGGATATTTGAAATGCTAGTACCATTTTCCTAAGATGGTTAGTTAATCAACAAAATAACGCAAACTAGAAACATCATATCGGTTTTCACCACATTTGGGGTGATTTTTGTTGTTATTGGCCAAAGTGGCATGTGGTTGTTCCTGATTTTTCTATCCTTCTTTCCTTTCTTTGAAACATGTTCAATATCAAAGACTATGAACTTAGGGTTTCTGCTGTAGAATCTCAGTCCCTTTCATTTACCAGAAAGTGTCTGCCTCAATGCAATCACAAAGTAGCTTAGGCAAGGATTTTATAACCATCGACTGTTGCAAGGAGAAATGAACACCATCCACTGATAGATTAATTCTTGCCATTAAACTTTACCGACAACTCTAGCATATTGCCATTAAACTATGTCTCTAACCCTGGCACATTGCCATTAAACTGTGTCTCCGACCCATTGCCATTAAACTACGTCGCCGACTCCAGCTCATTGCATTTGAAACTATGCTGTAGTCTTGAACTCATTTCCATTGAACGTCGCAGACTCCAGCTCATTGTCATTAAACTATACCGCCAACTCCAACTAATTTCCATTGTACTGTGCCAGGACATCAGCTCATTGCATTGAACAATGCCTCAGACTACAGCTCATTTCCATTGAATAACAAAAGTCCCCACACATTGTTTAAAAGTAATTCTTAACAGAATATACATAACAATAATTCACAGACACGACAATCAAACTGACTTTTAAAATATATAAATAATATCATTTCAGAATTTTGAGTTCGGTTAGAAATTTTCTAACTAGCAGCTAAGCTCTAGTTTGTCCCATTTGTTTCCCTAACACGATAGGCCTTCATTATTCTATACCATTCTATTTTCAATTAAATTTACATATTTTAAAAGTCTAAGGAAGCTACTTAGTAAATAAAAAGTGTCGCAGAAATCGGATGTGCTGGCCTACTTGTAGGCACGTAACTGGCACAACGTACAATCACTCTTAGGCTCAGATCACACTAACATGTGGTTGATATGGAACATATGAAGAAGAAAGTTTTTAAACCACTGGAATAATTCGCAAGGATTTATAATTCGTTTTAGATAATATTGGATTTTCTGCGGTTGTGTAGCTGAACCATCTGTCATCAAACCATAACCATACAGTGTCTAGCCTATGTGACATTATGGATATCAGCTGCAGCTTACGCATTTGAAAAATACAGACTAGAAGATTACACATATGAAAAATACAGACTAGAAGATTACACATATGAAAAATACAGACTGTCAACACAGATTTACTCCTGTCATCTCGCCTGTGTGTTGCCGGGCTCTAAGGGAGAAAAGAATAGTAACACTGCGACCTACAAGGCATGTCGCAAGATAAGGACATACTGAAGTTACCTTAGTAAATAAAAAGCGTTGCAGAAATTGGATGTGATGGCCTACTTGTAGGTGCATAACTGGCACAACATACAATTGCTCTTAAGTGCAGATCCCATACAGATCACAAAGAGTGGCTTAACAAGTGGTCAATGTGGAGTTGTTCAAAGAATACTCCCTGCTAACTTGTCCTAGGATTATGTTACAGGGATGAAAGTAGTACTTTGAGTTGTGATATTCTAGAATTCTATTACACGTTCATCCTATGTTGAATGAGTCCAAGACATGGAGAAAGCTTATTATCAATATAAAAAAAGGCAATCATCATTTTTCTGACATGATGAGAAGAGGCATAGAATATATTGTGACAACCGGTAAAATCGAGGGAAGATGAGACAGTAAAACTTTTTTGACAGCCAGACTTCATGGCACGGAAGAGCGTCAACATCTGAGATTATAGCAAACACCATGAACAGAGATTTGTAGAGATCCATGATCACCTATGCTGGCATGGCACCTGAAGATGATGTTATAATGAGTAATTTGAGTTGAGATATTCTAGGATTATGTTACAAGGATGAATGTAGCTCTATATGTAGGGATATCCTAGTACAATATTACAGACGGCAGGTGTATTATTTAGTTCTGCCGATATTAAGGAAGGCTGTAGTAAAATACTGCAACAGTATACATCAACTCAAAGTGCTATCTTCATTCTTGTAATAGAATCTTAGGATATCCCAGTGTACTACCTTCATCCCTGTAACATAATGATAGGATATCTTAAAGTGCTACCTTCATCCCTGTAACATAATCATAGGATATCCCAAAGTACTACCTCCATACCTGTAGCATAATCATAGGATATCCCAAAGTACTACCTTCATCCCTGTAACATAATCATAGGATAGTACTACCTTCATCCCTGTAACATAATCATAGGATATCCCAGAGTACTACCTTCATCCCTGTAACAGAATCATAGGATATCTCAATAAGTATAAAATAAGTATATAATAATTCACTTAATTTTGAGATATCCTATTCTTATGTTACCTGTATAAATGAAGAACATTGTGGTGAGATATCCCATAATTATGTAAACATTTATAAATGTAGGACATTGTGGTGAGATATCCTAGGATTATGTTACCTGTATAAATGTAGGACATTGTGGTGATATATCCTAGGATTATGTTACCTGTATAAATGTAGGACATTATGGTGATATATCCCATGATTATGTTACCTGTATAAATGTAGGACATTGTGGTGAGATATCCCAGGATTATGTTATCTGTATAAATGTAGGACATTATGGTGAGATATCCCAGGATTATGTTATCTGTATAAATGTAGGACATTGTAGGGAGATATCCCAGGATTATGTTATCTGTATAAATGTAGGACATTGTGGTGAGATATCCCAGGATTATGTTATCTGTATAAATGTAGGACATTGTAGGGAGATATCTGAGGATTATGTTGGAGTAGAAAAATGATGTTGTTCTGTATTAATATATTTTAGGATTATAGATTACAGTGTGCTACTTGTACTAATGTATCCTAGGATTATAGATCACAGCGATTTGCTTGTACTTTATTGCTAGTATATTCTAGGATTATAGACTATATTGTACTTAAGAGATATGCTATCTGTCCGCTGGTATTACATAAATTATGTCTACAACAGACATAATTAGTGCGTTACAAATTAAGAAATGTTGAAATAAAAAATCAACTTTATCTCCCAATTAGCATGTTACAAATGAGAAATGTTGAGTCAGTCAGCCTGATCTCCTAATTAGAATGGTACAAATGCTGGTGCAAAAAAATCATCTTTATCTCATAATTAGCATGTTATGAATGAGAAATGTTAGGACCAAAAATTCAGCCTTATCTCCAAATTTGCATATTACATATGAAGAATGTTATAACAAAAGAAAATCAGCATTATCTCCTAATTAGTATGTCACAAATAAGAAATGTTGGGACCAAAAAAATCAGTCTTATCTTCTAATTATCATGTTACAAATGTAGAATGGTGAAACAAAAATCTCCCAACTAAGATAGCAGTACCAATGCTACTGCATGGCACAAAATAACCAACACTGGCACATGTTCTTTAACAATTTTACGTAGGGTAACACAAAATATACTATAGAAACCACGTATGATTCATGTAAATATAGTATAGAAAACATATAATTTGTAAATATGGATAATTGTTTATGAAAAAGTATTGTTCTGGGACATTTTTAAAAGTTTGATGTCATATTATTAGGGTAGTTAAATTGTATAGCATTTAACAAAAATCTGGCTACTGGGTTGTAAAATTTATACTTGCAGCCATTGTTATAGTTTTCACAACCTCAACAAACTCCAACCTGGCATGGACACTAAAACCACAAAACATGAATAGACAAGACATGTAAAGTATTTATTTCATACTTTCTTTGTGCAATAGCTGAAAATAAATCAGACCATTTTACTTTGGTCAGGACTGGTTCGTGAAATAGAATCATTGTTCTCGCAATCTTGCGTTTGATCGTTTAATATTTGTTTTTAATTTTTTAAAAACTAACATATCCACACTGGTATGTTGTGACAAGCACTGCCTTCTTTTTTCACATCTTCAGACCAAACCAAATTATTGACAAAGCTCTATTGAGTTGACATGACATTATTTGTTAGGGTATGGGGTGTCAGGTCATGTGATGTTTATTCAAATTGTTAGAATCTTGACAATTCTGTCGTCTGGCATTTCCAAACAAAAATTATTTCTGCTCACAATTTATAACTTGTGCGAACACCAGGGTGGTCTTTATATCTTTGTCATTACTATTTTAGAGCCCCCACCTCATTATTATAGTTATTACAAATTTAACTTTTATAAAATTATTTCACTCCACCCGTTATTATACAATAATTATAAATTAAGTAAAAACTATTTTTGATGACATTTTACGCAAAATTACTAATAAAAAAATTATTTGAGAGAAAACTTTTGTTTCTTCACCTTTTTAGTTTCTTTGATTTTTGTGTTTGTTAAAATAAAGTTATTTAGTGAGAATGCTATGTCTTCAACTACATCTATTACTTCCCGATTTATTTAACTTTCTTATTTCGTTAAATTTAGGGACAAGTGTTGATTTTTGTTTAAAAATACCAGGAAGCAGAATTGCCAAGATTTGAAGTCACAATTTGCTTTCTCGCTTAGGACTTCTACACTGGCTCTTCCACACAGGGGGGATGACACAGACTGGCTTTCCACGTCTTGGATGCCATACCAGCATCTGTGCAGAGTTGGCGCAAGGTGGCGTTAGTGCACATCGTGGAATCGGGACGTTGTAATCGAGAATAATTGGCTGGCGTGGTACTGGATTGCTGATCAGTGTCGCCCTTGTGCCCAAAGAACGTCTAGGATCTATAGCAATCTCTAGCTGCATACACCAGGATATTGTCTGCAAGTAAACAAAATTAGAGTGTTCTGTCTGCAAGTAAACAAAATTAGAGTGTTCTACCTAAACTATCTAGCGATGACTACCACACACTCGACAGACAAGGACAGACTATCATCTTCCGACTCAGGACATGACATAACAGACTGAACCAACACCTACACAGGTTACGATTGTCCCCATCCCGTCTGTGTCCTTGTGGCACCGTCGATTAAACCGCAGTACATGTCCTGCAAGACTGTTTCCTGTATGTCCTCCCTAGAAAGGAATGCTGGCCCTGCAACACTACATTCTATCTCCCCTCTCGATCCCGGCCTAGACTGATGAATCAACTTTTATCATGAATTTTACCGTGTTTTTAAGGGACTCCGTTCATCTGTACAGCTTCTCGAGAAGCTCTGTGTTATGGGGCCAGGTTTCTTTTCTTACACCTGCTATCAGTTGACAATCTTGCAGTACGTGCTCTGCCGTCATGTCCGCCTTTTTGCAGGGGCACAGGCTAGTTGGGCCAATTTTAAATTTGTTAAACATATGGGCACGGAGCTTGTTGTGGCCGGTACGGAGGCGGAGTATGGCAACTTGTTCATTACGAGACAGATCATAGTACCCGTTGCTGTTGTTGTACTGAGGATGGTCTTTTATCCATTTATCTCTATAGTACCAGCCGATGGTTGTTCTGGCTTTCTCGTAACTGATCTCGAGATCAGTCTGAGGTAGTCGCCCGCCTTCTTTAGCTAGCTTGTCGGCGTGTTCATTTCCGCTTATGTTGCAGTGTGATGAGATCCACTGAATGACGGTGCGTTTTAGTGCAAAACAACATGGCACCAGAGATGAGCTCCAGATAACAATCGACTTCATCATAAGAACGCGTCTAACGGTATAATCATCAAAATAGCGATCGCAAAGAAGAATAGTGTTCTGTCTGCAAGTAAGCAAAATAAAATCACATACATTTACTAGATGTTTGTATATCTGGGAAGTACAGTGTCTCATGATAGTGACTCAGAAAAAAACATCACTGGAAAAAGCAAATCAAACTTTAGCTATGCTCAACAAAATCTGAAAAGCTAAGGGATTCTTCTTCTCCTTTGCGTTCGTTCTTTACGATCAATTTTAATCACTCTTTGTGATATGTTTGATCTTTGCCAAGAACGTGTATACGTTGCACATTGGTTTGGTAGGCGCCTAAACGCATAGACTTCTACACGTTTAGGACACATGCATCCGATATCAGACAAACCTCCTTAGTCGACTCTTACGACATGCTTGGCAGGTAACAGTGGTTCTATTCTTTACACCCCAAATTTGGGCCCGGTAACCACTCGGGCGGCTATGGGATTAAATCTTACAGCAAAACTTAAAATATAAAGAAACATTGTCTCTGTTATTATACAAGAGTTCTGGAAAATAACCCACAATATGAGACACACATCGGAGACATTGCAAAATCAATGTTAAAGAAAAATCCTGCAAATGTTCTAGCCAAATAGTGTAGCAAATGAAGAGCTTTCAAAATTAACAAACTGTTAACCACTGGAAACCATATGATGAAGAAATCAACGCTCGAACCACTGTTACCTGTCACGCATGTTGTAAGAGGCGACTATGGAGGTTTGGCTGAAATCGGATGCACATGTCCTAAACGTGTAGAAGTCTATGCGTTTAGGGCCTACCAAACCAATGTGCAACGTATACACGTTCTTGGCAAAGATCAAACATATCACAAATCGTGATTAAAATTGATGGTAAAGAACGAACGCAAAGAAGAATATGTAGTGCGGCTACTTACTATATTCTGAAAACTATCAAGGAGAGTGTGGGACAACACAAAATTAACATTAGCACGCAGATATTACATTGTGCAGCCCTCTTAGTTTTTCTAAACTAACGACTGACAGTTGTAAGACTAGAGGGTCTCTGTGACACAGTAGTTAAGCAATTTGATTTATGTTCTGACAAAACGACATATAAACCAAACGACGGTGGAGATGGATTGGGGATGTATGTCAGTAGGGGCACAGGCTAGGACAGCTCTCTGATGGACTGCTGGACTGCAGATGGGAGGAGAATGTCTGAACGCCTATAGGAAATTCCCGTACATCGCATATGGAAATTATGAAGAGATATAGAAAAGGAATTCAAAGATTGTGAACAGACATGAGAAACCATTGATAGAAAGATCGACAACAACATACATCTTTTGTGAAAGTCTTACGTGCCAAACGGGGCAATAAAAGTGTATCGATATATTTATTTTAAGTTCTTCTCTCTCGATCACCGCCCAGACCGATGTACCAGACCTCCCCATAAATTCTATTCATGTGGAAATCTGACTCATGCAGCCTTGGCATTGGTGTGTTTTACGTCACATCTTCAGCACCATTTGGAGCTCTGGTGCTTATCCTTCGGCGATGTGTCCGGTTTCAGCTAGCGTTTACTCGGTTCGCTCTCCGTTCTGTAGCTCTAGTATTTTTACGGTGTGGGTAGCTAGCCCCACGTTCAACCTCCTTAGACGCCTCTTACGACATTCATTGCAGGTAACAGTGGTTCTATTCTTTACACCCCAATTTGGGCCCCGATAACCACTCGGGCGATTTTAAGTTCAATACAACTAAAAGATATATAAAATCGAAGGATTAACGTTCTTGTATCGACTGTCCGCGTGTGGCTCGGTCACTATCCACAGAAATGACACATCCCCAGCTGAGAGTGTTACACACATCCCCAGCTGAGAGTGATGCACACATCCCCAGCTGAGAGTGTTACACACATCCCCAGCTGAGAGTGTTGCACACATCCCCAGCTGAGAGTGTTGCACACATCCCCAGCTGAGAGTGTTACACACATCCCCAACTGAGAGTGTTACACAAAGCATAAATGTCATAGCTCGAGAAGAAATCTAAAAATAATGTACTCGTGAACTGAAATGGTCTGAATTCAAACTCATGACCTTTAGACTGTCGTTACTGCCTGATGTACCGCTTTTTAGAACGGCGTAGGACAGGGGACAGGGAGTCATGAGCCTGAGGATAGCCGCATGACTAGCGCAGTCCCCGCGAAACTGTTCAGGCTATAATTATTTTTGTATGCCCCCGACTGAAAGAATTATTGGCCTCACCGTGGATTAAACACGGGTCTCCCGCAAAGGAGGCGCGCTCTAATCCATTCGGCCATCTCCTCTGACCTTTATAACATACATCAAATTACTTAACTACTGTATCACATAGACCCACTGGTCTTACAACTGTCAGTCACTAATTTAGACAAACTAAGAGAAGGGCCTGCACAATTTAATATCTGCGTGTTAATGTTAATTTTGTGTTGTCCCACGCTATTTGCGATAGTTTGCAGAATATAGTACCCGCACTACCTATTCGAGCGTTGATTTCTTCATCAAGAAAAAGGCTGGTGGTGGACGTAAGATAGCTACATTTTTTTACTGGATTTAGACAGTTACCATCGCAGTGTTATTGTTAGTGTGTTACTTCCCTGATTAAAACCACTGTTTTGGTGACACTTATAGTTAGAGAAAATAGTTTGCATACCCTGGTCAAATTATTGATTAAATATTGCAGGATGGTCTCACTGTGGGAGACTAAAGCAGCGTCGTCAGCGAAAAGGAGTTCCTTAAGAGGAATTTCTGTTGTTTTTGTCTTGGCTATTAAGCAAACCATCAGATTTGATTGATTGATAGGACCATCATCATTGCACTTCGTTGAGTAACCGTAGTGTTCCGATATCTTTCGTACACAGGAAAATTCTTAGCGGCAGTGCACGAACTGCATAGCACCGGCGAGGATCCCCGGTGTAATTTAGAAGATGATAAAAATATTTTAAAGGAAGTTTTTATTGAAAAAATATTTCGAATTAATTATGCCATGGCATCAGCTTTATAACCTGCTCTTCACGATTTTGAATTAATTATGCCATGGCAGCAGCTTTATAACCTGCTCTTAACGATTTTGAATTAATTATGCCATGGCAGCAGCTTTATAACCTGCTCTTCACGATTTTGAATTAATTATGCCATGGCAGCAGCTTTATAACCTGCTCTTCCACGATTTTGAATTAATTATGCCATGGCAGCAGCTTTATAACCTGCTCTTCCACGATTTTGAATTAATTATGCCATGGCAGCAGCTTTATAACCTGCTCTTCCACATTTTGAATTAATTATGCCGATGAGCAGCTTTATAACCTGCTCTTCCACGATTTTGAATTAATTATGCTAGGCAGCAGCTTTATAACCTTCCACGATTTTGAATTAATTATGCCGGCAAGCTTTATAACCTGCTCTTCCACGATTTTGAATTAATTATGCCATGGCAGCAGCTTTATAACCTGCTCTTCACGATTTTGAATTAATTATGCCATGGCAGCAGCTTTATAACCTGCTCTTCACGATTTTGAATTAATTATGCCATGGCAGCAGCTTTATAACCTGCTCTTCCACGATTTTGAATTAATTATGCCATGGCAGCAGCTTTATAACCTGCTCTTCACGATTTTGAATTAATTATGCCATGGCAGCAGCTTTATAACCTGCTCTTCCACGATTTTGAATTAATTATGCCATGGCAGCAGTTATAACCTGCTTTCCAGATTTTGAATTAATTATGCCATGGCAGCAGCTTTATAACCGCTCTTCCACGATTTTGAATAATTATCCATGGCAGCAGCTTTATAACCTGCTCTTCCACGATTTTGAATTAATTATGCCATGGCAGCAGCTTTATAACCTGCTCTTCACGATTTTGAATTAATTATGCCTGGCGCAGCTTTATAACCTGCTCTTCCACGATTTTGAATTAATTATGCCATGGCAGCAGCTTTATAACCTGCTCTTCACGATTTTGAATTAATTATGCCATAGAGCAGCTTTATAACCTGCTCTTCCACGATTTTGAATTAATTATGCCATGGCAGCAGCTTTATAACCTGCTCTTCCACGATTTTGAATTAATTATGCCATGGCAGCAGCTTTATAACCTGCTCTTCCACGATTTTGAATTAATTATGCCATGGCAGCAGCTTTATAACCTGCTCTTCACGATTTTGAATTAATTATGCCAGGCAGCACTTTATAACCTGCTCTTCCACGATTTTGAATTAATTATGCCATGGCAGACTTTATAACCTGCTCTTCCACGATTTTGAACTGCCAAAGTTCCTGTACGCTCAAAGTGAACACGGGATCTTCGTTTATCATCAGTCTCCGATAGGACTAGGAACTCGATCTCACCTACAATGAGATCAGGATCTCGGGGAGGAATATCCGATAGGACTAGGAACTCGATCTCACCTACAATGAGATCAGGGATCTCGGGAGGAATATCCGATAGGACTAGGAACTCGATCTCACCTACAATGAGATCAGGGATCTCGGGGAGGAATATCCCGATAGGACTAGGAACTCGATCTCACCCACAATGAGATCAGGGATCTCGGGGAGGAATATCCCGATAGGACTAGGAACTCGATCTCACCCACAATGAGATCAGGGATCTCGGGGAGGAATATCCCGATAGGACTAGGAACTCGATCTCACCCACAATGAGATCAGGGATCTCGGGGAGGAATATCCCGATAGGACTAGGAACTCGATCTCACCCACAATGAGATCAGGGATCTCGGGGAGGAATATCCCGATAGGACTAGGAACTCGATCTCACCCACAATGAGATCAGGGATCTCGGGAGGAATATCCGATAGGACTAGGAACTCGATCTCACCCACAATGAGATCAGGGATCTCGGGGAGGAATATCCCGATAGGACTAGGAACTCGATCTCACCCACAATGAGATCAGGGATCTCGGGGAGGAATATCCGATAGGACTAGGAACTCGATCTCACCCACAATGAGATCAGGGATCTCGGGGAGGAATATCCCGATAGGACTAGGAACTCGATCTCACCCACAATGAGATCAGGGATCTCGGGGAGGAATATCCCGATAGGACTAGGAACTCGATCTCACCCACAATGAGATCAGGGATCTCGGGGAGGAATATCCCGATAGCCCCATGAGGGAGTGAACCAAATACTTTTGGAACGAGAGACTGTCACCTAACCTCTACCCCACACAGCCACCTCTACCCCACACAGCCACCTCTACCCCACACAGCCACCTCTACCCCACACACAGCCACACATCTACCCCACACAGCCACCTCTACTCCACACAGTCACCTCTACCCCACACAGCCACCTCTACCCCCCTTTCCTCCTTCCCGAGAGAACAAGAGATGAGACTGACGAAGTACAACAATCAGTTGCCCCTTACCATCATAACAAAGCATTTCATAGTCACCATATTCCAGGCAACTAACCATACGTAGAAGCTCTGGTCTCGGATGATATGGGTTAAATTTGGCTCGAGCTGATGGCGATTGGCTGGATTGCGCCATGTGACATGGGGATGAAAGTTATCATTCATGTACACGGTGGCAGTCTGATACCTATCGCAGGGCCCCTTGAATATCACCGTCTCGTTCCGGGACCCGTACCACGGGTAATGGCGACCATCACAGTCGGATATCATTGTTTGCTTGCCAGAAGTCAACTCTGGGAATTCCCAACTAGTGCTGCAGAGAAATGATCAATATAAGGCTTTAATTAAAGTAAAACTGCTTGCACTCTATGTAGCAAATACGAAACGCCCAAAAAACAAAGTAAGGTAGTCTTATTTTACCTTTGGTTTCACTTTAACTACTTTAGTTACTGACGTTTCAGAAACAGTATGTCATGTGTGCCTGTCTAATTTAGCACAAGGTTACTCATTGCAGTGCAATGATGATTGTAATATCAATCAATGATGATTGTAATATCAATCAATGATGATGGTCCTATCAATCAATTAATTTAGGCACAAAATAAATCTATTCAACATTTAATTTTTCATGTTGATGAAGTGATCGATTTTTTTTTAAACCGGGAAATTTTTCCGGGAAACTTTCCCGAGAAAGTTGTTTGGAACACTGGGAGAAAACATCAAAATCCGGTACAATTCCAGTAAAACCGAGACGTCTTGTCAACATCTTTATATCTTCTTCTTCTTCTTTTGTCGTCACACTGCTACCGGGTTGTTGCCCAGTGTCGTGGTTTTCTGTTTTTGTCTTGCGCTGTTCTGGTGGCTTGTGTGATTGTTATCTTTGCTCTTTCACAGGATGCTGCTACGCCATCTAACCATCTTTTCCGTGGTCTTCCTCTTGCCTTCTTTCCCGATGTTCTGTTGTAGAAGACTCTGTATACTGTGGAGTTTGAATGCATTCTTATTAAGTGGCCAAACCACTTCATTCTTTGTTTATTTATATAATTCAAGCACGGTTTTGTGCCAACTTTCTTTCTTATGCTGATGTTGGTGATTCTGTCTTTTCTTGTGTTGTTGGTAACTTTTCTCAGGCAACGCATTTCACATGTAGTTATTTTTGTGACTGCGCTTTGCTCAATGTCCATGTTTGGCTCTGGTAACACAAAGTAGGTATAAAAATGCTGTTGATCATTTGTTTCTTAGCTGCCTGTGAAATTTGTGGGTGCCTTAACAATGGGGCTAGCTGGTAGGTTACAGCATTTGCTTTTGTACTCTAGCCTCTATCTCTCTATCTAGTTTTCCGTCTTCTGTGAATATGCTTCCTAAGTATTTGAATTCTTTCACTTGGTTTATTTTAGTGCCATTGACATGGATGTCATCTTTATATGATGTCTGAAAAGAGATAGTACTACTGCTGCTGCTACTACAACTGCTACCACAACTGTTCTACTACTACTACTAACTCTACTCTATCACATACTGTACTACTCTATCACTAGCTTCTCGTTACTACTACTACTCACTCACTTCTCTACTACTGCTACTCTACTCACTACTCTACTCACTTACTGCTACTACTCTATCTCTACTCTCACTCTACTGCTACTCTACTCCTCTCACTACTGCTCTCTACTCTACTGCCTCTGCTACTCTACTACATCTACTACTACTACTACTCTATACTACTCTCTGCTCTCTACTACTGCTACTACTACTGCACTGACTCTACTCATCTACTACTACTACTCTCTACTACTACTCACTACTACTCTACTACTCCTACTACTACTACTACTACTCACTACTCTACTACTACTCTACTACTACTGCTCTACTACTACTACTACTCTACCTACTACTA
The DNA here is from genome assembly GCA_020796225.1 of Arion vulgaris. Lineage (NCBI taxonomy): Eukaryota > Metazoa > Mollusca > Gastropoda > Stylommatophora > Arionidae > Arion > Arion vulgaris. Next base: position 30,800,455 of record CM036758.1, on the reverse strand, counting down.
CTACTACTACTACCTACTACTTCTCTACTACTCTACTACTGCTACTACTACTCTACTACATACTACTACTACTACTACACTCTACTACTACTCTACTACATACTACTTCTACTAATACGCTACTCTCTCTACACTACCTACTACTACTACTACACTCTTCTACCACACTCACTACTAATACTACTACACTACACTACTACTACTACTACTTACTACTACATACTACTAATCTACTTACTCTACCTACTACTCTACCACTACTACTACTCACTACTACTACTCTCTACTCCTACACTCTACTACTCTACTACACCTATACTACTACTACTACTACTACTACATCTACTACTACTACTACTTCCTACTAATGCTACTACTACTACTACCAACTAACTTCTACTCACTCTACTACTCTACTACTGCTACGCTACTCATCCTAACTACTCACTAATACTACATACTACATACTACTACTACTCTACTACTCTACTAAGCTCTTCTCTAATCCTACTAATACTCTGCCTACTCTACTGCTACTCTGCTATACTACTACATCTGCTCTAGCTCTACTGCTACTGCTAATCTGCTGCTCTCTACTACTACTCACTCTTCTCTGCTAATACTACTGCTACTGCATACTCTCTACTGCTTACTACTCTACTACTACTACTACTACTTCTACTACTACTACTACTACTACTACATCTACTACTACTAATACTACTACTACTACTACTACTACTACTATACTACTACTACTACTACTACTACTACTACTATTACACTGGGGGTCTATGTGGCGTAGAGGTTAGATGCTCGCCTCTCGTTCCAAATGTACTTGGTTCGCTCCCTCGTGGAGCCATCGAGATACTTTTCCAGAGATCCTTGATCTCAGTGTAGGTGAGATCGAGTTCCTAGTCTTATCAAAGATGAACAATAAAACGTAGGTCATGTGTTCAAATTGAGCACGTAAAAGAAAACAACAGTTCAAGATCGAGAAGAGCAGGCTGGAAAGCCGCTGCCCGGGCAAAATTCATTAGACAGGTTTAAAAATAAAATCCTCACAAAATGTCTTCACCATCTTCTAAATTACATCTGGGACCCTCGCCGGTGCTGGGAGCTCGTATAATACCGCTGCTATCTTCCTGTGTAAGAGATATGAGCACATATAGTAATTCACCCAACTGCAATGATAGTGGTTCTATCAATCAATCACTCTACTACTACTGCTACTTTTCAACTACTACTACTGCTACTACTTCTGCAACTGCAACTACTATTACTACTACTACTACTACTGATGACGATGCTCGTCCACCACGGGTGATGATGACCACACAAATTTTCATCCAAGGGAATGTAGTTGCGTTATGTTTGTATGTGTGCGCGTATTGTTTGCGTTTGTATTTATATGACTAGTGAGCCCGATGCGGGCTTGAAATATTCTTGTACAGTGTGGGCAAGGTATACTTGCACTTGTGGGAAGATTTGCTGCCTTTCTATTTTGACGTTTGTGTTCCATCCGCACTGTTCTACCTGCCTCGCAGGCCGAGAAACCATGTCGAAGAAGTGTGCACCAGGCTGATCTCTCTTGAGCAACATTCTCTCAGTTGTTGACATCTATGCCAGAGGATTTCATCGAGTTCTTGAGTGTATCATTGAATCGCTTTTTCTGACCACCCTGTGCAACTGCAACTACTACTACTACTACTACACATAATACAACTACTACTACAACTACTACTACTACTATTACTACTACTACTATTACTGCTACTACTACTACTACTACTACTGTAGCATTTATATTCAACATCATTAAATTAACAATGCAGCAAGTAGCTACGAAACAAATAATTTATAACAACAAACCAAAAACATAAAATTTCTAATACTTTCCAAAAATTACAGAAAAAAACCGGTATGAAAAAAGGGGCAATAACAACAGAGAAGGGACGTAACTCACTATCCCTCTTTTCCATAAGTGTTATGAAAAGTCATATCAGTACAAGCTTGGATCCAGCCGACCTTCCAGGCTTCATTGTCTGAGAATGGGGAGATCTCCACTGTAGCACTTGCCCTAAAGTTGTACAACATATGATCAAAATCTAATACTTACAGGCATGATTGTTTTACATTTAGATACATGATTGTCTTACACTAACAATCATGATTGCCTTACTGTCATACACGTTATGTCATGATTCTCTGACAACATGTCAAGTCTTCTACCCTCACGTCTCTTATAGTGACATGTTATGTTTTGCGTCCAAATCGTCATATAATTGTTCCCCCCTACACAACACACGCTTGCGTACACACACGCGCACACTCAGACACACGTCTCACATCTTCAAAAACAAACTCAACAAATGCAGCATCATTTTTCTTACGTTGCTTTGTTCTCATATCTTAAAGTACGCTGGGGGATTCTATTGAGGAAAGGAATTACGACCGCTTGCCCGAGGCTGTCGCCCCGCGCGTACACGTCAACAGTTTTATTTTCACCCCTGTATACATCTTTTTGTTACCTTACCGAGGGTTTGAACACGGAATATTTCCGTCAAGAAAGGGGTCTCTGGTTCGTTTAAGTTAAGTGCTCGCCTTTCGTTCCCAACTTTCTAAGTTCGCTCCCTCATGGAGCCATTGGGATATTTTTTCCAGTCATCCCTGATGTCAATGTACGTGAGATCGGGTTAATAGTCCTATCGTAGACGAACGATGCAACGTAGGACATGTTTTCAAGTTGATTATGTAAAAGAACATTGGTAGTTCAAAATTGAGAAGATCAGACTGGAAATCCACTGCTCTGACAGAATTTCATTAGAACAATTAAAAAAATAATTTAAAATTCCTATAAAATATTTTTCATCATCTTCTAAGTTATATCGTACGCTCTCGTCCGTGCTACAGAGTTTGTGCACTGCCACTGAGATCTTCCTGTGTAAGAAAGAGATCAGAGTACATATGGTTACCCACAGAAGTGCAATGGTGATGGTCTTACTAATCAATAAATCATGAAATCCCAACGTATTTAACCGTTCTGCCAATAAATCATGAAATCCCAACGTATTTAACCGTTCTGCCAATAAATCATGAAATCCCAACGTATTTAACCGTTCTGACACCATCATCTAAAGCGCTTACAGACTAAGAATTCACATCATTGCACCAGATTACTTATATGGTTGTGTACTTCGCAGAAATGACACGTCAATTACCGAGACTATTGCACAAAGCATGAACTCCGTGGTCCCTGCAACAATCCTAGAGATACCCACGGGAAAAATGGACGTGATCCGAACAGCGCGGTCCGTATTCGAGCCCACTACCTTCAGGACGCTAGGAAAACTGCGTCGTTAAATAGACCCAGAATGTAACATCTGTTCGCCACCAAACAGAAATATCCATCAGAACGATATGGCCAACCAAATGCACGAGAAATTGTCTGACAACGTAACGGAAAGACAGAAATAGAAATTAGGATGTTCTTCTTCTTCTGCGTTCTCACTATTAGGATGTTCGAGGTACTCATGCAGGAGCACTGGACATGCTGTCCAAAGTAATTAAGAACGTTGCCAGAGTGGTTGCCGTGGCTCAAATTTGGGGTGTAAAGAATAGTACCACTAATAGATGCACTATTAGGACATGTGCATCCTATTTCAGCCAAACCTCCTTAGCCGCCTCGCATGTCGTAAGAGGCGACAAAGGAGGTTCGGCTGAAATCGGATGCACATGTCCTAAACTTGTAGAAGTCTATGCGTTTAGGGGCCTACCAAACCAATGTGCAACGTATACACGTTCTTGGCAAATATAAAACATATCACAAAGAGTGATTAAAATTGGTCGTTAAGAACGAACGCAAAGAAGAAGAAGATTAAGAACGCATTCGGTATTCTCATGAATGATCTACAAAGACATACAAAGTTTAAGCAGAAGAGAAAAGTCACTCTATGCTCCAGAAACAATATCTCGAAGAGACATAGACATTGGTATTCACAAATCGCTCTGCAATGAGTATTTATATTTCTCTCGTACCGTTATAAGTTACATAGAATCTGCAAGCAATTTCTCGTACCGCTTTATCCATGGCAACTCATTCAACATCTTCTATGGTGTTAAGTCTGATATTTCTTGCCTTTCTCAGTAAAGTTTGTTTCAGGGATTCCCTATGATGTTCTTTCTTTCTTGAACCCTTTGCCTCCCACTTCAATACCTACTTTGTGATTCTATCATTTCTTCTTAGAGTATGTTCAACATATCTAAATCTATTTCTTATAACAGCAGTTACTAGTGGTTGACTAGGCATTTCTCAGTCTGCCCAACATATTTCCATCTTCTTATAACAGCAGTTACTAGTGGTTGACCAGGCATTTCTCAGTCTGCCCAACATATTTCCATCTTATCCTTCTTATAACAATTGTTACTAGTGGTTGACCAGGCATTTCTCAGTCTGCCCAACATATTTCCATCTTCTTCTAACAGCAGTTACTAGTGGTTGACTAGGCATTTCTCAGTCTGCCCAACATATTTCCATCTTCTCCTTCTTATAACAATTGTTACTAGTGGTTGACCAGGCATTTCTCAGTCTGCCCAACATATTTCCATCTTCTTATAACAATTGTTACTAGTGGTTGACCAGGCATTTCTCAGTCTGCCCAACATATTTCCATCTTCTCCTTCTTATAACAATTGTTACTAGTGATTGACCAGGCATTTCTCAGTCTGCCCAACATATTTCCATCTTCTCCTTCTTATAACAATTGTTACTAGTGGTTGACCAGGCATTTCTCAGTCTGTCCAACATATTTCCATCTTCTCCTTCTTATAACAATTGTTACTAGTGGTTGACTAAGCATTTCTCAGTCTGCCCAACATATTTCCATCTTCTTATAACAGCAGTTACTAGTGGTTGACCAGGCATTTCTCAGTCTGCCCAACATATTTCCATCTTCTTATAACAATTGTTACTAGTGGTTGACTAGGCATTTCTCAGTCTGCCCAACATATTTCCATCTTCTTCTAACAGCAGTTACTAGTGGTTGACTAGGCATTTCTCAGTCTGCCCAACATATTTTCATCTTCTCCTTCTTATAACAATTGTTACTAGTGGTTGACCAGGGATTTCTTAGTCTGCCCAACATATTTCCATCTTCTTATAACAATTGTTACTAGTGGTTGACCAGGCATTTCTCAGTCTGTCCAACATATTTCCATCTTCTCCTTCTTATAACAATTGTTACTAGTGGTTGACCAGGCATTTCTCAGTCTGCCCAACATATTTCCATCTTCTTATAACAATTGTTACTAGTGGTTGACCAGGCATTTCTCAGTCTGCCCAACATATTTCCATCTTCTCCTTCTTATAACAATTGTTACTAGTGATTGACCAGGCATTTCTCAGTCTGCTTCAACATATTTCCATCTTCTCCTTCTTATAACAATTGTTACTAGTGGTTGACCAGGCATTTCTCAGTCTGTCCAACATATTTCCATCTTCTCCTTCTTATAACAATTGTTACTAGTGGTTGACTAAGCATTTCTCAGTCTGCCCAATATTTCCTCTTCTTATAACAATTGTTACTAGTGATTGACCAGGCATTTCTCAGTCTGCCCAACATATTTCCATCTTCTTATAACAATTGTTACTAGTGGTTGACTAGGCATTTCTCAGTCTGCCCAACATATTTCCATCTTCTTCTTATAACACGTTACTAGTGTTGACTAGGCATTTCTCAGTCTGCCCAACATATTTCATCTTCTCTTCTTATAAGCAATTGTTACTAGTGGTTGACCAGGGATTTCTTAGTCTGCCCAACATATTTCCATCCTACTTAAACAAAGTTAAGTTCTAGTGTTGCCCAGGCATTTCTCAGCTAGTCCTAACATATTTCCATCTTCTCCTTCTTATAACAATTGTTACTAGTGGTTGACCAGGCATTTCTCAGTCTGCCCAATATATTTCCATCTTCTCCTTCTTATAACAATTGTTACTAGTGGTTGACCAGGCATTTCTCAGTTTGCCCAACATATTTCCATCTTCTTTTTATAACAATTGTTACTAGTGGTTGACCAGGCATTTCTCAATCTGTTCAACATATTTCCATCTTCTCCTTCTTATAACAATTGTTACTAGTGGTTGACCAGGCATTTCTCAGTCTGCCCAACATATTTCCATCTTCTCCTTCTTATAACAATTGTTACTAGTGGTTGACCAGGCATTTCTCAGTCTGTCCAACATATTTCCATCTTCTCCTTCTTATAACAATTGTTACTAGTGAATGACCAGGCATTTCTCAGTCTGCCCAACATATTTCCATCTTCTCCTTCTTATAACAATTGTTACTAGTGGTTGACCAGGCATTTCTCAGTCTGCCCAACATATTTCCATCTTCTCCTTCTTATAACAATTGTTACTAGTGGTTGACCAGGCATTTCTCAGTCTGCCCAACATATTTCCATCTTCTCCTTCTTATAACAATTGTTACTAGTGATTGACCAGGCATTTCTCTGATTTCATCATTTCTTCTGCAATGAATACTGTCAGAAACAAATAGACAGCAAATTCTTTATCATGTAACGCAACTGGGAAACTGAGGCGCATTCTCTCCTGGCAGGAAAAGCATGTACAAACTTTAGAGCAGAGGTGACTGCAGTTCTTGCAGTCCTACAGCTTAAACAGCAAAAGTGGTAACACGTTCTAAAACCGTCATTAAAAGTGACAGGACATTTATTCTCCAAGCTAGTCCATGTTTTAGACAGTCTAAATATGAAGGATTTACTTAATTGTACCGGGTATGGCTTGGTCCCATCATCCTAAAAATGTACGGAAAGCAAGACTGAAAGTATATCTTCTATGACAGCAAAAGACAGTAACACATTAGTGAAGGATATATACCCATTGACAAAACTGGATAACAGCACAGGACTGAAGATATATCTTCTTTGATAAGAATGTACAACAACACAGAAATGAAGCTATGTCCCCATTGCCAACCATAAACAACAACGCAGAACTGAAACTATGCCCTCATTGCCATCGATAAACAAGGCTTAGTTGAAGCTGTGCCCTCATTGCCAACCATATACAACAAAGCAAGCCTGAAGCTATGCCCTCTTTGACAACCATATACAACAAAGCAAGACTGAAGCTATGCCCCCCAAACCCCCATTGCCAACGATACACAACAACGCAGAACTGAAACTATGCCCTCATTGACAACAACGCAGAACTGAAGCTGTGATCTCATTGTCAACACTATACAACAAAGCAAGACAGAAGCTATGCTCTCATTTGATTGACAACGATAGACAACAATATTGAATCTATATATATCACCCACAACTACTGCCTACAACCAATTCAGTTTGAAATATAGTTTTGCAACATCTTCATGCGAAGACAATCAGAAACTGACCTGAAATTTGGTGTTCTATATTTTAGAACTGCGGAAGAGCTTTCGTCAACTTGTGTGGGTTCTTTGTCAATCTTGGCCTCAATTTCCAGAATCCTTATTACTGGACCGACATTGTCGTTGCTGGAGGATATGTTCTCATTACTGTTATTATTCTCCTTATTTAAGGCCCCATTCCATGCCAGTGAGGATCCCTGTCCTATTACATCTGGAGAGTAAACGGACTGATCCATTTGAAAGCAATTAAGGCCTCCGTGATTTTTTTATTTTTAGCTATTGCAGTATTTGCTGCTTACAGAATCAGTACACGAAGGCCTTAGAGATTCCGTTGTCATGTGTTGTTTACGTCAGTCTACTCTCGAAGCAATTCTACGCACAAAATTGAAATTATTTATTCAAAAGAACTTATTGTTGTATGTACAGATGGGTCTATGTGGCCGCAAAGAGGATGTTCATTTAATTCAATCCACGTCAACTGATAGATTGCAAGAGCTGTGATTGAAGATTGAAAACAAGAGGTATAGGAGTATGCTCATCAATCAATATCGAACTGAAAGGGTTAGTCGCTGGACGGTGTTGACAATATTGCGAAGGAGATCGGAGCACCAATAGACATGTACGGAGTGCAATAAAACTGAAACGGATCTGTGCATCATGGAAAGAAGACAGACGGGGACTTTCTAGTTAACAAGCACGACATGGAATGGAAGAGCATACACGAAAACTACTTCAAGCATGAGAATGTTAGGTAGAGACTGTTACTGCTGCCCTCCAGTAGATCTTTGAGACTTCATTTACTGGGATGTCGTCTAATGAAATTTATAACCTCCAGAGACTTACGTAGATCTGCTGTCCTGGGCATGCGGTTGTTTGCAGCAATGACAGAGAGAGAGAGAGGACATGCTTGCGTCGACAGCATTTATTGTCGGGTAGTTGAAAATGGGATGGATAAGGAGGAGGTTCGTCGGTCTCTTCACGACTGAATGTTGGATGACATTAAAATAAATGTTGAATCGATCCAGCGATTTCAGGAGTTTGGAATTACACGTTGTACAAGTAGAACTGGATGCCTGAGTGGCAGAGTGAGAAGTGTATTTAACCAGCGGTCATGGAAACCATCAGTATGTATATCCTTCGGTATCTGTTGTGGGAGACAGACTACCTCTGTGTCTGTCTGAAGTGCAATGACATCGGTTCAGTAACTAATCACTGGAACAGTTGTTGTGTCTGACTGTTGTTGTGTCGAATTGGTGCTTATTCGGAAAGTTCAAAACGACAGGTTGGGGTATCAAGTGGATGCCTTTTATCTAAGTTTTCAACATCCAAAGGCGTATACGGATCTACTGTCTTGGATACGGATTATCCTTATTGTTCTCTGGACATGACCATAAGTGCGTCGATCTCCTTCGCAATGTCTCCAACAGTATACAACAAATAACCATACCAGTTCGATGTAGATTGATGAGCCTACTCTCCAAGTTTTTAAAATCTAACTGTTGACGTGGATTATTGTATATTCCGTTCGTGCCATCGCGTTATATGTTACATAGGGCATGCAAGTAATTTCTCCATACCGCACGTTTCTAGAAATATTTCTAGATTACCACCGTGTCAATCAAGTTGGTTGATGTTGCCTTTTATAGGCGTAAATAGTTATTGATGACTTGACAAGACAAAACAAACATTAAACATAAAGTTAGCTGGAGGAGTACAGTGTAGTTTCTCCCCCAGCTGCATGAGCTCTGTTCTCAGACTTTTCCGTTAAAACTGAGCTCCTTGCTCAGCTTGGCGTTACACGCTCTTTCGCTCATCCAATTGCCGGCATCCAACAAATTAATGCTCTGTGGAATTGGAGAATTTAATGGAGCACAAATTGAGGCTTTTAAGTGCTCCTTAATACGGCAACTTTTTCTGTGGATGGAACTGGTATCACCTGGATACAAGGGACCACACAGTAGGCCCTATTCTCATATAACGTTCGGCCCAAGTATCCTGACTGTAACTGTTCGTATATTCTTAGAGAACCCACCAAGTTTGGCTTTTCGTTGCTTGCAACCACAAAGAGTTTCAAGACTAACACATAATCTTCCTGTTATGATGATCCCTTCCTTTTCATCAACACAAACACGAAGATTACGTATCGACTTGTACCGGATATCTCCATTTTGGAAATTCAACGAATATGTCTTCAGCAAATTCAGTTGGTCGAAACGTTGCTGTATTTTGTCATTGTTTTTGTAATTTCTAAAACTACAGTACTTCGTGATTACGTGTTTTGCCAGCAAATTCAGCACGGATTTGTAGTAAACCAAGACGCTTAAATTTGAGTTTCAAATTCGTGAACTTGCCGGATAGGACAAATCCAAATTTTCCTTTTCTTTTCATTTTAGTCTGCCAGCTAGGATACTCGACTTCCCATGAGATTGCTGCCAACTGTTTTACACTGTCGGTATTACTACGATAGCCTTGCGGCACCCGAGAGCACTGAAAGTTTCCCATACTGGGATCGTCGCAACACTCGCGGGGATCGGTTACACTCAACATTCCTGGATGTCAAAAAGAAGAACACATTAAAAAAAAAATTTTTTATTTTATGTCAGCGGTTCTTAACCTTTTTGATGATTTCTGGGAATCAGACAATCAAGATTCTTTGGGAATATAATGCGAAGAGGACGTTTAGAACATTTGGTGACAACATGTGAAATCCAGGGAAGGAGAGATCGTAAAAGACTGAGGGAAAAGATGTTGGATGTTCTGACATCGTGGTTCAACAAAAGATCGAAATAAGAACTGATTAACTGCACCAAGGGGAGAGAGAGAGAGAGAGTTGTGGAGAGACAGGATCGCCTACGTTGACAGGCATGACACGTGATTGATTGATTGATTAATAATGCAACATTGATCAGTTCTCAGTTATATGAGAACTATCATCATGGAACCCCAGACATTTCCACTCCGATCTCCGCCTCGACAATTCCAGCCGGGTCCAGTGTCCCAACACGTCAGTTCGATATTGATTTATGAATCTTACTGCATTTTTGGTATGTAATTCTTTCGGCTATACCAATATCGACCACTTCATTCAATATTCTCTCAATTCTCAAGTCAACCCTGACTGGGATCTCTACAGCACCTGAAACTTCAGCCTGTTCACCTCAATGCAATTCTAATGTTAAGAAATGTATAGTCTCCATTGACAACTCCATTTTCGATATCGTGTTGTGCCCAGACAATTACATGTTTCGTGAGAACCAACACTCATAATGGATGATAATTGCTGAAGATTTCAATGGACAACATGGATCAGTCTTACTTGTGGTTTCTGTAATGAGGCCATGTTTACAGATTTGGTTGAAGTCACAACGGGATGTTCTTCATGCTTTAGGCGACCAAATGACAAATTGTGTTATGATCAGATGTCAGGTTAACTTGAGGTTCCAACCTCCAGAGACAGACTCATCGGGATCTCCCTGTCCTTACTTGTGTGGTGTTCTAGGCAACTGAGAGCAGCGACAGGCTTGTATCGAGTGTGTGGAGTTTAGAATAGATAAAGGATGTTCTTTTGATCTAGGCGACCTACTGTTGCCTGGGATTCTTTAAAATTGGCTTTTGAATCAATCCAGATTTAAGGAGTTTAGAATTACAGGTCGTGCAAGTAGAGCTGGATGCTTGAGGTGCAGAGAGAGGAGTGTGTTTAACCAGTGAATATATGAGCCATCAGTATTTATACCCTTCGACATCTTTGGGGTACTGAGCACCGATGAGTCTTCCTGGAGTGCCATGACTTCAGTTCAGTAACCAATAGCCCATTCCCATATAACCTGGGGTAATTGTGTGTCTTTAAATCTACAGTACAATGTTATATATTCTTTGATGCAATATTCTGGACACTTGTATTTATAATCGCTGACCACTTGACTGGACTCGGAGATAATTGAGTCGCTGAAGAGGTCTCATCATCATCAAGTAGCATGTCCCTTAGCTTGCAGAACATCGTTTTCATTACAGCTGGTATATTTATCAAGTTCGCCCGCTTCTTCTAACGTCATGTTCATGGTTTTTTAATGTCCTGCTGTCACCTTCGTCTTGATCTTCCCCTGACTCTACCACCAGGAAACATGCTTTCCATTTCTATTCTTTCTAAACCACCTTGTTGTTTAATGTGACCGAAATACTTCATTTTCCGGAACATGATGTTCTATGAAAATCCTAGGCTAAGAACAATTAGTTGCCTGATGAACAAATGAACGCGCCGGTTGAAAATTACAGTTAATTCGGTTGGGGAAAATGAGGAGAAAAGAGGGAGTGGGCGTTGGAGTCTTGCTTCATCTTCAAATGGGACAGCCAGCTGAAAAAGGTTGAGAACCACTTGTTTCAAACAGTCCGATTTTGGCTCCTGTTCGGGGTGGATAGAAAATACGCAAGCTCTTAAATGCTCTGTATACTACTTGGTATTCAGCGGAATGGACATAGTTCAATTGTTGATAGATCATTGAAGAAGACATATCGTTCCAGTTTCTCTTACTTTCTGTAACTCTTCCATATGCAAATATTACAAACAGCCAACTATTTCTCATCCAACCCAAATGATAATAGGTAACATGACTTTCTGATTTGTCATCGAAGGAAAGATTGTAACCTATCAACTAGTCTCGTCATTGAGACACCCAAACATCTTCGTGGCTAGCTTCGTCATTGAGACACCCAAACATCTCAGTGACAGCCAAACAACAGATGATTAACAATACTTTCATGCCAACTCTGTGTTCCAGAGCCAAACATAAACACTGAGCAAAGCACTGTCGCAAAAATTAACTACATGATGTCAACGAAGTCACAAACAAAAACATAAGAGATAAATTTGGGGAAGAGAATTACGTTGAGAAACAAAGAATAAAGTGGCTTGGCCACTTAATGAGAATGCAATCAAACTTCACTGTAAATAGTCTTCTGCAACAGAACATCAGGAAAGAAGGCAAAAGGAAGACCCCGAAATAGGCGGATAGATGGCACAGAAAAATCCTTTAAAAAAACTATCACCCAATCCTTTAGAGAAACGCAAAATAAAAGACAGAAAACTATAACACTGGGCAAGCCGATAACAGTGTGTCGACAAAAGAAGAAGAAAAGGAAGGATGTATAGCGTTTTACCAACGGCTCTTTCAGCGATATGAAAATCATTGAGCATATATCCTGTGTATGCAAATTTAGTGCAGATACGTTGATTCTTCTTGTGTCCGGCTCTCAGTCGATGCTCCGGAAGGTCCAAACTGACAGGTTGCTTTATATCGAGGTTGATGTCTATCGAGGATTCTAACCTCCAGGGAATTTCGTGGATCTACTGGACATTTAAGGGGCTCGTTGTAGTAAGATCGCATAAATGATTGTATTGACATTGCCGGGGTATTAATGGTGGATATAGAGAACTCGCTTGAGTTTCTCGACGACTTTCTGTTGGATAAATAAAATGATATTGATATACAGTCTATCCAAAGCTTTAAGAAGTTTGAAATCGCAGGTTTTACAAGCGGAGCTTGTGTCCAGATGGGGAGTGTCTTTAATAAGAAAGCAACGGAAACAATCAGCATGAAAATCCTTTGGCATCTACCGGGAGCATCTATGGCTCTTGCATGGAGTGCTTTGAAGTCGGTTCGGTAACCAGAAACATGTATTTTAACCCAGTTTTGCAACAACATAACACACAATACATTATTGCTAAAAGAAATCGCAAGGGGGGGCTAACACAACACCACCCAACACAAAGCTTTACAGAAACAAAGACTCTCCTGAAACAATCCAGGAAAATGATCTGAGAGAAAAACAAATGGAGGATGCAACCCAGAGCACGACAGTATAAATACACTAAACAGAAAAGCACAGACCACAGTCTTCAGACTTAGAACGGGACACTACAGTCTCAGAGCATACCTCCACAGAATGGGTCTCAGGGACTCGGCAGCCTGCACCCGTGGAGCACCGAAGCAGTCACCAGGGCACATCTTGCAAGACTGCCCCAGACTGAGTAGTGAGAGAATGGAGATCTGGCCAACAGAAACAACCCTACAAGACAAACTATGGGGACCGGTGAAGACCTCAAGCGTACCGCCCTGTTTATGACACATACTGGAGTAGTCGCATAACAAAAGTTGATCGCATAAGAAGAAAAATATGCTAACATAAATATTTAAAAGAGGAGCATTAAGAAGAAGATCATAAGCAAGAAAGACTGTAACACACATGTAACACTGACATATATTATGTTGTAAAAATACACACTGTACACGTGAATATAACAAGTGCGTCAACATGTATAAACGGTTTCGTAACGATGTCGGCATTATCATTCATTTAAATGTTATCGACACGTCACCTGAAATGTTCCACCGCATTGTAAGCAACTCGAATAACGTGGACTTTGAACTCAGATAACTGCCCTCATATTTTTGCTTTGAATTAGAACAGATAACAAGACTTTGGACTTGTGGCATTGAACCTCAATGAGTTACATGCAACGATTGCTGTACTTAATCATGGAGGTCAAGTAACATCTTGGCATATTCCATCTACTCGTACCTGGACTCCGGAAACAGCTGTGTTTATAGTCTGATCTTGAGACGAGATTGTTTTTCGGGTGTTTACTGTTCTTATCAAATTTAGGATCTGACTTACTTTTTACTGCAGATTAGGTAAGTTCATAGGTTGTCTGTATTCTTATATTGATTATTTAAAGCTTTGAAATACACGCAGGTTGAATAAAGTACGACAGCAATAGGAAACACAGACAGCGGTTTTTAACCTGGAGCGAGACGAAGTGAAGTCGGTCGAAAGAAGGAAGATCAGAAGCACGCTGAGATATTCGAGCACACCATTTTAATCCCGGCAATGTAGAACTAAACTTCACAACAAAACCGACAAGTAAATATTATTCTATAACTGATATTTTTTATTGTTGTTAAAAAGCTGTTTGTGCTATTTTATTATTTGAAGTGTTATCTCGTATGACCTATCATGTTCGTCACTCACAAACACACACCACAGTAGTCAGTGTGAGTGACACCACCATGAGTCCATGACACTATAATGACTATTAGTATTGAGTATTGACTATTATTGATACTGACACATGTGTCGGCGTCGGTTGATTTATTTTATTTGTCAAAGTCCACGTCCAAAAATAAGTTAGTTGGCCGTGAACTAATGAACGTGTAGTACCTTTCAGTTTGAGTTCATTTAAATTTAACAAATTAAATTGATCACTAACTCATCGAGTTACTAACTCAACTAACAGAACTGTATGTCTTGTCTGTATGTATCACTATCAGTGTATCTGAGTGTGTGAACATTTAGGTTTAATAATTAATATTAACCCTTTCTCTCTGTATTATTAACCCTTTCGCTCTGTATTATTTTGACCTCTGGACGCATTTATTTTGCGATTCAAATTTAATATTCAATGTCAATTAGTTTAAACCTTTATAACTCTAGTACTGTTTCTCTAAAGTATGACATATTATATATTAAATTGTTGCTAATTGGATGTGGAATACATTAATATAATAATATTTGACATCAGGTGATATACGTTTGAGAAAATCTGATTATTGTAGCAAGACTATTTTGAAAAAAAAAAAAAAAAAATATTTTTACTCTCAGGTTTGTATTACATCTCTTAGATGTTCCAAAAGTAGCAGTTAAATAAAGATAATCCATGTTCGAACATATTCTATAAGTTTCATCTAACTAGGTGCAGTAGTTTTATAATATTCACTTTTTAGTGCGGATAATTCAATAAATGGATTGTGAAATGCCCATTCTTTAAATGCAATTATTACATTAGACTTACAACTATCGATACTGCATTTCATAAACAATCAAATGTCATTATTACCATCAATTAAATCTTCTTCATTGCTAGCACAAGTTATAATTTGATCTAACAGTACTCAAGATTACACTGTAAACATCGTCAGAATCATTAACGTTGTAAAAAAAAAGTCTAGACTTGAACACAATAATACACTGCTTTTCCTCTTTCAAATCTTTGTTAAATGGAAATAATAATGTACCTACACATATGTACTTTCCGTTTCTGAAGATTTTTAAATTTCAGTAAAGGGTTGTGAAGATACATTCGTTTCCGTGAACAGACATCCAAAAGCTGATATATCAGTTTTGCGAAATCATAAACATTACTCTGAACCGATATATCGGCTCTGCAGTACCGTTGGGTTAATTGTCAGACTCAACTTCGCCAATGTTTAATATTTGTTTAATTCCAATACATGTCACATGAGTGATGTTGACATGATTTATGATTGCATATTTTTTAAAACAAATGGCCCAGGAAATCATGATTATGCTCAGTCCGTGTATAATGAATAATGTATTGCGCAAACAAATTAGTCAAATAGATAGTAGTCTTAACTAGTTATTCACTATTAGCTTTTGTTTGTATTTGGTTTTTAGGAAGCAAGTACAATTCAGCATACCAACAGAGGGGTTATCATAGACTAAGAAAATATGCACAATTCAATATAACAAAAGAAGGGGATAGACCAAGAAAGCATGTACAATTCAATATAACAACAAAGGGGATAGACTAAGAAATATTACAATTCAATATAACAATAGAGGTGACAGACTAAAAAAGTATATACAATTCATTATAACGACAGAGAGGATAGACTAAGAAAGCATGTACAATTCAGTATAACAACATACTAATTAATACAGTTAGAATAATTAATACAGTTCTGTGAAGATAGCCATATTTATTCAGCACGAAAATTTTGAAAATTGTACGAATGGATAAAACTAGAAATCAGATTGACATTTCGAATGATTAACTCAACTTACTTCCATAAACAGTTGTTATGGTTAACTCATTCCCTATATGGCTGTTTTGACCTTGTGGTAGAATCGTTTTGAGCCTCTGAAATTGGCACAGCTGTTAAGCCCCACAATTGCACAGAAAAGTTGTTGAATTAAAATGTTAGGGGTCTCTGGGGCTAAGTACTTAAGCAATAGTCTTGCGCTATGAAGATCGTGGGTTTGAATCCAGGTTGCGACATTCTGTTCACGGTACATTTTTCCCAGAGACCCCTAGGATTGCTGCGGAGTTTGGGCTTTGTGCAATATTCTCAGCAAGTGACGTGTCATTTCTGCGGAGAATGACCGAGCAATATATGGCAAACCAGGTGTATAATGAAATCAGTCCTATGCCTTTAGATCCTTTTTGAACTAAAATGTATATAATTATGATTAAAATATAAGTTATTGATTCATTGATATGACCTTCATCATTGCACTTTGATGAGTAACCATTTCTTTGTGACAATTTCTGAGAGTATGTTGTGGGATTGTATAGGGTATAAGCTACAAGTTGCTGGCTGCAACACTCCCATGCAGCTTGTGTGTAGTCCCTCAAAGGGAGATGAGGTGCCTGGCCCTGTAATGATTATATATATTGTTTGTACAAGTAGAGCATAATGCTTGAGGGGCAGAGAGAGGGGAGTTTGTTTAACCAGTGAGCCACAGAAACCATCAGTACGCTTACCCTTCGACATCTGTTGAGGGAGACTGAGCATCTATGGGCCTGCCCGGAGTGCTGTGATGTCAGTTCAGTAACCAATAACTAATGTTTTGTTCAATCAAGATTTTCTGCTTGCTTGCTAACTTTTTTTTTTATCATTCCCCAGGACTATCAATCTCTATCAGAACTATCCATTTTCTCTTCTCCCATTTTATACAGTAAAATTTAAGCATGAAAAAACGACCCATTGTTCAGAAACTCGAGGAAACAAACTCCTCCGAAGTCGAAGCTGCAGCAGAAGTATGCAGGTCAGCATGCTTGTCTCTGTGGGATTCATTTCTGGCCATGGACCATCGGTTGACCACTCATGTTGCTCTATGTTCAACCAAGGAATCTCCACTAGGAAACCTGAGGCCCTTGATGAAGATTCTAGAGATTAGCTGTCATGGGATACCTTGGATAACTGGTGCTGTCTTGTTGTTTCTGTGCTCTCACAAGCCTGAAGATATTGAAGTTGCTGTCAATTTGTTCTTTGGTAAGTTGCTTTAAACTGATTCATGCTTTTTTCTGTCTTTATAGATGGTGGAAGTATGTATTTTTGTTATTGTATTCTTTTCATATATCCAGTAGAAGAAGCCCAGACTACCTACTCCATATGGTAACTGGAAAGTGAAGAGGACCCATCACATGCCAAGAGATAGAGGAAGCCATCTCACAGTCTAAAAGCAATAGAGTAACTGGAGAGGACCAGATAAAAGTAGACATGCTCAAAGTGGATCCACAAATGAGTGCAAAATGTCTAGTTGCTTTGTTCAACAAAGTGTGGGAAAACGAATGTGTCCCAGAGACCGGGAAGAGAGGGATTATTTTAAGATACCCAAAAAGGGGGATCTGACGCAATGTGACAACTAGAGAGAAATAAATCTATCAGTACAGAGAAAGATATTCTGCAGGGTCCTCTTGAGGCTTAGGAATATCTTAGAGAATATATTGAAGGAAGAACAGTTGGTTTCAGAAAGGAAAGATCATGCACTGATCAGATCTCTGTACTGAGGACACTGATTGTGCGATCACTGGAATCGAATTCATCCCTATATATTAATTTCATAGACTTCGAAAAGGCATTTGACAGTGTTCACCAACATACACTATGAAACATCCTAAATGACTGGATTCACAGCAAAAGTCATCAATATTCTGAAAGGTAAGTACTCAAATAACCAGTACTGCATCAGGGATCACAGAGCAGATGGTACAAGATCAATTCTGGTGTTAGGCAGGGATGTATTATGTCCCCATTGCTATTCCCAGTTGTTATCAATTGGGTAATGAAGAAGACAACTGAAGATGGGGGCCGAGGAATTATCTGGGGACTAACAAAGAAACTTGAAAGAAATTGAATATGGGACAACACAGCACCTTTGGCACACACTACAGAGGACACACAGGAGAAAACAGAGTAAGTTGATTGTCAAAATTAGCAGGTTTAAAAATGAATACTAATAAAAGCAAGTTGATGAGAATAAATGCAACAAACTATTAAAATCTCTATCAATAACCCTCCAGCTACCCTCCTAATTGAGGATATAACTATACAGTTACAACAACAATATAGATGTTTATGCTTTTAAAAAGGTATTTGATTATAACCTTGCATAACAACAAGTGCTACATTCTTAACGCATTGAGTCTTTTCGAACGGATGAGTTTCGGGTTTGTGAATCCCAGTTGCTGACCAGATTGAGAGAGATAGGTGTCCATATTGGTACAGCCCGAAAAGAATGACATACCAAATATGCAAAAAAAGATTGATTAATTAACATTGAACTGGCATGTTGGGCCTCTAGACACTACTAGATTTGTTGAGGTGGGAATCGGAGCACCTATGGACATGTCCGAAGTGCTGGAATGGTAGTCCTCATATAACTGATAACATTGAACTGGCATGTTGGTCTGCTGGACACTGCTAGATTTGTTGAGGTGGGAATCGGAGCACCTGGACATGTCCGAGTGCTGGAATGGTAGTCCTCATATAACTGATAACATTGAACTGGCATGTTGGTCTGCTGGACACTGCTAGATTTGTTGAGGCGGAGATCAGAGCACCTACGGACATGTCTAGAGTGCTATGATGATAGTCCTATGATAACTGATTCCCCTTGCTAATGTATATTTTGTTTTCTTTCTGATTTCCAGCTCTGATTTTTGACCTGCTTATAGTTGGCCTACTGAAGATGACGTTCCGCAGAGGACGACCCAGCCATAATGTGATGGATATATTTTTAGCACCATCTGTTGACAAATATTCATTTCCATCAGGACATGCTACAAGAGCGGCCATGATGACCTTATTTCTGTGCCAGCACATGTTTACAAACAGACTGTACATTGTTGCTCTTTGTATTTGGGCAATCAGTGTCAGCGTTTCAAGAGTTTTATTGGGACGGCATCACATATTTGACGTTTTGTGGGTCTGCATCGAATCGCTGCATACTGTACATATTTAAATATCTGGATTTCTAAAGCTGTTTGTCTCTCTTATCTGGACACATATTTCGGACATGTTCATTTGTAAACATTATAAAATACTGTCTGATTATAAAACATATTTCTCTTGTTTATATTTTATGTCAGTACTTGTCATAACAAGATCATACAATAGTTTCCTTGCTACAGTACATTAAATGTATGAATATGAAGAATAAACATTTAACAGGGCAAAGATAAAACATATATGTGCTTTTGAATATAAATGTTACAGAAGAGTCTCCATATGTCGTGGACAGAGAAGAGAACAAATCGATCCATCCAGAAAGAACCCAAAATCACAGAAAACTGACATGCTATAAAAAAGAATGAGAAAATTGAAGTACTTTGCACATATAGAAAGACAAAGTGTTGGAGAAGACCATTATGTATGGAGGCATCCCGACAAAGAGAAGAGGAAGACCACAGTGAAGATGGGTTCATGATGTAACTGGTGATTTCTCTCTTGATCGTTCTTTTCTGCCATTTTTATAATTCTTATTGTGATATATAAACAGCCGTTGTCAAAAACGTTTTTACGTCACATCGTTCAGTACCATTTGGAGCTGTAGTGCTTATCCTTCGGTGAAGTGTCCGATTTCAACCAGCGTTTACTGGGTTCGCTGTCCGCAGCCAACCTGCAAGGCAGCAGGTTACTGGTGATTTTAACACTACGGCTGCTGAAGTATAACATCTGGCCTGTGAGATAGTGAGAGCCGCGGTAGTGTAGCTGTTAGTGAACTCGCTTCTCAAGGCTGGTGGTCTGGGTTCAACTCCCGCAGTGCGCGTGGAATTTTTCCCAACCGCGACGGCTTTCAGGTCGGCCCAGCCTCAACTGGGTACCAGACATGCTCTTGGAAAGTAAAGGCGGTCGGCGTGATGCTGACCACATCACCTATCTTGTGCCGACGGTCAATGAAAAATACAGGCCTAACACTGTATTGCCCTATATACCACAAGGTATGAAAGGGTTCCTTTACTTTACTATGAGATAGTGAAATTGTGAAGGACTGATAGGGTGGCAAAGTTCTGCTCAAGACAAGCTTTTGTATGATTTTCGCACAATGGCTGCAAAGGCGGGACATCTGGCCTATGAGAAAGAAATCGCACTGGGTTATTAGGGTGACAAAGTTATGCTCAGGACAAGCTATTGGATGATGATTTGAGCATGATGGCAGCAGAGACGGAGCATCTTGCCTATAAGGGATTGCGAAGGTCTGTTTGTGTAGCAAAGTTCTGCTCAGGACAAGCTATTGGATAGTGATTATGGCAGTTGTGTAAGGAAATAGAGTGGTTTAATATGTGATTAATATGTTCTACTGTATATTATTTTTGAGTGTGTCAAACCCTTGCTGTGACCTAAAAGATATGACGTTGAAGAATTCATAACAGGATTCTGCTTCAACTGATGATGAGAGGGTGGTCATTGCCTGTTTTATTTGCTGTCCTTTTATTTGTATAGTTATTCAATATTTTATTATTTGGTGTTTGTTTATATTTATACAGATTTGTCATTACTTTGTTTGTGTTCACAGATTGAGTGATTGTTTACACATTAAGTTCTTGTCTAGCAGCATGGTAGTGTCTTTGCCGAGCGTAACGGAGCATGCAGGACAACTACTTCCAGTATGAGGATGGAGGTTGAGGCCTTTACTGTTGCCTTCCATTGGCTCTCTAGGACTCTGCTTACTGGGGCTGTTGTTGTTTCTGACTCTCAGTCAATGCTTTGGAAGATCCAGAATGGCAGATTGCGATATGGGTGGATGTCGTCTATAGAGGCTTCCAACCTCCAGTGACTCGCATGGATCTATTGTCCTGGTCATGCGGGTGTTTGTGGCAACGAGAGAGCAGACATGCTTGCATTGAAAGCATCGATTGTTAAGAATGGATAAGGGGGATGTGGATGCTTGAGGGGCAGAGAGTGAAGTGTGTTTATCTAGAAAGCCACAGGAACCATCAGTATGCATACCCTTCAACATCTGCTGGGGGAGGAGACTGAGGACTTATGGGTCTGCCCGGAGTGCTGTGGGGTGAGTTTAGTAACCAATAACCACTGATTTAATGATTGTTTACACTTTACAACAGTTTCAGTATGGAATATTTTCATTGCACTCCAGACATGTCCATAGGTGTCCCAATCTACTTTGCAATATCTCTAACAACATCCAGCGACTAACCGTACCAGTTCGATGTTGATTGATTATAGTCTACTCATATGCCTGTTGTGCTGTTCTTTTCTGGCCACTCCAATCTTTAATTCAAGCTCTTGCAATCTAGCAGTTGATGTGGATTGGTTTAGATGAAAGTCCTCTTTGAAACCGCACTCTATGAGGGTGTTCAGATTGTTGGCTCTTCCCATTGGCTGACCTTCTGATATGGTGGCGGAGCCAGGCAGCCTGTTCGTTCTTTGCCATCACACCTACGTGCCCCAGAACGAAGATGAATGTAATTATGCAAATTGTTGACACTTGTAGGGATTAAGTACACAGTATGCGTGCTGCACCAGCCGCCACCTTCCAGATCATACTCAATGAATCACTCAAAATACATGCATAAGTGTAGTGTTGTGACTCCAGTCAAAGTAGCACCTTAGTCATCACCAGTACTTCTATTGTCATGCTAAATGCACTCCTGACTTCCTTGATCTTTCTGCTGTACAACTCTGATTTCTGTGTTTAAGCTGTTGCCTTGTGTTCTGAAGGTCATAATTTCTAACTCGGATCTTCTGTTGATGTGTGCATTTTTTCAGGTGTAGTCATGACTACAATGTGGTACCTCTGACTGATTTTATAGAGAGAATGGTTGCCATGTAAACAGACCATGACCTAATTAATAATGTACTGTTCTGTTGGTATTTTAAATAAAAGTAATAAAATAGAATCCGTGTTGTACGTTTTGCCTTAAGATTAGATCGTCAGGTCTCGTCTCAACCATCATACACTTCATTGGGTCATTGAAAAGCGCAGACTAGTCTTCAGACGTTGAACAGGACACTGCAGTCTCAGAGTACACATCCATAGAAAGGGTCTCAGGGATTCGGCTGCCTGCATCTGTGGGGCACCAAAGCAGTCCTCAAAGCACATCCTGCAAGACTGCCCTGGCATGAGAATGAAAATCTGGCCAACAGAAACAACCCTTCAGAACAAACTACATGGAACCGGGGGGAAACCTCACCTTGTTTATGACATATACTGGAGTAGGTGCATAACAGAAGTTGATTGAAGAAGTGTCTTTTCAAAGGTCAAAACCCTCATACAGAGAAAATATGCAGTAGACTGGAAGACAAACACTGGATATGATTATGGAAAAGACTCCCTCAAAGACCTGAGCAGAACAGACCAGGTCATTATGTTTAGACTACGCACCGGACACTGCAGACTCAACAAACACTTATATAGACTAGGAATAAGTCAAACAGCTCTCTGCCAGTGTCAGCAGGCAGAACAGACACCGGAGCATATCCTGCAAGACTGTCCTCTCCTGGGTGAGCTGAGAAGCAACATGTGACCACACCCAGTCAACCTGTAAACTAAGCTTTGAGGAAACCTGAAGCTGACTGCCCAGTTTGTTGTCCACAGTAAATTAAGCGCATGACCAGAGATCGCTGAAGAAGATTAGGTCATCAATCTCATTATCTCAACAGGGGTATAGAGCAGTGATTCCCAACCTGGAAGACGCGTCTCCCCAGTGAAGCATGCGGCAGTATCAGGAGAGGCATAAAGCATTATGTGAATTTTGTGTTTTAATAAGTTTTTATTATATTTTTTCCCAGATAAAATACGTTTTTTTTTAAAAAAAAATGTAGCGTTTAAATTTCTTTAAAAAAATAACCAAGAAGCCTCTGATATTGACCGCTCATATTTTTCTCAAACTTTTTTTTAAAAAGTTTACATTTCTCACTGCCAATGGTATTGTCTTTATGAGATATCGCTGTTGTAAAGCTCGGAGTGAGAAACATATAATTTTCATTTGCTATTTGGAAATTATGGTTAATTCGGCGGGGTGGAAGTCATGCCTCATCTTCAAGGTGGCCCATGAGCTATAAAGCTTGAATACCATTGATTTAGTACCTTAACACATTATATCTTCAACTATTTAAACAAATAAATATGACAAATTGTCTACGTTACATTGGGTTTTCCCATAATGCTCGGTCCCACTTCACATAAATGGCACATCACTTCTTTAGAGTGTTGCACAGAATACGAACTCCGCAGCTCCAGCAGATATCCTAGGGACCTATGTAAAAATAATCCAACCATGAACCGAGCTGCGCGATCGGGTTTTGAACCCACGGTCTTCAAGGTGCAAGAAAAACGGCTTGGTCACTTCGCCACATAGAGACTCTTGGTACTTTATTGACCTCAGCAAAGTATTTGACCATCGATGATCGGTTTCCCATCAAAGCTGTTGGCTTTTATCCAGTCTTTTCATAGAAAAGACAAGTACAACATGATAGTTTGCGATGAATATGCTTCAAATGATTGAATCTGGAAGTTTGCTCGTGGAATGGGTGAACTGCATTCGGAGGTCACATCTCAAGACGATGACGACTGTACACACCTAGATATGCTGGAGTACAGGGCAACGAACGTATGGACAGATCCGATGTCATCAATGCAGTGCACGCTCATGTATGTGTTATGGGCAAGTTTCAGACACTGGACCGATTGTCAGAATTGGGAGTGACGTTTGAACATGCCAGACAGTGTCGTCTTCATGTTAGCAAGTCTCAGACACTGGACCGATTGCAAGAATTGGGAGTGAAGTTTGAACATGCCAGAGAGTGTCGTCTTCTTGGTAGAGATAAATGATATATTAATCAACCTCTTACGAAGCTGATGAGAAAAGGTGTTTGCTGCAGCGGAGGACTGAGCACGCTAGGAAATGCCCAATGGGTCATGACGTCGCTCAAATAAAATAACATAATAGTCACATCAAATGACTTCACTTCAAAACCAACACGGGACTCAAAGAAAAATGAGTTCTCTCTTCTACACTCTTCATCATAGTATTTCACTGTGGATGTGATATATCCCACCTTCGGAACATCAACTTATGGCAGTTCTTCTAAAAGGGTGTGCCCAGACGCACCAATGTGCCGGATGACATTCCTAGGAAATCCCAGATCAGGGGTCGGCAATGTGGTGCCAGCGGGCACCAGGGTAACAAATCGCCAAGACACACCAGGTTCATGTTTCTCATATGCAAAAATTAAATGAATAAATCTACGACGAAACACGTAAAAATAATGTACTGTAGTTTTACACAAATCAATTATCGCCCGACTGGTTAACGGAGCCCAAATTTGAGGTGTAAAGAATAGAACCAACTGTTACCTGCCACACATGTCGTAAGAGGCAACTAATGAGGTTTGGATGAAATCGGATGCACGTGTCCTAAACATGTAGAAGTCTATGCGTTTAGGGGCCTACCAAACCAATGTGCAACGTATACACGTTCTTGGCAAAGATCAAACTTTCTTCTTGGTTCAGCCTTACGACCAATTTAATCACTTTGTGATATGTTTGATCTTTGCCAAGAACGTACACGTTGCACATTGGTTTGGTAGCAACGATACACGTTCTTGGCAAAGATCAAACATATCACAAAGAGTGATTAAAATTGGTCGTAAAGAACGAACGCAAAGAAGAAGAAGAGACACAAATCAATAACGATACACGGCCAGCAACGTTTCGACCAAAAGGTCTATATCAAGCAAAGGTTACAACAGACGTGAAGAATTCACTTCTTACACGGCACAGAACAATCTATCTATAATCTATATCCTCTTCGTGTCTCGATTGACACATACGGCTTCCACAAGAGACTTCCATTGTTGCCGTTCTGCTGCCTTTTTACCAACCGTCTCCCACGTCAGGCCACACTCCTTCAACTCTCTCCACCGTTCTTCTCCCTGTTTCCTTTGGACGTCCAGGCCTTATCTTCTCATCCGCTGTCCATCTGAAAGCTGTCCTAGCCATTGCCCTCTCTGGAATACAACATACATGTCCAAACTACCTCCATCTTCGTCTCTTAATGATGGTCTCCAAGGATGCGCAGATGAAAGAACAGAACATATAGACAGACAATAAATTCATAACGGCCCTAAAATGAAAATCTGTTACTAAAAACGGGCAACGAAATAAATGCAAAAAAGTAGAAGTGGAAAACAGAAGAAAAACAATAAAAATCGAATATAATATACATTTCACATAAAATATGGAGCATAAGAAGATAAAGAAGCATAGGATTAAAGGGTTTTAATGACGAATGATTGCCTTCATTGCACCGGGTTTACCCCATATGGCTCGGTCCCTCTCCGCAGAAATGGCACGCCCCTGCCGATAGTATTGCACAAAGCAAGAACTCCGTAGCTCCGCAACAATCCTAGGGGTCTCTTGGAAAAACTTCACTCGCGAACAGAACGGCTCTGTCCGGATTCGAACATTCGACTCGCAAGGCGAAGGGCTTAGCCACAAAGACCCCTTAAGCATAGGAATGTAGTCCATGAGGTCGCTAGGCGCCATATACAGTTATAAAACGATTCTATAGAGAAAATCGACTTCGATCATCAGAGGAACATGATTGGATGGCTTTGACCTGGATATCGCGAGTTTCCAAATGGTTCGTTCCATTGAAATGAGTGGCTACATGGAACACAGAGCATTTGCGTAATCACGTAAGTGTTGGCCGAAACGGTCACTATTGCGGGACTCGCAGACGGCCACACATGATGATGCCAAAATGACTCTGGACATTGGATTTAAGGCGACTGTGCACCAACACATGCTTAAGATTTATGTCCCGTCAGTAAGCCAACAGAGATTAGTCTTGGAAGACTGAACGTATCTCTGGATCCGATTTAAGAATAGAAAGATGACGGAACAAAACTTTTTTTTTTCACCAGTGAACTATATGGGTGGAAAGTTAAGATTAGTTTCACCCTGTCAGAGTTGGAAGTCCTATGCTGGTTGGTAAGGGCATCCTGGCGAGCAATTTTCTGAACTCGAAGCATAGCAGATGCAAGCACCTTCTCCGAGTATATGCGGCTGCGGAAGAAATCAAGCATCTCGCAAGCTCTATTAAGAAAACTTCGCCCTCGCTACACAAGCAACGAAGACGAAAAAGTTGGGAGAATGGCATAAAATCACGACAAGCCCGGTGTTGGGAAGAGGTATAGATGCGAAAACTATACGCATCAGTAGGATAATAATATATTGATGGCAGTGGCGGCTCGTGGTCATTTTTCTTGGTGGGGCCAGACACAAAATTTTGGAAAAATCATAGTTTTTTAAGTATTTACTATTATTTGTCTATTCCGAGCGTGGCGACATCTTCTGGCAAACGGATTTAATTCCTCTGCCAATTACGGTCCCCCATCGTATTCAGAAATGAGAGCACAGCTCTGTAATGATAGGTTTTTCTCGACATTTTGTGTATTGTGCATATATGATGCCGTAATAAAGGCGTGTGGAGAGATTGGAGTAACCTGGGTACATTACATCTTCAAGAAGGCATGGGAAGAAAGAACTATCCCTTCAGATTGACAAAAAGCTATTATAGTACCAATATGGAAGAAAAAGGTAAAAAACAAGACTGTAGTACATATAGAGGCATCTTCCTCCTAAGCCATGTGGGAAAAATGTTTGCAAGAGTTCTGGTTATTGATTACTAAACTGACGTCATTGCACTCCGGGCAGACCCATAGGTGCTCAGTCTCCCCAACAGATATCGAAGAATATGCATACTGATGGTGCCTGTGGCTCGCTGATTAAGAGTTCTGGAGCAACGAATAAGACCAATTGTAGAGCCAACACTCAGCCCACAACAGTTTGGGTTTAGAAAAGAAAAAGGGTGCACAGATGCAATAGTTGCCCTTATACAAATTAGTGAAAAGACAATAGAATACAAAAATCAAATGAATATAGCCTTCATAGACCAAGAGAAGGCATTTGATAGGGTTAACAGAGACATATTATGGGATGTTCTCGAAAACTACGGAATAAAAGGAACACTGCTAGACTGTGTTAGAGCCATTTATTTAGAAAGTGAAAGTGCCATACGAACAAGCGCCGGACTCACAAATTGGTTTCCAGTATCATCAGGAGTACGGCAAGGATGTGTTTTATCACCTCTCCTCTTTATTATATACATGGATAGTATCACCAAAATAGATGAAACATCACTCAACGCAGACCAACAAAATGAACTGCTCTTTGCTGACGACCAGTGTTTATTCCATAATAATATTGAACAGCTTCAAGAACACATAAACTTACTTAACAATAGCTGCCTCAAATACAACATGAAGATCAACATTCAAAAGACAGAAGTCATGACTATAAGCAGAGAACATAAAGATATCAACATACAAATAAATGACCAAACGCTAAAGCAGGTGAGAGAATTCAAATACCTTGGAAGTATCTTTACATCTGATAGTAGACTGGACAGAGAGATCGAAACTAGAATCCAGCAAGCCAGCAACATTACATACGTACCAGCTTACCCCAATCTTGAAACACTCAGCAATTCCAGTAGAGACTAAAAGACAGATTATAAATTCAATCTTTATACCAACACTGTGCTACCAGAGCCAAACATGGACACTGACAAAAGAACAAGAAAAGAAAATTACCACATGCGAAATGAGATGCTTGAGGAAAGCAGTAAATAAAACAAGAAGAGACCATATAAGAAATGAGGAAATTAGAAGAACAGTCGGAACAACACCTGCTGTTAGATTTATTGAAAAAGAGAGACTCAAATGGTTTGGCCACTTGGTCAGAATGAACCCGAATACACCAGTTACAAGAGCGTACAACCTGAAAATGGAATCATCAAGAGGAAGGGGCAGACCAAGAAAAAGATGGGTTGATGGAGTTACAGACATCTTAAAACTACACAATACCACACCATATCAAGCGACCGAGCGTGCATTATCTCGGAAAACGATCATCAGTTAAACCTGCTACGCCTAGCGGCAAAAAAGCAGAGGACAAAAGAAGAAGACTAAGTGTCTCGAGGCATTGGCACTCTTCAGCCTGCACATGTGGAACACCTAAGCAGTCCCCAAAGCACATCCTGCAAGACGGCTACAGTCTGAGAATAGAGATTTGGCCAACAGAAACAACCCTACAAGACAAACTAGGGGACCGGTGAAGACCTCAAGCCAGTCAAGCGCCCCGCCCTGTTAGTGTTTATGACATACCCACTTGTTGTGGAGGCAGAGGTTCAGGCATTAATTTCTGAGAACGCATCTGAGCATGATGTAATCATTTATACGGATGGTTCGGTGATTCGACATGTGCGGAGCTCGTGGGCTTTCACTGCTCAGGTCGGAGGTGATGTTGTGAAGGAAGACAGTGGTGGTTTTGCGTGACTACAAGCAGTCTCACTATGGAAATCATGGCGGTTACCAAAGCGATGATTTGGCTAGAATCACAGACTTTTATCCATGCATGTTTTCTCAGTGACTCAATGAGTATGCTCAGGAAGATTGAAACAGGATGGGCTAGGAGACATTGGATAGAATCGCTGGGGAGATCTAAGCTGACAAAGATCAGTTTTATTTTTGTGCCAGGGCATGCAGGTGTAAGGGGAATGAACGTGCGGATAGGCTTGCAGGTATGGCTTCTGTCCAAAGCGGACGAGCAATGGACCAGGCTGATATTATAAATTCCTTAAGGAGAGAGGGCGTGTACATGATTCACGTAATAGCGGTGAATCCACAACACTAACCAGACTGCAAGAACTCAAAGTTAAGTGTGGTGTAGCTCGACAAGAACGCTATGCTGGCAGACAAAGAAGAATTGTAAACCAACAAAGAACCGGTGTCGTTAGTCGCCACACGCTGATGGACATACTGAGGAGAGATCGGAGCACTTATGGACTAATTTGTTCGACGTGCAGTGATGGTGATCCGACGACTAAACTAAACTAAAACATACCGGAGTAGCGTATAGCAGAAGTTGATCGCAGAAGAAAAAGAAGAGGCACACTGTGTACATTTAGTGTCGCTCTAAGTGCAGAGATTTAGATTCTTAAAAAAATATAATTTTGTAAAAAATGTGGACACAAATCCCGATGTGTAGGTGTTAATTTTTTTTAGATTAAAACAAAACAAAAAGAAAAAACAACGTAACGCGTTAACGATGATGAATGTCGTATTTCCACTG
The DNA here is from genome assembly GCA_020796225.1 of Arion vulgaris. Taxonomy (NCBI): domain Eukaryota; kingdom Metazoa; phylum Mollusca; class Gastropoda; order Stylommatophora; family Arionidae; genus Arion; species Arion vulgaris. Next base: position 30,770,801 of record CM036758.1, on the reverse strand, counting down.
CAACCGGAAGTGAACTTTAAGTTGTTGTTTTTGAACTGACGATCACGATTGTTTTCAGTTTGCGAAAGTTGAAAATGCATCGAAAAAGCCTTCAGTGGGAAACAGAAAAAGTTACAACTCAAGGACAAAGCTTCGCAAAAAGGTAAATGTCGTTGCCTGATTCTCAGGTTAGTTTGTAAAGAAATCTGCTAAAAATGACAGATTGTAAAGCTGATATTAGATTAGACTTAGTTAAATTATAAAATACGACATGATCTGTAATCTGTATTCTGTAGTGTCACTGTCAGAACTTGATCAGACTTGATGCCTGCCTGATGCTACGGCGTAATTCGTAAAATACGCAGTCGAGTTGTTCAATGGGTTTTTAAAGTTTAGTTACGACTAACTAGACTATCACTACGCAACATAGAACTTGAGCAGCGTTAAAGTGTAAAAACAGTTTAGAGTTAGTTTAGTTGTAATAATTCCTCTCGTACCGACGTTATATCCAATATATAGGGCCTGCAAGTAATTTCTCTCATAGTTATTTCTCCAAGGTGTGTCCAACAGATCTCCATCATCTCTTTCTTATAACAATGGAGTGGTTGACCAGACATTTCTCTAATTTCATCACTTCTCCTGAATTCGTTCCATTTTATGTAATATGTTAATTATTTTTCGCAAACATCTATTTTCAATGCATTCAGCTTGCTTTCTATATCTTTAATCATTTTCCAACTCTTGCTAGCATGTTAGGATTAATACATTAACATTGGTCGCCCGATTGGTTACCGGGGCTCAAGTTTGGGGTGTAAAGAATAGAGCCACTGTTACCTGCCACGCATGTCGTAAGAGGCGACTAAGGAGGTTAGGCTGAATGATGCATGTGTCCTAAACGTGTAGAAGTCTATGCATTTAGGGGCCTACCAAACCAATGTGCAACGTATACACGTTCTTGGCAAAGATCAAACATATCACAAAGAGTGATTAAAGTTGGTCGTAAAGAACAAACGCAAAGAAGAAGAAGAAGAAACATTGGTCAGTTTCCATGGAAAAACAGAAGACATTCATCTGAAGTTACCTTCTTTACCTAGTTCAATCAAGTGCCATGTCTTTTGACGTAGGCGATCATGTCTCTCCACAACTTTCTCTCCCTTTGGTGCAGCTAATCAGTTCTGATATTGATCTTTTGTCGAACCACGATGTCAGACCATCCATCATCTTTTCCCTTTCCTTCCATGATCTCTTCTTCCTAGAATTTTACCTGTTGTCACCAAATGTTCTAAACCTCTTGCTTACATGCCCGAAGATCCCTGATTCTTATTCTTTTGATAAAGTTGCTATGTGTGCAGCCCTGTTTTAAAGCCTTATCCTTTGTTTTCTTTGCTTTTCATGGAATTTTCAGTATTCTGTAAAACCACATCTCTGTGGCTTTCAATGATCTTATTGATTGCTTGTTCATTGCCCATGTTTCGTTGCCATACAAGTGCTATGTTGGTTCAATATCATAGTTGAAAGATGTATATGTCTCTACAAAAGCTTTTGAATCTCCACAGAGCAACTGGCAATAAACACACTGGAGTACTCATTTTCACAATGTCATTGGTAGTGAATTCACACATAGTGTGTTTTTCATTTTCATGAAAGCTGCTTTTGCTTGAGATATTCTACTCCTAATCTTGTTTGGCATCTTCCATCTGATGTTATTAATGTTGCCAGATACTTGAATCGATGGACTTGTAACAGTATTGTGTTGTTTATTTTGATATTGTCTTGTGGTGTTTACCTAGTTGCCATTTTTTAAAGGTGTTTTGTAAATAACCAAACAATGTAATTTTTGTTGTATAGATGGCGCCAGTTATCTGGGTAATGATAGTGATGAAGATGCAGATGTTAAAAGGTCCAAAGTTCATCGCGGGGGTAAGCCTGACAGTGTATCTTCGGGACCAACTACTTTTGTGAGCCAATTAGAAGTTCTAAAAGTTCATGAGCAGCCCAGGAAAGTGGATGGAACTAAGCTGGACACTAACAGGTACGGATAAATATTCATCGTGACTTCTTTTCTGTGATGAAGATATTTGGTCAAACTAGATCAAGGGTTTCCAAACTTTTTCCAAGGGCTCCCAAACTTTTTCCAAGGGCCACACTTTTGGAACGACAGTTTTCTCGAATCACACCAAGTTTATTACCGTCAGACACACAGATAAAATCAGCTTATAGAAATGATTTATTCATAACTCTAAACACAATGACTTCTCTCCTCTTTCTTTTTTCTAATCCTGTTTTGCCTCAAAGCATCAGAAAAATTTGGAATCTATGGTTTAGAGCATAGCTCCATTGTAACAGTTTGTCAACATGACTTTCCTCCCTCCCCACATATTCATGCTCTTTTTTCTCTTTGACATAGAAAATTGATATATATATATTTCTGTCATACATGGTCAATTTTCAAATGATTATATTCATGAAATAGAAAATTGATGGAAAAATGGATTGTGTAAGACAGGCATAAGATGAATTAAAATGCAGAATTCAAATTTTAAATAATTATTCAATCGCAAAATCACGAAAATAACTTATTTTAAAATAAATATGATTAATTTCTTCTTTAAGGAGCTACCAACCTCTAGAAGGCTTTAGCGCTCACTTTGGGGGAGGTATCGCCCACTTTGGGAAATGCTGGCTTAGAGCATGTCCATTTTCATCATTAATAATTTCAGTGGGATCATGTTATTCTTTGCTATCCCTCGTTGTTTTCATTTTCTTGTAAAATATTGGTCTGTTCCTCTCGGCAGAAATGGCACACCATCTGCTGAGAGAGTTGCACAAAGCATGAACTCTGTAACTTCACCAACAATGTAGGGATCTCGGGTAAAAAATTACACATCTTCTTCTTCTTTCGATCGTTCTAGGCTAGTTTTTATCATTCTTATTGTGATGTATAAACTGCCAGACATCAGAACATAATGTACATGCACCAACCTTCAGCACCTTTTTGAGCACAGTTGCTTATCCTTCAGTGGGGTGTTCGATTTCAGCCAGCTAAAATTATACATCTAACTCGGTCCGGATTAAAACATTTTCCTTCTGTGCTCGCCAGCTATGAATTCAGACATAGTCATGGCGCATGGTAAGGCACTTCTAACTGAATTTTTGTGTGAAAGCCTACTTACCATTTTAACGGTGTCCCTCACGATACAGGCAGGCCTTCTCTGACTTCAGAGTTAATTCAAACCTTCAGTACGCAAGACAAACGTTCTAACCACTCCACCATAGAGATCCTCTAAGGTAAAAGTCTGGCTTCTTTCATTTCGGTTGTAACTAATAGAAGCAGTGCTATGATGTTTGACCTGACTTTGCATATCACTATCCCTGTATTGTTTGTCTTTTTTCTTTTGTCCTTTTTGCCGTTAGCGTAGCAGGTTTACCTAATGATCGATTTTCAAGATAATGCACGCTCAGTCGCTTCTTCTTGCGTTCGTTCTTTACGACCAATTTAAATCACTCTTTGTGATATGTTTGATCTTTGCCAAGAACGTGTATACGTTGCACATTGGTTTGGTAGGCCCTAAACGCATAGATTTCTACAAGTTTAGGACATGTGCATCCGATTTCAGCCAAACCTCCTTAGTCGCCTCTACGACATGCATGGCAGGTAACAGTGGTTCTATTCTTTACACCCCAAATTTGGGCCCCGGTAACCACTCAGGAGGCTCAGTCGCTTGATATGCTGTGGTATTGTGGAGTATTAAGATGCCTGTAACTCCATCAATCTATCTTTATCTTGGTCTGCCTCTTCCTCTTGATGATTCCATTTTCAGGTCCTTGTGTATTGTTGTATCTTTGCTTGTATCCTGATTAATCTCACTTCCTTCACAGTATCTTACATGCTCCGTCTTTTTTTTTTAGTAATAGATTTCTTATAACAAATATATATATATTTTTTTGCTTTGATCACAGTTTTAGACTACATTTCTTGAAGGAAAGTGATGAAGAGTTGACCCGACGAAAGAAAGAAGCCAGGAAGCCATTTGTCACTCTTGATGAGGTCAGTATTTCTTCCACATCTTCATATTCAAAATGTTTATAATGGTAACTTTACACTTTTAATTATCAGTTATATGAGAGACTGTTTTAGAAATCTCTTCTTGACCTGACGCTGTGAGGCAAACAGGATTTGAGAAAAGAAAGAAGAAGAGATGAGGACTATCATCATAGCATTCCGGACATGTCCATAGCTGCTCCGATCTCCGCCTCAATAGATCCAGCAGCGGCCCAACACGCCAGTTCGATGTTGATTAATCAATCTTTGTGCATATTTGGTATGTTGTTCTTTTCTTCTACAACAGAACATCAGAAAAGTAGGCAAGTGGAAGACTATGAATGACATGGTCATTGAGTTATTCGTATGTGTCAATTTCTCCTTGCCAATAATAGCTGACACATTCCGTTTCTAAGGACATCTTTTTTTAGTTTGATCTCTATAGACAGTTGCAGTCCCTTGCTGATGAGATCTGTCTTCCCAGGTTTGTCTGGAGTCATCCTATTCTAGGTGACTTCAACCTTCTGTTGCCAGGCTCACCAACCCAGACTTTTATGCAGGGTGTGCTACCTGGACACTATAGTTTAATCCCATATACTTAAGGGAAAGTGCCATAGAAGTAGAAGACAAGAAAAAGGATGTCCTCAAGAGAGAGGACTGCTATTTGTCCCATAGCTGGGGGATGGGTTGGTTGCAGCCAGAGCATTTACCACTCGCCTGTGGATTCTGCGGATTCTGCGCTGTCACCTTATGAGGCCCCATCCTGCTCCCGTTTTGGTCTGGCCTTTCACCTTCAGTTTGTTTGGCTTGGTTGGACCTGCCAGAAGTTAGACTCCCGCAGACATAGCCTGAGGGATCCTAAAGGCACACAAACCCTCCAACCACGATAAGTAAGGTAGGCTAATATGAAGACTATGAATAAAGATGGCTAAATGGCATAACAGAATTCTGTTGAAAAAAAAATATCACCAAATCCACTAAACAGCCAAGACAAAAATAGCAGGTCACTAGGGGATGGGGTCAGACTAAATATGGCTTCCTGGTCCTCCAGGTTGAGGGTTTGGCTTGGGACTAACAGTCGCATGCTGTATAAAATGTTTACAAAATGGAAACAGCAACAAAGACACTAATTACTCATGGACATGAAGAGCAAAAATTAGTCCCTGACTCGTATGACTGGAAGTGATGGAAACCCAAAAGAAGCTATAAGAACGCAAAGAAATGAATAACAGCTTGAACACAATACAGAGGAGGGCCAGTAATAAAGAAGAATGGTGTGTGTCTGTTGCTTCCCTAAGTGCCTGGGGTGTCACAATGCTAGAGAGAGAGAAAGAGAAATACTGTCTTAAAGATAAAATCTGCAGTAGACTAGAAGACAAACACTGGATATGATTATGGAAAAGATTTCCTCAATTATCACAGCCATATTTTGACTATGCACCTGACACTGCATACTCAACAGACACTTACATAGACTAGGAATAAGTCAAACAGCTCTCTGTAAGTGTCAGCAGACACAGCAAGACTATCCTCTCCTGTGTGAGCTGAGAAGCAGCATGTGGTCACACCCAGTTGACCTGAAAACTAAGCTTTGGGGAAACCTGACCTCAAGCTGACCGCCCAGTTTGGGTCCACAGTGGATTAAGGGCATGATCAGAGATCACCGGAGAAGAAGAAATCATAGTTGGTAACCACAGACTTAGTTATACTGCATTTCACATTTGGTTTGATTGATTGATAGGGCCATTACCATTACACTTTAGTGAATAACAATGTGTACTATGATCTCTTTCTTACACAGGAAGATCTCAGGTGCACAAACTCCTTAGCACCGGTGAGGGTCCCCGGATGTTATTTAGAAGGTGGTTAAAACATTTTGTACGAATTTTCTTTTTTTTTTTTTTTTGAATGAATTTTGCCTGGCCATTGGCTTTCGAACCTACTCTTCTTGATTTTGAACTGCCATGGTTTCTTTTACATGCTCAACTTGAACACAGGACCTACATTTTATTGTCCGCCTCCAATAGGACTAGGAACTTGATCTCACCTACACTGAGATTAGAAATATCTGGTAAATGTCCCGATAACTCCACGAGGGTGAACCCCTTCACAGTTGGTATGCTTTCTTAATGAAATTATATTTTTACAATCGCTAACTACTCCTTCCTTTTTTCCTTAGAAACAGTTGGAATACAAAGTAGAGGATGTTTTCCCCCATGACGCTAAGTTAGACTTTCCAAAACGTCCTCCTTGGAACTATAGACTCAGCAAGGAAGATCTGGAACAACAGGAGAGAGAATATTTCAAAGTGAGTCCCTGATCTTAACTTCAAGTTTCATTTGGAATGGCAGCTGTTACTAATTAACTAACAACATGTTCTTGTCTTAAGTTCTAGTTTGGCGAGTTAGTACAGTAGAAAATTTAGTTCTAGCTTGGTTAGTCAGTATAATATAACTTTCTAATCGGATGCACATGTCCTAAACTTGTAGAAGTCTATGCGTTTAGGGGCCTACCAAACCAATGTGCAACGTATACACGTTCTTGGCAAAGATCAAGCATATCACAAAGAGTGATTAAAATTCGTCAGTAAGAACAACGCAAAGAAGAAGATATAACTTTTAGTTTTTCTCCTCCTTTTGGCTAAGATCAAAGTGTAGTGCTCACTTCATCACGGGTGTGATCCTTCATAGAGCCAGTAGACAACTAAATAAACTCCTAGCAGCTCTCATTCGAAAGAATGACAATGCTAGAGTTATTACTTGTTCAGCCATAACTGGCTCCGCCCACTGCGGCATTACTGGGTAAGGTCCCCTCCAAAAATAGTATAACAACTAACTCTAGTTTGACTAGTCAGTATAGTAGAAGAATTATTTTTTTTATTTGACCATGCTCGGAAGTGCCATGATGGGTGGACCCAGTATGATTAAACATGTAAACTCCGAACATCATCATTCCTTTGAATGCGATGCTAGAGTTTGTTTTAAGTGTGTTTGATTGTGCCATTTGGTGTTTTACTCTTTGTGTCCTAGAAAATTTTGGGGGTAATCACGCTCTGCCAGAACACATTTCTAGCAAAATTTTTCAAACTTAATCAATGCCTAGCCATTGCTGAATTCTCCATCATTGTCGGTGAAATCATAAACATGAAACACTGTGTTTGTTTAATTCAACTTTGGAACAAATTCATGGCTTGTTCGGCACTTTAACGATGTGCAGGGCGAAAAACATCTTGTAACTAAACTTTTCACACGAAAGTTCACTTTTTTTACAACAGGAAAAATATATTTGCGAATAAAACTATTTCTAAATATTTGAAAATAACTTCTGCCATGCCGTATAGTATATGAATGAAATGGGAGTTATCTGCCTGTTGAATTCTGTAAACAAAAACAGTGCCGGACATATAGTAGCTGAACAGTGAAACAAAACGTGCATGGACCCAAATTATACGCTGGCAGCGTGTTTTGGCATAATGAGAGAACTGTTTTCTACGTTGGGAGCGTCGACTGGACGCAATGAGTTAAATAAAGGTTCAAGCGATCAAGTGGGAACTACACTTTGATCTTAGTCAAAAGGCTGAGAAGATATTAGTTCTAGCTTGGCTAGTCAGTATAGTATAACAATTAGTTTCAGCTGCTGGGTAAGATACTGTGTATGTAACACACACTAGAGCCCTTTCTAGAAATCTCTTATGCTGATGATGTGAGGCAAAACAGGATTAGAGACAAGAAGACAAAGACAAATGTGCACTTTGTTTGTTTATTGGTTCCCCTGATGTCTTACAAATTTATGTTTACTGTTCCTTCTGAATTCTTATGTTTGTTACTGTTGTTTACCTTGAAGTTTTATAATTTATGTTTTTTTACTGTTCCTTCTGAATTCTTATGTTTGTTACTGTTGTACCCCCTGAAGTTTTATAATTTATGTTTACTGTTCCTTCTGAATTCTTATGTTTGTTACTGTTGTTTACCCTGAATTTGTATAATTTATGTTTACTGTTCTTTCTGAAATCTTATGTTTGTTACTGTTGTTTACCTTGAAGTTTTATAATTTATGTTTACTGTTCCTTCTGAATTCTTATGTTTGTTACTGTTGTTTACCCTGAAGTTTTATAATTTATGTTTACTGTTCCTTCTAAATCTTATGTTTGTTACTGTTGTTTACCTTGAAGTTTTATAATTTATGTTTACTGTTCCTTCTGAAATCTTATGTTTGTTACTGTTGTTTACCCTGAAGTTTTATAATTTATGTTTACTGTTCCTTCTGAAATCTTATGTTTGTTACTGTTGTTTACCTTGAAGTTTTATAATTTATGTTTACTGTTCCTTCTGAATTCTTATGTTTGTTACTGTTGTTTACCTTGAAGTTTTATAATTTATGTTTACTGTTCCTTCTGAATTCTGATGTTTGTTACTGTTGTTTACCTTGAAGTTTTATAATTTATGTTTACTGTTCCTTCTGAATTCTTATGTTTGTTACTGTTGTTTACCTTGAAGTTTTATAATTTATGTTTACTGTTCCTTCTGAATTCTGATGTTTGTTACTGTTGTTTACCTTGAAGTTTTATAATTTATGTTTACTGTTCCTTCTGAATTCTGATGTTTGTTACTGTTGTTTACCTTGAAGTTTTATAATTTATGTTTACTGTTCCTTCTGAATTCTTATGTTTGTTACTGTTGTTTACCTTGAAGTTTTATAATTTATGTTTACTGTTCCTTCTGAAATCTTATGTTTGTTACTGTTGTTTACCTTGAAGTTTTATAATTTATATTTACTGTTCCTTCTGAATTCTTATGTTTGTTACTGTTGTACCCCCTGAAGTTTAATAATTTATGTTTACCATTTCCTTGATATCTCACAATTAATGTTTGTTATTCCCCTGACAGAAATATGTCTCCAATATTTTGGATCAGCCTCGTGCCCTAGATCTGAGCTTCTTTGAGGTTAACCTGGAGACATGGAGACAACTATGGAGAGTTCTAGAAATCTCTGACATTCTCTTGATAATTGCTGACATTCGATACCCTGTAAGTTAGTGTCCATAATATGTAAGATAATGTCATTGTACTGTATTTTAAAATAGGAGGTGAAATAGCTGAATGGTTCGAGATTCAAAAGGGGGTACAACAGGGATGTATTTTGTCACCATACTTATTCAACATATATGCAGAGAACATCATGAGGAATGTAAAAGACGATGCCAACTATGTGAATTACGACCCTCTCACTATAGGTGGCAAATTCATACCAGAGCTTAGATACGCAGACGATACAGTATTATTATCCACCAGCAAAAAGGTTTGGAAAACCTAATCATGACGACCAAGAAACATAGTGAAGACCAACATCTATATTTGAATACACAAAAACAAAAATCATGTCAACTGACAAAGCAAAGGCTCACCTAACATCCAAGTAAACAATGAAGAACTCCAATGTGTAGAGAGCTACGAATATCTGGGCTCAATAATTAACAATAACGGTGACTGCTCCAAAGAGATCTCAAGAAGATTGGCAGTAGCAATCAAGAAGTTAAACACAATGAAGAACATGTGGCAAAGCACCTGCAAAATACTAAAATTAAAAATATTGAGAGCACTTTTCCCATAGGCTACTTATGGTTGTGAATCATGGACTATTACACAGAAATTAAGAACGAAAATCCAGTCCTTCGAAACTAAATGCTACAGAAAGATCCTACGAATACCATGGACAGAAAAAGAAAGAACACTGATGTCCTGAAAGAACTAAATGTTAAAGAGAATTGGCTGATAAACATACTATACAGAAAAATTACATACTTTGGTCACATCAAGCGTCACGATGGCCTGGAAAGAACAATACTAGAGGGCAGGGTCCCAGGACGCAGAGGCAGACCAAGAAGAAGAGGCTACAAGATATTAAAGAAACCATGAACATGACCATCGACGAAGTGGGTGAACTGGCAAGAGACAGAGTGAATTTCAGATGTGCTGCAAAGAGAGCAACGTCCTATAAAGGATACGCACCTTGATGATGACTGTATTTTGCTATTGGTTATTAGTTACAGAATTGATTGATAACACTTCTTATAGACACATAAGCGCTCAGTATTTTTCAAATGTGCTGCTATAGATGCAAATACTGCAAGCTTATAAATATGTATGGCTACCATAATCTCTTAGCATTGTTTATTCAGTATTTTGCCATAGCTTTCTGAATGGTTCTGGTCGCTTACCAAATGTGGTCCCTGGTGCACTTGTTACCAGTTCCTGCCTCTGAAGCTGTGTCGAGTTCATCGATCTTCTGCCTTCTTTGCCAGCAGCTCTGTGTACTGTTTAAGGGGGATTCACTTTCCTTAATTTGCTCATCATAGTTTAGCTGACCAGTCAAAGCCGCTGTCCAGGTGGTGGCGCAGTTGTACACAAGCAGACTAGGAGCCATACATGAGCTAGGCTGGAGCGGGCGGAACCAAATAGGCTTCAGGCCGCCCTGAAATGGATGTGACTGCCTCTTACTGTGAGGTACTATCCTTTACACACTCCTACCCTACCCCCCATGAGGAGGAGGTGGGAGAACTTGGGATATTTATGAACATTGAACAATTCTTTGAATTTGGTTTCCAGGTAGTTCACATACCTCCCAGCCTGGTCTCATACATCCTCAACGAGCTTCACAAGAATGTGGTCATCATCTTGAACAAAGTGGACTTTGTTCCAACTTTGCTGGCATTGTCATGGAAACAGTACTTGCAGGCCACCTTCCCAGGAATCCAAGTGGTCTTCTTCTCATCCTACCCACGACAAAGTCATCCGGACGACAACGCTGTGAGCTTTGATCCAACAGCAGGTCAGAATATTATTAGTCTTATTGTGTACTAATATTTATATCAACACTGACTATCTCAACACTCATTGCCTAAACACAGCTTATCTCAACATTGAGTGTCACAAACGCTGATTGTCTCAACATTAATTGTCTCAGATGTAATGATCTTGTATGGGCTTGTTCTAATGAACTTTGTAAGCTGCTATTCATTTTCTTAAGGCTGTTCTTGATGCCGTCACTCCATCATTTGCGGGGTCTTCCTCATGCGCTGTACTCATACTTTTCAGTGTGGCTCTCTGTGGTAGTTGATACCAGGACATTCTTGTCAGGTGTCCAAACCATTTAATCTGTTGTTCTTTTATGAATTGCATGATTGGTTTCACATCCAGTCTTCTTCTGATTTCTTTATTTATAATGTTGTCTCTTATTGTCACTCCTGCACCTCATCTCCACCATTATGATTTTCTGCTCATTAGCTGCTGTTATTGGCCATGTTTGGCACTGGTAACATAGTGTTGGCCAGGATTTTTCTTAAACATTTATTTTGGAATGTCTCCAACTTGTCTATGATGTTGTGATTCATATCTTGTCTATAAATAGCAGTAAACGGAGTAGGAATTAACAGTTGAACATTTTGGAGGAGTTTTTGTTGTTTTTTCATCCTGTTTTGCCTCACAGCATCATGATAAGAAGAAATTTCTAGAACATGCTTTTGTGTGCGTTTCACAACAGTGTTTTTCGCAGCCTCGTGTAATTTCTGAGGTCTTCCTTTTTGCTTTGTATCCTCTGTATCGAAGTAGCATTGCACTTTGATGCGCACTGTCTGTTGGTAATCTGCTTATGTGTCCAAACCATTTCATTTTTTGTGTCTTGATGTTCAGTACTGATGTTGTACCCACTTTTTTCCTGATGTCTCCATTTTTAAACCCGGGCTCTTCTTGATACTTCCAGCATTCTGTGTAGACACTTCATCTCTGTCATGATTAGTTTTCTTCTATTGTTTGGTGTCAGCGTCCAGGTTTGGCACTTATAGCATAATGTTGAGAGAAAGATTGTGTTGTACAATGCTCTTTTAGTGTTCATGATGACATGTTTGCATTTCAAAATTTGAGCCATTTGTCCTATGATTTGGTTTCCTTTATTGTATCTATGTTGGATTTAGTTAGTTATTCTTCCAATGAGCAAAACACAGTCTAAAAAAATAACTACATGTGAAATGGGATGCGGCGAAAAGTTACCAACAACACTAGACATGACAAGAGTCACCAACATCAGCATAATGAAAGAAAGTTGGCACAGAAGCGTTGTGAATTACATTGAGAAACAAAGAATAAAGTGGTTTTTGCCACTTAATAAGAATACAACCAAACTCCACTGAATACAGTCTTCTACAACAGAACATCAGGAAAGAAGGCGAGAGATAGACTACGAAAAAGATGGTTAGATGGCATAGCAGAATCCTGTCAAAATTCGAAAATAACTGTCACTATAGCAGCGCAAGACAAAAACAAAAAAACAACAACACTGGGCAACAACCCGGTAGCAGTGTGACGATAAAATAAGAAGATGGCACTGGACACAATGACACTGGGCAACAACCCGGTAGCAGTGTGACAACAAAATAAGAAGATGGCACTGGACACAATGACACTGGGCAACAACCCTGGATAACTGTGATAACAAAATAAGAAGATGGCACTGGACACAATGACACTGCAGGCTATGACAAAAAGACACGACGATGAACAAGTGTACTCCGACAAAGAAGAAGATTCTTCCAATTACTTAGAAAATGCTCCCTAGATGTGTAAAGTTTTGTAATTATTTTTGTTACTCTCTCCTTTACATACCAGTGACTAATATAAAGCAGGACATATCTAGACTATTATATATCGTTATTTATTATAATGTATATTTTCTTGTTCTCTCAAACTCTTCCCCCACACACCAACCCAATTTACCTGAACTAGCCCTGTACAAGAGGCCATTCCGAGGCAAACGTGTACTTCCAGTCGGTCCTGCACAGCTACTGAATGTCATTAAAGAGATTGTACAAAATAAAGGTAACTCAAATGTCATGTGTGCTAGTGTTATCCAGATGATGATGTAAAATGAAGGTAGTGGCAGAGATGTCATAGGTTCAAAATAAAGGTGACCTATGTTTCATATGGGAAAAACAAAGGTGTCATATGTGAAAAACGCATGCTCAATAACCTAGTATAATAGCTAATTAAACATGTGAAATGTATACATTTTAAAACCAACTTAGCTAACTTATAACTTGGTAAAGAAAGCATGTAGAGGACAGAAAATAGTCATGTACAAATTTCTGCAGGAAAAACTAAAAATTCACTAGTCTGGTGCTTTTATATTCTGAAGTGTTTTTCTGTGACATACAAATAGACCATTAGTTTTATAATTAAGATACATTAATATATTTCTTAGAATTATCAGGACATACCTTGCCATTAAGTTCAACACTGTTACTTTTTTCTCTTCCGTGATTTAGTTGAATTGTCCTCTTGGGAGAAGAAGATTGTTGTCGATTCATCCTCAACTCAGGAGGAAGAAGAAGAAGATCATTCAGATTCTGAGAACAAACACTCTGATGATGATGAGAGTGCCAGCGGAGGTCAAGGATCATATGATGCACCTGACCAATTAAACTACACCAAATATCAAGATGGCATAGTTACTCTGGGATTTATTGGTAAGTAATTGAAAGATGTATATGTCTGTGGCTTAGCATTAGTGAGCTATCACAACCAAAGAGTACCTGGTTCAAATGACGGGCAGTTGGGAAGCAAATTTGTCCTCGTGGATTTTTACAGACAGTAAAAATAGACCTCACTTTTCAGAAAGGAATGGCAAGCTACTGAACCTATAAGTGGTTCCTAGAAAATCGTCTAGTTTACTGTGGTTGATGACGACTACATCCTGTAAATGATATGCCACGATTTTCGTTCATTCAGTTGAAAGCTGCATCCTTGTCTGTTTCCTCTCTCAGATAACTCTAGTGTCTTGTTCTTATGTTCATTATTTGTTCAGTTTTCTTCATTAATCTTATCTATAAAAAACTATTTAACCAAAGATGGGAATTGTACCATAAATATAGAGAGTAGCCATCATAACTGTTCCATCATTTTAACATCAATGAGCCCGTCTGCCCAGCTTGTTCATAGTGCGTTGGACTACGGGTGACTATCCCTCTGTGTGTGCGGGTTCAATCCACGGGATGGCAGAAAAAACCACAGATTCCCCAGATTTACGGTGTTCGTGGCACCGAACTGAAGGGTTTCGATGTCCATGGCACCGAGCCGAAGAGCTAAAAGCTCAAGTGCTTCTGGATCGGAAAAAACAAAAACATCAATGACATCACTAACTATGCAACTTCCATCATTTTACCATCATTGTGACATCTCTGTAACTACATGACTGTTCCATGATTTTAACATCACATAGGCAAGACTCTTAACATTCTTCTTCACTTTTCAACTCCCAACAGAGCACAGGCTTTCAACAAATTCTTCCAGCCCTTCCTTTATCTTGCCGTCCCTTCCAATTGTTTCCACATCTGGCCTATCCTTTTTAATAACAGTCTCCAGCTCTCTTTTCCAGGTATTTCTAGGCCTTCCCCTATTCCTTTTTCTCTCAGGTTCCAAAACAGTACATGTTTTTCAATGCTTCTGGTCGGCCTTCTCAATGTGTGTCCTATCCATCGTCAGCGTCTCTTCCCTGTCATCACTCTGGCATTGCAATATCACTCTGCCATCATTCTAATAACACTCTAACATCACTCTGTCATCACCGTAATGCCACTTTATCATCACTCTAACACCCCTGCCATCACTCTAATGACACTCAAACACTCATCACCGTAATGCCACTTTATCATCACTCTATCATCATTCATGTATCATCATTCAAGTACTCTAACACACTTTGTCTTCATTCTTACACTCTTAACCCTTTCACCCTTCCGAGCTGATATACTGGCTGGCATTATTTTTTAAGATGATGTAAAGCCTGTATACTGGCTATTTCACCATGCATTTCAATATAAATGTGTCCGCAGGTAAATAAAATTACCGAGTGAATCGGTTAACATTGCCCTAGCTTTGTTGTATCATTGAGATTGTGTAAATACTCCCTAATCTGTTGGTTATATATGTTTGATCCCTGGACTTCTGTCTTCATCCAGTTACCTAATGTTGGCAAATCTTCTGTCTAATGCTCTGGTTGAAGAAAGGTAGGTAGAATTGCAACTTTGTTCTTGTAGTTATTGGTTGTTGAACTGCAGACTTTGTTCTGGTGGCAAGCTTGATGTAAACTAACATAACCTAGAAGATGATTGCGGAGACTTTGTCCTTGGAGGCCAAGCTTGATTAACATGACCTGATGATTGCAGATTGTCTAGGCAAGTTGATGTGATTTAACATGACCTAAAGATGATTGCAGACTTTGTCCTGGAGGCAAGTTTGATGTGATTTGCTAATTCAAATTGTCCTAGAAGGCAAGTTGCAGATTTGACAATTCTGCCTGGAGGCAAGTTGATGTGATTTAACATGACCTAAAGACAATTGCAGACTTTGTCCTGGAGGCAAGTTTGATGTGATTTAACATGACCTAAAGACGATTGTAGACTTTGTCCTGGAGGCAAGCTTGATGTGATTTTACATGACCCAAAGACGATTGTAGACTTTGTCCTGGAGGCAAGTTTGATGTGATTTAACATGACCTAAAGACGATTGCAGACTTTGTCCTGGAGGCAAGTTTGATGTGATTCAACATGACCTAAAGACAATTGCAGACTTTGTCCTGGAGGCAAGCTTGATGTGATTTAACATGACCTAAAGACGATTGCAGACTTTGTCCTGGAGGCAAGCTTGATGTGATTTAACATGACCCAAAGATGATTGTAGACTTTGTCCTGGAGGCAAGTTTGATGTGATTTAACATGACCCAAAGACGATTGTAGACTTTGTCCTGGAGGCAAGTTTGATGTGATTTAACATGACCCAAAGACGATTGTAGACTTTGTCCTGGAGGCAAGCTTGATGTGATCTAACATGAACAACTACCTAAATGTATAATAAATCTGAAGTAGAATAATGAACACATATTTATTTTCCTTGATTCTGTTATGTACAGTGCGAAACTTCTTTAAAACCATTGTATACATTTTTGTTATGTATGTACAATGTTAATACCACCTAGTCGTTATCAGTGCCCAAATCAGCAGTGTAAAGAATAGAACCACTGTTAACTGCCATGCGTATCATAAGAGACGACCCAGGAGGTTGTGCGTGGTGCTAGCTACCCCCACCCCGTACAAATACTAGATAGCTACAGAAACCACAACCAAGGAAATTTGTAGCTCGCCACCCGAGCAAGAAGAAGGACTCCGAAGGTGGATTCGTGACCCAGGAACACCTGGATGCTGGAGTTGGAAATGGAATGCAAGAAAATGGGAAAGGAGTGGAGAGATCTGGATAAGATGGCCTTGGATAGAAGGGGTTGGAAAACCTTAGGAATGCCTTCCTAAGTGTGAAGAAGAAGAAGAAGAAAACAGTGTTAATAGAACATTCTTGAAACCATTGTATACAATTTTTGTTGTACAATTTATGCATTGTCTTGTTCCCAAGATGTCCAATTTGGACATTGATATATTTAATTTTGAACTCTATTTCAGGTTGTCTCTGTGTCAAAAACTCCTGGTCACACAAAGCACTTGCAAACAATTTTCCTGTGTCCTACAGTGCGTCTGTGTGACTGTCCAGGTCTGGTTTTTCCATCAGTGGTCCCTCGTGCTTTACAGGTGATGTGAATATTTTAGTTCATGGTTCTGTGTGAGTGTTAGATAAAGTGGCTTTGTTATTTATAGTTATCAATCTAACTCTCCATACAGCAAAACAAATTCTAACTACAACAAATAAAGAAATTTGGCTGAACAAATGGACCATGGGAGACTCAGGAAGAGAGGGCTTCAATTTAGAAAATCTTCATTGCACTCTGGACATGTCTATAGGTGCTCTGATCTCCTTCACAATATCTCCAACATCGACCAGCGACATTAGTTATACCTAATAGTTGTCACTCTGTGCTCAGCAGGAACATTGATTATGTTAATATTAGTGTTTGTTAGCATTAGTATTTGTTACATTGTGTGTGTATTATTAACATTGTTCCAAGAATTGTAGGTAATTTAATATTTCTGTTTAACCATGACACAGGTAATAGGAGGTATCTTCCCAGTTGCTCAGGTGAAGGAGCCTTACTCTGTGGTCGGATACTTAGCTCAAAGATTGGACGTTCCCAAACTCTTGAAGCTGACACCCCCAAATTGTGAAGGTCACACCGATAGCAAAGATTATGCCTGGACAGCGTTTGACGTTTGTGAAGGTATTCTCTCATTAATAGATCAATAATTCATATAGAACAACACTCAGGTATTCTCTCATTAATAAATCAATAATTCATATAGAACAAAACTCAGTTATTCTCTCATTAACCCTCTGGACCCCACACCATTTTACACCAAATCACTTCCCAAATCCCAGCAAAGGGAAATAACCCACTGACATTCCACAGCATGTTTTTTTTAAAAATTAACAAAAAAACTATTGACCCTAGGACACTCAAATTTGTGTCAGTGAACAAGAAAATGGACATAGTTTAAAAATAAACTTAATTAAAATGAATACATAAAAAAGAAGGATTGAAAAATGCAGTAGAAGTTGGTGGAAAAAAATTTGAAAAAAACACCAAAATTTTACTCGACAGTTCAAGACAGTGTACTCACCGAATGTCATAAATCCAGGTTGGAATGGTACTTGGAGTAACATTCACCTTTGCAGAGATGTATCTGGCAAATGTTACAACCATATACGCTTTCCCTGGGGCGTTTCTTGCTGCCATCAGGTGCTTTTCTGGTGCGGCACCAGAAACAGGATTTACATTTTCCTGGCATGCGAATCATGCGGTGCGACGACTGATTGCCAGTGACTGGTACATTTGTAGGCAAAAGGGGTTAGCTCTCCTCGTGACAATGTTGCCCTTCACGAGTGATGCACAGAGAGCAAGCCTGAAATCTATGTGGTCAATATCCTTAGCCTTTGGGTGTGGGCGACGCGAATTGGAATAGATTATCCAGCTATTGACGATGGAAGTCTGTAAGAGAAAATTAAATAGATATCTCCACCACTTAACAGACTTCCTTCCCACAGTGTAATATGAGCAAAGCTGGTCAAACTTATCCACGCCACCCATAGACTTATTATAGGATGCCACGGTTGATGGTACCTGCAACTCCGTCTACCACCAGGGGCACGACGTGATACTGTTGTCTCTCCTGGCGTAGTATTGGTGCTCAGCAAATTGACAATTCTCTTGTCCCTCCAGACAGTGGCCACAATATTCCCCTGTTGCCTGTACAACACTGAACCTTTCTGCATTCGCTTTGTTGCAGTTGCTTTACAGTCAGCTGGCCAGCCCTTGCGATTTGGTCGTATTGTAGAGCACGAGTAGGTCTTCTTGTTGAGGAGATCCACGCCAGCTGTAAAAGAAGTAATTATCATAATAAAAATGATGATATTTGTGAAGGTAAGGTTCTACTTTGCAGACAACATAATGGCCTGATCCATATGGCATTGGATCATGAACCGCACCAACATAGACGTCGAAGTTTAGATGGTAACCTGTAACCGAGTCCGCTGCACACCAGACCTTGATTCCCCCAAGGGTTGGGCTTACCCTTGATATACTGTTTGAAGTTAAGACGACCAGTGTAGGGAATCATAGCTTCATCAACACTAATATCTCTGCCAGGGCGATAACATGAAGCTATGTTCCTTTTCACCATGTCGAGGAAAGGTCTTACTTTGTACAGCGGGTCGTAGTTCCTATGGCCTTTAGGGAACTGATTCCTCGAATCATTCAGGTGAAAGTACTGAGAAATTTTAGCAAATCTGTTTCTCGACATACATTTCTAAACCCCTACTTGATTCAATCGATCATCTGTGCTCCAGTACATTTTGTACTGTGGCAAAACAACAATGCCCATCAAGATATTGATGTGCATATACAGACTAATCTCAGAAGGCGTTACAGGTACCCAGTACTTGTCAACATTGCCGGTGGTTTCCTGACGTTGAACGGCATACAAGTTGGTCTGATCAACAGCTAACTGATAGAAATCCTCATTAACTATCAGGCTAAAATAATCAAATGGATCAGCATCCTCACCTAAGACGTGCACAGGCCCACAGTCTTCGACAAATGGCTCGACTTCAACTGGGGAGGTGGCATCACACCAACGATCACAGTTAAAAACCGGCAAAATAACGGTCTCCTCATCAGAACTTGAAGCCTCGTGGTCTGAATCAGAGAAATGGACATCTATGTCACTTTCCACATCAATAACACGAGTATCCTTTTCTAACTCGATGAAATGTCCATGAAAAGATATATCAGAGCTGTCACTATCGTTGTCATAATTAGTAGCCATTTTCAGAAAATTTTTGAAATTTTTACAGTCGATTTGAAAATTGGAGATAAAATACAGAACCTTTCAGTAGCGCGTCCAGAGACTAAAAGAAAGTAGTTCCGTTAGTAAATGCCGGATGCGAAAGTCCGTTATAAAATTGGTTGATTAGTTGTAACGTAAAGCGAGTTACAAACTGACAGTAAAAAAAAAGTCGTGTATTTTCGTGTTTGGGAGGGACCACTATATAAACAAAATCCCGGAGATTTTCGTTTCGGATCGATCCGTTAATAGATCAATAATTCATATAGAACAAAACTCAGTTATTCTCTCATTAATAAATCAATAATTCATATAGAACAAAACTCAGTTATTCTCTCATTAATAAATCAATAATTCATATAGAACAAAACTCAGGTATTCTCTCATTATTTACTTACTTACTTATTCCTATCCGCTCCTTGTGGAGCATAGGACCTCAACAATTGTTCGTCACATTTCCCGGTCTCTATTTTCTTTATAGCCTCTTCAGTTCCTCGAGAAGACTTCATCTTAAGGTCTGTTTAGGGCATCCCCCTTTTCCATTTTCCTTGCGGGTTCCACTCAAGTACTTATCTAGGGACACTCGACTGTCTTCTGTAGGGTATGTCTAACCCACCACCATTTTCTCCTCTTAACCTGGGTCATCTTGTGTCCCCCTGTCCTGTTCTTATCCACAGGTCTGTGTTTGTAACTCTGTTATAACATCTCAGTCTGAGAATAAGTCGAAGACATCCATTGATAAATTATTTTCTCATTAATAGATCAATATTTATATAGAACAAAACAGATGTGTTCTCTCATTAATAGATCAGTATTTATATAGAACAAAACAGATGTGTTCTCTCATTAATAGATCAGTATTTATATAGAACAAAACAGATGTGTTCTCTCATTAATAGATCAATATTTATATAGAACAGAACAGATGTGTTCTCTCATTAATAGATCAATATTTATATAGAACAAAACAGATGTGTTCTCTCATTCTTTTCTTCCTCCCTTAATTCTTCTTGAAGCATAAGGCATGAACACATTTCCTCCAACCAAAAACATGTCTTCAGCAAGCCATTTTGACTGTACTCAAAAATACATGGTGCCAGAGATGAGCTCCAGACTTCTTCAAATGCTCCATATCGACCGGTTGGTAACCACTCTTTGTGATTTGTATGTGATCCGAGCCTAAGAGTGATTGTACGTTGAGCCAGTTATGCGCCTACAAGTAGGCCAACACATCCGATTTCTGCGACGCTTTTATTTACTAGAGTAGCTTCCCTAGGCCCCTACCTCAGTCGTCTCTTAGGACATGCCTTGTAGGTCGCAGTGTTACTATTGTTTGCTCCCCTTGAGAGCTCCGGCAATACACAGGCGAAGAGCGCCAAACAACAGTTGACTTCATCATAAGAGCGCATCTGATGCTATAATCACCAAATTAGCGATCGCAAAACAGTAAAAGACATCTTAGTTCATTTCAGGTGTATTCCCGCACTTCTCTTTCTTTGTCTACAGTTTGCCTCCATGTCTCTCTAGATTGTCCCATATCCCACCTACCACCCAGATTAGATGTGTTTTGGGGGCTGCCAATGGTCATGTCAAATACTGACCTACTTTCGGTTTGACCCAGCTCATCAAAAACAGTGTGCTTCATCCTCAATCATCAACTGCTCTCCAGTATCTGGTTGAAAGAATCTGTTAATGTTTCTGTAGCTAGCTTTCTTTCTATGGTGGGCCACAAAATGGATTACATTTCAGAGCCACAAGTTGTTATCTGGTCTTTTGCATTCTAATTGTATGTTCCAACCACTTCCATCTCGCTCCTTCTTATTTCCTTGTTGATATTGTTGATGTCTGTGTGTCGGTTGATATCAGTATTCTTTGATTACAACGGATTTGGAGAATTCTACCGAGACATCTTCTCTCAAAGCATGACAGATTACTAGAACTGAGAGACTTGTCACTGCCAACAGCAAATTTACAACAATATTCGTATAGTACACAAAATTATCCAAACATTAGCTTTTGTAAAGTATCTACAATTGTTCATCATCCATTTCTAACTCCTGCAGCCTGGCAAAGATTGCTGCCCTTGCTGCAGCCTTCTGACCTCCTCATCTTGTGTTTCTTCCACGTCTCCCTCGCTGTCATCATCATCATTACCATCACTGTTCACGGTTGTACCCACTTTTTTCCTTCATTTCTAAACCGGTCACTTCTTGATACTCCCAGCATTCTGCGTAGACACTTCATCTCTGTCCTGACTAGTTTGCTACTTGAGCTCAAGAAAGTATTAATTGTAGAAATGTCACATCTGCAACTCTGTGTTTCACAGACAACAAGATAGGTTAGTAGTTGTAGGTGTGTTAGATGCTTGCATCTCGTTACAAAGGGAGAGATATTTATAGCCATCTGGATATTTTTCCAGAGATACATGTTCTCAGTTTAGGTGAGTTCGAGTTTCTAGTCCTATCGGAGACGGATGGTAAAATATAGGTCACATGTTCATGTTGAGCATGTCAAAATTACATCGGGGACCCTCTCCGGTGCTACATAGTTCGTGCACTGCAGCTGATATCATCCTGTGTAAGAAAGAGATTGGAGCACACATGGTTATTCACCGAAGTGCAATGATGATGGCCCTATCACTTATGTTGAGCGTGTAAAAGAACCCTTTGGCAGGACAAAAATCTAGAAGAGGAGGTTGGAAAGAAGAACAAAATCTATTAGCGAGATTTACAAAATATTTTGTCATCTTTTAAATTATATCGGGAATCCTTGCCGATGCTACAGAGTTTATGCACTTCCGCTGAGATCTTCCTGTGTAAGACAAAAAAAGATAGAAAAACAGATGGTTACTCACCGAAGTGCAGTGATGATGGTCTAATCAATCAGTCAATCACTCAATCAGTTGTAGTAGAAATACATTGTTACCATGTCTTAGTTTGTGCACAAGGTGATCTGACGGTTCAACCTGTTTTCTCCAGCGTGTGCAATTAAGAATGGTTTCACAACATCAAAAGCCGGCAGACCAGACACCTACAGAGCAGCAAATAAGATTCTCAGACTAGCAGCAGAAGGCCAGCTTTGTTTATGTTTTAGACCGCCCAACTACGCAGACCACACACGTAAGATGCCACTTTTATTTCATTATTATTTAGTCTTGTAAACATACTCTATTTTCTGTTGTTGTCTGGTTCCCAGTATAAGTCTGTTTTATTGTTTGATGTCTCTCTTCTGTAAGTCTGTTCTGGACAATATTCCAGATACCAAAGTCCTCTTAAGAGCCATGATCTCAACCTCTATTACAGAATGCCCAAATGAGATAGATCAGTCATGTTGCTTGGATGCCTGGTAAACACATCCCAAAACAGTTGTTGTATGGTGAGCTTGAAGGTGACAGATGATCAGTTGGAGGACAGAAAAACACTTTAATAACACTCTTAAAGGGTCTCTAAAATCGTCGATATAGACACCACATGCTGGGAATCCTTCGCAGGATCACCAAATGTGGCGCTGTAACAACACAAGAGGAACTCACATAGTGAGAATCATCATACTGTTGAGGTGCAGAAAATGCGAGAAAGGACAGAACACAAAACACCCGCATGTCTAATCTCGATCATGTATGCCCTACCTGTGGTAGAGGATTGTGTTTGAGGATTGGACTTTATAGTCACCTCTGCACACACTAGAGAGGTGCAACAACACACTCCTGAGACTGTTGTCATCATCCTTGCGATGGACTGCTATTATTATATTATGTCTGATTTATTGTTTCATGTCTCTCTTCTATAAGGAAAATCATTTGTGTTTTTGAATATAAGTGTTTCAAAAGAGTCCTCCATATATATTATTGTCAGAGAAGAAAACAAATAGATCTTTCCAGAAATAACTCAAAATCAAAGATACATTTTTTGCTGATAGAAGAACGACATACCAAATATGCAAAAAGGTTGATTAATCAATATTGAACTGGCGTGTTGGACCTCTGGACACTACTGGATTTGTTGAGGTGGAGATCAGAGCCCCTATGGACATACCCAGAGTGCTATGGGTGAAAAGTCCTCATATAACTGATAACTGGATGATGCTACAAATAAAAAAAATGAGAAAATTGAAGTATTTTGAACTTATAAAAAGACACAAAGGGTTGGAGAAGATCATTATGGCATCCGGCAAAAAAGACAAGTGGAAGAACACAGAGAAGATGGATTCAGGATGTAACTGATGATTTAAGCATGGCAGATGCAGAACATCTAGCCTATTTTTATGGAAATTTTTTGAGGGCCTTTTGGCTAAGACCAAATTGTAGTGTCCACTTGATCGTGGCAAAAGGGTGAGATGTCATAGAGCCAATAGACAATACCTAAATACAATCAAATCCAGAGTGGCTCTCATTTGAAGAATGATGATGCTCTGAGTTTACACATTCAACCTCACTGTGTTGACTTGTATTGGCACTTCCTGGTAGAGCCCAAATTAAAAAAAAAGACATCTGTCATATAATTTTTGTTGTTGTTTGTTTTGTTTTATGGGCCTTAACCCGTAAGTGCAGCAGCAGGTGGACTCCATTACGGTTGAACAGGTAAAAACTCAGAGCATCGTCATTCTTTCGAATGAGAGCTGCTCGGAATTTGTTTATATGTATTAAGTTGCCTATTTCACCTGTGTGGTGCCGGGGCTCGCAAGGAAAGTAAAGAATAGTACCACTGCAACTTACAAGGCATGTCATAAGAGGCGACTGATGTAGGACCTAGGGAAGCTACCCTAGTAAATTAAAAGCAGCGCAGAAATCAGATGTGCTGGCCTACTTGTAGGCGCATAACTGGCACAGCGTATAATCGCTCTTAGGCTCAGATCACATACAAGTCACACAGAGTGGTTAACAAGTGGTTGATATGATCGTTCGAAGAAGTTGCCTATTTGCTCTAGGACTACACTTTGATCTTAGCAGAGTAGTATCTGGTCTATGAGAAACATTTCATTCAAAGGACTGGTAGGGTGGCAAAGTTCTGCTCAGGACAATCTATTTGATCATGATTTATATATATACACACACACACACACAGTCGTATCATCTGTAAAGTTATTATTTCCCTTATAAATTTATCTCCAGTATCAAATTTATCTCCCATTTATATCTTATTTCCCTTTTAAAAGTTATCTCTCATATGACATGAAATCTGATTAGGTTCTGGTATTCATCTATTAACCCCGACGTTCTGAGTTCGAATCACGCTTCGGACAGTTTGCTTGCAAATTGTTTCCGTTGATTTTAACAAAGGACGATGGCGCCACTCGCTTCAGAAAGCAATGGCAAACTACTGAACGTATAAGTGGTGCCTAGAAAATCAACGACTTGTTTACTGTGGTTGATGGCTACGTCCTTTGGGATATGCCACGATTTTCATTCATCTTTGTGAATTGTTTGTACCACAGAGAAATTGATGTCTGATCCTGAAACTAGACAGCTGGCAACTCTCTTTGGTGGTCGTTCTCAACGCGACTATTTGAAGAAGCTGAATGGAAGTGACCTAGATGAGAACAGTGACGTTAATGAGGATGATGATGACGACAATGATGATGATGATAGCAAAGGAGAAGTGGAAGAAATACAAGATGAGGAGACAAGAAGGAGTGCAGCAAGAGCAGGGATCTTTGCCAGGCTGCAGGAGTTAGAAATGGATGATGAACAATTGTAGATAATCAATAGCTTATGTTTGGATGATTTCGCTTACTATGGGAATATTGTTAATTTGTTGTTGGCGTTCGAGTTGCGAGTTTTTAGTTCTAGTAACCTTTCATGCTTTGAGGAAGATGTCTCGAAGAATTCTGCGAATTCTTTCATATCAAAGAATACAGATATCACCCGGCACACATGCCTCAAAATATCAATAAAAGAGGAGATGGAAGTGGTTGTAACATGCATTAAGATGCAAAAGACTAGATACCCACATGTGGCTTTGAAATGGAATACATGTGACAAGAGGGTAGGAAAGATCTAGAGAGACATTAGGACAAACTGTAGATAAAGAGAAAAGATCTGGAATGAACGAAGCTTGCTTACTTCATCTAGTTGGAGGCAATTTGTTGATGTCTTATGCTTCAGGGGGAGCTAGGAGAAGAAATAATCTTTCAAATATTAGAGATTGTTAGATACAACTGGATAGGACACACATTGAGAAGGCTGACCGGAAGCATTGCAAGACAGGCACTGTTTTGGAATCCGCAGGGAAAAGGGAGATGGGAAAGCCTAGAAATACCTGTTGAAAAGA
Source organism: Arion vulgaris (assembly GCA_020796225.1). Classification (NCBI taxonomy): domain Eukaryota; kingdom Metazoa; phylum Mollusca; class Gastropoda; order Stylommatophora; family Arionidae; genus Arion; species Arion vulgaris. The sequence continues at coordinate 30,745,180 of CM036758.1, read as the reverse complement.
CCTAGAGACTGATATTCAAAGGATAGGTAAGACATGGAAAGAATTTGAAGGGATGGCAAAAGAGAGGAAGGGCTGGAAGAAATTTGTTGAAGACCTGTGCTCTGTTGGGAGTTGAAAGGGGAAGAAGACAAAGATGTGACTAGTAGTAGTCTTTCAAACTGCACAGAAAGTGAGGTATGACTCGCAGATCAACACGATGGACCACACGCTGGTCAACACAATGGACCAAAGGGTCAATAAATCATTACTCAATGAAATAAACGGAATAAATATATTTAAAAAAAAACAGTTGTATTAATTTATTGTACCACTGTCTGCTTATGTTTTATGTTCTGTCTGTCAGGAGAAGCATCTGTCCGAATGGATTAGAGTCACCCCCGCTGTCCTGCGCTGCCCTAAAAAGCGGTACTATACAGGCAGTAACAACAGTTCTTTCTGTCTGTTTCCTTTTTGTCAGTTTTTGTTTTGTGCAAGATGAAGTATGCTTATGATTAGTCTCACCCTGTTCAACCACAGATGAGAAGAGCAGACTGGAAAGCCGCTGCACAGAAAAAATTCATTAGAAAGATTAAAAATAAAAGCCCTACAAAATATTTTCACCATCTCTCTCTCTCTCTCTTCGCGATCCCGGCCTAGACTGATGAACCAACTTTTATCATGAATTTGTTTTTTCTCTCACCATCTTCAAAATTACATCGGGGTCCTTCGCCGGTGCTACAGAGTTTGTGCACTGCTGATGAGATCTTGTGTAAGAAAGGGATTGGAGTACACATGGCTATTCACCAAGGGGAAATCAATCAACCACAGACACAAGTCCCGTTACTTTTTGTTTAGTTAATTTTGACTGATTTTCTTAGTGTGAGAATGTAATCTGCTTATTCAGCGATCTCTGATCATGCCCGTAATCTATTGTGGACCACAAAATGGGCTATCGGCTTGAAATCTACCATGTTTACAAAAAATTGTGTTTTTAGTTCCACTGGGTGTAGCCAAATGATGCTTCACAGCGTCCCCATTAGTCTTGCAAGACATGTTGCGGTGTCTGTTACACATGTTGACACTGGTAGAGATCTGCTTAACATATTATTAGTCTGTGTAAGTGTCTGTTGAGTCTGGTAGAGATCTGTTTGACAGATGTTTCTTAGTATGTGTCTATTCCGCCTGTTGACAACGGTAAAGATTTATTACTAGCCGTTGTAGGTATTTATTGAACAAGGTGATAAGAAACCCAATAAGACCAAGAGGTGGACTGTTTTCTCCTGATGTAGTTTGTTTATTTTCAGTCAATTTTGTGGAGGTGTATTTCAACCGGACTCGATTTTTTGTTTTCTTTGGAAGAAATTTGTGTATTCTAGCCTGATTGTGATAGACTAGTGCACCGTGTGACCTGTCTATGGGATTCTGCAGCCACTGTGACAGGCCTAGCAAACCGGCAGTGGTTTAATTGAGTTTAATTGACACTCATAGAATTTTAAAAAGAGTTCACAAGTCAGCCAAAGGGTTCTAAAGGCGAAGGATTGACCTCATCATCAGGCTGGCGTAGGATATCATGGATCTCCACAAATCTCTGTCGTTGGTGTTTGCTATCAACTCAGATGTTGACGCTCTACCGTGCCATGAAGTCAGGCTATCAAAAATTTTCTCTCTCTGTCTCGTCTACCCTCGATTTTACCGGTTGTCACATTGTGTTCTAAACCTCCCCTCCTCATCACATGCCCGAAAAATGATGATAAGCTTTCTCTTTGTCTTGACCTCATTCAACACCTCCACATTAGTCATTTTAGCAGTCCATGGGATTCTCATCATTGTTCTGTAAAACCACAATTCTGTGGCCCTCAGATTTTCATTTTTCTATCTGTGTGTCAGTGTACTTCATAGCACTGGGTTTTCCCATATGACTCCGTCCCTGTCGGCACAATTGGTACGCCATCTACCGAGAGTATCGCACAAAGCACAAACTTTGTAGCTTCAGCAACAATCCTAGCGAGGATCTCATGAAATAATTGCATCATACGAATCTGTCTGGATTTGAACTCATAACCTTCAGATTGACAGGCAAACATCTTAACCACTTCTACTTAGGAAGATGGACAGCCAAATGGAGAGAACTAAGAAATAATGTTAATATATCCGGCATCAACCAAAAAAATCTAAGACAATGTAGAAGAAATGAGAAAAATGACGTGTCCTAGAAATGAAGTGACTACACCGAATGCTGGGAGTATCAAGAAGAGACCGGTTTAGAAATGAAGTGACTATGCCGAATGCTGGGAGTATCAAGAAGAGACCGGTTTAGAAATGAAGTGACTATGCTGAATGCTGGGAGTATCAAGAAGAGACCAGTTTAGAAATGCAGTATCTATGCTGGGAGTGTCAAGAAGAGACCGGTTTAGAAATGAAATGTCTACGCTGAATGCTCGGAGTATCAAGAAGAGACCAGTTTAGAAACGAAGACAGCAGGGAAAAAGTGGGTACAACATCAGTACTGAACTTCATCAAGAAACAACAAATTGAGTGGTTCGGCCACGTAAGCTGATTACCAACAGTGCCCCTCAAAGAGCAATGCTACTCCAATATGGTGAATACAAAGCAAAAGGTGGACCACAGAAATAATAGACAGAGAAAAACACTTTATGAAGTGCTACACAAAAAGCTTGTTCTGTAAATCTTTTCTTATCCTGCTGCTGTGAGATAAAACAGGATTTAGAGAACATAATTTATTAATTTTAAAAGCTGATTGCTTTGAGAATTCAATTTATCTCATAATCTATTTTTTGTATCTTCCATGCGGATAAGATTGCTACCCAAATTGGTGACCTGCGCTGTTATTTTTATCATTATGAATTTCAGGGGATAGCTGCATTGCTTGCCACATGTGTCTTTCATTATATTTTATGTTTCTCATATCATTATTTGCAGTCCAACTTTCGATTGTATGAATGATAAATTGTTGGTTTTTCTCTGCATATCTAATTTTTTTAAACCTAAGGCAATATTATCTGCATGGTTGACGTCTCATAACTACTCTCATATTTTCATACTCAGTGACTCCATGAGTCTTCTTCTTCTCTTCCACCATTTACTTCTTTATAGAAGTGTTGGGGGTGAAACGTAGTGATCTTGTGAGTGCTTTTTTTAAGGCACTTTGTAAGCTGATATTCATTTTGTAAGGCTGTTCTTGATGCCGTCGCTCCATCTTTGCGTGGTCTTCCTCTTGCCTTGTACTCATTATACTTTTCTGTGTGGCTCTCTGTAGTAGGCGATACCAGGGCATTCTGGTCAGGTGTCCAAACCATTTAATCTGTTGTTCTTTTATGAATTGCATAACTGGTTTCACATCCAGTCTCCTGATTTCTTCATTTCTAATTTTGTCTCTTATTGTCACACCTGCAGCTCTTCTTGTCACACCTGCATACTCCATGAGTATGATTCGTAAAGTCAAAACTGGACGGAGGTACTGCTACAGACATGGATCAGAGAAATCTTCATTTTTGTCACTGGGCACACAGGAGCCAGGGGTAATGAACAAGATAGATTGGCTGGCTTGGCTATGATATCAAAGGGAACTGCAATGGACCGAAATAACATTATTTACGCATTCAGAGTCAGAAGAGAAGAGTTTCAGGGTTGTGAATCCCACTCACTGACCAGATTGAGAGAGATTGGTGTCGATATTGGTACAGCCTAAAAAAGAACAACATATGAAATATGCAAAAAGATTAATTAATCAACATTGAACTGACGTTGGGCTGATTGATTTGTTGAACCGAGGATCGGAGCACCTATAGACATATCCAGAGTGCTTTGATGATATTTCTCATATAACTGATCATCTGCAGTTCAAATCTTTCAGTTGTCTATTTCCCATTGAATTGACACCAGTTTCATCCCTTCATTTTGTATGAAATAAAACATGAACATATATATTTGCATTATTTATTTCTTAAATGAGGTAATATAATTGCATGTTATGACATAACAGTGTGAAGTGGTAAAGGCATTACAGTATTCCAAAATTAAGATTCATTTTTTGATTAGTGATTAGTTCCCTACATCCATATCTTACTTTACTAAGTAACCCAATTTCAGATATGTCTACTACTGGAAGAATGTCTATACAAACTGATTTCAGTTGCTAAACAATGCAATCTTTCTAACCACTTCACTACTCCAGTTTTATAACTACCAGTTCCTTAACGCCTATAGTTCAATAAGATCTTTTTCCTCCAGACATTTTAAGTGACTGTACTTATCACCATCGAGAGCCGCTGTAGCGTAGTTGTTAGTGAACTCGCTCCGCAAGGCTGGTGGTCTGGGTTCAGCTCCCGCAATGTGCGTGGAATTTTTCCCGACCGCGACGGCTCTCAGGTCGACCCAGCCTCAACTGGGTACCAGACATGCTCTGGGAAAGTAAAGGCGGCCGCGTGATGCTGACCACATCACCCATCGTGTGCCGACGGTCAATGAAAATACAGGCCTAACACTGTATTGACCTATATACCACGAGGTATGAAAGGGTTCCTTTACTTACTTACTTTTTACTTATCACCATCAGACATACCTAACACCATTAGGTCCAGGTGCTGTATTAAAACATGTCTTTAGTATGGATTTGATATTATCGACAGAAATGTATTCTATATCGTCATCTATGACAGTTTGCATCTCATGCATATGTTGCATCCTCTTACACTCATCTCTGTCTTTCTTTTCTTTCTGGAGAATAAAATTATGCAAGAATGCCTCACCCCTCTCTTCATCTATCTTCAAAATTATCCTAATGTTCATAGTCCGATCATGCATTGAAAAAGGTCTCCCACCGACATGCTGCGGTACAATCTCCATAATTTTGCCAGTGATTGTTCATGTCCAATTTCAACACAGAATTTCTCCAATATATCACATTTAATATCCCACAGGATTATAACATAAACAAATAACAATGCACATTTCAAATTTTTGGAATCCGTAAATTAACAACAATAGAGACTCTACAAAATAATTCAGAAGGAGACTCATCATCAAATAGTTTGTTCTGAGCAGAACTTTGCCACCCCAACAGTTATTGTTAGGGTTTTCTAGGCATTGTCTTGGAAGGTAGTCTACCATTGCTTTCCTTCCTGGCAGTGACCATACTGGTCCATGATCGTAGCCATTGTCTCTATTACAGAGATCCTCTGACTACCATCATGAGTTTTGAGACCGTAACCATTGACACTCTGTCGGCTGCTCCCTCATTCATCCACCACCTGCTGAAGGAGACTAATCATAGCAATGAAAAAATTCATTCAATATCATTGACCTCATTGTCTCATAAGGGAATACATTTTGCGTTACATAATTTTTGTTCTGTGCTAAATCACATCGTCTATTGTGAAAAAGTAATTAATATGAAGAAGAATATATGGCATAAAACAAGCAAAGAAACAAAAATAAAACTTCCAAGGACATACATCTTTCTTGTGATGACAAGGGGGTTCTGTGGCTTAGAAGTTAGGTGCTCATCTCTCAAAGGTGAGCCTTCATTACCTAAGTCCTGAAAAGGCTACGGAAAATTTTCTTTTATTTACATGATCTAAAGAATCCATAAACATTGGATCATAAACAATATCAGAAAGTGAAATATTTGGGTCACAGTGGTTTCAAAAATAGCAATAATGGAGGCAGCCTGGCACAAAAATGTAAGGATATACAGTGGTGCCAGAGTCAGAGAGCTGGCACTGATCAAGATCCTACCCTACCTCCAAGTGGTGGCCCTGATAACATACCAATGTCTGGCTAAGCGTGTAGGGATCGCAGGAGAGCTACTTGGAATTGGTAGAAGGGTAGGTGCATACATGTCTGATATGAGACCTGATCGCAATATAGACAATGAGAATCTCAGCACATGCGCCTACACATCTCTCCTGTCCAGTAATGAGTCAAAGATGATTCATCATACAAATCAGTTGCTGTGTGGTTACCTGGGACCAAAATCAGGGTAAACAATAGAACCACTAATACCTACCACATACCATATACGTCGAAATGGAAGTTTGGCGAGGGATTAGCTACTCCATCCAGTAAAAAACACTGAGCTATAAAACCGCAAGCAAGTGCATGAGAGTTTGCAAGGCCTTATGGGGACCTATGCCTTCTTTAGGGCAAAGGGTAGAAGAAGAAGAAGACAGAGCATAATGGAGAGCATATAGCATAACGGAAGATGAGTCGGGGGATAACTAAGAAGATAGTGGCAAGAGAACATTACAGAAACATTGAACATGACAATGGAGGTGGTTGGAGAACTGGTTAGACATTGGGAATCTGTCAGTCAGGCTGTAACTGAAAGTGATGATTTGCAATGCGCATGCTACATGAATAAGACAGACATACATATATATTCTGAATTTCCTAAGGCAGAGGATGTGTAAATGATTCAAGTAATGGTAGTGAATCTACAACCCTAACCAGACTGCAAGAATACCAAGTCAAATGTGGGGTAGTTAGACAAGAGCACTATACTGGAAGTCAAAGAAGAATAGTAAACCAACATAGAACTGGTGTCGTTAGTTGCCACACACTGAGAGACATACCGAGGAGGAGATTTAGCACTTATGGACTAAATGGTTTGATGTGCAGTGATGATGATCTGATAACTAAACCAATCTGATGTTGCTAGTTGCCACATGTTGAGAGACATACTGTGGAAGATATCGGAACGCTTATGAATTAATTATTTCGATGTACAGTGATGATGATCTGACAACTAGACTAATCTGATGTTGTTAGTTGCCACATGCTGAGAGACATACTGAGGAAGATATCGGAACACTTATGAATTAATTATTTCGATGTACAGTGATGATGATCTTACAACTAGACTAATCTGGTGTCGTTAGTTGCCACACGCTGAGAGACATACTGAGGAAGATATCGGAACACTTATGAATTAATTGTTTCAATGTACAGTGATGATGAACCGTAGACTAAACTAAACAAGTAATCAGTTATATAAGAAATATCATCATAACACTCCAGACAAGTTATAAATAAATATACGAGGCGCATTGAAAAGTAATGCCTCCAAGTCCATAACTTTGTTAATATACATAATTTACAAATGAAACATACATTTTCAGAACGCTTGAGATGTCCACTACACAATAGAGTCATTATTTTTCGACATAGTCACCTCCACGTTCCACACACACACGCCAACGTCGAACTAGTTGTTGCATCCCGAAGAAAAAATCTGATGATTTTTCACGAAGCCAGGTACGCACATCTGCTGCCACATCCTCGTCAGAAGCATATCTGTTTCCCTTGAGATGTTCCTTGAGCTTTGGGAACAGGAAAAAGTCACAAGGTGCCAAATCGGGGCTATATGGTGGGTGCTCTAAAATGTCGTCAAAATTGAGACGCTCTAATGCTGCCGCTGTTTGTCTACTGGTGTGTGGACGAGCATTGTCATGTTGAAGGACTGCGTGTTTTCCAGGACGAACACGTAGCAGTCTTGCCCGTAGTTTCTTCATCGTTTCCACATACCGATCAGAATTGACAGTATTGCCGCGTTCCAAAAATTATGTGTGGATTACGCCTGACAGTCCCAAAATGGTCATCAAAACTTTCCGCTGACGACAGTTTTGAATTTTTGGGGTGGGTGAGTTTTTGTGCCTGTATTCCATAGACTGGCGCTTGTTTTCAGGGTCGTAATGATGCACCCATGACTCATCGCCAGTGACAATTCGACAGATAAAGGCATCGCCTTCTCGTTCATATCGCATCAGGTGTTCCTGACACGCCTGATGTCATCAGATTTTTTCTTCGACTGGATGCAACAACTAGTTCGACGTTGGCGTGTGTGTCTGGAACGTGGAGGTGACTATGTCGAAAAATAATGACTCTATTGTGTAGTGGACATCTCAAGCTTTCTGAAAATGTATGTTTCATTTGTAAATTATGTATATTAACAAAGTTATGGACTTGGAGGCATTACTTTTCAATGCGCCTGTACATAAAGTGCATGTGAACAGCATTTATGTATATATATATATATTAGCAGTTGTACCAACAGAGATATGCATAGTAATATTTGTATAATATATGGATAACTAATACAACCCATGATATATGGTGGATATATTAACCAACATTAATTTCAATTATATTACATAGAAATATTTCACATACACATCACAACAGATGAGAACAAATAAGAAATAGAATAGTGTCCTCCTTGTCAACTATTGTCTTTCCCCTGGTGGATGATGGAATTGGTTGTCCACTCTTGTGTGGGAGCTCTTTCTTCTTTCTTTCTTTCGTCCGCTTTCAACTCAGACGAAGTTTCATCTCTGAAACTGATTTTTCGTGAAAATCCGTTTTTTCCCAATTTCTTACAATGGCAGCAGCGTGCACATTGTAAATTACTTTACACTGGCAGCCGTGTGCTCAATGTACTCGTAATTAGTATTCCTCGCCATACAGGCAGATTTTCTCCGACTTCAGAGGTACTCACGTTATCGTCCTGAGTAAGACCAGGGACTCGAACAAATGCCGGACAGTAGGTTCGAACCCGAGCTATGAGGCGTCTCACAGCTAGCAGGCCGAGCTACTATCAACTACTCTAGGCAGTCCCCCGTGTGGGAGCTCTAATTCCTGTTACAGGGTCAGATGAGGTGCCTGTCCGCTCTTGCCATTAAGTGTAGTGGTGGTAGCTTTAATTTACGTGAGTCGCAACACACAGGGTCAGATGAGTCGCCCTTGTGTTATATCCATGTTTATTTAGTGTGGACTTGATATTGCCTATCCATCTTTTCTTGGTTTTCCTGACCTTTTTTTTATTGTATGCTGTTATTGGTGATTGGTTGTATTCCATTCTCATTAAATGTCAGAATCAATGCAATTGTTGTCTTTCAATGTATTCAGTGCATGAAGTTATGCTCACTCTGATTCTGATGTCCTCGTTTTGTAGTCTATCTTTCCTGGTGACCCCAAACGCCTTCCTCAGGCCTTTCACTTCACATGTGGTGAGCTTTCTGTGGTGTGTTGCTGTCAGGGACCAAGTTTGGCACTTCTAACAAAGTATTGGTAGGAAAATACTTTTTATCATCTGTCTTTTTACTTTCATCTTGATTCTTGGGTGTTGTAGTAATAGTGCCAGTTGGTAGGTACCGTGTCAACGCCAGTGTGTAATAAAATGACCATAAGAATAGACTTAACATAAATCTAGGGGGTAGCGTCGCTGATAATGCACTGCACTAGTGACTACATGCTGGGGAAATTCTGGGGCTTGCTAGCATGGATCAAAAATTCTCGATGTTTACACAGCCTGAGGACTACAGGAAACTATGATCCTTTACTTGGCAATCTAAATTACAAGTACCTCTGAGATAAGAGTAAGATTCACTTGAATGGCGGTGGACACTTGTGATAAGGAAAGCAAGTCTCCATGCAAAAATCAGTCAGAGACACCGTGTTAGGCATAGTGGGTAAACGAAAAATAAAAATTGGAAAAAATTTCAATTTTTAACCGCCATGCTGTAACTTGGTAATAGAACAAGAAAAAAAAATGATTAGCCTATCACATGCATATATTCTTCTTCTGCATTCTCACTAGATTGGGATTTCAGATTCTCTAATAAAGGCAGCCGTCTGCGTCAGATTATCAGTCACACCATCCAGTTTGCCTTGGAAGCTGGTGTAAGTGGGTCACCTCTTTCTTCTCAAGTTTGCATACTGGGGGCGGTTCGGTAGGATATAATTCCTATGATTTCTGTTCCCCGTTTGTGCCGACCTCTTTCCGCAGTAAGTTTTAGCCACCCTTGTGATGGTAGGTCTGACATTCTTACTGCGTGGCTAAATCTTCGAGGCAGATTGGTGACCGTAGAATCCATTATCCCATTCCTCATTGTGAGGGTCGTTGCATCATGTTATGCGCCTTACGGCCTGGTGCATCCGTTTTCTGCAAGCATTTGTTTCGGGTTAGCTTTCCCTACATGCATATATTAAAATTCATCTAAAAAGGGTATATAGCCGAAGGATTGACTTCATTGCGCCAGGTTTTACCCTATATGGCTCCGTCCCTATCCACAGAAATGGCACACCCCCTGCCGAGAATACTACATAAAGCAAGGACTCCGTAGCTCTGGCAACAATCCTAGGGGTCTCTGGAAAAAATTCACTCATGAACAGAAGTCACGGTCCAAATTCGAACAAACGACCTTCAGAACGCAAGACAAAGGCTTAGCCACTTAGCCATAAGTTCATTAATATTTCTAATGAGTCCTCATTTGTTAATATCGTTGCTGTGTGAGCTAACGAATTATTTTTTTGGCATTAATTTGGTTTTTCCACACAAAACTGTTCCATAATAAGTAGTAACAAATTTGATACAGACAACACACATGTACATTTATATATACACTCTTGTCTGTAGCATGCAGAGCAACTACATTCTTCTTTGAACGCTTCACTTGTTAAACCACTCTTTGTGATCTGTATGTGATCCGAGTCTAAGAGTGATTGTATGCTGTGGCAGTTATGCGCCTACAAGTTGACCAGCACATCTGATTTCTGCGATGCTTTTTATTTACTAGGGTAGCTTCCCTACCTCAGTCGCCTCTTACGACATGCCTTGTAGGTCGCAGTGTTACTATTCTTTGCTCCCATGATGGGCCCCAGTAACACACAGGTGACAGCAACTACAAAGGTTACATTGCCTCATTGGCAGTTAAACCAAGTGAGGGTAGCCGATGGGTCTCATATCATCGGTAAGCTAGGTCCTGTCTACCTATACATTTGAAGTCTGGATCCGACTGACTTCTCAGATGAGGCCACTAGCTGGTTCAACTGTTAGACAGATGGATCACAGCAGAACATTGTGAACAAGGCATCTAGAAAGCCCTGTCATTCACTCTATCTGGTATTATCTCCAGTCGTCTTGACTTATCTTGCCTCTGGATACAGATAGTCCTGGACGAGAGAGTGAGGTTGACGAATAGTACAACTTTTCCTCACAAATCCAGATACAGAGCAAGCTACAGTTTCAGACAACAACAAATTACACAATAGCACACACATATATATATAGCATAATTAAAAAGGCAAGATCAACATTTGCCATTCTGAAGAACATATGGATCTCAAGAATGATCAAGAATAAAACTACAACCTGTAATTTAATGATATTTAACTCAAATGTTAAGGTTGTCCTGTATGGATTGGAGACATGGAGAACAACTTAAGGGAACATCACAAAGTTGCAGACATTTATCAAAAGATGCCTGCTCAGGATACTCTATCTATGCTGGTATGACAGGGCCACAAACAGGGATAGAACAGGACAACAACAGGTGGAACAAGAGATAAGTAGCAGAAGGTGGCGACGGATAGGACACACACTGAGGAGACCCCTGACAGCATCCAATGGAATCCCCAGGGTAATAGTGGTAAGGAAAGACCCAGGAACACCTGGAAAAGGGAGTTGGAGGCAGAATGCAAGAAAATGGGGAGAGAGTGGAGAGATCTGGAAAAGATTCCTTGGATATGCGGACTTGGATATGCAGACTTGGACGGCCTGGGTTGCAGACCTATGTCTCCCTATGGGTGAAGGGTGAAGAATAAGAAGAAATATCATAATTAAAGTGAGCTGAATGTGTGGTACAGAAGGCAGTTTTAGCTCTACACAGTGTTGTACATTGCCAGGATTATGAAAACTACACCAAACTTTATTGATATAAATATGTAAATACAAATTGGCTTAACCGCACAATCACTATCACAGCCATTACTTGCTATACAATCAGTGGCCAGATTTTATGCAGTACTCCAGCTTAAATCACCAAAATGATGAACCAAATTCTTTTTGCATATCTTTTGATTTCCTGAGTTCAGCGCTGACTGTTCTGAGCATTTTCTTGGTTAGATGACCGATGTCCTCAGAGAGGTTCAAACTTTTCTCAAGACGTGTCTCCTCTACATCAGACTGTTATTGAAAGAAAGGAGGGGTAGGGAAGGAAGGGGAGAGTGGGGTTAAAAATAACATTATGAATAAAATAAGACATGTCAAGAAAAACTTGATTAAAAATAAAATCACAAACTGGACAATACAACTTCATAATCAATGCTTTTAATGTCAACAATATTGCAAAAAGCAAAAATACAATAGATAGTCACTAATTTCATCATGAGACCCTGTCACAGCCAAGAGCATATAAAACAGAGACAAATTTCACAAATTTGTACTTTAAAATTAACAAGTTTAAAAGAAAACAAAAAAGGTTGTGTGTGTTTTTCTGTTTCTTGATTGATTGATTGTTTCTTATCTTGATTAAGTCACATTGGTAGAAATGTCTTGCCATTTTACAAATCTTATTTATACAAATTTTTATTGTTTTTGTAAAACTAGATTCTACCTGTTCTGAATTCATCAAAAATTCTATACAGATTCTGGATGTATGAGATTGCTAGGCAACAATTGTTAACTTACGTGGTCACTCAGCGAATCACTCCGTCGTCGTCTGTCATGCCGATCTAGACTTCTGACGTGGGATTTTTTCCTTGATCTTCCTCGAGATAGGCTTCGACTTCTGTGGAGACCAAGTCAAGGAATATCAATACTACATAAATGCTTTAGGTTTCTGTTACTTACAAAGCTCTAAACTATTGGCTGTGAACTGTGAGCGCAGCTTTCACTGAGAGTCAAGATACAACAACTACCCCAGTAAACAGAGACCCAGAGATGCAATGAATGTTTTAGGCCTTGGAAAGCCCAAGTCAAGGCACATCAATACTACAACTATGAATGTTTTAGGCTAATGTGCCCAAGTTACAGCCAATCAATCATTAAGACCCTCCATTGTATCTCAATGAGGTATTGGGGGAGATGTAAGGAACTTCTTCTCTTCCTCCATTGTATCTCAGTGAGGTATTGGGGGAGAATGTAAGGAACTTCTTCTTCTCTTCCTCCATTGTACCTCGATGAGATGTTGGAGGAAGATGTAAGGAGCTTCTTCTTCTTCCTCCATTGTACCTGATGAGATATTGGGGAGATGTAGGAACTTCTCCTCTTCCTCCATTGTATCTCAGTGAGATGTTGGGGAGGATGTAGGAGCTTCTGCAATGCACTTTGTAATTTGGTATTCATTTCTCTAAAGATATTATTAATACTGCCATTCCATTTCTGGCCTTCCTCTTGTTCTGTTTTCATTATATTTTTTCATGTAGTTCTCTGTGGTAGAGAATACTAAGAAATTCTTGTCAGGTGATCAAACCATTTAATCTATTGTTCTTTATGAATTGAATGACTGTTACATTAGTAGTCTTCTTCTAATTTCTTTATTTTTACCGTTGGTCAAGAAAATGAATACTTAATGAATAAATACCACTGTCTCTCTATGAGGCCATTATCTTGTAGTGGTGGGGAGGCTAGCATGCTCTAGTGATACAGTGGGCTAGGACAGCAGAAACTTATGTTCCTGGCTGGGTCACCCAGGCTGGACAGGTCACTGAGGAGGGGTCAAACTAAATATGGCTTTCTGCTTCTCCAGGTTGGGGGTTTGGCTTGGGACTAACAATTTCATCCTATTAAAAATAGTTACGTTACAGAAACAGCAATTAAGACACAACCTAGTCATGAGCACAGCTAAATACTATCTCTAACCAAAAACTGCTTGCACAGTGTTAATAAGAGAATATGAGCACCATCATCCAAAAGAGATGCTGATGATGGATCGGACGTGATATATGCATGGAAACTAACTCGTCATGAAAACTGCACTGTGATGGACACCAGAAGTTAACAATATGTGGAAGACCAAAACGACATGGAAGAGAACAGTAGAACAAGAACTGAAAGAAATGAATCATAGCTGGAACACAATACAGAGGACGACCTGGAGGAGAACAGTAGAACAAGAACTGAAAGAAATGAATCATAGCTGGAACACAATACAGAGGATGGCCAAAAATAGAGAAGAATGGTGCGCATTTGTTGCTGCTCTAAGCGCCAGAGGGGTCACAGGCTAGAGAGAGAAATACCATTAGTCTTCTTTTCTCTAATCCTGTTTTACCTCAGCATCAGGATAAGAAAAGATTTCTAAAACAAGCCCTTGTGTGTGCTTCGTAAATAGTGTCTTTCGTTCGCCTCTGTTGTCTCTGAGGTCCATCTTTTCCGTGGCCGGCCTTTTGCTTTGTATCCATTGTATCCGAGCGACAACACTCTTTGAGGTGCATTGTCTATTGGTAATCTGCTTATGTGGCCAAACCATAACATTTTGTTTTGGTGAAGTTCAGTACTGATGTTGTACCAAGTTTTTCCTGATGTTTTCATTTCTAAACTCGTCTCTTCTTGATACTCCCAGCATTCTGCATAGGCACTTCACCTCTATCATGACTAGTTTTCTTCTATTGTTTGATGTCAGCGTCCAGGTTTGGCACCGATAGAATAATGTTGGGAGAAAGATCATGTTGTAAAATGTTCTTTAAGTGTTCATGGTGGCATATTTGCATTTCAAAATTGGTTCCATTGATCAAAATGATGATGAATACTCAATGACACTGAACATAAAAAAGGACACACAAACAGTCATTTAGCTAAAGTTACCTCCTGCTGATTCTCTCCTCCTCCTCTTCATCTGTGTCACTGAGGTGTCTGTACTCCCTCACTCTGTAATGTGACTGAGAGCGTGAGCGTTCTGATGCCAAGCGCGGAGGTGAGCGTGAATCTCTTCTGCTTCTTCTAGTTGGTGATGTTTCTCTAAGAAATGAAGGACAAGTAAATCAAAGTAAATAATTTAAATAATTCGGAGGTCTCTGTGGTGTAGAGGTAGAGTGCTCGTTTCCCGTTCCAAAGGTACTTGGTTCATTTCCTGTGTGGAACAATCAGAATATTTGTCGAGATCCCAGATTTTAATGTGAGATCCGCCCGAGTGGTTACCGGGCCCAAATTTGAGGTGTAAAGAATAGAACCACTGTTACCTGCCACACATGTCGTAAGAGGCGACTAAGGAGGTTTGGCTGAAATCAGATGCACATGTCCTAAACGTGTAGAAGTCTATGCGTTTAGGGGCCTACCAAACCAATGTGCAACGTATACACGTTCTTGGCAAAGATCAAACATCACAAAGAGTGATTAAAATTGGTCGTAAAGAACGAACGAACGCAAAGAAGAAGAATGTGAGATCGAATTCCTAGTCCTATCAGAGACGGGCGATAAAAGGGAGGTACTGTGTTCAAGTTGAGCACTAAAAGAACCTTTGACAGTTTAAATTTAAGAAGAGTAGGCTGCAAAACTGTTGTCCTGGCACAATTCATTTAAAAAAGGGTAAAATAAGGTTTCTACAAAATTAAAACAATCTTTAAAATTATATCGAGGAGTTTGTGCGCTGTCGCTGAAATCTTCCAGTGAAAGAAAGAGATTGGAGCATACATGGTTATTCACCAAAGTGCAATGATGATTGTTCTATCAATCAATCAATCAAATAATTTAACTTGATTATTTCAAAAACATTTTTGGGGTGTTTGTGGTGAAGTAGTCAAACTACTTGCCTTGCATTCTGAAGATTATGGTTTCAAACGCAGACAGTATCATTCGGTTCACAAGTACAATTTTCCATACATGCCTAGAATTGTTACTGGAGCTACAGTTTGTGATCTGTGCAATACACTATACAGGTGGTGAACAAAATGCAGTCGCAAAAAAATAACTATATGTAAAATTCGATGCCTATGAAAAGTTACCAACAATACCAGAAAATACAATCACCAAAATCAGCATAAGGAAAAGAAAGTTGGGACAGAATCTTACTTGAATTACATTTAGAAACAAAGAATGAAGTGGTTCGACCGGTTAAATAAGAATGCAACCAAACTCCAGTGTATACAGTCTTCTACAACAGAACATCAGGAAAGATGGCAAGAGGAAGACCATGAAAAAGATGGTTAGATGGCATAGCAGAATCCTGTCAAAAATAAAAAATAGCTTTCACCCAAGCCACTAGAGCAACGCAAGACAAAAACATAAAACCGTGACGCTGGGCAACAACTCGGTAACAGTGTGGCGACAAAAGAATAAGAAGTACAAATTCTGAAGAGAGAGGATGAGTCTGAAATGAAGGGTATGTAGAATCTTGATCAGTTCTGGTTTGCTAATTCTATCATTGACTTCTGTCATCTCATTCATTCTATCATAAGCTTCAAGACATAGATTAATAGACACTACATAAAATCTACAGCAACATGGGTTCAAAACCCAACATTTTTTTGCTTTTGTTTGTTCGCTATGAATTCAACTGTAGTTATGGTGCCATCGTTTCTGACTGATTTTTGCATAGTCTTTCTTTCATTATCTTCTTATTCTTCTTGCATTCATCCACTATGAATTCAGACACAGTCAGGGTGCCTAGTATGGTGCTTCTGGCTCCTTTTTGTGTGAAGGTTTACTATCCTTATTATCACTGTTCCCTGCCATACAGGCATGTCTTTTCTGATTTCAGAGGTAAGGGCTTTTTTCAGCAAATGGAAGAATAACTAATGAAATTCAACACAGATGCAACAAAGCAAATCAAATGATAGGGCAAATGGCGCCAATTTTAAGATGCAAACACGTCACCATGAACACAAAAGAGCAATGTTCAACACAATCTTTCTCCCCACATTATGTTACCAGTGCCAAACCTGGACGCTGACAACAAACGATAGAAGAAAACTAGTCACAACAGAGATGAAGTGTCTACGCAGAATGCTGGGTGTAACAAGAAGAGACCGGTTGAGAAATAAGACATCAGGAAAAAAGTGGGTACAACATCAGTACTAGACCTCATCAAGAAACAACAAATTAAATGGTTCGGTCACGTAAGCAGATTACCATCAGGCAGTGCACCCCAAAGAGCAATGCTGCTCCGATACAATGGGTACAAAGCAAAAGGCCGCCACGCAAAAGATGGACCTCAGAGATAACAGAGCGACGAAAGAGACTATCTACGAAGCGCATACTAGGGCCCGTTTTAGAAATCTCTTCCTGACCTGACGCTGTGAGGTATACAGGATTCGAGAAAGAAAGAAAGAAAGAAAGGGCTTTCCTTATCACTAGTGTTCCTCACCATTCAGGCAAACCTAACTATGATTTCAGAGGTAAGGGCTTTCCTTATCACAAGTGTTCCTCACCATTCAGGCAAACCTAACTATGATTTCAGAGGTAAGGGCTTTCCTTATCACAAGTGTTCCTCACCATTCAGGCAAACCTAACTATGATTTCAGAGGTAAGGGCTTTCCTTATCACTAGTGTTCCTCACCATTCAGGCAAACCTAACTATGATTTCAGAGGTACTTGTAATTTAGATCCTTAAGTAAAGTATCAGGGTCTCATCTAGTCAAACCATATACTGTGTGCACACAGAACTTTTGCACAAGCTGGCCTCGAACCACTGCATTTTCTTGGCATATGGTCACTAGTGCACAGTGCTATCAGCTTCACTATTAGCGACCCCTACATAAGAAATAACAAGTGACACATGAAAAACCAATGTTAAAACACTACCACAACATGGTCTAAGAACAACCAATGCAACACACTTTGTCCATAGCCCTAAACTGCAACTCTGCAACTGCTTACAACACACTTTGTCCATAGTCCTAAACTGCAACTCCCTGGATGTCCACACAACACACTTTGTCCATAGTCCTAAACTGCAACTCCCTGGATGCCCTCATAACACACTTTGTCCATAGTCCTAAACTGCAACTCCCTGGATGCCCTCATAACACACTTTGTCCATAGTCCTAAACTGCAACTCCCTGGATGCCCCCACAACACACTTTGTCCATAGTCCTAAACTGGAACTCTCTGCAAGCCCTCACAACAAAAGTGGCATTAAATAAGTAATAAAGCACATTTTTTTTTCTTTTTTTTCTTTAAATCCCTTTCAACTCAGACGAGTTTCATCTCTGAAACTGATTTTGCTGAAATCCGTTTTTCCAATTTCTTACAATGGCAGCAGCGTGTACATTGTAAATTACTTTCACTGACAGACCATGTGCTCAATGTACTCGTAATTAGTATTCCCCTCGCCATACAGGCAGATTTTCTCCGACTTCAGAGGTACTCATGTTATCGTCCTGAGTAAGGACCAGGGACTCGAACAAATGCCGGACAGTGAGGCTCGAACCCGAGCTTGAGGTGTCTCACAGCCTAACAGGCGAGCTACTATCAACTACTCTAGGCAGTCCCCCAATAAAAGCACTAAATAAACACAGATAAAACACAACAAGGTCGACCCATGTGGACGGAACGCAAATTAAATCTATCTATCTAGATAGAGATAGCATTTACCTGACAATTCCATGATTTGAATGCTGTGTTCCAGGGCTTCTAGGTTTGTGTGAGGTATATCTGGTGTGGGTATGGTTACCTGTACTCCCACACATGGGGCAAAGCTGTGTATTTGTTCTGTGAGCCACATAAGGGCTAGCCTGTAGGCACAGAGAAAATATTTTATGTTTGTTCAACACATTCACTACCAAACTGAAAAACATGATGTCATCGACATCAAACAGCACTTACTATGAGAACCTTACATATTATGTTTTTTTAAATATACGCAGAAGAAACAGTTAATGATGGGGAAAAGACTAATATTCTATAGTACATGTTGTAGACGTTTGAGAGACACGGTAGCGCAGTTGTTAGTGAACTGCTTCTCAAGGCTGGTGGTCGGGTTCAACTCCGCAGTGTGCGTGAAATTTTCCCGACTGCGACGGCTCTCAGGTCAACCCAGCCGCAACTGGGTACCAGACATGCTCTGGGAAAGTAAAGGCGGCCGGCGTGATGCTGACCACATCACCCAACGTGTGCCGACGGTCAATGAATAATACAGGCCTAACACTGTATTGCCCTATATACCACAAGGTATGAAAGGATTGCTTTACTTTTTTTTTTTACTTACATGTTGTAGACAGAGATAAGAGGTTAGGTGATCGCTTCTCATTCCAAAGTTACTCGGTTTTCTCCCCAGTGGAGCCATCATGACATTTTTCCAGAGATTCCTGTATCTCAGTACAGGTGTGATCGAGTTCCTAGTCCTATCGGAGATGGATGATAAAACCATTGTCCCGTGTTCAAGATGAGCACTAGCACTTAAAAGGTATAGCAATTCGACGTTAAGTCACTAGCCTTGGTTAAAATCGAGATGATGAGGCAAATTTCATAGACGAGTCAAAGATTTTAAAAGATGATAGCAATTTCGCAGTTCAAGATGAGACTAAAGCCATTGTGTTATAAAATCGAGATGATGAGGCAAATTTCCATAGACAGATTAAGAAAATTCTACTAAATATTTTCACCATCTTATTAATTACATCGGGAACCATTGCCGGTGCTACAGGCTTAGTGCAGTGCCACTGAGATCTTTCTGTATAAGAAAGAGATCAGAGCACACATAATTATTCACCGAATTGCAATGATGATGGTCCTATCAATCAATCAATCAATCAATTAGAAATAAATGCCTGGAATGAACTCACCTCAGACCTGGCACGCAGGCCATAGTATGGCCCAGCATGGCTCCAATTACTAACATCTTCCTGTGACTGTGTTCGTCTGCTACCCCCTGTTTTTGTCAAACCTTCTCTATAAGCATATCCAGAGGTGAACGGTTGGGGTAAACGACGTATTTGGTACCAGGGTCGACTGTGTGCCTGGGATGTTCTTGCTGAAAGATGTGATATATAAAAAGATCACATGAAAATTTAATTCTGTTAAGACTGACGATATGACAAGAGCAGGAGAAGAAAAGAAAACAAATATCTGCATTGGTTATTGGTTACTGAACCGACAACAGTGCACTCTGGGCAAATCCATAGATGTTCAGTCTCAAAACAGATGTCAAAGGGTATATATACAGATGGTTCATGTGGCTCGCTGGTTAAACACACTCCTCTCTCTGCCTCTCAAGCATCCAGTTCTACTTGTGCAACAGATAACTCCAAACTTCTTAAATTGCTGGATCGATTCAAAATCTATTTTAGTGTCTTCATCCAACTGGCAGATGTGAGGAGACCAAAGAACATCCCCATTTTCCATTTTCAACTCCCTGACAATTAATGCTGTTGATGCAAACCTGTCCTCTCTCTCATTACCTCAAACATTTGCATGCCCAGGACAGTAGATCCATGTAAGCTACTAGTGGCTACAAACCTCGATAGATAACATCAGAGAAGAAAAGAAAACAAATATCTTCACAGCAAATGAACAACTGGGACAAGTAAAAACTTCTCTATTTGGGAAGCTGGATAACAGCAGATAGAAGAATCAATACCAAAATACAGCAAAGATGCAACAAAGCAAGCCATGTCATCGGCCAAATTAAATCGACACACAATTGCAAACTTGTATCTTTACACACAAAACGAGCATTATACAAAACAATATTCATCCCAACTTTGTGCTATCAGTGTCAACATTGGACAATTTCAGCAAATGAAAAAAGAAAAATACAATAACAGAGATAAAATACCTTCGGAAAATGGGCCGGATTAGCAAGGAGAGATAAATAAAAAATAGACTGTTAGAAACTTGGTAGAAACAACACCAGTGCTAGAGCATCTTAAGAAACAACAAACCAAATGGTTTGACCATGCAACATGATTACCACCCAACAGTACATCACAACAAGCACTATTATTTTAAAGCAATAACAAGTAAATAGATAAGGTTTCAAGGGTGTCCCACACCAAAATGTGAACACATATAGCAATAACACAGAGAGTGTAAGAACTACCATATACACTAGCCTTGAAAACCCAGCTTGCCTTCTCACCACAATGCATTGACCCATCAGTATAAACGGCAACATCATCATCAGTTGCATTATCTGCAAATCAGTCATCAGATTTCGAGTTCAGCCATCATGCTGCCTCAATCTCTACATTCTCTTCCAAGAGTAAAGATGACATTGTCAAAGTTGGTCATGCTTTCATTTCATGCCCTTCATTGGGATCCATTCTTCCCCTTTCAATACAGCATTAACTGTGGTGACCTGGCTAATTGTTATCTCAGTATGGGATCCTGACAGTTAGAAATAAAAGGAGTAGGCTGGAAAGTCGCTGTCCAGGCCAGAATCATTAATGCCACTAAAATAAATGTTTCACCATCCTCAAAATAACATCGAGCGTCCCAAGCCAGGTTGAGACCCTTGCTTATCCATAGGACCCTTGTCATCAAGACCCTCCATCAAAGACCATTGCCATCAGGCACCCTTTCCATCGAGGAGCCTTGCCATCAAGAACCCTGCCTTCAGGCACCCTTGACATCGCTCTGGAGTTTATGCACTGTCGCTGTGATCTTTCTGTGTACAAAAGACACCAAAGCCACATGGTTATTCACTAAAGTGCAATGATGATGGTCCTTTCAATCAATCAATCAACTAATCTATAAGACAATTATCAAAACCAATGTATTGACCAAAAAGTTTTCATCAGTGCAAAAAATAAACACTTCAACCTTAACTAAAAACTATGACAGATAATGAAGTATAGAACAGCAAGCTGTACATACCAGGATCCCCAACAACATCCAGATCCTCTTCATTGTCTCCCTCATCACCTGTGCTGGAGTAAATCTTTCCACCACTTGGAGTTGTGAAGTATCCCTGTGACGCTATCTGCTGTCTCATGCTGGCAGCACTGTATCGAGATGGCATGTAGTATCCATACCTTGCAGCTGCTTGCTCATTTGGTAATCTTACTCCTCTTTGCTGTAGATTGGTTGTCAAATGTGGTGGTTGATTGGCTGTCAAATGTGACTGTTGATTGGCTATCAATTGGGGCTTTTGATTGGTTGTCAAATGTGGTGGTTGATTGGCTGTCAAATGTGACTGTTGATTAGCTGTCAAATGTGGCTGTGGATTGGCTGTTACATATCCTCCACTCCCACTTGGTTCAGGCTCTCCTGGCTACATCAAAACAAATAAAGAACCCACATTGTAACATAATAACTTTGAGACTTAACTACAAAATGTAAGCTGTAAAGGCTACTCAGCTTAGCCATGCCTAAAAATACATGGAGACAAGATATGGAGGCAGAGATCAACAATATACAGAAGAGCTGCAGGAGATAGCTAGGGATATGAAGACTTGGCATAAGTTGATTTAGAGCCTATACCCCAATCAGGGTTAAAAAGGCATGAGAGAGAGAGAGTATAATGGAATTCATCAATTTCTATAACGCTGAAACTTCTATTTCATTGATATAATAAGCATAGTGACATGGCAAGCACTTTCTTACATGACTAACACCCTGACACGACGAGCAAAGTGGCATGACTAACGCACTGATATGACAAGCACAGTGATGTGACAAGCATTCTATGACATGACTAATGCACTGATATGACAAGTGATATTTTAAGCACATTGATACTTCAACCCCATTGACACTTCAACCACATTGACACTTCAACCACATTGACACTTCAACCACATTGACACTTCAACCACATTGACACTGTTTCCACTGTTTCTTGCTCGCTGCAATCAGTACACTAAAACCCAAACATCTGTTACTGATCTAATATTGTATACCTTGCCCAGACATCTTCAAGTGACACAACTTACCTGGGCAGGCCGTCTCTGTCTATGATCCATTCGTCTATGTCTCAGCCGGTTTTTGATATTCTCTCTAGTATTTCTTTCCGGACCTGGAATGTTTGGCTGCAGAGGAAGATCAGCATAAGCATCAGCTGCAGCATAGCCTAGAGGAATATCACCTCCATCATACTGTCGATTTTGAGGCAATGTCCAGTACCACTCATCCCACTCGCGTTCACGCCCACCAGAGAAAGAATTAGCTCGACGGCGAGGCATTCGCATGAAGCCATATGGATCATCGAATGGATCATAGTACTCTGGTTCCTGTCGTTGTGGTAGTACTGGTGGTTGTGGTGGGAGGTGGTAAAACTGTGGTGGTGGTGGAGGCTGATTTGCTCTTTCATTCGCCTTGGCTACTCCTTCTTTCAGTCTTTCAATCTCCTCTTGAAGAGCTTTGAGTCTGTTTGAACTGGAGAGATGAGAAACTATAGGTCAACCTCAAGTAGGATTAGTTCATTTCATAATCATCCCAATCATCATTCACATCACCCACATCCCCCTCATCATTCACATCACCCATACCATCAACATCACCCACATCACCCATACCATCAACATCACCCACACCAACAAAATCCCCCACATAATCCAGAGAATAAACCTTAACAACAGCATAGTAACATATCTTTAAATGCCTATTCTAATTATTCCCTTCCATCTTAGAAACACCAGCGCTTATATATTCTTCTTCACCTTTCATCTCCCAACGGAACACAGGTCTTCAACAAACTTCTTCCAGTTCTTCCTCTCTCCTGCCATCCCTTCCATTTCTTTCCATGTTTTACCTATCCTTTTAATATCAGTCTCAAGCTCTCCTCCAGGTATGTCTAGGCCTTCCTCCCGCAGGTTCCAAAGTAGGGCAAATCGCTCAAAAGGACACACTAGGGAAACCTTGAGACAAACTTTACTGAGAAAGGCTATAAATATCGAACTTGTTCCATAGAAGAGATTGAACAAGTTGCCCAGGGTAGAGCAGTATGGAAACATTTCTTGCAATCTCTGTCTGTTTCTGTCTTTACTGCCTGTAATACCACTTTTTAGGGCGGTGTAGGACAGGGCGAACATGAGTCCGAAGAATTAAACGGTCACATGACTATTGCAATAACCTCAAAACTGTTCAGGTTATGATTTTTCTTTATGCCCCCTGACAGAAAAAAACTCCTTGAGTTTACTGTGGATCAAACCCATATCTTCCAAATGAGAGCCTGCACTCTAATCCATTCAGCCAGTCTCTTGGAGTCTCTATATAACAGTACGAAAAGATTACAATAACCCTCATATCCTACCTGGCAACACTAGAACCTCTAGTGACAGTTGACCCAAACTCAACTTCTGATCCAGTACTTCTATCCTCATATTCCTTCACCCGACTGCTTGTGTCCACATTCTGGGCACCCAGAGGCAAGCCAGAGTCTAGACCTGCATGGTTAACATCTCGAGATCTGTGGGATTCCATAGGTGATCCTGGTAGCCCTGACCTGTGTGATATTGGACATATTTAGGTATTACAAACGGACAAATCAAGTTACACTCAGGAGCAAGTTGTACGCAACTTCAAATGAAATATTATTTACTCTAAAGATATAAAGGTCTAGAGGCGCAGAACTGACTTTACTGTAGCTAAACACGTAAACACAAAGTACTACAGTTTTACAAAATACATCAACAGTGACGATAAACAGCAACGTTTCTACCAAAAGGCCTTTATCAAGCAAACATTACAACAAGAATGAAGAATTTCGAGGAACACTACAAATGGACGATTACATGTGGAAACATAAACCTATCTAATGAAAATCTGGGAATAAAACGAACAACGAAATGAGTGCAACACAAAAACCGAAAGTGGAAAAGAAGAGAAACAATAAACAATATAGTGGATAAATGACACATATATGGAGCAAACACACATATAGATAACAAGGCACGAGATAAGACAGTACTAAGAAGCATAGGAATGTAATGCGTTGAGTCCAAGAGGTCGCAAAGTGCCATAGAATGAAATAAAACGGTTCTCCAGGGCGAATCGACTGCGATCATCGGAGGAACATGATCGGATGGCTGTGACCTGGACATCGTCCCAAATCCTGAATGGCCAGTATCGTTGAAATGAGTGGCCACAGGAGTCACAGAGCGTTGGCGAATATCGCGTAAGTGTTGGGCGAATCGGTCACTGAGTCTCTTACCGGTTTTACCGGTTTCACTTTGTGTTTACGTGTTTAGCTATTTTTCAAAGTTTTACTGCAGCCTCCACCGTTTTCGATGACTTTACTGTAGCAGATTTCACTTTATAGCTCGGTCACACTTCGCAGAAATGGCATCCATCTGCCAAGAGTATTGCACATTGCACAAACTCCATTTACTTTCCAGTGTTTTTCCTGGTATCCAATTGAGGCTGGGTTCACCTGGGAGCTTCTACGGAAGGATCACATATTTTCCTAAAAGTATCTTCCACCTGATTCAGCCATGATCTGCTTCTCTTGAGTCTACACCTTTTCTCCTTAATGAGTTTTTTATGGAGAGGATGTTCTTTGTTTGTGTTGATTTTTAGATATGATTGAACCCTCCAAGTTTCAATTCTGCTATCAATAGTGGGGAGGTCAAGAAGAAATCTCATTGAGTACTTCTGGTGTATCTTTGGTGCATCCCAGAATGATGAGCGTGGCCTCATTCTGAATTATTTCCCGTCTCACTGTTTGCGTAGGACTAATAGTTAGGGTTCTTTCTTATCCCTCTTCTCCTACGTGTACCTAAAACAGAAATGACCATGCCTTTACTGTATCCCCATCCATTGGTACCGCTGAACGCTTTTCTTTGCAATAACTGGTTCTGGTGCTAGTGTAGTACGATACTCCATAGCACGGCCAGAAGTCCTGTTTCACATTAGCGACTAATTAGATCCTCAGCCATACAGCTTCTCAGCATGTGAATACACTTTGAACTTGGATGGTATCATTTATTTATGTTTCATATTACATAATCATTTCAACGGTTTGAAATTTAGAAGCCATCTTGCCGGCACCGGATATCTTTTGTAATCTTTATTTCTTGGGAACTAAAATATTTCAAATGTTGTCAATTGATCAATTATTTGATGAACTTTAAGTATACTCTTCCTACCTTCGTTCCTGCTCCTTCTGTCTGCTAAATTCTGTCAAACCTCCAGAAGCCCGCCTACTACCACCGATACCCAGCTTCTCTCTACTATAAAACATTTCAGTGGTTGGTGAACCTCGACTCTGTGGGTTTGAATGGGGTAGTGGCGACTTGAGTCTCCTGTGACTGATTGATCTGTCTCTCTCTGAAGTCTGCAAGCTCTCAGTTCTATTCTCTATTGCTCTACAGAGACACAACATTAACAAGTTAGAGACTATTAAATAAACAGAATGTTGAAGTTAGCTCAGCTATACTAATTAACCCTTAGTGATTTAAGTGTCAAACTATGTGGCGATTGTGTTGGATGGCAATGGACTAAAGCCACATAAAATGGCAATATTGTAGTCTTAGGGTTAAATGGTTGCAGCAATTTATATTTCAGTCTGCCTTTATTAGTTTAACCTAAGATCATTGGTTATTTCTGACTTCACGTGTGGACAAAGCCGTTTTAAATTTTAGTTTCGTAAACTGTGATAAAATCTGCAACAAATTCAACAACTGATTTATTTCCACACGCAATTTCAACTTGAAATAAGGATTTCACCTTCTGACATTATGTAAAAAAAAAACTGAAATTTATTTGTTTGTTTTCTTTCTTACTAAAAATCATTCTGCATTTCCCTTTTCTTATTCCAAAATATTTCACTGACATTCACTAGAAAAGAAAACGCTACCAATATCTCCATCAACAAACATCAATTAAAATAAGTCAAAGACTTTACATATCTAGGAAGCATTTGTTTCAGCAAATGGAAGAATAACTAATGAAATCCAACATAGATTCAATAAAGCAAATCAAATCATATGACAAATGGCACCAATTTGAAACATTTCACCCTGAACACTAAAAGAGCATTGTTCAACACAATCTTTCTTCCAACATTATGCTATCAGTGCCAAACCTGGACGTTGACATTAAATGATAAAAGAAAACTAGTCACAACAGAGATGAAGTGTCTACGCAGTATGCTGCAAGTATCAAGAAGAGACAGTTAGAAATAAAGACATCAGAAAGGAGTACAACATCAGTACTGAACTTCATTAAGAAACAACGTGTTCGTAGCGCGTTGGACTACCGGTGACTAGCCCTCTGTGAGTGCTGGTTCAATTCCGTGGGCTGGCAGAAAAGCCACAGGTTCCCCAGATTTACAGTGTTCGTGGCACCGAACCAAAGGTTACGATGTCCATGGCACCGAGCCGAAGAGCTGAAATCTCAAGTGCTTCTGGATATAAAAAAAAAAAAAAGATCAACAAATTAAATGGTCCATCAAAATAAGTAAATTACCAAAAGACAGTGCACCTCAAAGAGAAATTTTTTTAAAGGGCTTTAAAGACGAAAGATTGATTTCATTGCACTGGGTTTTACCCCATATGCTCAACCCCTTTCCACAGAAATGGCACGCCACCTGCCGAGAGTATTGCACAAAGCACAACTCCGTAGCTCCGCAACAATCCTAGGGTCTCTGGAAAGAAGGAACGAGGCCGAATTCGAACCCACGATCTTCGACTTGCAAGGCATAGGGCTTAACCACTCAGCCAAAGAGACCCCCCAAAAAAAGCAATTGTACTCTGATACAGTGGATACATAGCAAAAGGCCATCTACGCAAAAGGTGGAACTCAGAAATACCAGAGGCCACAAAAAACACTATTTATGAAGCGCATACAATTAGCCCATTCTATAAATTTCTTAATATCCTGACGCTGTGAGGCAATACAGGATTATAGAAAAAAAAGATAGAAGACTACTCTCTCTTGTGCATTTTTACTCCTGGTTGGGGGCATAGGCATGCCAAATCTTCCTATCTTTAGCTAACTCTTACAGCTCCTTTCAACATTTGACCTACTTTGCAGTTTTAGTGTCTTCAAGATTTTCTGCAGTTTCCCAGGCCATTTGTTCTTGTGTTGAAGACTTTCTGGACTTTGTTGGAGTTTTCTGATTGGCTCCTGTTTGCTCTGAGACTATCCTCTCTTTTGAAATGGACTGTGATTGGTTAGCTGCTCTCGGGGTGGAGACATCCGACTCTAAAAGAGATTCAATAAGGTTAACTATGTTAAGCAATAACTATAGAAGACTACAGTATAAAGAAAAAAACCAAAAGGAAGGGGATGTGAGCGATCATAGACGGACTTAACCATGCCTCCCGCTCCCTCCCTTTCCTCCCAGTAATATAAGACTTCTTTCTTCTTCTTTGTTCGTTCTCGCAATTTTAATCACTTTGATATGTTTGATCTTTCCAGAACTTATCGTGCACATTGGTTTGGTAGGCCTACACAAACAGACTTCACGTTTGGACATGTGCATCGATTTCAGCCAAACCTCCTTAGTCGCTTATGACATGCGTGGCAGGTAACAGTGGTCATCTTTACACCAAACTTTGAGCCGTAATACTCGGGCAAAGTATAAGACTAGTTGGCTAGTTTAGAAATTTAAATTGATGTCCGGATGACTTTCAAATGGTTGATTGAAATAGTAAGCTTTTGTCAATTTGACAAAACACAATTCAATTGAGTTATTTTAATATGTATATATATATAATATATATTTATATAATTATAATATATATATATATATATATATATATATATATATATATATATATATATATATTCCTCTGCACTACATTATGCGTTACATAGGGCCTGCAAGTAATTTCTCTATAATGCTCTGTCCTGGGCAACTTTCACAATCTCTTCCATGGAATCGAGTCTATTTCTTGCCTCTCACGGCAAAGTTTGTCTCAGGGTTTCCCTAGGGTATTCTCTCTTTCTTGAACCCATTGCTTCCCAATTCAATGCCTGCTTTGGTATTCTTTGATCATTTCTTCTCAAGGTATGTCAACATATCTCCATTTTTTCTTCTTATACCAGTTGTTACTAGTGGTTGACCAGACATTTTCTGATTTCATCACTTCTGAATTCGTCCCATTTTATGTTCCTTATTTTTGCAGACATTTATTTTCAAATGCATTCAACTTTCTATATCTTTATTCATTTTCCAACTCTCGCTGGTATATGTTAGGATTGATTCAACATTGGAATTGAAAATTCTTAATTTAGTTTTAATACTATACAACTTGCAGTTCCATATTTTATTTAGACTTTTAAAAGCTGCTGTTAATGGTAAATTTATTGACGATGGACATGTATGCAATGAAGATGATCCTAAAATGAACAATGAATAGAAACCACTGAGAATTTAAAGAAAAAGAGCGATTGACTAATGACATCCCTCAGGAACCCATAGAGAAAAGCAAGTTTAAGAATTCAACTGTCCATAAGAACAGAAGATGTATTCCTTTTATTAAACATACAAATTCAGAATTACCTTCAGTGTAGCTTCCCTCCAAAGTTGCATCTTGTGATTCTTCACTCCTTTCTTGGGCATTTCTCCCTCTTCTGTGATTTTTATCATTACCTCTTTTCATACTAATATCACTTGCCAATGTCTCTGCTGTGTCCTCCTCTCCATCATAACTGTCCTCCCTTCCAGTGTCAGAACTGGGATCTGATGTTGCTATAGAGACAATAAACATTATATGTTGCTATTGCTACAGAGATGAGGAACAGTAGAGTTGATGTTGCTATGGAGACAGTAAACATTAGAGAACAATATTTACATGTAGGCAAAATATCATTAGCAATAATTATTTATTATTTTTGAAATGTAGGAGGTAACACAGATATCAGGAGAAATATTTACTGATTAGTTCTGTGACTTGTAGGTGAGATTGAGTTCTATTGGAGACGAATGATAAAACAGAAGTCCTATGTTCAAGTTGAGCCTATAAAAGAACTCTTGGCATTTGAAAATCAATAAAAGTAGGCTGCAAAACAACTTCTCTGGCAAAATTAATTTTTTTCAACATCAGTTCAGAATTTTATCAAGAAACAGCATATTAAATGGTTCGGCCACATTAGCAGATTACCAAACGTGAGACTTAACTCTTTCCACGCTTTAAAGGCACATCCATGAGTGGACAGTCCAGAGCTAAACGACACTGTGCCATAGAGTTGCTTCCCTTATAAAGTCTTTCTAGTTTTACTTCTACTGTTTTACTTATAGTACTTTTCAACCTTGTTATTCTATTGGGTTGTCCAGTTTACTTCAATTTAGTATATAATAATATATATATGTTTATTTATTGATAAGTAGTTGGGATCGTAATTTTTATTTTAAAATTTTTTACTTCCCTTGAATTAACTGCTTAAAAATTGAGGAAATAAATGGGCGTGGAAAGAGTTAAAGAGCAATGCTACTCCGATACAGCAGAAGGCCATCCATGAAAAAGGTGGACCTCAGAGATAACAGAGGCAATACACTGTTTATGAAGAGCACACATAAGCCTGTTCTGGAAATCTCTCCTTATCCTGATGCTGTGAGACAAAACAGGATTAGAGATAAGAAAGAAAGAAGATGATGGTGGCAACTGAGAAACACTTTACAATTTGACCTCGTCCCTATTCCTTACCCATACAGACACAATGTTGAAATTTGATCACAACTTATCTATCTATCTATTCTGTATCCCTGTTTTACCTTTTGGCATCAGGTCGAATGAAGAGGCATCTGGAGAGAACCTCCTTATGCGCTTTGTACAAGGTAAAATTTAGTTCCTTGGATTGTCCATGGATCCATCACTTACGTGGTCGCCCTCTGTGTCTGTTGTCATTGTATCTGAGTGTTACTGCTCTTTTTTGGTAACCGGTAACCTTGATGCGTGTCCAAACCATTTGACTGGTTGTTTCTTAATATATTGTAGCACCGGCAATGATCCCACTTTTTTTCTGATTTCGTCATTTCTGATTTTGTCTCTTCTTGTTACATATAAAACTCATAATCAACCTGGCTTTTAATCTTACGATTCCCAAATTGAACTCCGATCCCTCAAACAAAATTAAAAAACTTGCAAACTGACATTTGATCAACACACATCTCTCTCACCTCTTGACTTCCTTTGACTTGTTGAGTCAGCCTTGACCCTTCTCTGTCGAGTCCTGGATTGTCCCACAGCCTGATCTGAGACATCAAGGGACTGGTCACTCATTGTGGAGCTGATACAAAAGTTAAGAATACTGCTAGAATATAATGATATTTAGTGGTTGCATAGACTAGAAAGTTATTGAATATTATGATATTTAGTGGTTGCATAGACTAGAAAGTTATAGAATATAATGATATCTAGGGGTTGCATAGACTAGAAAGTTATAGAATATAATGATATTTAGTGGTTGCATTGACTAGAAAGTTATAGAATATAATGATATTTAGTGGTTGCATAGACTAGAAAGTTATAGAATATAATGATATTTAGTGGTTGCATAGACTAGAAAGTTATAGAATATAATGATATTTAGTGGTTGCTTGACTAAGTTATAGAATATAATGATATCTAGTGGTTGCATAGACTAGAAAGTTATAGAATATAATGATATTTAGTGGTTGCATAGACTAGAAAGTTATAGAATATAATGATATCTAGTGGTTGCATAGACTAGAAAGTTATAGAATATAATGATATTTAGTGGTTGCATTGACTAGAAAGTTATAGAATATAATGATATTTAGTGGTTGCATAGACTAGAAAGTTATAGAATATAATGATATCTAGTGGTTGCATAGACTAGAAAGTTATAGAATATAATGATATTTAGTGGTTGCATAGACTAGAAAGTTATAGAATATAATGATATCTAGTGGTTGCATAGACTAGAAAGTTATAGAATATAATGATATGTTTGTCTGTGTGTGCGTAGATGACTAGTGAGCCCGATGAGGGCTTGAAATGAAAGAAATGAATAAGAGTGGACGAGTAGAAACAGAGAAGAGGTCAAGGAGAGAGTGAAGGGGAAAGAGAGAGTGAGATAATAGAAACACGGAGACAAGGGGGAAAGAAAGAAATGAGATGAAAATGAAAAAGAGAAAATAAAATAAAAGCGGGAAAGAGAGGATGAAATATAAAATGGAGCAGGAAAAGAGATTATTGCTGTTGTTTGAGTTTGCTTTTATCCACCAAATTAACCACTCTTTATTATCTGTGTGGTGTGCGCAGAGAAAGAGAATACATCCTAAGAATGTCTCTCTCTAGTAGGCTAGATGTTCCCCTCTGCAGCCCCTCTGCAGTCATTATACTCAAATTATCAGTTACATCCTGAATCCATCTTTTCCACATGGTCTTCCTCTTCTCCTCTTTGCTGGGATGCTTCCTTCCATAATGATCTCCTCCAACCCTTCATATGTCTGAAATACTTCAATTTTCTCATTCTTATTTGTAGCATCAGTTTAGCCATCATCAGATTTCTTCCCTAGTGTGTTTGTAAGATCCTCCTAGCCTGGGGGTGTCACCAACAGTTCTTGTTTCTGTTTTGTTATATTCCATATTACTGTTAGGGCTATCTATTCATCTTCTTGGAAGGTAGTCTGCCATTGCTCTCCTTCCTGGCAGTGACCATATTGGTCTATTACCATAGTCATTGTCTCGTTTACAGATATCCTCTATCTACCATCGTGAGTTTTGAGACCATAATCATTGACATTCTGTCGGCTGCCACCTCCACCACCTGTTATCATGGTTTCATATTACCCTGCCATAAAATACAAGAGGTCTATTTGAAGGTCTCTGTGGCATAGAGGTTAGATGCTCGCCTCTCGTCTCCAAAGGTACTGCTCGCTTCCTCGTGGAGCCAGCAAGATATTTTCCAGAGATCCCTGATCTCAGTGTAGATGAGATTGAGGTCCTAGCCTGATCAGAGACGGATGATAAAACGTAGGTCTCATGTTCAAGTTGAACATATAAAAGAACCCTTAGAAGTTCAAAAATCGAGAAGAGCAAGCTGAAAAACCACAGCCCATGCAAAATTCATAAGAAAGATTAAAAAGTAAATTTCCCACAATATATTTTCACCATCTTCTACGCCCGAGTGGTTACCGGGCCCAAATTCGGGTGTAAAGAATAGAACCACTGTTACCTGCCACGAATGTCGTAAGAGGCGACTAAGGATGTTTGGCTGAAATCGACGCATGTGTCCTAAACGTGTAGAAGTCTATGGTTTAGGGCCTACCAAACCAATGTGAAACGTATACGTTCTTGGCAAATATCAAACATATCACAAAGAGTGATTAAAATTGCTCGTAAAGAACGAACGCAAAGAAGAAGAAGACCATCTTATAATTTACACTGGGACCCTTCCGGGGCTACAGAGTTCTTGCACTGTCACTGAGATCTTCCTGTGTAAGAAAGAGATCGAAGCACACATGGTTACTCACTGAAATGCAATGATAATGGTCCTATCACATCAATCAAAATATAAGAGGCTATACATACAAAAGATACAACTTTACAAGCACCTTTTGTCTACTGCCGCAGACAGCCTCAGTGACACTTGCTGTTGCTGTTCTTGCTGTAGCTGTTGCTGCTGTTGTTGTAGCTGCTGCTGCTGTTGTTGTTGTAGCTGAAGTTGCCCAGGATGAACACCAACTCCAGAACCCACCATTGAACCAATGAATCCACTGTCAGCATCATCCGCTGCTCGCTGTTTTGTCATCTGTTTCATTTTACCAGGACCAGGCAAAGCTGCAAGAGCACCTTCATAACCCTCGAGAGAACCAGTAGCACCTTCAACAGCACCATTGTGTTGATGACCTCTTGTGGTAGTGACTGCACCACCACTGTCCTGCTCAGTCGTTGTGTTGTGTGGCAGTCTATACCCACCACTAATATCAGGCATCTAGAGAAAGATAATACCAGTCTTTGTGTCAGCAAGAAAATACAGCAAAATGACTTGAAGTATTATCATCGCCATCATCATCATAAATTTCATCATCACCATCGCAATCACCATCAACATGATCATGATCACCATCTTAATGATTAAATGTCCCCCACCCCATCATCATTTTCCTCTTTGGTATACTGTGAGAAGAAATGATAAAACAATACCGAAGCAGGCATTGAAGTGGGGGCAAAGGTTCAAGAAAGAGAGCGCACCTAGGAAGCTCTGAAACAAACTTTACTGAGAGGGATGAGAAATATCTGACTCAATTCCATAGAAGAGATTGGGTGAGTTGCCCACAACAGAGAGATATGGAGAAATTACTTGCAGGCCCTATGTAACGTATAACAGTACAAGAGGAATACATACACATATATATATATTATAACCATACGTTCCTATAGGAAAAATACATGCTCCTTAAAATCTAAGTTTTGTCTTTATTTCAGTTCCCTTCCATAGATATTGTAGCTCTTTAATTTCTGAACAGCCATGTTCATTCTTTCTTTTTTCACTGATAACATTTCTGCCACTTTTATTTAGCAATGAACCTAAATATTCAAAACTAATACTGAATTAGACTTTTTCCTCTGTAATTTTTGTAAACTTCAAGAAGAATTTATTTTGCACTATATAATAAATTAGCTAGTACACTGACTTGAAGTCATCTTAATAACTACTGCGAGACAGTATATCAGCTCAGAAGGATGAATGGGTTAATATCTGTAATTCCAGTCAACTGTGTTCAAGTTTCTCTTGAAAGAAAATCAAATCTGTTCTGTGTTACTATTCTTCAAGTGGAAATCTTAAAGGTTTGAAAATAAATTAGAGACAGCCTCCAAAAATAAGAGAGAAAAGAGAGAGTGAAAGCCCATATTTCCTAGTGATCATAAGTTAACACATGAATTACCAAATTCTGCAGCCTGCACCAGTTTGTCTGTCCTGTTTGGCCATGCACCACAGACTGTGTCATGAGTTGCTTCAGTGTCAAATTAGCTCTAAATTTGCGTTAACATAAGTCTGATCAACATATTCTGATCGTTACTTGTTCTTAACTTATTCTTTCATATTATGTTTGATTGTGATCAAATTATATCCATTTATCTACAAAAT
Organism: Arion vulgaris; assembly: GCA_020796225.1. NCBI lineage: Eukaryota > Metazoa > Mollusca > Gastropoda > Stylommatophora > Arionidae > Arion > Arion vulgaris. Next base: position 30,710,520 of record CM036758.1, on the reverse strand, counting down.
TACATATCATTCATCAAGTTTCATTAATAAAACAAGAGAACTGAACTTAATTTTTACATACACCAGCAATATGAAAAAGTGAACAAACATTAATTTGGCCCCAGCACCACACGGGCGGTACAAGCTATTTGATAATGATAATGAGTTAATGTGTTAATGAAGTTGCACCAACCTGGGAATGTTTAGGATCCTTCATGCCATGTTGATGCGCTTGCTCTTGGCAGACTTGGATTGGAAGTGTCATGACCATGGGACATACTGCCAAAGAAAATGTACACAATCATGTCGAGACTATCAAAGGCTGGACTTAAATCTAAACAACATGTTCATTGAATGACATAACGTGATTACGCAGTGTGAGGCTGAGTGGATAAACATGCTGGTATCACAGATAAGAGGATGCAGGTTCAAATCCTCATAAAGGTGTGTGATTTATTTCTATTGAAGCATAAAAGTATAACCCAAACCTGTACAATGTATGGCAGAAGCTCCGACAAAGCCATCTTAAAATTCCTGACCTATAAAACTCTTCTATACATATTTATTCTTCTCGACTGCTATACACTACCTAGGGCCTGCAGGTAAGTTCTCTATATTGCTCTGTCCTATGCAACTTGCTCCATCTCTTCCATGGAATTAAGTCCGATATCTCTTGTCTCTCTCTGCCAAGTTCATTTCAGGGTTTCCCGAGGAGGTCCTTTCTTTGTGGAACCCATTGCCTCCCACTTCAATGCCTGTTTTGGTATTCTTTGATCATTTCTTCTTCTTCTTCTTTGCGTTAGTTCTTTACGACCAATTTTAATCACTTTTGTGATGTTTGATCTTTGCCAAGAACGTGTATACGTTACACATTGGTTTGGTAGGCCCTAAACGCATAGACTTCTACACATTTAGGACATGTGCATCCGATTTCAGCCAAACCTCCTTAGTCGCCTCTTACGTCATGCGTGGTAGGTAACAGTGGTTCTATTCTTTACACCCCAAATTTGGGCCCGGTAACCACTCGGGCGCTCATTTCTTCTGAAGGTATGCCCAAAACTATATAACATAGTTTTGTTTCTTTCATTTCAACTATGTGTCCAACTGAGTATTCCAACTAGATGTCCCTAGATGACTATATGTGATGAATGATGATAAATGAAAATGTATGATAATTATGATGATGATAAATGATAATGATGATCCGGGTCAAAGGCTCATGAGGTCATGGTGGTAACATGAGCCAGGGTTAGCGAGGGGCGCGCTAACCAAGACCCTGGCCTCAACCTCCACGCGGTGACCCTGGAAACAGACTCTGGTTCCGGTCTGGCTTAGAGGGCACGGATCGGGAGAACTACTGGTAGTGATAGCAGTGCAAGTACGGAAATGCAATACAGATCCATACTAACAAAATGCACAAATCTCCTGACTGATGTCCAACAAGATATTGCCCAAGTTCCTGAACGTAAAGAAACAGCAACGAAACGTCTCTGACATGGAGGAGAGGTGCATCCAGTGACCAAACGTGTGCCCACGTAGGGCGAAGCTCGAAGCCCTGAGGAGGGGGCAAACATTGCCAGCCCGTCGACAAGAATAAATAAGATAGGACCGTAACAAATAAAAGTCTACCCTCGTGTTGGTACGAGAGAAGATTGCAGCTGACTCCGCATTGGTGGCCTGGTGCAGATACATGTACTGGGCAAGGTTTGCCGAGCGCAAAAGAACAAGTTGCGTTTTAGTGCATAACGAAACTACCCGCCCTGGGAAAACCATGCAAGGTACTGTGCGATAAAAAATTAACATCCCCGGAAGAACTGAGGTGGTGATACCTAACGGAACTGCCAGCCTTGGGGCAACCGGGCAAGGTTCGATTGCAGTCGTAACTAACATCCCCGGAATAACTGGAGCGGGTGATGGTGGCGAGTGCAAAATCCTCAGTTGCGTTGATAGCGCCGACTGAAACGACCCTCTACATTGTTTGTACTCGCCCCATGCCGGTGCCTTTCGAGGTTAATTGCAAATTGCCACGACCAACGCGCGCTAGAAAAGGCTGAGAATGTTCCTTCTCCGGATCAAACTAAAAATGTACGGTAAAGCAAGGCTGACAATGTACGGATCAGACAGGAAGTCCGGGTCTGAACATTGGAGAAGGCCGATACTTTACACTGTGTTTTTATACAAGTAAGATGCCGTCCGAGGACAAGCTGACAAGCCCTGAGAAATATTTCTCAGTCAGAACGGGCAAAACAGCGTAACTCACTGTCCTGGCGTAGATCACAAAGCCCAAATATGCGGCAAAGTTGATCGTAAAGGCGATCCAAGCCGACATAGTCGGCAGAAAGGATCGTACTCTAGGGAAAGTTCACCCTAGTAAATCAAAAGCTGGCTGAAAACGGACGGGCGGGCCTAGTCACCATGGGCGCACAATCATCCCGACGAGATCACTCCGTTCTTGCCAGTGGACCAATTATACATCACAATAAGAATGATCAAATTGGGCCGTGAAGAACGAACGCAGAAGAAGAAGATAATGATGATCCAAGAGGAAGTTCTTTCTTTTAAACGCACCGACCTGTCGGAAAATGATTCATCTGCTCCAGGTGTTCCAGTTGCTGATGAAGGTCTTTCATGAAAGCTTGATGTATCACCTCGGTGATGTCCCCGTGATGGAGGTCTGTCTGTTCCACTGTGAGAGAATGACTGTTCTCCTCCGCTGCCACCCCGAGACGTGGGTTGGTTCATACGATCTGGCAAGATAGAACTGAAGTTAGATCTACTGCTGTTGCCATCTGTGGGAAATTAAAGAGATAATGGGTCAATCATAGAACAATGTTTTATTTACACTGGAGATATTGTGTTTCATTGTTTAGTTATGAGTGGAGATATAGTGTTTAATTGTTTAGTTATGAGTGGAGATCAATGTTTAATTGTTTAGTTATGATTGGAGATATGGTGGTTGATTGCTAGGTAATGAGTTTTGTGATTTAAAATAATTTCAAAGTGAGTAAGGCGGCAGGTAATTATATGTGGTCATTGATTGATTGATTGAAGAGTTGTGAGTGTTGGGTTGAGATAGTGCTTGTCAATATAAGTATTAATATCATAAATCTCACCTAATCTGGCTCGCAGACTATCCTGGTCTGAGCTATTCGATCCTTGACGTGAAATGCTAGGAGCTCTGTCATCCTTTAGAAGAAAAAAAAAAAGATAACTCATCTTTCTATCCATCCATCCACACACTCATGTAAATCAAGCCTTCACGCAAAAATCAGTCAGTGGTGATATATTAGGTGTCCTGACGACGCCTGAATTCGTAGGACGAACAAAAAATAACAAACTTTCATTATTGATATATAAAATAATAATAACGCTGTTATCCTTGAGTTCTATAACAAATTAAAGATCAATATTTTTATGTTATTCTCTTTTTCCCTTAAAAACTCTTCTCAACATAAAGAAGAAAGCATTAAGAAGATTTACAGCTGTTGAAGTAGCTTGCTGGCACAACAAGAGGATCAGACAAAGATGCTCTGAGAGGCTGATATTTTGGTACCATCTGTTCAGCAGTATAATGAACAAGGCCACCCCAGCACCAGTCAAACTAGATGATCAAATTATTTAAATACAACTGTTTCACATATCTTGGAAGCGTTATCAGCCATTAAGGAGGAGCTGGATCTGACATTAAAAGCTGACTGAGTAAGGCATGAAGTGTATTCATGGACCTTCAGACAGTCTGGAAATCAGTCCAATACAGCGTCAGAACCAAGATTAATATATATCGCAGATGTGTGCTATCAACTTTACAATATGGATCAGAATGTTGGAGAATGACAGAACAAGATATATCCAAACTCTGCACCATCCATACAACTTGTCTGCAAAAAAATCTTAGCATGTTCTGACAAATACTATTTCTAACCAGGAACTGCTTACACAGTGTCAACAAATAAATATGAGCACCATCATCCAAATAAACGCTGGTAATGGACACTAAAGGGCAAATAAAAACGTGGAAAACCCAAAATGAACAGTAGAACAAGAACTGAAAGGAATCATAACTGTAACCTAGTCCAATACAGAGGATGGTCAAGAACAGAGAAGAATGATGTGTATTTGTTGCTGCCCTAAGTGCTATGGGCATCACATGCTAAAAGAGAGAAAGAGAGTTCTCATAGTATGTAGCTATGTGTGCCCTCAATGTGCCCTAGAGGTGCATAACAATACAACTTCATTTGTAACTGATGATTACTCTCACCAAAGGACTATGTGGATCACTAGAGTGGCCTCCCTTTGCTTGCTGGGAGACGGGAGACTTTCTTTGTTGTTTCATCTCTTGTTCTCGCTTGTTTAGCTTCTCCCACCTGCAAATCAATCAATTTATCAATCAATGAACAACTCAACCAAATGTTTTAGTTAATAGCAAAATATTTATTACAAACACTATTGATTATTGGTTAAATGTTAGTTTACTTGTTTATTTGTTTTCGTTCGTTCTTATCAACCAGTGTAATCACTCTTTGTGATATGTTTGCTTTGTGCCAAAAACAACTATACATTGCGTCTCTGTTCATAGGCCACTACACCTGTAGGGCAGGCGGATCCGAAATATTTGGCTATGGAAATGTTTAAATCTGTCTCGCCTGACAGTCCCTTACACTTCCTCGTTGCATCGTGGGGACAACACTCTTTAATGATGATTTTTATGCTATATATCTGAGAACTGAGAAGACTTAATGGAAAGTTTAAACAACATAACAGGTCTATCACACACACAAACAACCCAGCACACAAACAACTCTATAACAAAAATAAACATCTAACTAATAACTCTACTACACACACAAACAACCCAGCACACAAACAACTCTACTACACACACAAACAACCCAGCACACAAACAACTCTACTACACACAAACAACTCTACTACACACAAGACATAGTAACACCACTACCTTCACTTACACATAATTTTTCCGGTCATTAACTTTCAGTCTGTTGTCTCTCAGCATCTGGTCTCGTCTTGACAATGGCAGCCGTAGGAAGCAGTCACAGAAATTATACAATTTAGATAAATATTTCATTCAATGAAATGACAGAATACAAATCAACAATATGATATCCTAACTAAAAACAATATGGAATGGAACTGATAAAAAAACAAAACAAAGATCAGAATACTAAGAGCAAGTATATTAGTGTAAAGTATGGGGGTGAAGCATGGACATGGGAGTTTAAAAACATATGTACTTTTAGATATAAGTGTTGCAGAAGATTCCTCCGTATATCATGGACAGAGAAGAGAACAAATTGATCTATTCAGAAAAAGAATCAAAGAAAACTGTCTGATTCTACAAATAAGAATAAGAAAATTAAAGTATTTTGGACATATAAAGAGACAAGTGGGCTGGAGAAGACATCATAGAAGGAGGCATCTCGGCAAAAAGGAGAAGAGGAAGACCACGGAGAAGATGGACTAAGGATGTAACTGATTTTTTGAGCATGACGGCTGCAGAGGCGGGACATCCTGTCTATCAGAGAGAGAAACCGAAGGACTGTTGGGGTGGCAAAGTTCTGCTCAGGACAAGCTATATGATGATGATGAACCAAATCCTATTTTATCCCTAGTATATCTGCTCTGATATGAGTCTGAAATGATAATCGTATAGGTGACCTGTTGTTCAGCCACCCACAAGAGAGCCCTGGACGAGCGGTGATCTTCAAAGTCATGCTTGATGTGGTTGTTACGAAAGCACAGCAGTCCTCATGCATAGTGCTGCCGTTTTGTTGTGCTGAATAAGCCCATGATGATCTGGTTTTGTGTCTGACAGAGCCGTCAGGGTAAATAATTATACCTGGATAGGAGTGCTGAACTACGAGTGCCATATCTCTGCATTAGCAACGCCAGGGACTCATTCCCTACAGCAGCTCCAAGAGTGATGACAACCCTGGTGTAATCAATCATATCTTCTGAAATGGGTATCCATTCATCTTCATGCTTCAGCTCATCTGGAGTACAGACTTGTTTAATAATATCATCTGCCTTGGCCATCCGGGAACGCTATCTCTTTAATAGTCTGTCCTTGTTGTTATTTATGGCATCATGCAGAGGATGATTTGTGTCTCAGATACTTTCAGATAAGTTTTAATATAATATGTGAAATGTCAACATGTAACAAAATATGGAAACAGCTTTATCATCATCATTCTCAGTCATCGTCTTGCCCAATGGCACATAAGGGAGAGACAAAATATTTCCACTAAATTAGATTTTGTGTCTAGAATGGCACTTGGATTTTCATAAGCAGTTTGAATTTGTATGTCTTTCTTGCTATCTCTGTCTTTGTTGCTGTCTCTGTAGCTGTCTCTGTCTTTATTGCTGTCTCTGTATTTGTTGCTGTCTCTGTTTTTGTAGCTGTCTATGTAGCTGTTTGTTTTTAACAGTGTGGGGGTTATCAGTCCCTTTTCTACCCCTCTTTGTCGCCTTTTACGACATGCAAGAGGAGATAGTGGTTCTTTTCTTTGCTAACCTCATAAACCATATGGGGGCAAGGAAACAGCTTACCTGGCTTGAATCTCTGGTGAAAGTCTGAACATATCTGTCATATCAGTGCAGATATCATTGAGTTTCTGTAGAAGATGATAATAGATCAATAACATCAATATTGTGAAATATAGACATGAAAGCTTGATCAAATCAGAAGTAGGACAAGGATGTCACCTGAGTGGTTACCGAGGCCCAAGTTTCTCAACAATGGCAGACTGGTAGATATATGATTAGTATTATTGAATAATGAAGGAAGTTTCTCATCTATGGCAGACTGGTAGATATATGCATATATACATACAGACAAGTAAAAATATATCTACTAATATATTAATAATATTAACTCTTTCCACGCACAGTTATTTCCTCAATTTTTAAGCAGTTAATTCAAGTGAAGTAAAAAATAATAATTTTTTAAAAATAAAACGATCCCAACTACTTGTCAATAAATAAACATATATATATATTATTATATACTAAATTGAAGAAAACTGGACAACCCAATAGAATAACAAGGTTGAAAAGTAGTATAAGTAAAACAGTAGAAGTAATACAAGAAAGACTTTTTATAAGGGAAGCAACTCTATGGTGCAGTGTGCGGCTTATAGCGTGCAACGGACTTTCGCCGTGGTGCAGTGTGCGGCTTAAAGCGTGGAAAGAGTTAATAAAGCCCATAACCCATTAGGGTCGTAGGGGTGTTACTGTGGAGTCATCAGCACAACAGCACAACATGAATCTCTGTCTTCAACTCCTCAGGCGATTGTGGAGAAACTCTGCCCGACCAGCTCTTGATGTTGTCAAACCAGGATTTTCTCTGCCCTCCTTTCTTTCTTCCACCCTCAACTGTTCCCTGTAGGATAGTCTTAGAGAGTGAACTATGTTCTCATCACATACTTCCAACCCTCAATTTACTGCTCTGTAGGATAGTCAAGAGGAGATAAGCATTATACATGCATTATTCATCAATGTTCTAAAGATAGTCTAGAATACTATGTCTCATCACAAACTTAGGCTCAACTGTTCCTGTGATAGCAAGGGTGAGCTATGCCATCACAGCCCGATATCCACACAGGTTACTGGCTACACACTTCAAGATGGACTCAAACACTAACAATAACAAATGGTACTACACTCAACAGTAACATACAAACAGGTAGACAGAGCATACAAGGGTAGAAGCACCACACAGGTGATAACTCACACAGGTAAGCATACAAAGAGCAACACACTAGATGCACTCTAAGAAACCCCACAAGTAGGACTACAGACGGGTAGGCACACCCCATTGCGTGGAAACAACCCACAGGTCGAAACAACCCACGGGTAAGAATCCGGAAGGTAAAGCGACACGTAGAAGCAACTATCCAGGTAGAAGTACCGACGGTAAAAGTACAGGCCTAACACGTAGACCTAATCCCAAGGTAGAAAGCTTTAACAATAGGAAGAAGAAGAAAGATAACTCATACAGGTAGAAGTAGCCACACAGGTAGAAGCAATCATACAGGTAGAAACAACCACACAGGTAGATTCACCACTACAGGAAGATAACTCACACAGGTAGAAGTAACCACACAGGTAGAAATGTCTACACAGGTAGATACACTCACACAGGTAGAAGAAACCACACAGGTAGACAGACTTATTGATTACAAATCTCTCTCTCACCATAACAATATGTTCCATCTCTCTCTCTCCGTCAGGTGTGTTGGAGGTATACTTCAACTTCCTGTACATATCCATATTTGCATTGTACTCTTCTCGCAGCTCATGAACTCGACGTTCTAATTTTGTTGCGTCAGAAGTATCCACAACATCCGTATGGATTGTGTTATGAGAAGTTTGATGGTCGAGACTGTTATCTTTAGAGTCATCTTTCAGTCTGTTGCTGTTACCTGAAATATTCCAACATGTGCAGAAGCTATTGAACTTTGAACTTTTATTGATTGATTGATTGATTGATTGATTGCCCTTGTGTTGCTGGGGCCCTCAAGGGGTGCAAAGAATAGTAACACTGCGACCTACAAGGCATGTCGTAAGAGGCGACTGAGGTAGGGGCCTAGGAAAGCTACCCTAGTAAATAAAAAGTGTAGCTGAAATCGGATGCGCTGGCCTATTTGTAGGCGCATAAATGGCACAACGTACAATCACTCAGGCTCAGATCACATACAAATCACAAAGAGTGGTTAACAAGTGGTCAATACAGAGCGTTCAAAGAAGATTGATTGATAGAACCATCATGATTTCCCTTCGGTGAGTAACCATGTGTGTTCCAATCTTTTTCTTACACAGGAAGATCTCAGCGGCAATACACAAACTCTGTAGCACCGCGAGGTTCCCGATGTAATTTAGAAGATAGTGAAAAATGTTTTAGGAATTTTATTTACAGATTTTTAAAAGTAATAAGTTTTGGACCGGGAAGTGGCTTTCCAGCCTGCTCTTATTGATTTTGAACAAATGGTTCTTTTACATGCTCAACTCGAACACAAGATCTACGCTTTATCGTCCATCTCCAATAGGACTAGGAACTCGATCTCACCTAGACTGAGATCAGGTTCTTTGGGAAAATATATTGATGGTTCCAGAGGGAGCGAACCAAGTACCTTTCAAATGAGAGGCGAACATCTAGCCTCTGCACCACAGAAACCCTCCAACTTAATTGAACAAACAGGAGTGACAAATTAAAATGAAACACAAATGGACGACCAAATACAAACGTATCTAAGGAAAATCTGGAATAAAAACGAATAACCAAATAAATGTAACACAAAAACACACATAAAAACTAGAAATAGAAAGGAAAAGAAACAATGAAACATCTAGTAAATATATAACTTGAATACATGCAACATATACCCATATAGATTACAAAGCATGGGAAGAGAAGCATAAGAATGGAATATAACATGAGTACATGCAACATATACCCATATAGATTACAAAGCATGGGAAGAGAAAGTACTAAGAAGCATAAGAATGTAATACGTTGAGCCGCGTGGTCGCAAGGTACCATACAAAGAAATCAACTGATTCTCCAGAGCAAATCGACTGCGATCATCCGAGGAACATGATCGGATGGCTGTGACCTGGACATCGTGAGCACCTAAATGGCCAGTATCATTGAAATGGGTGGCTACAGGGGTCACAGAGCATTGGAGTATGTCGTGTGTTGGGCGAATCGGTCACTGAGCCTCTTGCCTGTCTCGCCGATATAAGCCTTGTTACACCGCTTACAGATAATGGCATAGATAAGATTACGGGACTCGCATGTGAACCCATCGTTATATCGGCGAGACAGGCAAGAGGCTCAGTGACCGATTCGCCCAACACTTACGCGACATACGCCAATGCTCTGTGACCCTGTAGCCACCCATTTCAATGATACTGGCCATTTAGGTGCTCACGATGTCCAGGTACAGCCATCCGATCATGTTCCTCGGATGATCGCAGTCGATTTGCTCTGGAGAATCGGTTGATTTCTTTGTATGGTACCTCGACCACGCGGCTCAACGTATTACATTCTTATACTTCTTAGTACTTTCTCTTCCCATGCTTTGTAATCTATATGGGTATATGTTGCATGTATTCATGTTATATTCCATTCTTATGCTTCTCTTCCCATGCTTTGTAACCTATATGGGTATATGTTGCATGTATTCAAGTTATATATTTACTAGATGTTTCATTGTTTCTTTTCCTTTCTATTTCTAGTTTTTATGTGTGTTTTTGTGTTACATTTATTTCGTTATTCGTTTTATTCCAGATTTTCCTTAGATACGTTTGTATTTGGTCGTCCATTTGTGTTTCATTTTAATTTGTCACTCCTGTTTGTTCGCTTGCTTGATAAAGGCCTTGTTGGTCGAAACGTTGCTGTATTTTGTCATTGCTTTTGTAATTTGTAAAACTACAGTACTTTGTAATTACGTGTTTTGCCAATCAAATAGTTTTACTGCAGTTCCATATATATATACTGAACTTAATTGAAGATAACTTCAAGAAAAGATAAACCTTTTGTTTTGTTCTCTCCTAACTACTCTCATGTTTTCATACTCACTGATTTATATGATTGATAAAATTGAAACAGGAATGGTGAGATGAAACTGGGTGGAGGTACTGGTACAGACAGGGATCAGAGAAATCATCTTTATTTTCATCCCTTGGCACACAGGAGTCAGGGGTAATAACAAGTTGATAAATTGGCTGGTATGGCAACAATACCAGAAGGAACTGCAAGAGACCGAAGTAACACATTGAGAGAGGTTTTCAGAATAGAGGAGTTTCAGGGTTGTGAATCCCAGACGCTGACCATACTGAGAGAGATGGGTGTCGATATTGGTACAGACCAAAAAGAGGGACACCAAATTTGCAAAAAAATGAATAAATAAAGATTGAACTGGTGTGTCGCTGGACATTGCTGGATTTGTTGAGGTGGTGATCGGAGCACCTATGAACATTTCAGGAGTGCTTTGATGATAGTCCTCATATAACATCTTTTCTTCTGCTTCTTCAAATGCTACATATTGACCAATTGTTAACCACTCTTTGTGATTTGTATATGATCTGAGTCTAAGAGTGATTGTACGGTGTGACAGTTATGTGCCTACAAGTAGGCCAGCACATTCAATTTCTGTGATACTTTTTATTTACTAGGGTAACTCTAGACTCCTACTCAGTGTAACATGCCTTGTAGGTGAGTATCACTATTCTTTGCTCTCTTGAGGGCCCCGGCAACCCACAGGCGATAGTCTTAATATAACTGATAACATCCAACTTTGCGTGTTAGACCACTGGAAGTCACAGGATTTGTTGAGATGAAGATCGGAGAACCTATGAACATGTCCAGAGTGATATAATGATAGTCCTCATGTAACTGATATAACTGATGAAGTTGTACCAATATAACACTTCATTTAACACAATCACAACCGAAATGAAAGACATGATGAGGCCAAACTAATTTTTGTTCACATTTTCCAGCTTGAAAAATATAGAAATTTCATCCAAATAACAAATGTTACCAAACTCATGATTGCACCATGATGTAGAAATAGACAGCTTTTCTGTAGATAAATACCGGAAATTGGATCAGTATGCGTTGATGTAAATTTAGAACTAATTTTAAACGAATCAAGTTCATCTTACTTTTTCTTTTCTCATTATCTTCCTTCTTCCTGTCTCCATCAGCGTAAAATGGTAATCTTTGATTGGATCTTTCTTTCACACTGTTTTCCACTTTTTCATGAACTTCATCGAACCTCATCCCTAATCTGCAACATCACACAGACAATATGATCAAATAAACACTGTACACAAATTACAACTTGCAAATGTTAATATTTAATGTACGACTTGTGTATGTACGCTGTTGTTTCGTCTATAATATACAAGCACAAAAAGCTTATCGCATGTGTTTATGCAAACACTGTTTGATTAAATCTGACCTGATTATTCTGTGTTCAGCAAACAGCATTGTTTGTTTAAAAGACACCGCTTAATAAAGCTATTTTTGGGAAGAGCTAGCTGGGTGTGTTCTTAGGAACGCTTGTCTGTAGGGCTAAGCAATGGGTGGTGTTGTAAGAGATGGGTGTTTGTGGTTTGAATCCTGTGTTTGATGGTTTGCTTTTACCGGAAGCTCCTAATACTTGTTTGCTGTCTATTTATTGATCAACTTACAACTTACAACTTGCAACTTGCAACTTCAACTTACAACTTACAACTTACAACTTGCAACTTACAACTTACAACTTGCAACTTACAACTTGCAACTTACAACTTGCAACTTGCAACTTACAACTTGCAACTTACAACTTGCAACTTACAACTTGCAACTTTAATACACACAGTAAAACCTGGAGACTTACACACATTAAGATACGGGATAGATTGTTGAAAACTTGTGCGAACACACAGTGAAAACCTTGGAGACACACACACATTAAGATATGGGACAGATAGTTGAAAACTGGTGCGAACAATAAAGACCTGGGAGACACACAGTAAGATAGGAAACATATATACTTTAACACATGTGACACACACACACAAGTACAAGTCCACACACACACATATCAAGACCTGACACACACACAAGCAGACACACAGACACAGCAACACCTTGGACACAAACACAATATTACAACCAGATAGTTAACGTAAAGTGGGGCGGATTAGCGTAATGTATAAGCGTTCATCTATTCAATCGGACTAAAAAAAACTGTGGGTTCAATCCCATACTCGACATTCTACATGTGAGTAAAGGAATTGGCACTCCTACCTTGGGGCTAGAAATTTGAAGTGACTTCATACCATAAGGTCTGAAAAGGCTCTGTGAAATAAGTTAGTTAAAGAATATATACATCCTTGAACTTACTTGAGCAGAAAATGACGATGAGAAGTGCGGTCGTCATTAAGGGCCAGTGGAATTGGGCCCCACCAAAAATAATGTATAACGTGTATTTATTATTGTATAAATTAAAATATAGCAACCAAAAACCATGATTTATCCGGAAAAAAAAGTCTGACCACACCCACAAAAATGATCACGAGCCACCACTGACGATGAGTTAGGCATTCCCTGCGGAAGACACAGTCGAGTGCCACTAAACAAGCATTTGAATGGAATCGCAAGAAAAACTAAAAAAGGGGACATCATAAACTAGAGAAAACATAGTCTTCTTGAGGAACTGAAGGAGGCTGGACTATCATAGGAAGCCATAAAGAAAATAGCCAAAGATAGAGTAAAGTGGAGAACACCTGTTGAGGCCCTATGCTCCAAGAGGAGTGGAAAGGAATAACTGAACTGAACTTACCTGAACAGGTGACCCTCCAGCTCTTTATTCTGGTCAAAATTATGAGAATCTACGGTCAAAGCTCCAGAACGACGCAGGACATTGTATTCATCTTTCACCTGAAGGTAAGCTCGTCTCACTTGGTCGTGGTCATCTTTAATCTCCTCAAACATTTTCTCTTGGTTCTGCAGAGTCAGTTCTCCTCCGTCCAGCAGGACACAGAATGATTCCAGCTGTTTAAGAAGGCATTGGTTTTTAGTATACATATATATTTGTATGGCATTTTTGTTTTTACAGACGGTCGGCTAGTCTGAGCATAGCCTAGCCTGGGCAGCTACTATGTGAATGTGCCTTACCCATTTTGCACAAACCCTTTCTCTACCCTACTGTTTTAGCATATACACAGTCAAATCTTCTTCTTCCATATCAACCACTTGTTAACCACTCTGCATGATTTGTATGTCATCTGAACCTAAGAGCGATTATATGCTGTGCTGTTATGCGCCTACAAGTAGGCCCAGCACATCCAATTTCTGTGATGCTTTTTATTTACTAGGGTAGCTTCCCTAGGTCCTACATCAGTCGCCTCTTACGACATGCATTGTAAGTCGCAGTGGTACTATTCTTTGCTTCCATTGCGGGCCCCTGCACTACACAGGTGGTATACAGCTTGTAATTCCAAACTCTTTAAATCGCTGGAATGATTCAACATCAATTTTAGTGCACTCATCCGGGGACTGCCTAGAGTAGTTGATAGTAGCTCTGCCTGCTAGCTGTGAGATGCCTCATAGCTCGGGTTCGAACCTACTGTCCGGCATTTGTTCGAGTCCCTGGTCTTACTCAGGACGATAACTTGAGTACCTCTGAAGTCTGAGAAAATCTGCCTGTATGGCGAGGGAATACTAATTATGAGTACATTGAGCACACGGCTGCCAGTGTAAAGTAATTTACAATGTGCACGCTGCTGCCATTGTAAGAAATTGAAAACGGATTTTCACGCAAAAATCAGTTTCAGAGATGAAACTTCGTTTGAGTTGAAAGCGGACGAAAGAAAAAAAAAAAAAAAAAGTGCACTCATCCAACAGCAGGTCACCAATAGACCGTAGAACATCCATCCATCTTATCTATATAAACTTTCCAACAATTGATGCATATAGAGCAAGCTTGTACCCTCTGTTGTTGCCATGGACACCTGCATGCCCAGGATAATAGATCCACATGAGTCACCTAGTCGGGCCTAGTCACCATGGGCGCATAATCGTCAATGTAGATCAAGCATTCTTGTCAAAGGATCAATTATATATCACAAGAAGAATGATAAAATTGGCAGTGAAGAAAGAACGAGAGAGAGAGAGAGAGAGAGAGAGAGAGAGAGAGAGAGAGAGAGAGAGAGAGAGAGATACACCTGTTGTACTGTTCTTTATTTGCTGCTCTAATCTTGAATTCAAGCTCTTGCAATCTAGATGTTAATGTGGATTGGTTTAGATGAAAATCTTCGTTGCAGCTACACTCTATGAGTGTGTTCAGAATGTCAGATCTACCCATTGGCTGACTTTGTGATATGGTGGCAGAGCCGGCCAGTCTGTCTGCTCTCTCATTGTCCTTGACACCCATGTTCCCCGGAACGGAGATAAATGTAATTCTATTACTTGTTGACCCTTGTAGCATTTCAATCCATTGTCTGCAACCGAACCAGTCTCCACCTTCTAGATCATACCACCCCTTCTAGACTTAGTATAGAGTAAAGAAAAAAGTAAAGGCACCTTTTCTTCATACTTTGATGTATATTAGAGAATACAGTGTTAGGACCACATTTTGGATTGACTGTCCGCACATGATGTGTGATGCAGTCAATATCATGCCGGCTAGTATAGAGTGAGCATCTGTAGCTTAAGTAGTAGTGAGCTCAATCACAAACCAAGCGTACCTGGTTCAAACTCCATGGCGGGCAAGTTTGGAAGCAAATTAGTTCCCTTGGACTTTTATGAAGGATAAAAATAGACATCACTATTCAGAAAGCAATGGCAAACTACTGAATGTATAAGTGGTACCTAGAAAACCGATGACTCGTTTACTGTTGTTGATGGCTAAGTCCTGTAAAGGATATGCTCCAATTTTTATTTCGGTATAGAGTAACACTAGTGACAACTGTTATAAGAAAGAGAAGATGGAGATATGTTGGACACACCTTGAGGAGAAACGATCAACGAATATCAAGGCAGGCATTGAAGTGGGATGCAAAGGGTTCAAGAAAGAGAGGTCAACCTAAGGAGACCCTGAAACGAACTTTGCTGAGAGAGGCAGGAAATATCGGTCTCAGTTCCATGGAGGAGATTAAGCGAGTTGCCCAGGATAGAGTGGTATGGAGAAATTACTTGCAGGCGCTATGTAACGTATAACGGTACGAGAGGAATTATTATTATTATTATAGAGGAACACAACACAACTAACCCTTTGTTCCATATTCTGAACCTGCGACATGAGGTCAGCCTTGACTGTTTCCAGCCCAGATTCGGACACCATCTGTCGACCATCACTGCCCCCAGTCACAGATTGAAGTAACGAGACTGTGCTCCCCTGGTGAATATCTGTTCGAGATCTTGATCTTTGGTCACCTGAAACCAATAATGTACATTTCTGTTACTTTTAAATATTTGTAACTATTCGCAATTTTGTTCCACATATACTTATAACTTCATCATCATCAAATAGCTTGTCCTGAGACGAACTTTGCCACCCCAACAGTCCTTCGAATTTTCTCTCTCATAGGCCAGATAGGCCTCTGCAGCCATCATGTTCAAACCATCAATTACATCCTGAATCCATTTTCTCCGTGGTCTTCCTCTTTTTCTCTTTGCCAGTATGCTTCCTTCCATGATGGTCTTCTCCAGCCCTTCATGTCTTTTTATATGTCCAAAATACCTCAATTTATTCTTTCTCTATTTGTAGCATCAGCCAGTTTTCTTTGATTTTGAGTTCTTTCTGGGTATATCTGTTTGTTCTCTGCCCAAGATATACGGAGGACTCTTCTGTAACACTTATATTCGAAAGCACATATATATTTTTGCACTGCTTTATTAAATGTCCATGCTTCACACCCATATGTTGCCACTGGGAATATGCATGCTCTTAGTATTTTGATCTTTGTTTACATATAACTTGTTAATTAATAGTGTATCTGTTCAAGATCTTAAGGTCGCCTGAAACTAACAATGTGCGTTTCTGTTACTTTTAAATATTTGTAACTATTCGCTATTTTGTCCAACATATACTTAGAACTTGTTAATTAATAGTTACTTAGTCACTGTTAGCTATTTGTAACAATAATGACCAAGATATTTCTAAAATAATTTAGATGTGTTATAGTAAGAGTAATGAAAATGAAAATCGTGACATATCTTTTACAGGATTTAGCCATCAACCACAGTAAACGAGTCATCGATTTTCAAGGAATCACTTATACGTTCCGAGTTTGTCATTGCTTTCTGAATGGTGAGGTCTATTTTTACCAATCTTTTCAACGGGAACAACTTTACTTCCAAATTGCCTGCAGTGAACCAGGTACACTTGGGTTGTGATTGAGCTCACTTCTGCTTAAGCTACAGACGACCCAAATAAGAGTAATTCAATTAGAAAATAATATAGTCTTCTTTCTTCTTTCTCTCTAGTCAAGTTTTACCTCACAGAGTCAAGATACAAAGAGATTTCTAGAACTGACTTTTTTGTGCGCTGCATAAATAGTGTTTATCATCGCTACTGTTATTTCTGATGTCCACCTTTTGTGTGAACAGTCTTTTGCTTTATATCCACTGTATTGGAGTAACATTGCTCTTTGAGGCGCACTGTTGGTTGGTAATTTGCTTATGTTGCAGAACAACTAAATTTGTTGTTTCTTGATGAAGATCAGTACTGATGTTGTACCCACTTTTTCCTGATGTCTTCATTTCATTTCTAAACTGGTCTCTTCTTGATACTCCCAGCATTCTGAGTAGACACTTCATCTCTGTCATCAACAGTTTTCTTCTATCGTTTGATGTCATCATCCAGGTTTGGAACTGATAGCAAAATGTTGGGAGAAATATTGTGTTTGTTTTGAACAATGCTCTTTTAGTGCTCATGGTGACATGTTTGCATTTCAAAATTGATGCCATTTGTTCTAAGATTTGATTTGCTTTATTGCTATTTTAAAATAATATAGTACTAAGAAATTCTTCCTCTTCTTCTTTTGTCGTCACACTGCTACCGGATTGTTGCCCAGTGTCGTGGTTTTCTGTTTTTGTCTTGCGCTGTTCTGGTGGCTTGCGTGATTGTTATTTTTGCTCTTTCACAGGATTCTGCTATGCCATCTAACCATCTTTTCCGTGGTCTTCCTTTTGCCTTCTTTCCCGATGTTCTGTTGTAGAAGACTTTGTGTACTGTGGAGTTTTAATGCATTCTTATTAAGTGGTCAAACCACTTCATTCTTTGTTTCTCAATGTAATTCAAGCAAGGTTCTGTGCCAACTTTATTTCTTATGCTGATGTTGGTGACTCTGTCTTTTCTGGTGTTGTTGGTAACTTTTCGCAGGCAATGCATTTCACATTTGGTTATTTTTTGTGAGTGCGCTTTGCTCATTGTCCATGTTTGGCTCTGGTAACACAAAATAGGTATAAAAATGCTGTTGATCATCTGTTGCTTAGCTGCCTGTGAAATTTTTGAGTAAGAAATTAAATATATAAAATGTACTGAAGTACTCAATGAACAGATCGAGTGTACCTAAGTATTCAATGGAGAGATGTTTTTATGATAAAAAGTTAACTTTAAATGACAGCGTTGCACATGATGATGATAAGAAAGAAGAGACTTATCTCTTACCTGGGACTGGACTATTGGTTCCAATCATGCCCTGCGCCGGTGAGGTCACTAAAACCCCATGACTTGGTGACTGATGTAGCGATACAATTTGGCCGTGTTGACTCGACACAGGGGACATAACTACAGATTGAGCTTGGCTTGGTGTTGGAGAGTCAGCAAAAAGGGTCATCTTTGCTCCTAATCTCATCTGGTCAATGGTCAGTTCTGCTAGTGCATATTTGGTCAACAGACTTCCATAATCTTTCTGAAGCTGTTGAACAAGTTCTGTGGCTTGTTTACGTTTCTGTGCCTCTTGGGTCAAACGGTCAGAAAGCTCTTTCGCTGATTCATCCACATAATCTATCCCATCACCAACAGTTTCATCCCCTAGGAAGTTATCTTGGTAATTATTATGTGAGAGGTAAGAGATATCGGAACCAGCAGCATGAGGTGGTCGAACAGGAGCAGATCTGGTTCCAGAGCTGTTTGTAATCTTATTTTTGACCCGGAAGGAGTAGCTCGGCTCTGTATTGCTTGGTTTAGGAAGAATACGTTTCTGGTGAGTTTTCTCACGTGGTGATTGTGGAAGTTGTCCTCCCTCGAAGAAACTCTCCTGCGAAATGCTATTGCGCAGTCTTTTAGTTGCAGAGTCTTCTGGTGCAATCTGATCAGCTGATGTCAATTCTAAACCTGCATGACTGGTTCTGGATGCTGGACGTGAACCAGTGAGGGCAGGAATGCTTGTATGACCATTCCGGGCATCACTATCTGCCCTTCTCTGTGTTCCTGTATGTTGGATGTTAGACTGGACATGAATCTCCAAACCTCTAGAATCTTGATCTCGACCAACTGGTGTAGCAGACCTACTACCACCCCCACTGTCTCGTGACCATCTTCGCTCTCTATCTCGCAAATCCCCATGGAAGTCTGGACGAACACGACTGATAGTACCTTTAAACCCATCATCAAAAGCTTCCCTGGGTCTTCTATTTTGTTGTGCATGACCATCCCAGATCGAAGTTTTAGAACCATTGTTCTTATCATATTCCTCATCTTCATCAGGAAAACTGTAACTACTTAAGGTCCGAGAACTGACCACAGAGTAAACATCACCGGATGCACTCTTCCTCATACCTGCTGATCCACCTCTAACAACCTCTTTATCTTCAACATTCCTTCCTCTTTCCTCATCTTCTTGCTCTTTTCTTATTTCACTCTCCAAATACTCTCCAATTAAGTCTTGGCTATTCCCATGACTCCCATCCACGTTACCATCCGTCTGTGAAGCCACATGTGACTCGTCAAGGTCATTCAAGGAATCTCTTGAGAGGTCGACTCCATCAACTAGGATTCCAAGATCATGAAGTTGTCTGTAGTAATCTTCAGAGAACAGCTGACGCTTGTTCATTTCTTGAGAAGCTTTATCGCTTGTCTCCTGTAGGAGATTATACCATAAAACAAATGTTACATAATCTAGAACAATTAGATGTGGAACAATTAGATGTGGAACAATTAGATGTGGAACAATTAGATGTGAAACAATTAGATGTGAAACAATTAGATGAACAACAATTAGATGTGAAACAATTAGATGTGAAACAATTAGATGTGAAACAATTAGATGTGAAATAATTAGATGTGAAATAATTAGATGTGAAACAATTAGATGTGAAACAATTAGATATGAAACAATTAGATGTGAAACAATTAGATGTGAAACAATTAGATGTGAAACAATTAGATGTGAAATAATTAGATGTGAAACAATTAGATGTGAAACAATTAGATGTGAAACAATTAGATGTGAAATAATTAGATGTGAAATAATTAGATGTGAAATAATTAGATGTGAAACAATTAGATGTGAAACAATTAGATATGAAACAATTAGATGTGAAACAATTAGATGTGAAACAATTAGATGTGAAACAATTAGATGTGAAACAATTAGATGTGAAAAATTAGATGAAATAATTAGATGTGAAACAATTAGATGTGAAACAATTAGATGTGAAACAATTAGATGTGAAATAATTAGATGTGAAACAATTAGATGTGAAACAATTAGATGTGAAACAATTAGATGTGAAATAATTAGATGTGAAACAATTAGATGAACAACAATTAGATGTGAAATAATTAGATGTGAAACAATTAGATGTGAAACAATTAGATGTGAAACAATTAGATGTGAAACAATTAGATGTGAAATAATTAGATGTGAAACAATTAGATGTGAAACAATTAGATGTTCTAAAAATGCTGAAGTAATAAACTAGAACTGTTGGATGAATAAAATATGAAGTCAGTGCTGTTGTATGGCTGGGAGACATGGAGGACAACAAAAGAAACACCAGAAAACTACAGACCTTCGTAAATGGATTTTTACATAGAATAGAGAGACTGAGATGGTATGTTAACTCTTTCCACGCCCATTTATTTCCTCAATTTTTAAGCAGTTAATTCAAGGGAAGTAAAAAAAAAAATTTTAAATTTCGATCCCAACTACTCGTCAATAAATAAACATATATATATTATTATATACTAAATTGAAGAAAACTGGACAACCCAATAGAATAACAAGGTTAAAAAGTACTATAAGTAAAATAGTAGAAGTAAAACTAGAAAGACTTCTTATAAGGAAGCAACTCTATGGCGCAGTGTGCGGCTTAAAGCGTCAACGGACTTCGCCGTGGCGCAGTGTGCGGCTTAAAGCATGGAAAGAGTTAAGATTACAAACGATGAACTCAGAGAAATAACTAAGCAGATACCTATGGAAAAAGAGCTAAGGAAGAGACGCTGATGATGGATAGGACACACATTGACAGGAGGCATTACAAGACAGGCATTGTTCTGGAACCTACAGGGAAAGAGAAGTAGTGGAAGGCCTAGACATACATGAAGAAGAGAGCTGAAGACTGATATTAAAAGAATAGGCAAGACATGAAAAGAATTGGAAGGGATTGCAAAAGAGAGGAAGGCTGGAAGAAGTTTGTTGAAGAAATGTGCTCCGTTGGGAGTTGAAAGGTGAAGAAAAATCACATGAACATAATCCAAACACAACACACTGCCAAGTGCCAGCAGTGTGCACATCATTATGAAAATGTTCACCACCACCTCTTCAGGTGCAAAGCAGTAGATGATGTCAGAAAGATCCTTCTTCCTCTAAGTCCAGATAAATGGAACACATTATATGGAACAAAACAACAACTTACAAACACATGCAGAGACAACTACATAGCATTGGGCCAAAGGGCAAGAGCTCAAGCATTGCTGGATCATTGAAAAAGAAGTAAGTACTCAATAAAATTACCTTTAGACCATGTCTATTCGATCGGTCATTGTTACTGTTCACTGGCTTGTCTAAAGTGCTTTCCTTGGAGTCTGGGAAATCTAAGGTGTAGATTTTCTTGGTTTCTGTGTGCCCATTCTGATTAAATTTCTCCTCTTGTTTGTCAAAACTGAGATCATCTTTTGATGCCTGTCAATGTTATAAAATGTTGTTTACATACAACACACAAATGTTAGCATGGTGTGATGTTGCTATAGTAATTAAAAAAATTTCTATCCATCTTTCGAAAAATTGTCTAATTTTACATTTAGCAAGGCAGTGGAAAAACATATATGTAATTTTGAATATAAGTGTTACAAAATTGTCATCCGTATATCATGGACAGAGAAGAGAACAAATAGATCTATCCAGAAAGAACTCACAATTAAAGAAAACTGGCTGATGCTACAAATAAGAATGAGAAAATTGAAGTTTTTTGAACATACAAAAAGACACGAAGGGTTGGAGAACAACATTACACAATGAACTATAAAACTTCAAAAGCAATAGACTTAAATGTGGCCAGTTGTGGATGGGCCAAGCAGAGGTCATATAACAAGTATGTGCCATTCCTGACATCGATCACGAAGAAGAGTGGATACCTATACCAACTGAACACAGACAATCCTTTGTAGTAATCACCACAGTAAACAAACCAAATTGAGATTCGCTGCCTCCAATAGTCAACTCAGAAGTTGATGCATTAATTAAAGACTACACATAGGAGGAAGATGATGTTGTCTACACTGATGATTCTGTGATTTGGCACAGCCAGAGTGCACGGGCCTTCACGGCTACAACTAAAGAAAAAGTCATCAAAGAGGCAAGTGATGCATATGCAACAACTACCAGTAGCATGACTATGGAAGGGCAAGTGCCAGCCCCTGGAAAATGGCTTTTTGATAAAACAGTTTTATGCGAATTCGGTTTTCTCCATTTCCTCATAGTAAACTATCACCTAACATTTTGCCCCTACGGGAAACATTTCTGTGGACATGATCAGATTTTGGAATGTTTAAAGCAAAATGTTTTTGTTTTGGAAATGATGATACAGACAACAATGAAAGTTGTCAATAAATTCTCGCAAAAACAGCCATGTGGGTTGAATATGAAATGTTGATTCGAGTTAATGGAAGTTAGATATGAATTAATAATAGTGGTGATGGTGTAGTGTTGGTAGTAATGGCAGTGGATGCAGTAGCAATATTAGCGGTAGTAATAGTATTATTACAAAACTGAGAATTTTCCAGTCAAATGTGAAGTCAGTGCTGTTCTATGGCTCTGAAACATGGAAGACCACAAAGGAAACTATCAGAAAACTGCAGACCTTCGTAAATGGATGTTTACGTAGGATAGAAGGATTGAGATGGTATGATAAGATTACAAACGAGGAACTCAGGAGAGAACAAAGCAGATACCAGTGGAGAGGAAGCTCAGGAAGAGACGCTGGCGATGGATAGGACATACATTGAGAAGACCGACCGGAAGCATCGCAAGACAGGCATTGTTTTGGAACCCGCAGGGAAAGAGGAGTAGGGAAGGCCTAGGCAGACCTGGAGAAGAGAGCTGGAGGCGGATATAAAGAGGATAGGCAAAACATGGAAAGAATTGGAGGGATGGCAAGAGAGAGGAAGAGATGGAAGAAGTTTGTTGAAGACCTGTGCTCCGATGGGAGTTGAAAGGTGATGATGATGATGATGAATAGTATTATTGGTGGTAACAATAATAGTGACTTTTATACTAGTGGTAGTAGTAGCAGTGGTGGCAGAGATAGTGATGACACAATTCTGGTGTCATCTTTCATGTGCACAATAGTCAACAAACATTAGTTATTGAATTGACATCACAGTTCTCCCATAGGTGCTAAGTCTCCTCCAACAGATGTTGAAGGGTATGCATACTGATGGTTCCTGTGGCTTGCTGGTTCAACACATTTCTCTGCCCCTCAAGCATCCAGCTCTACTTGTACAATGTATACAAGAAACATTTGACTCACCTCTAACTCACTAATATTAATGCTTTCATCTCCCACAGGAGCCAGAAGATCATCTTCGAAACTGTTCTGACGATGAAGTAAAGTTGAAGTACTAGACTGCTTATCTCCACCAAATCCTGAATCTGTCCACTGAATCACATATCTATAGACGTCATCGTCTTCATCTCGGACGATTCCATTATCATCAATAATGAGACCTTTGAAAGATAAGATAAACAAATAAACTAAAATTACTACATTATCGATACAAGGGAAGGCTAGTCTCAGTGTAGGTGAGATCGAGTTCCTGATTCTATTGTAGGCGGACGATAAAAAGTAGGTCCTGTGTTCAAGTTGAGCAGGTAAAAAAATACCTGTGGCAGTTCAAAATCGAGAAAAGCAGGCTGGAAAACCGATGCCTGGGCAAAATTTAGTAAAAAAATGTTTACAAATAAAATTACTACTAAATATTTTTATCATCTTATAAATTATATAGAGGACCCTCAACGGTTCTACCGAGTTCGTGCACTGCCTCTGAGATCTCTATGTGCAAGAAAGAGATCAGAACACATATGGTTACTCATTGAAGTGCAATGATGATGGTGCAGTCAATCAATGAATCGACCAAACATAGGAAGACTGCAGTAAAACTATGTACCAAAGGCAAAACACATATTTTAGAGCTGTTAGGGATTTATTGCCATGTAATTCATAAAAGAACAACAAAATGTCACCAGTCATGCAATTCATAAAAGAACAACAGATTAAATGATTTGGACACCTGACAAGTATGCCCTGGTATCGCCTACCACAGAGAGACACACAGAAAAAGTATAATGAGTACAAAGCAAGAGGAAGACCATGCAAAAGATGGAGCGACGGCATCAAGAACAGCCTTACAAAATGAATATCAGCTTACAAAGTGCCTTAAAACAAGCACACACAATTCACTATGTTTCCCTCAACACTTATATATAGAAGTAAATGGTGGAAGAGAAGAAGATGAAGAAGGGATTATGGTGGAAGAGAAGAAGATGAAGAAGGTCTGACTATGTCTGTTCAGAAGTTAGATTAATATTTACCTGAATGATGAGGAACACTGGTGATGAGGAAAGCAATCCTTCATGCAAAAAAAGTCAGAGGTGCCATATTAAAGGCCACAACTACTTCTGAATGCATAACAGGTGAGCAAAAAGTAAACAAAACAAAAAACTAACAACTAATAACCATCTACATCTAACAAACAAACAAACAAACAAACAAACATCTACTTTAATCTTGCAAACTATTTTTGATTAAGTATGAGTTAGACTTACCATTTAATGAATCTTGTAATATTCCATTGTCATCCAAAGAAAAATCATCTCGAGCTCTAACAAATGCCATGGTTGTATTTCCTATTAATTGCTTGTATTATCTCGAGTTTAAATCATCATCTTACTGTACTATTGATGCTTTTCTGCAAGGTTCCATAACTTGAATTCTGTTTGTTTAAAAACAAGATGCACACAAACCAAATAGGAATAATGTGTATAAGATACAGTACACAAAAATACAAAGATAATTGTGTACTATGTATATGAGATACTTGTGAAATGTGGATATACAGAAGAATAGGATGAGTCACCTTTTTTATTTTTCTCTAATCATGTTTTGCATCACAGTGTCAGTGTGTGCTCTCCATAAATAGTGTTTTTCACTGCCTCTGTTATTTTTGAGGTCCACCTTTTGCTTAGACTGCCTTTTACTTTGTATCCATTGTATCGGAGCAGAATTGCTTTTTGAGGCGCACTGTCTGTTGGTAATCTGCTTACATATCCCAACCATTTAATTTGTTGTTTCTTGATGAAGTTTAGTACTGATGTTGTACCTACTTTTTCCTGATGTCTTCATTTCTAAGCTGGTCTCTTCTTCATACTCCCAACATTCTGCAAAGACACTTCATCTCTGTTGTGACTAGTTTTCTTCTATCTTTTGATGTCAGAGTCTAGGTTTGGCACACTGATAACATAATGTTGGGATAAATATTGTGTTGTACATGTGCTTTTTTGAGTGAGTCATAGTAAGAGAAGAAAACTAATGAATAAGCACTTCAACAACTTGGAGGGAAAAGACAACTGTTCAGGGATATAAAAATTAGACAATTGAGACAAATATGATCCGATGATAGAATTATCAATCTTCAAACTGTCTAACCAAATGCTTATGAAGATCAGTGTGAGTATTCTTCTTCTTCAAACATTCCATATCGACCACTTGTTAAACCTACTTTTTGTGATGTGTATCTGATCCGAGCATATGAGCAACTGTAAGCTGCGCCAGTTATGTGTCTACAAGTTGGCCAGCACATCCGATTTCTGTGATGCTTTTATTTACTAAGGTAGCTTCCCTACGCCCCTACCTCAGTCGCCTCTTACGATGTGCCTTGCAAGTCACAGTGTTACTATTCTTTGCACCTCTTGCGGCTCGCAACACAGGCGTAAGTATGATTAAATTGGAGGAAAAGTGTTGTTGAGTTACCCAGAAATAAATATAGTTAATCTTAACACTTATAATGTCGTAATGGTATGAAGTGCTAGAAACCTCACAATGCTAGAATGTAACGTTTAGGAACAATGTGTCTCTGTGGTGCAGAAGTTAGGTGCTCACCTCTGGTTCCAAAGGTACTCAGTTTGATCTCTTATGGAGTGATCAGGATATTTTCCCACAGATCCCTGATCTCAGTGTAGGTGAGATTGAGTTCCTAGTCCTATCGGAGATGAATGCTAAGATGTAGGCTACATGTTCAAGTTTAGCATACAAAAGAACTGTTGGCAGTTCCAAATCGAGAAGAGCAGTCTGGAAAGCCACTGCCCAAGCAAAATTAATTAGAAAGATTACAAAATAAAAAATTACTACAAAAATTGTCACTATCTTCTAAGTTACATAGGGGACCTTGCCGTTGGTACAGAGTTTGTGCACTGCCGCTGAGATCTTCCTGTGTAAGAAAGAGATTGGAGCACACACGGTTACTCACCGAAGTGTAATGATTATGGTTCTATCAATAAATCAAACTTTTGAAGAAGTGGTAGTCTGTTTCTTCCTTGCTAACTTTTCTCAACAATGTGCTACAAATGAATAGAATGCACTTTCACAGAATTCCTTATAATATATATAAAGATATATATATATTTACTAGACCATGCATTTTGAATAAAGAAATATATATGGGATTTAATAAGGAAATAAAAAATTAGTAACAGAGACTATTATAGAAAGATAGGGAAGCAATGATAACGTTATGGTATTATTAATCTGACTATCATCAATATTATCCTCATAAAGCGCATAAAAATCAGGGACACATACTATATTGTCTATTCCAGGTGGAAGATGTAGTTGGCTGTCCACTCTTACCGATAAGCGTAGGGATGGGAGCTTTAATCATTTCAATTTAATCTGCGTTCTAGGGTTAGATGGGTCACCCTTGTTGTGTTGTATCCGTAGGGACATACTATTACTACGATACTCACATTGGGACATAGT
Source organism: Arion vulgaris (assembly GCA_020796225.1). Taxonomy (NCBI): domain Eukaryota; kingdom Metazoa; phylum Mollusca; class Gastropoda; order Stylommatophora; family Arionidae; genus Arion; species Arion vulgaris. The sequence continues at coordinate 30,683,543 of CM036758.1, read as the reverse complement.
TACAGTAGTTTTTTAAGTTATGCCGCGGTTAACCGTGTTATTATTATTATGCCATGATATTAAGAGAGGATAACACCTAACCTCCATGCCACGGAGTTATTATTTATTTACTACTATTACTATATTTATCCCTCCTGTATTCGGTTATAAGAAAGCTATCTAGTTGAAATTCAAGCCACCATTATTGCATTCGAAATACAACTATGTAACCCATTATCTGAACAAAAAGTACAAACATCATTGTCTGGTACAAGGTAAATAATGCAAACTAGTAATCCCTCGTTTTAGCTTGACGACAGGCAACAAACGAAGTTGTTCAGTTGGCAGCCATTAGGCTGGAATGTTCATAAACTACTGCAACAACAAATAACATAAATTAATTTATCTAAAATAAGACATACATGTTGTGCTAAACAACTTTTACGTATTTAAAACAAGATGATTATTTATATTAATATGATATTTATTAATATGTGTATGTTTAAAACTTACGACGAAGTTTGAGAAAACAAGAGCAGACATGTTGTTGACATTGACAGCAAAATGTAAAAACTGGATGACGATTGGTAACGCGACACGAAACAAACCATTTATTCATTTTATCGTCGGGGGAACGTATTTAGATAATATAAATTGTTGAAGTTTGCAATGATGAAAGTTCCTTGTTTAGTTTTAAAGCTCATTTCTTTCAATTCTGTCGTTCGAATTCTGTGTTTTGTAATTTTTTTTCAGACTGAATACTTGTTTATTATTTATTTGTCATATTCGTTTTCTCGGCTGATTCACATGGGATTCTTGATTCGTCACACTGCTACTGAGTTGATGCTCAGGTCGTTGTTTCTGTTTTTGTCTCGCGCTGTTCTGGTGGCTTGGGTGATTGTTATTTTTGCTTTTGACAGGATTATGCTATGTTATCTAACCATCTTTTTCGCGGTCTTCCTCTCGCCTCCTTCCCTGATGTTCTCCCATTATATATGCACATCATAGATATATGTGTGTATAGCAGACACGCAAGAAAATTAAGCCACTTCCACACAAGTTGTCTACGCAGACTACTAACAATAAACTGGCGAGACATAATTCGAGATACCGAAGTCCTCATAAGAACCAAGATCCCAAGCGTCAGCACCATGTTGCAGAAGCGTCAACACCATGTTGCAGAAGGCCCAAGTGAGATGGGTCGGTCACATTGCTCTGATGCCTGATAAACGTATCACAAAATAGTCGATGTATAACGAGCTTGAAGGGGTAGATGTTCAGTTGGTGAACAGAAAAAACGCTTTATAAGAGACGTTCCTAACGTGTCTCTAAAATGGTTAGATACAGAGACCGTGTGCTTGGAATCCCTCTCTCAGGATCGCCAAATGTGGCTCTGTAACAACACAAGAGGAACTCGCATAGCTGAGAATCGTCGTACCGTTGAGGCGCAGAGAAAGCGAGCTGCGCGAAAAGACAAAACACACAACATCCACATGTCTAACCTTGATCATGTATACTTCACCTGTGGTAGGGGATTGTGTTCGAGGATTGGACTTAACAGTACCCTACGCATACACCATAGAGTGCAGCAGCACACGTCTGAGGCTTTTTGTCACCATCGCTTGCGATGGACGGTTATTATTTAAAGATAAAATTGGGTGCTACAATGCTGATAGTAGTGTCTGGTAATGTGTCAAACATGCTTATAATTAGAATGATAATTTTAGGGTGCAATTAATCCTACTTTTGCTAATTTTGTTTTGTTAAAAATCTGGCAAAAAGATTATGAAGCAATCATATATACAAAATGAACTATCTCAAAGTACTCAGTTATTGTTAATTGTTCATTTGAGGATCATCTTCATGAGGACATGTCCATAATTGCTCCGATCTCCAAAATCCGAACTGGTCTTACAGTGGATACCAGCTCACTGTGGCATACCAGGAAACGAAAAGGCTGACAAACTCGCAAAGGCTGGGGAGCCTAACACAACACCACCCAACACAAAGTTTTACAGAAGCAAAGACTCTCCTGAAACAATCCAGGAAAATGAACTGGAGAAAAACAAATGGAGGATACAACCTAGAGCACGGCAGTATAAATACACTAAACAGAAAAGTACAGACCATAGTCTTCAGACTTAGAACGGGACACTGCAGTCTCAGAGCACACCTTCACAGAATGGGTCTCAGGGACTCGGCAGCCTGCACCTGTGGAGCACCAAAGCAGTCCCCAGAGCACATCCTGCAAAACTGCCCTAGTCTGAGTAGTGAAAGATTGGAGATCTGGTCAACAGAAACAACACTACAAGACAAACTATGGGGAACTGGTGAAGACCTCAAGCGCAACGCCCTGTTTATGACACATATCGGAGTAGTCGCATAGCAAAAGTTGATCGCAGAAGAAGAAGAAGAAGCTCCGATCTCCTCTCAAGCATGTATTTCACTGTGTTTAAACTAACAACTCCCGTTCTGTGTTGGTTGATGTATCTACTGGGATTTCCCTTATGGTTTTCCTGTCTTGCCGCATCTATCGGTATGCATAACTTGCAAAACACGTACAAACAAAGTACTATAGTTTTACAAAATACAGAAACAGTGACGATAAACAGCAACGTTTCGACCAAAAGGCCTTTATCAAGCAAACGACACAACATGAGTTAACATGTTGGGGGACATCAGTATGTCTTTTAGTTTAGTCGTCAGATCATCATCAATGCACATCGAACTAATTAGTTCATAAGTGATCCGATGTCCTCCTCAGTATGTCTCTCAGTTTAGTTTAGTCGTCAGATCATCATCAATGCACATCGAACTAATTAGTTCATAAGTGATCCGATGTCCTCCTCAGTATGTCTCTCAGTTTAGTCGTCAGATCATCATCAATGCACATCGAATCATTTAGTCAATAAGTGATCTGATCTCCTCCTCAGTATGTCTCTCATCGTGTAGCAACTAACAACACCGGTTCTTTGTTAGTTTACTATTCTTCTTTGGCTACCAGTATAGTGCTCTTGTCTAGCTACACCACATTTGACTTTGAATTCTTGTAGTCTGGTTAGTGTTGTAGATTCACCACTATTACTTGAATCATGTACACATCCTCTCTCCCTCAGGGAATTTAGAATATCAACCTGGTCCATTGCTTGCCTGCTTTTTAAGCTAAAGAAAATCCCATAAGAACGATTTTCTGGCCAACACCATGTTACCAGTGTTAAACATGGCCAATAACTGCAGCTAATGAGCGGAAAATCATAACGACAGAGATGAGGTGTCTTAGAAGAGTTGCAGGTGTGACAATAAGAGGCAAAATTAGAAATGAAGAAATCAGAAGGAGACTGGATGTGAAACCAGTTATGCAATTCATAAAAGAACAACAGATTAAATGGTTTGGACACCTGACCAGAATGACCTGGTATCGCCTACCACAGAGAGCCACACAGAAAAAGTATAATGAGTACAAGGCAAGAGGAAGACCACGCAAAAGATGGAGCGACGGCATCAAGAACAGCCTTACGAAAATGAATATCAGCTTACAAAGTGCCTTAAAAAAAGCACTCACAAGATCACTACGTGTCATAGTTCCCCAGATGGCAGCGGAGGAATGGACAGTTAGCCATATAGTTAGTGTAGTATGTAATTAGATAATTAATAGTTGAGACTATGTGTTGCACTCTCTAAGCAGAGGCGCAACACATAACAACGAGACAATGACGTTTTTACGTAGCTGTGTAGTGACGAATTAGCAACATTCCTTTTAGTAAACAAGGTGACTAAGATTGAACCCTTGAGATGAGACAGGCGTGTTTTTGTCGCCATGATTAACATCGTCAAATAAATATATATATGAATACTGAACGACAGCATTGACTTTTATTATCGAGTGTGCATGGACCTACCCCCTATTACAGTTTGGTGTCAGAGGTAAAAAAGATCTGCCCACCGTCCCACACCAAATTTAATCAATGAATAATTATTGATACAAGTGAACCTCCACTAGAGAGTATCATGAGGATAAACAGAAGCGAAGTTGCTTACACGATGTCCTAGTGGTCATGTGCCGTGGTAATTCCAATAGTTACGAGACGACGAGCTTAGACCAACTATCCTTTGATAGAACAGGTAAGCATTTCGTCTGCATGAAACCCTGATTCATTTCATGGAGATATACAGTATTTCTACTTCTGAAATCAAAATAAGGATCGCCTTAATGGCGATGAATACTGATGACAAGGAAAGCAAACACAATATCAACAAAAGTAAAAGAGTCTTGTAATTTCAAGCACCCTTATACGGTCAGTAGATTGTCAATGCTTTCTGAGCAAAACATTACTAAATAAAACTGTTTACTAATATATAGAAACACACAAATTCAGTATTTATCAACAATACGACACGTGTTATCAACAATAGATCCGATCAGAGTGTTGGCTCATTCAACAAATCAAGTATTGTCTATTCTTCTGTAGCCACTCATATCGTGAAATGCGTGTTAAGTGTATAATTCATAATTCATAATTCATAAGTACGGTTCCAACTTCACTGCAACGGGTCACCCCATAATTGCTCCGTTCCTGTGCCAATGAATATCACACGAAATGCTAACACCTGTGAAAAGTTTCCTGTGTGAACTAATTCCAGAATGAAACAGCCGAGTACCGCCACACAAAAGCAACCTGCACCGCATAAAATGCAAATGGCCGTCGCGAATGTAGCAACACAAAACTGTTCATCACTTGAATTGAAATTCTTGTCGAAGGGGACATCAATCACGGCAAATTCCAGCATTCTGCACTCGCAACAGCGCAATTGGTCATCGCACTTTTAAGACCGAATTCATAGGATTACATTGTTCAGAAAAGGATTGTCTGGAAAATATTTACGGACCTTTATGAACAAATTAGGTTCCTGCAACGGAAGTGAGATATGCCAGTCTCTCACTGGTGCATGTACTCTGGGATGTGAACCTGGATTATATAGTCTCCATTGTTCGTTTCGTTGTATCTAAGAACTGTCTTTATGAGGTCTACCATTATAGTTCTGGATACTGTGTACAGTGATGTCCCTTACCCAGGATGAAGACTGATTTGTGACTTCTATAGCGTTGAACATTTATGAACATTATGTTACCAGTTTTTTTTCTTACATCATATTATATGGCACTAATTGCATCGTGAGTATATCTTTCTTATTCAATTTACGCACATTGCTTGCTAGATATGAATATGCATTTTTTTTACGTATATGATCATTACTACTTAATTATATAACATCTGGTTGACTATTGGTGTTTCAGGTTATATATTTCTGACAATTGTACTCGTTTGGTCACTTAATTTGTATTGCTATATTTCTATCGCATTGCGTAATATTTATGATGGCTCATAGGTATGACAGTGGAGGTCATGGGTTAGATGTAGAGGCGCGGTGGGGGCTGGCGCCACAGGATTATCCTGGGATCACCTTGAGTACATTCAGTGATGGTGACGGGCCCTCCATAGAGGAGTTTGCCAGGAGCGTACGTTCTTATTGGAGACTTTACGGACTAACGGGTGAAGATAAACTGTATACCATCCTGGACAATGTGTCGGCCTCCGTCCGAAGTGAGCTACAAATCCAGATGCTCACCATACAAGACCCTGAGCAATTATTGATGACAATGGTCAGGTTGTATGGCGACAACAGGTCGCTCACTGAGCTCTTTTCTGTATTTTATAGGGCGTCCCAAATGGCTGGGGAATCATGCCGCGATTATTCTCATCGCTTGGCTGATATATATGCTAAGATCACTGCAGCACAGAAAGAGGAAGGACAGGCGGTGCTGGACCTCCAGTTATTACGCGACCGTTTTGTCGATTCATTGCGAGATCGCCTGTGTAAGGCCGTATTATTGGAAAAAATAGAGCAGTTTCCGCCTACGACTTTCCTACAGGTTCGTGATGCGGCCATACGATGGGAGCGCAGTCCCATCCCGCGTCGACGCCCATACAATTTCTAAGATGCATCGTCGTATGGACGTCCTGGAATCGAAGGTGGCGGAACGCCACTCTGAGATACGCTGCCCAAACCCTGCTAGATCCTTCCCCACCACTACTCATCCGGAGAGAAATTTTCGTCAACATCGACAACGGGGTTATGGGAGGCCCAATGACAGAGACAATTTGAGGGGAAACTATAATTGTTCTTCTTTCCACAGTCAGGACATAAGAAGGAGCGCACAACCCTGGGTATCCAGGGGTATGACCCAGGAAAACCAGACCATTGACACATATGATGTGTTTAGGGATGAAGGGGAAGAGGAGCAGCAATTCTCTCCCATTAGTCCCTCTCTATCAATAGACAATTGCCAAGAGGAGCAAATATATACTTGCCATGACGTAAATAATGGTATGTCGAGTGAGCAACATACTTTACTACAGGTTTCAAATGCTGATTGCCGGGCAAAACAAAACATTGATATGTTTGTGTCCGACTTCGAGAGGTTAAGTACTATGCCAAATTTTTTATTAGATTTGCCCTGTGCAGCGAAGGACGATTCTCAGGCTAATCATAAATTGATTTCAAGCATCAACGGTTCGACTGCAGAGCCGAATTTATTGTTGCAATTTTCACGGATAGAGGTCGTTGATTCGCAAGATAGCGATACAATGGGATCTGTTATGGATTGCTCCGATATTAAGCCTATTGCTTTGATATCTTCCGACGATGTGGCCTGTGAAGAACCGAACTTTTTATTGCAGTTTTCTTGTGTAGAAGTGGTTACTTCTCAAATTAGCAATATAGCTGCATCCGTTGTCGATTGTCCCGATAGTGAGCCTTATGTCTTAACGGACCCTCCCTTGGTAGCGGCAGTAAATTTTCAGGAAATCCATATAGTAAATGAGTCTTTCCTCTGTGAGACAATTGTAGCGCAGGACATAAAAGAGGATAGTCAATGTGTATTTGGGGATAAGGGACATGAACAGGAGGAGGCTGACATTAAGGAAGTCATTATTGATTCCGGTGAGGAATTGCGAGTGGTACAGAACAGTTTATCACTGCCTTCTGAAAAGGTCATCCACGACAAAGAACAACCAATAGAACATTTGGATATTGTTCATGTTCACCACTCAGGATTACAACGCAATGTAAATCGTATACTTTATCCTCATGGGACACATGGCATTGATTCTATGAGCGCGAAGGCAACTCGTACAGGTTGCAAGATTAATACATCAGGTTTTAAGGATACTACCAATGTTCAAACAAAAGTAAAACGGCGAGGACGTTATAAAAGAGTACAGGTTAATTCGAAAAATTTTAAACAAGTGTTGGTGGGCCACAATAGTAAGGGGCGTATGTTTCAATTCAAGGGTGCTGCCTGTAGCAGTCAGTCCGAAAGAGTACGGAGAAAAGCAAAGTGGCCTAAGTCTATCTTTAGATTAGACCCTACTGATCATTTACAACAGGAACAGGTTAGGGATCCGCCTGTACAAGAATCTGGTCGCCTGCCAGTGTCTCCGTCCAAGGACACGTCAAAATCGACAACACGAGTAATTGAGATCCCTGAGGATGAGTTCAACAATGACGATATAAAAATTTTGGGATCCAGCGAGTGTGCCTACGAGCATACTAAAAGTAATAGTCTCTCAGTAGACATTGGAGGTGAAGATAAATGTACCTCCCTTCAATTAAGTTTAGGAATTGATGGGACAGATGCTCAATCTCTGAGTTCAGAATATAGGCACAATATGAACAGCAACGCTAAAATTGATTTTCATATCTGGTCAAAATCAGATACAGTGCGCACTGGTTCTGATGTGAAAAATAGTGTGCATCTTGACCGAAATTTTATCGGTCAGAGGGACAATGCGTTGTTCCATTGTGTACATTCCAGGTCCAGGTGTGTGCGATGGAATACTGTAGTGATGGGGTTCTTGTTGCTATTTTATAGCGTTGGTGCCCTATGTTTACATCCTCGGAGTTTACATGGGTTGATTCCTTCATTCTACGGGCCAGGGTTTGGTACTGGTTTACTCCATTTAATGTTTGGGGCCTACGTTTCCTAGATAAATTACTTCGGGACAGACATATGGGGATTTTACACGTGATATCATTGACCCCAGGATGGTCCGTGGGAAAGACATTTGACCATGTCGAGTACAAACATGATTCATGTGGTTTCTATGATACCACATTGAACACGAGAGCTGCCTACACCTGGCTTAGGTTTTTATTGGGATCCTGGGAAATGGAGGGATGGATGGTGATAAATATGTCGAGGACAATGTTAAACCAGGCAAGGATATTTGAGTTTTTGGACAAGTCCCTGGGTATGGGAACATGGATTGTACTTATGGATTGCAAATTGCTTGGGAATTCCTTGAGTTCCATGAGGGTTCCCTGGTTGTATGGGGATACCTTGATCCATGGTTGTTTTATAATTTGCACTCAAATACTGAATATGTTTGATTTTTGTTTGTGCCAAGGATGTAAAATATTTGGGATTGTTCCTTTAGTCCTTTGGGGTGATTTTATTGCCTCAGGATGATTACATGATATCTGGCCTCCACATCAAGAGATGTGAAAATTTCTTGGGATAATCAATCAATGTCTTAGACATTGGTTGGCACAAAATGAATGAGAGTATAACAATTGTTGTTTAACATAGATGCGACTTGGGTATTAGTAATTATGATAGCGATTCCCTTGGTGAGGAGTTGTTAAGTAAATTGAATTTGTATACTGTTTGGAGATATTCTTTGGGGTTGAGGGTGGATGATCAATAGCCCAGGTGGGTTATATTATATCACTCCACATGTTTGGAGATTCTGTGGAAAATATTTGCATTGTTTTTATTTGTGATATGGAGGTATTATGACGACGTTGTGAAATTCTTTCATTGCGGCTTTAAGATGAGAAAAGGAGCATTGATGTTATCGTTAGGATCCCCTCCTCTGCTACGGGGAGGCTGATTATAATTATATCACAGAGGTCGGTTGATGTTGACGGCAAACATTAACTTTTCACCGTCCATTGCTAGATATGGTTATATGATGTCGATCCGAGTATTTCGGATCCTTGGAGTTATGATTTGTTTAATTGGCGGATTTAGTGTGGACTTGCGTCACGTGTACGTAATCCTACACTTTGATGTGTTAATTATGTTAATAAGAAGATGGTAAATTTTAATAGGAGAAGTTTAGGGGTTAATGGAGCAGCGTTGAATATTGGACGTTTATAATGGAGTTTCATATTTGCAGCTCATTCATTCCCTGGGTTGGGGGATGGTTAATAATACCTCGTGGAGGTCTTATAATGTTGTTGGATGAACATTATGTATGTTTTTTTTTGATGCAATATGTTGAATATTGGGAGTTTATTATTTCCTGGTTTGGGGTTAGTTAATATTACCTCGTCGAGGACATATAACGTGAGAAAGTTAACGTTATATATATGTTTTTTTTTCCTTTTTTTCAATTTGTAACTTGTGTTTTTGTTTGAGATTTCAGATAGTGTGACAAGACTCTGACATGCAAGAAAGACATAGTGTTAGTGACATACTGATACATGCTGCCATCAAACCAATACTACCTCATGTGAGGAATGGATGTCCAGTACAGCCACCTCACATTGGCCAAGTGTTATGCTGTTGGGTCGCCGTCGGAATCATAGACGCATATTTTCCATATTTTCCAATTAATTTATGTAATGCTGATTGATTTCTAGTACCATGGTTTCAGCACAAGAGCACAGAGGGTTTACTGTTGAAGTTAGCCATGGTCACCTATGGCCAGTTGATGAGTCACGTCCAACGACGTGTGGTGACTCCTTACCAAGTAGCTCATTCAACTGGGTCTTCCTGAGATCCCGTCAGGATTTTCTTTTCTTTTCGACCATGGTTGGCTGTTATAGTTAGTTGTTGTGGAGCCACGTTTATCACGTGAGGCGACTTGTTCCCTTTCAGCTCTCACCACTCTAATAACCCTATTGGACGCTACCTGTGCGATTTTTTCTTGGGATTTCGCCGTCGGGGCGACGGCGAGGTCTCCAGGGGGTGTCATAGTTCCCCAGATGGCAGCGGAGGAATGGACAGTTAGCCATATAGTTAGTGTAGTATGTAATTAGATAATTAATAGTTGAGACTATGTGTTGCACTCTCTAAGCAGAGGCGCAACACATAACAACGAGACAATGACGTTTTTACGTAGCTGTGTAGTGACGAATTAGCAACATTCCTTTTAGTAAACAAGGTGACTAAGATTGAACCCTTGAGATGAGACAGGCGTGTTTTTTGTCGCCATGATTAACATCGTCAAATAAATATATATATGAATACTGAACGACAGCATTGACTTTTATTATCGAGTGTGCATGGACCTACCCCCTATTACATACGTTTCACCCCAACACTTCTATAAAGAAGTAAATGGTGGAAGAGAAGAACAAGCACACACAAGATCACTACGTTTCACCCGCAACACTTCTATAAAGAAGTAAATGGTGGAAGAGAAGAACAAGCACACACAAGATCACTACATTTCACCCCGGCAACACTTCTATAAAGAAGTAAATGGTTGAAGAGAAGAACAATCACACACAAGATCACTACATTTCACCCCGGCAACACTTCCATAAAGAAGTAAATGGTGGAAGAGAAGAACAAGCACACACTAGATCACTACATTTCACCCCGGCAACACTTCTATAAAGAAGTAAATGGTGGAAGAGAAGAACAAGCACAGACAAGATCACTACATTTCACCCCGGCAACACTTCTATAAAGAAGTAAATGGTAGAAGAGAAGAACAAGCACACACAAGATCACTACGTTTCACCCGGCAACACTTCTATAAAGAAGTAAATGGTAGAAGAGAAGAACAAGCACACACAAGATCACTACGTTTCACCCGGCAACACTTCTATAAAGAAGTAAATGGTGGAAGAGAAGAACAAGCACACACAAGATCACTACATTTCACCCCGGCAACACTTCTATAAAGAAGTAAATGGTAGAAGAGAAGAACAAGCACACACAAGATCACTACATTTCACCCCGGCAACACTTCTATAAAGAAGTAAATGGTGGAAGAGAAGAACAATCACACACAAGATCACTACATTTCACCCCGGCAACACTTCCATAAAGAAGTAAATGGTGGAAGAGAAGAACAATCACACACAAGATCACTACGTTTCACCCGGCAACACTTCTATAAAGAAGTAAATGGTGGAAGAGAAGAACAAGCACACACAAGATCACTACATTTCACCCCGGCAACACTTCTATAAAGAAGTAAATGGTGGAAGAGAAGAACAATCACACACAAGATCACTACATTTCACCCCGGCAACACTTCCATAAAGAAGTAAATGGTGGAAGAGAAGAACAATCACACACAAGATCACTACGTTTCACCCGGCAACACTTCTATAAAGAAGTAAATGGTGGAAGAGAAGAACAATCACACACAAGATCACTACATTTCACCCCGGCAACACTTCCATAAAGAAGTAAATGGTGGAAGAGAAGAACAATCACACACAAGATCACTACGTTTCACCCGGCAACACTTCTATAAAGAAGTAAATGGTGGAAGAGAAGAACAATCACACACAAGATCACTACGTTTCACCCGGCAACACTTCTATAAAGAAGTAAATGGTGGAAGAGAAGAACAATCACACACAAGATCACTACGTTTCACCCGGCAACACTTCTATAAAGAAGTAAATGGTGGAAGAGAAGAACAATCACACACAAGATCACTACGTTTCACCCGGCAACACTTCTATAAAGAAGTAAATGGTGGAAGAGAAGAACAATCACACACAAGATCACTACATTTCACCCCGGCAACACTTCCATAAAGAAGTAAATGGTGGAAGAGAAGAACAATCACACACAAGATCACTACATTTCACCCCGGCAACACTTCTATAAAGAAGTAAATGGTGGAAGAGAAGAACAATCACACACAAGATCACTACATTTCACCCCGGCAACACTTCTATAAAGAAGTAAATGGTGGAAGGAAGAACAATCACACACAAGATCACTACATTTCACCCGGCAACACTTCTATAAAGAAGTAAATGGTGGAAGAGAAGAACAATCACACACAAGATCACTACATTTCACTCCCGCAACACTTCTATAAAGAAGTAAATGGTGGAAGAGAAGAACAATCACACACAAGATCACTACATTTCACCCCGGCAACACTTCCATAAAGAAGTAAATGGTGGAAGAGAAGAACAATCACACACAAGATCACTACGTTTCACCCCGGCAACACTTCTATAAAGAAGTAAATGGTGGAAGAGAAGAACAATCACACACAAGATCACTACGTTTCACCCGGCAACACTTCTATAAAGAAGTAAATGGTGGAAGAGAAGAACAATCACACACAAGATCACTACATTTCACCCCGGCAACACTTCTATAAAGAAGTAAATGGTGGAAGAGAAGAACAATCACACACAAGATCACTACATTTCACCCCGGCAACACTTCTATAAAGAAGTAAATGGTGGAAGAGAAGAACAATCACACACAAGATCACTACATTTCACCCCGCAACACTTCCATAAAGAAGTAAATGGTGGAAGAGAAGAACAAGCACACACAAGATCACTACATTTCACCCCGGCAACACTTCTATAAAGAGTAAATGGTGGAAGAGAAGAACAAGCACAGACAAGATCACTACATTTCACCCCGGCAACACTTCTATAAAGAAGTAAATGGTGGAAGAGAAGAACAAGCACAGACAAGATCACTACGTTTCACCCGGCAACACTTCTATAAAGAAGTAAATGGTGGAAGAGAAGAACAATCACACACAAGATCACTACATTTCACCCCGGCAACACTTCTATAAAGAAGTAAATGGTAGAAGAGAAGAACAAGCACAGACAAGATCACTACATTTCACCCCGGCAACACTTCCATAAAGAAGTAAATGGTGGAAGAGAAGAACAAGCACAGACAAGATCACTACATTTCACCCCGGCAACACTTCCATAAAGAAGTAAATGGTAGAAGAGAAGAACAATCACACACAAGATCACTACATTTCACCCCGGCAACACTTCTATAAAGAAGTAAATGGTAGAAGAGAAGAACAATCACACACAAGATCACTACATTTCACCCCGGCAACACTTCCATAAAGAAGTAAATGGTAGAAGAGAAGAACAAGCACACACAAGATCACTACATTTCACCCCGGCAACACTTCCATAAAGAAGTAAATGGTAGAAGAGAAGAACAATCACACACAAGATCACTACATTTCACCCCGGCAACACTTCCATAAAGAAGTAAATGGTAGAAGAGAAGAACAATCACACACAAGATCACTACATTTCACCCCGGCAACACTTCTATAAAGAAGTAAATGGTAGAAGAGAAGAACAATCACACACAAGATCACTACATTTCACCCCGGCAACACTTCTATAAAGAAGTAAATGGTAGAAGAGAAGAACAAGCACAGACAAGATCACTACATTTCACCCCGGCAACACTTCCATAAAGAAGTAAATGGTAGAAGAGAAGAACAAGCACACACAAGATCACTACATTTCACCCCGGCAACACTTCCATAAAGAAGTAAATGGTGGAAGAGAAGAACAAGCACACACAAGATCACTACATTTCACCCCGGCAACACTTCTATAAAGAAGTAAATGGTGGAAGAGAAGAACAAGCACAGACAAGATCACTACGTTTCACCCGGCAACACTTCTATAAAGAAGTAAATGGTGGAAGAGAAGAACAAGCACAGACAAGATCACTACATTTCACCCCGGCAACACTTCTATAAAGAAGTCAATGGTGGAAGAGAAGAACAATCACACACAAGATCACTACGTTTCACCCGGCAACACTTCTATAAAGAAGTAAATGGTGGAAGAGAAGAACAATCACACACAAGATCACTACGTTTCACCCGGCAACACTTCTATAAAGAAGTAAATGGTGGAAGAGAAGAACAATCACACACAAGATCACTACGTTTCACCCGGCAACACTTCTATAAAGAAGTAAATGGTGGAAGAGAAGAACAATCACACACAAGATCACTACATTTCACCCCGGCAACACTTCTATAAAGAAGTCAATGGTGGAAGAGAAGAACAAGCACACACTAGATCACTACATTTCACCCCGGCAACACTTCTATAAAGAAGTCAATGGTAGAAGAGAAGAAGAAGACACCTGCTATACGCGTGTTCATTTCCCCTTACTCCTGCATGCCCTGACATAAAACTTAATTTTGTCAGCCTAGACCTCCTCAGCGACTCAATCCATTGTCTCCGAACCCAGCCAGTTTCAATCTTCCTGAGCATACTCATTGAGTCACTGAGAAAATATGCATGGTTTGTAATTCAGCTCACTGCCCGCGTGCCCAGCGTATTCGTAGCGCGTTGGACTACGGGTGACAAGTCCTCTGTGAATGCGGGTTCAACTCCGCGGACTGGCAGAAAAGTTACAGGTTCCCCAGATTTACGGTGTTCGTGGCACCGAACCGAAGGGTTACGATGTCCATGACACCGAGCCGAAGAGCTTTTAGCTCAAGTGCTTCTGGATCAGAAATTTTTTTTTTTTTTAAATTGAGCTCACTACCACTGAATCTACAGACACCAAGAATCACACATTTTATTTATTAACTAGCATTCATACAAGTTGTCCCAAAATCATGTTAGGACGTCTGCTATTTATGTTCTACTGCTGAGCAACAGGTAACCCATACGATTATCATATCAGACTCGATGAAGATGCGTCAATGCTGAGCAACAGGTAACCCATACGATTATCATATCAGACTCGATGAAGATGCGTCAAAGGATTGAATCTGGAAGTCTGCGCGTGGAATGGGTGGACAGCATTCGGAGATCATATCTCAAGAAACTGACTTGGATATACACACCTGGACATGCTGGAGTGCAGGATAACGAGCGTGCTGACTTTCTTGCAAACAATGCCCCAACTCAAACGGGCAGAAATAAGGACATAGCCGATGTTATTATTGTGGTACGCTCTCATTTATGTGATATGGGTGAATTTCAAACATCGGAACGAGATCGAGAATTAGGCGTTAAGTTTAGACATGCCAGACAGTGTCGTCTTCGTGGTAGAGAGAGAGAAGGTATACTAATCAACTTCTCGTGGGTACGATAAGCAAATGGACTTTATGATGGCTGCTGCAGCGGAGGACAGAACACGCATGTGAATGCCCAATGTGCAATGATGTCCATCGCATAGCATAACATAACATAACATAACTGCTTATTTTGAGAAGCACTGGTTGAACCATTTCGTGAAGAAATATGTTTGAATCAAGAACAAATAAGAAAACAAAAATATGTCAGTTGAAATAATCTAACACTTGCTGTGTTGGTAACAAACACTTGAGTAATCTTCTAATGGCTACTTCATTCTTGCAGTCACAATACATAATACAGACACAAAGAGTTCTGGAATGTTCACAAGGACAACTACTAACACCATTAGATGCATCTCATTAAAATGTGAACGACAAGAAAATATACAATGAATTACACACAGACACGCACACAGACACAAACACACACACGCACACACACACCCAAGAAGATAATTGAACTGCCACGAGGTAATTTTGTTTTCTTCTTAAGTGAGAATTTAACGTTCACAATTTGTCAGGAAATGGAAATTGAAAAAACATAATCATTTATGCGAAGTGCAAACATAAGACGAAAGCAGAGTCAATAGGCTTAGGACATACTATGTTAACGGTGCAGTCACGGGGTATAGGAAATATCATGTTAACAGCGGAGTCACAGCGTATAGGAAACATGTTAACAGTGGAGTCACAGTGTATAGGAAACATGTTAACAGTGAAGTCACGGAGCATACGAACTATCATGTTAACAACATCTGCACACTTTCAAATGTTATAAGAACTATATTAAGGCTGACAGAAACTCCTCCTTCTTCTTCGAAGGCTCCATATCAAACACTTTTTAACCACTCTGTGTGATTTGTATGTATTCTAAGTCTAAGCACGATTGTACGTTGTGCCAGTTATGCGCCTACAAGTAGGTCAGCACATCCGATTTCTGCGATGTTTTTTATTTACTAGGGTAGCTTCCATAGGTCCTACATCAGTCGCTTCTTACGACATGCCGTATAGGTCGCAAGGGTACTATTCGTTGCTCCCCTTGCAGATCCCATCAACACATGGATGGAAGTTAGATCAAGCTTGCAGATGTCAATTTTATTTATTGTTAATAATGCTTATTCTGTATTTCTTCTTTTTGTCCTTCTCTGCTTTTTTTGCCGTTGGTCTTCGCATGTTTAACTGATGATCTGTTTCTGATATAGTACACGCTCGGTAGCTTGATATGCTGTGGTATTGTGGAGTTTTAAGATTTCTGTAACTCCATCAATCCATCTTTTCTTTGGTCTGCCACTTCCTCTTGATGATTCTATTTTCAGGTTGTACGGTCTGGTACAGGCAACTGGTGCATTCTGGTTCATTCTGACCAAGTGGCTAAACCATTTGAATCTCTGTTTCTTTCAGTGAATCTAATCGCAGATATTATTCCAACTGTTCTTTTAATCTCTTAATGATATTTGCTGCCAACATAATTCGCCCGTAGTGTTGCCGAGGCTCGAAAGGGAGCAAAGAATAGCAACACTGTGACCTATAAGGCATGTCGTAAGAGGCGACTGACGTAAGGGACTAGAGAAGCTACCCTAGTAAATAAAAATAGTCGCAGAAATCGGATATGCTGGCCTGCTTGTAGGCGCATAACTGGCATAACGTAAAAATCGCTCTTAGGCTCAGATCACATAGAAATCACAAAGAGTGGTTTAATAAGTGGTCGATATGGAGCGTTCAAAGAAGAAGCCAACATAAGTATTATCAAACAAGTAAATTAATGAACATGAAAATAAACAATATATTTATTACAATGTAAAAAATAATGTACATCATAGTAACAACATTAGTAGAAACAAATGGGAAATATTGACACAAATCAGCTGGTAAAAAAGTAAACATTACTAAAATATTTTGTAAAAGATTTGAAACAAATTACAGTCAACTAGAGATATTAGTTACAGGCATTGCTTTGGAACCCGCATTGAAAGAGGAGTAGGGAAGACCTAGACAGACCTGGAGAAGAGAGCTGGAGGCTAATATTAAAAGGATAGGTAAAATATGGACAAAATTGGAAGGGATGGCAGGAAAGAGAGGAAAAGCTGGAAGAAGTTTGTTGAAGACCTGTGCTCCGTTGGGAGTTGAAAGATAAAGAAAAGACATCAATGGGGGCGGGACACTTCAATGTGACCATGCATCATAATTAGTTATTGGTTACTGAACCGACGTTATTAAGCTCCAACAGATGTCGAAGGGAATGTATACTGATGGTTTCATACACTACAATACTTTCAGACAACATGATATTCATCATCATCTTTCTATGTCATTTATAGCATGTATTACCATTATCTAATAGTTTGTCCAATTCAGAACGTTACCACCCTATCAGTCCTTTATAATTGTTCTCTTTCATATGCCAGATGTCCCGTCTATGGCCAGATGTCCCGTCTATGCTGCCGTCAAGCTCAAATCATCAATTACATCCTGAATCCATCTTTTTCGTTGTCTTCTACTACTTTTCAGCATTATTATGAGAAGGGTACGAAACAAAATAAGACCAGAAGTTAAGGAAGAACAATGTGGCTTTGTTGAACGCAGAGGAACAAACAACGCAATATATACAATAAGAACAATAATGGAAAGATCAATAGAAATGAAGTTGGACTTATACCTATGTTTCATAGACTACGCAAAAGCTTTCGATAAAGTAAAACATGGAGAAATAATCAGCATGTTAGAAAGTATAAATATTGATGGTAAAGATCTTAGACTGATCAAGAATTTGTACTGGCAACAAACCGCAGCCATTAGACTAGAGAGTAAGATTGGAATCTATCAGGCGATACAGTTAGGAGTACGACAAGGGTGCGTACTCACCAGACCTATTCAACTTATATAGCGAAAACATTATGAGATCTATAGAAGAAAAGACAGGAATAGCAGTCGGTGGACAAAACATAAACAACCTAAGATACGCTGATGACACAATTCTCATGGCTACAAATGAACACGATCTGCAAGACTTGATAGACATACTAGTGAGAGAAAGTGAAAAGAAAGGATTAAGCATGAATATAAAGAAAACAGAGGTTATGGTTGTCTCCAAGAAACAAGAAACACCAACATGCAATATCAAAATAAATAACACAACACTGAAACAAGTCCATCGATTCAAGTATCTAGGAACATTCTTAACACCAGATGGAAGATGTACAACAGAGATTAGGAGTAGAATAGCTCAAACGAAAGCAGCTTTATGAAAATGAAGAACACACTATGCGTGAACTCACTACCAATGACACTGCGAAAACGAATACTCCAATGCTATATTGAACCAATTCTGATGTATGGCAGCGAATCATGGACACTGAACAAACAATCAATACGATCATTGGAAGCCACAGAGATGTGGTTTTACAGAAGAATGTTGAGAATTCCATGGACAGCAAAGAAAACAAACGTTGAGGTTTTAAATCAGGTCTGCACACAAAGAAACCTTATCAAAAGAATAAGAATCCGACAATCAAGGTTCTTCGGGCATATAATGCGAAGAGAAGGTTTAGAACATTTGGTGACTACAGGTAAAATTCAGGGAAGGAGAGATCGTGGAAGACAGAGGGAGAAGATGTTAGATGGCCTGACATCATGGTTCGACAAAATATCGACGTCAGAACTGATTACATGCACCAAGCAAAGAGAGTTGTGGAGAGACATGATCGCCTACGCCGGCAGGCATGGCACTTGATTGATTGATTGATATATATATATATATATATCCATTAATATATCCATTAATATATCCATTAATATATCCATTAATATATCCATCCATTTGGGGATCTTGTAGCTACGCCTCTGTCTTGCCTTCCGAAGGTCGTGGGTTCAAATCCGGGCAACGCCCTTCTGTTCACGAGTGCATTTTTTCCAGAGAACCCTAATATTGTTGCCGGAACTACGGAGTTCATGCATTGTGCAATACTCTCGACAGGTGGCGTGCCATTTCTGCGGTGAGGGACCAAGTCATATGGGATAAAACCCGGTGCAATGAAGTTAATTCTTCGGCTCTATACCCTTTAGATATACATTAATAAGAAAACGATTTCTTTTTTTTCTTTCCGATCCAGAAGCACTTGAGCTTTTTAGCTCTTCGGTGCCATGGACATCGTGACCCTTCAGTTCGGTGCCACGAACACCGTAAATGTGGAGAGCCTGTGGCTTTTCTGCCTGCCCGCGGAATTGAACCCGCACTCACAGAGAACTTATCACTCGTCGTCCAACGCGCTACGAACACGCTGAGCAAGCGGGCGAAAAAACGATTCCTTAAAAACTGTATCCTATCGTTCTATTCTCCCCTTCCAGCATATAGTTTTCACGGTAGAGAAGCTTTTAGCAATGTACTTCAATAATGCACTCTGTGACTAAGTGGTTCAGTCTTAGCCTTGGTTGCGTTGAAAGTTCGTAGGTTTGAATACAAGTTCGTAGGCTTGAATACAAGTTTGTAGGCTTGAATACAAGTTCGTAGGCTTGAATACAAGTTCGTAGGCTTGAATACAAGTTCGTAGGCTTGAATACAAGTTCGCAGGCTTAAATACAACTTCGTAAACTTGAATACGGAGTTATGTTTCCGATTGCATAGGTCGGCTATGTTCCGAAGCTCCTAGGATTGTTGCCGGAGCTACAAAGTACGTGCTTTGTGCTATACTCTGGGCCTGTGGTGTGCCACTTTTGGGGAGAAGGACCGAGCCATATGGGGAAATTTCGGTGCTATGAAGACAACCCTTTGTTTTTAGAGCTTTCAGACTTTTTTAGTAATAACCTCAAACTATTACTTTTTTAGTAATAATCTCAAACTATTACTTTTTAGTAATAACCTCAAACTATTACTTTTTAGTAATTACCTCAAACTATTACTTTTTTTAGTAATAACCTCAAACTATTACTTTTTTAAGTAATAACCTCAAACTATTACTTTTTTTGTAATAATCTCAAACTATTACTTTTTTAGTAATGACCTCAAACTATTACTTTTTTAGTAATAACCTCAAACTATTACTTTTTTTTAGTAATAACCTCAAACTATTACTTTTTAGATATTCAACGTTTGCCGAGCTACTGAGTTAGTGCTTGAGCAACGCTGTGAGCTATGAGTGTTATATGGAATGCCTTTTGTTGTGTCAACCGTGCGTTTGTTGTGTGTATTCAGAAAATGGCGGACAGTGGTTATGACGAACAAGCTCAATCTGCCGTATGCAGTTATATTGCGAGTGCAGAAAGCTGGATTTTGTCATGATTCATGTTCCCTTTGACAAGAATTGCAATTCAAGTAATGAACAGTTTTGTGTTACTACATTAGCGACGGCCATATGCATTTTATGCGGTGCATGTTGTTTTTTGTGGCGGTACGTGGCTGTTTCATTCTGGAATTAGTTCACACAGGAAACATTTCACAGTTGTTAGCATTTCGTGTGATTTTCATTGGCACAGGAACGGAGCAATTATGGGGTGACCCGTTGCAATTAAGTCAATCCTTCGGCTTTAAAACCTTTAAACCTTTATGTCCATAGTGCTATGATGATAATCTTCATATAACTGTCATGCTCATTGTAAATTAAACCGTTGGATAGTTTGTTATAAAAATATAAAAACAATAAAGCAACTTGAGAAGAGATTGCTACCCTCATACAGACACACCCTCTGACATATAAACACACACACACAGAGACACGCACCCTCTAATACATACACACACCCTCTAACATACGCACACGCATCCTCTAACTTACACATACACACGTACAACACTGATGTAGTCTATCAACTAAAACATGGTTCTCACAATCATACACTGAAATATTCCATCAACCCATCAAGCTGGATTAGTAAATCAAATGATCAAGTTCCTTCAATCATACAGTCAATGTTGTACTCATTCAAACGATCAGCTACCTCAATCCCTCAATCATACAGCTGAAGTACTCCATCAGTCCATCAACTTCCCTCAATCATACAGCTAACGGATTACATCAGTCCATCAACTTCCCACAATCATACAGCTGACCTATTCCATCAGTCCATCAACTTCCCTCAATCATACAGCTGAAGTACTCCATCAGTCCATCAATCTCCATCACTCATACATCTAATATGTACTGTAACAAGTGGTCCAAGTTGTCTCCACGTTTGGCTGATGTTTCCAGAAAGAACATATCGTTTTGTAGAGCTAGTACCTCACCTGCCTGCAAGAAGTGATAGAACACAGGTGTAAGCATATACAGGTGTACGTATATACAGTTGTAAGTATATACAGGTGTAAGCATATACAGGTGTACGTATATACAGGTGTAAGCATATACAGGTGTAAGCATATTGTATAAAATCAAACAGAGATAGCAAGAAAGTGATGGAAAGGTGAAACATTGCATTCTAAATCTAATAATGATGGTTGAATGAAAGTGACAAATTGGTGATAGAATGAAGCTAAACAAATGTGATAAGATAGAATGAAGCTAAACAACTGTGATAAGATAGAATGAAGCTAAGCAAAGATGATAAGATAGAGTTAAATAAAAAAAGAAAATGATACACATTTATTAGATTTTCAAATGACAAACGGTTGTGAAAGTATGGATGTTGTAATAATATAGTTAATGTTGTAGCTGGTGTTGTTGCTTATGTTGAAGTTGTTGTTAATGCTGGTGTTGTTGAAGTTGATACTGGTATTGTAGTTGAAGTTGTTGTTTATATTGTTGCTGGTGTTATAGTTGATGTTTTAGTTGGTGCTGCTGCTTGTGTTATTCCTGGCGTTGTAGTTGATTTTGTTATTCCTGGTGTTGCTGCTGGTGTTTTTGCTGGTTTTGCGGTTACTGGTGTTGTTGCTTGTGTTGTAGTTGATGTTATACGGGATGCTGTTGGTGCTGTTTATGTAGTTGGTATTGCAGCTATTGCTATTGTTGTAGTGGTGTTGCAGTTGATATTGTTACCGATGTAACAGTTAATGTTGATCTTGATGCTGTAGTTCATATAGTTGCCGATGTTGTAATTGTTGTTGCTGGGGGTGCAGCTGATGTTGGTCGGGATGTTTAAAAGCCGAAGGTTGACTTCATTGCACCGGGTGGCTCGGTTGACCCCATATGGCTCGGTTCCTCTCCGCAGAAATGGTACGTCACCTGGTATTGCACAAAGCACGAACTCCGTAGATCCGGCAACAATCCTAGGGGTCTCTGGAAAAACTGCACTCATGAACAGAAGGCCGCGGTCCGGATTCGAACCCACGACCTTCGACTCGCAAGGCAAAGACCACTCAGCCACAGAGACACCTCTGTGGCTGAGTGGTCGGGATGTGGTAATTGATATTGTTGCTGATATGACTGCTGATGTTGTAGTTGGTGTAGTTGATGTGGTTGCTGATATTGCTAACACAGAAACACAAGCTTACAGATCGATGCACCTCTCTCTTCTTCTCTTGGTCGGTTTTGTTCCCCACCAGGATGATCACACTGCCCATCAACAACATATTTCTTACAACAAACACCCAGTCTCTAGCTGCCTCAAAGCTACTCTGTGGAAGATGTATCAGAAAATATGGTCATCTTACAGCGGACAGAGAGCCGCGGTAGCGTAGTTGTTAGTGAACTCGCTTCTCAAGGCTGGTGGTCTGGGTTCAACTCCCGCAGTGCGCGTGGAATTTTTCCCGACCGCAACGGCTCTCAGGTCGACCCAGCCTCAACTGAGTACCGGACATTCTCTGGGAAAGTAAAGGCGGCCGGCGTGATGCTGACCACATCACCCATCGTGTGCCGACGGTCAATGAAAAATACAGGTCTAACACTGCATTGACCTATATACCACGAGGTATGAAAAGGTTCCTTTACTTTACTTTTACAGTGGACAACTTGTGATAATCTTACAGCGGACAACTTGTGGTAATCTTACAGCGGACAACTTGTGGTAATCTTACCTAGAACAACTTGTGGTAATCTTACAGCGGACAACTTGTGGTAATCTTACCTAGAACAACTTGTGGTAATCTTACAGCGGACAACTTGTGGTAATCTTACAGCGGACAACTTGTGGTAATCTTACAGAGAACAACTTGTGGTAATCTTACAGAAGACAACTTGTGGTAATCTTACAGAGGACAACTTGTGGTAATCTTACAGAAGACAACTTGTGGTAATCTTACAGAAGACAACTTGTGGTAATCTTACAGAAGACAACTTGTGGTAATCTTACAGCGGACAACTTGTGGTAATCTTACAGAAGACAACTTGTGGTAATCTTACAGCGGACAACTTGTGGTAATCTTACAGAAGACAACTTGTGATAATCTTACAGAAGACAACTTGTGGTAATCTTACAGAAGACAACTTGTGGTAATCTTACAGAAGACAACTTGTGGTAATCTTACAGAAGACAACTTGTGGTAATCTTACAGAAGACAACTTGTGGTAATCTTACAGAAGACAACTTGTGATAATCTTACAGAAGACAACTTGTGGTAATCTTACAGAAGACAACTTGTGGTAATCTTACAGAAGACAACTTGTGGTAATCTTACAGAAGACAACTTGTGGTAATCTTACAGAAGACAACTTGTGGTAATCTTACAGCGGACAACTTGTGGTAATCTTACAGAAGACAACTTGTGGTAATCTTACAGACGACAACTTGTGGTAATCTTACAGCGGACAACTTGTGGTAATCTTACAGCGGACAACTTGTGGTAATCTTACAGAAGACAACTTGTGGTAATCTTACAGCGGACAACTTGTGGTAATCTTACAGCGGACAACTTGTGGTAATCTTACAGCGGACAACTTGTGGTAATCTTACAGCGGACAACTTGTGGTAATCTTACAGCGGACAACTTGTGGTAATCTTACAGCGGACAACTTGTGGTAATCTTACAGAAGACAACTTGTGGTAATCTTACAGAAGACAACTTGTGGTAATCTTACAGCGGACAACTTGTGGTAATCTTACAGCGGACAACTTGTGGTAATCTTACAGAAGACAACTTGTGGTAATCTTACAGAAGACAACTTGTGATAATCTTACAGAAGACAACTTGTGGTAATCTTACAGAAGACAACTTGTGGTAATCTTACAGAAGACAACTTGTGGTAATCTTACAGAAGACAACTTGTGGTAATCTTACAGAAGACAACTTGTGGTAATCTTACAGCGGACAACTTGTGGTAATCTTACAGAAGACAACTTGTGGTAATCTTACAGCGGACAACTTGTGGTAATCTTACAGACGACAACTTGTGGTAATCTTACAGCGGACAACTTGTGGTAATCTTACAGAAGACAACTTGTGGTAATCTTACAGCGGACAACTTGTGGTAATCTTACAGCGGACAACTTGTGGTAATCTTACAGCGGACAACTTGTGGTAATCTTACAGCGGACAACTTGTGGTAATCTTACAGCGGACAACTTGTGGTAATCTTACAGACGACAACTTGTGGTAATCTTACAGAAGACAACTTGTGGTAATCTTACAGAAGACAACTTGTGGTAATCTTACAGCGGACAACTTGTGGTAATCTTACAGCGGACAACTTGTGGTAATCTTACAGCGGACAACTTGTGGTAATCTTACAGCGGACAACTTGTGGTAATCTTACAGCGGACAACTTGTGGTAATCTTACAGAAGACAACTTGTGGTAATCTTACAGAAGACAACTTGTGGTAATCTTACAGACGACAACTTGTGGTAATCTTACAGAAGACAACTTGTGGTAATCTTACAGAAGACAACTTGTGGTAATCTTACAGAAGACAACTTGTGGTAATCTTACAGAAGACAACTTGTGGTAATCTTACAGCGGACAACTTGTGGTAATCTTACAGAAGACAACTTGTGGTAATCTTACAGAAGACAACTTGTGGTAATCTTACAGCGGACAACTTGTGGTAATCTTACAGAAGACAACTTGTGGTAATCTTACAGAAGACAACTTGTGGTAATCTTACAGAAGACAACTTGTGGTAATCTTACAGCGGACAACTTGTGGTAATCTTACAGAAGACAACTTGTGGTAATCTTACAGAAGACAACTTGTGGTAATCTTACAGAAGCCAACTTGTGGTAATCTTACAGAAGACAACTTGTGGTAATCTTACAGAAGACAACTTGTGGTAATCTTACAGAAGACAACTTGTGGTAATCTTACAGAAGACAACTTGTGGTAATCTTACAGAAGACAACTTGTGGTAATCTTACAGAAGACAACTTGTGGTAATCTTACAGCGGACAACTTGAGATAATCTTACAGCGGACAACTTGTGGTAATCTTACAGCGGACAACTTGTGGTAATCTTACAGAAGACAACTTGTGGTAATCTTACAGAAGACAACTTGTGGTAATCTTACAGAAGACAACTTGTGGTAATCTTACAGAAGACAACTTGTGGTAATCTTACAGAAGACAACTTGTGGTAATCTTACAGAAGACAACTTGTGGTAATCTTACAGAAGACAACTTGTGGTAATCTTACAGCGGACAACTTGTGGTAATCTTACAGAAGACAACTTGTGGTAATCTTACAGCGGACAACTTGTGGTAATCTTACAGAAGACAACTTGTGGTAATCTTACAGCGGACAACTTGTGGTAATCTTACAGAAGACAACTTGTGGTAATCTTACAGAAGACAACTTGTGGTAATCTTACAGAAGACAACTTGTGGTAATCTTACAGAAGACAACTTGTGGTAATCTTACAGCGGACAACTTGTGGTAATCTTACAGCGGACAACTTGTGGTAATCTTACAGCGGACAACTTGTGGTAATCTTACAGCGGACAACTTGTGGTAATCTTACAGAAGACAACTTGTGGTAATCTTACAGAAGACAACTTGTGGTAATCTTACAGCGGACAACTTGTGGTAATCTTACAGAAGACAACTTGTGGTAATCTTACAGCGGACAACTTGTGGTAATCTTACAGAAGACAACTTGTGGTAATCTTACAGCGGACAACTTGTGGTAATCTTACAGCGGACAACTTGTGGTAATCTTACAGAAGACAACTTGTGGTAATCTTACAGAAGACAACTTGTGGTAATCTTACAGCGGACAACTTGAGATAATCTTACAGCGGACAACTTGTGGTAATCTTACAGCGGACAACTTGTGGTAATCTTACAGCGGACAACTTGTGGTAATCTTACAGAAGACAACTTGTGGTAATCTTACAGAAGACAACTTGTGGTAATCTTACAGAAGACAACTTGTGGTAATCTTACAGAAGACAACTTGTGGTAATCTTACAGAAGACAACTTGTGGTAATCTTACAGCGGACAACTTGTGGTAATCTTACAGAAGACAACTTGTGGTAATCTTACAGCGGACAACTTGTGGTAATCTTACAGAAGACAACTTGTGGTAATCTTACAGAAGACAACTTGTGGTAATCTTACAGAAGACAACTTGTGGTAATCTTACAGAAGACAACTTGTGGTAATCTTACAGAAGACAACTTGTGGTAATCTTACAGAAGACAACTTGTGGTAATCTTACAGCGGACAACTTGTGGTAATCTTACAGCGGACAACTTGTGGTAATCTTACAGAAGACAACTTGTGGTAATCTTACAGAGGACAACTTGTGGTAATCTTACAGAAGACAACTTGTGGTAATCTTACAGAAGACAACTTGTGGTAATCTTACAGAGGACAACTTGTGGTAATCTTACAGAAGACAACTTGTGGTAATCTTACAGCGGACAACTTGTGGTAATCTTACAGAAGACAACTTGTGGTAATCTTACAGAAGACAACTTGTGGTAATCTTACAGAAGACAACTTGTGGTAATCTTACAGCGGACAACTTGTGGTAATCTTACAGCGGACAACTTGTGGTAATCTTACAGAAGACAACTTGTGGTAATCTTACAGCGGACAACTTGTGGTAATCTTACAGAAGACAACTTGTGGTAATCTTACAGAAGACAACTTGTGGTAATCTTACAGAAGACAACTTGTGGTAATCTTACAGAAGACAACTTGTGGTAATCTTACAGAAGACAACTTGTGGTAATCTTACAGAAGACAACTTGTGGTAATCTTACAGCGGACAACTTGTGGTAATCTTACAGGGACAACTTGTGGTAATCTTACAGAAGACAACTGTGGTAATCTTACAGAGGACAACTTGTGGTAATCTTACAGAAGACAACTTGTGGTAATCTTACAGAAGACAACTTGTGGTAATCTTACAGAGGACAACTTGTGGTAATCTTACAGAAGACAACTTGTGGTAATCTTACAGCGGACAACTTGTGGTAATCTTACAGAAGACAACTTGTGGTAATCTTACAGAAGACAACTTGTGGTAATCTTACAGAAGACAACTTGTGGTAATCTTACAGCGGACAACTTGTGGTAATCTTACAGCGGACAACTTGTGGTAATCTTACAGAAGACAACTTGTGGTAATCTTACAGAGGACAACTTGTGGTAATCTTACAGAAGACAACTTGTGGTAATCTTACAGAAGACAACTTGTGGTAATCTTACAGAGGACAACTTGTGGTAATCTTACAGAAGACAACTTGTGGTAATCTTACAGAAGACAACTTGTGGTAATCTTACAGAGGACAACTTGTGGTAATCTTACAGAAGACAACTTGTGGTAATCTTACAGAAGACAACTTGTGGTAATCTTACAGAAGACAACTTGTGGTAATCTTACAGAAGACAACTTGTGGTAATCTTACAGCGGACAACTTGTGGTAATCTTACAGAAGACAACTTGTGGTAATCTTACAGCGGACAACTTGTGGTAATCTTACAGAAGACAACTTGTGGTAATCTTACAGAAGACAACTTGTGGTAATCTTACAGCGGACAACTTGTGGTAATCTTACAGCGGACAACTTGTGGTAATCTTACAGAAGACAACTTGTGGTAATCTTACAGCGGACAACTTGTGGTAATCTTACAGAAGACAACTTGTGGTAATCTTACAGCGGACAACTTGTGGTAATCTTACAGAAGACAACTTGTGGTAATCTTACAGAGGACAACTTGTGGTAATCTTACAGCGGACAACTTGTGGTAATCTTACAGAAGACAACTTGTGGTAATCTTACAGAGGACAACTTGTGGTAATCTTACAGAGGACAACTTGTGGTAATCTTACAGCGGACAACTTGTGGTAATCTTACAGAAGACAACTTGTGGTAATCTTACAGCGGACAACTTGAGATAATCTTACAGAAGACAACTTGTGGTAATCTTACAGAAGACAACTTGTGGTAATCTTACAGAGGACAACTTGTGGTAATCTTACAGAAGACAACTTGTGGTAATCTTACAGCGGACAACTTGTGGTAATCTTACAGAAGACAACTTGTGGTAATCTTACAGCGGACAACTTGTGGTAATCTTACAGAAGACAACTTGTGGTAATCTTACAGAAGACAACTTGTGGTAATCTTACAGAGGACAACTTGTGGTAATCTTACAGAAGACAACTTGTGGTAATCTTACAGAAGACAACTTGTGGTAATCTTACAGAAGACAACTTGTGGTAATCTTACAGAAGACAACTTGTGGTAATCTTACAGCGGACAACTTGTGGTAATCTTACAGCGGACAACTTGTGGTAATCTTACAGAAGACAACTTGTGGTAATCTTACAGCGGACAACTTGTGGTAATCTTACAGAAGACAACTTGTGGTAATCTTACAGCGGACAACTTGTGGTAATCTTACAGAAGACAACTTGTGGTAATCTTACAGAGGACAACTTGTGGTAATCTTACAGACGACAACTTGTGGTAATCTTACAGAAGACAACTTGTGGTAATCTTACAGAGGACAACTTGTGGTAATCTTACAGAGGACAACTTGTGGTAATCTTACAGCGGACAACTTGTGGTAATCTTACAGAAGACAACTTGTGGTAATCTTACAGCGGACAACTTGAGATAATCTTACAGAAGACAACTTGTGGTAATCTTACAGAAGACAACTTGTGTAATCTTACAGAGGACAACTTGTGGTAATCTTACAGAAGACAACTTGTGGTAATCTTACAGAGGACAACTTTGGTAATCTTACAGAAGACAACTTTGGTAATCTCTACAGAAGACAACTTGTGGTAATCTTACAGAAGACAACTTGTGGTAATCTTACAGCGGACAACTTGTGGTAATCTTACAGAAGACAACTGTGGTAATCTTACAGCGGACAACTTGGTAATCTTAAGCGACAACTTGTGGTAATCTTACAGCGGACAACTTGTGGTAATCTTACAGAAGACAACTTGTGGTAATCTTACAGAAGACAACTTGTGGTAATCTTACAGCGGACAACTTGTGGTAATCTTACAGAAGACAACTTGTGGTAATCTTACAGAAGACAACTGTGGTAATCTTACAGCGACAACTTGTGTAATCTTACAGCGGACAACTGTGGTAATCTTACAGAAGACAACTTGTGGTAATCTTACAGCGGACAACTTGTGGTAATCTTACAGAAGACAACTTGTGGTAATCTTACAGAGGACAACTTGTGGTAATCTTACAGAAGACAACTTGTGGTAATCTTACAGAGGACAACTTGTGGTAATCTTACAGAGGACAACTTGTGGTAATCTTACAGCGGACAACTTGTGGTAATCTTACAGAAGACAACTTGTGGTAATCTTACAGCGGACAACTTGAGATAATCTTACAGCGGACAACTTGTGGTAATCTTACAGCAGACAACTTGTGGTAATCTTACAGCGGACAACTTGTGGTAATCTTACAGAAGACAACTTGTGGTAATCTTACAGCGGACAGCTTGTGGTAATCTTACAGAAGACAACTTGTGGTAATCTTACAGCGGACAGCTTGGTAACTTACAGAACAACTTGTGGTAATCTTACAGAGGACAACTTGTGGTAATCTTACAGAAGACAACTTGTGAATGTAAAGTGTACAAAATTTTGGGACTTTTATTTCGAGTGATATATCTAAACAGTGGACTTTAGCTAGGGTTGCCATACGAGCTGAGAAGAGGACATGAAAAAGATGGATAGATGGTATGGCAGAATCCTGTCAAAAGCATAAATAACTGTCACCCAAGCCACTAGGGAGCGCAAGAAAAACATTTAGGAAGTTTCTGTGGCTAAATGGTTAAACCGTTGCCTTGTGAGTCGAAGGTCTATGTGGCTAAATGGTTAAACCGTTGCCTTGTGAGTCGAAGGTCGTGGGTTCGAATCCAGACCGTGCCGTTCTGTTTACGAATGCATTTTTCCAGAGATCTCTAGGATTGTTGCCGGAGTTATGGAGTTCGTGATTTGTGCAATACTCTCGGCATTTCTGCAAAGAGGCACCAATCCATGTGGGGTTGTACCCAACCCGGTGCAGCACAGTCAGTCCTCCTACTTTAGACCATTTAAGACAACAACAGAAAACCACGACACTGGGCAACAACCCGGTAACAGTGGGACGACACTGGACAACAACCCGGTAACAGTGTGACGACACTGGGCAACAACCCGGTAACAGTGTGACGACACTGGACAACAACCGGTAACAGTGTGACGACACTGGGCAACAAGCCGGTAACAATGTGACGACACAAGAAGAACAAGAGTACCAGAAAGAAACCAGGACAAGAGTAAAACCGAAGATATAAAGAGAAAAGTGGTGATCTATTAGACTCACCCTAAGCTATGCTTAACCACAGCCAACTCTAGATAACTAGGCCAGATAATTGACCGAGTATTCCTGACCTAGATCAGAAAAGGGGTCTGGAAATTACAGATGTTTGATAGAACACTGCACGCCTTTTTGCAATTTTATTCAATTCTGTGAGTTTATGGTTATTTATTGGTGAAAAATATTTATAATATTGATATTCCTTATTGTTAAACTTAACTTGTTGCATAATATAACTTCGAGTTAGCATTTTGTGTTGATTTTAAATGAATTCGTCTATTTACACCAATAGTGGAATGCGAGGTCACGTGGTGTAGTTGGGGTCTGATTTCCCACAATTCTAACTTGAGCCCGTAGGCCCATACGTTTATAGTTGACTCTGGCTTAACACAACCAAATATGCACTTGACTGGAGCCTACAGTGGAAGAGTAAAGTGAGGAGATAACAAAAATACATTGCAAATAACTGCATGAAAATAGGTCAAAATGATCAAAGCCTAGTTATCAAAATTGAAGAGATTGTCCAGAATAGAAGTCAGTAAAGAGACATAGTCACAGCTGTATGTATGCATTTGAAACAAGAACATGACAGTCAATAAGAAGCTAAGAAGCCGAAACAACAGCACTTAAAGTTGCTTGACAACACTTGAAGATAATATTTGATATTTTCCCCATCAAATGCCCAAACTAATATTTAAAGTTACTCGATGTCTGTCCTTCATAGATCTCTGAACTCAATGTATGTGAGATCGAGTTTCTAGTCACATCGGCGATAGTTTAAGAAAGAAAGTTTACACGCACAAAAAGAAGGAACTTAGATATGAAAACATGATTATGAAGTGAACAAGTCGCCCGAATGGTTACCGGGGCCCAAATTTGGGGTGTAAAGAGTAAAACCACTGTTACCTGCCACGCATGTCGTAAGAGGCGACTAAAGAGGTTTGGCTGAAATCAGATGCCCATGTCCTAAACCTGTAGAAGTCTATGCGTTTAGGGTCTACCAAACCAATGTGCAACGTATACACGTTCTTGGCAAAGATCAAACATATCACAAAGAGTGATTAAAATTAGTCGTAAAGAACGAACACAAAGAAGACGAAGTGAACAAATAACGAATTATTCGATATCATAGTCAAACTCACGTGATCTGTGATGTCATAAACTATGAGGACGAATCTAGAAAGACTGGCCATGATAGAGTCCACTCTGTCCTTGATATTAGTTGCTATATCTTGGTCAATGATGACATCGTTCGTATCCAGAAAACGAAAGACAACTTTGGGGTCGCATATATCATCTGGTGTGAGAACCTCTATCTCTGATCTCTCCACTGAAAAATAAAATGGAGACCAGATTTATGACGTAATTAAAAGAACAAACAATACAAAATGGTGCAGCCTAAACTTCTGATTGGTTAGTTTAGTCGTCGAATCATCACTAACTGCACATCAAACCAATTAGTGCATAAGCGCTTCCATCACCTCCTCAGTATGTCTCTCAGAATGTGGCAACTACCACCAGTTCTTTGTTGGTTTACTATTTTTCTTTTGCTACAAGTATACTTCTCTTGTCTAGTTACGCCATGTTTGACTTGGTATTCTTGCAGTTAAACAGGTGCAAACTATGGAAGATCCTTGAAGAATATGGCATCCAGTGATAACTATTAGGTAATATCATGGCCTTATATCAAGATAGCCAGAGTACAGTAAAAACAACAGAAGGAATGACCGACTGGTTCTCCATTACATCAGGTGTCAGACAAGGTTGTGTCCTCTCACCACTACTCTTTATTGCATATATGGATAAAATAACTCAAGAGTCAAATTCAGATAATGATGAAATAAATGAACTGCTTTTGCAGATGATCAGTGCCTGATACATCAAAATGAACAAGATCTACAACATCATATTGACACCTTGAACAAAAATTGTATAAAACATGACATGAAAATCAACAACACTAAAACAGAAATAATGAATATGGGAAGAAAACATAATAATCTAGACATCCATGTCAATGGCACTAAAATAAACCAAGTGAAAGAATTCAAATACTTAGGAAGCAAATTCACAGAAGACGGAAAACTGGATAGAGCGATAGAGGCTAGAGTTCAAAAGCAAATGCTGTAACCTACCAGCTAGCCCCATTGTTAAGGCACCCAAAAACTTCACAGGCAGCTAAGCAACGGATGGTCAACAGCATTTGTATACCTACTTTGTGTTACCAGAGCCAAACATGGACAATGAGCAAAGCGCAGTCACAAAAATAACTACATGTGAAATGCGCTCCTGAGAAAAGTTACCAACAACACAAGAAAAGACAGAATCACTAACATCAGCATAAGAAAGAAAGTTGACACAAAACCGTGCTTGAATTACATAGAGAAACAAAGAATGAAGTGCTTTGACCACTTAATAAGAATGCATTCAAACTCCACAGTACACAGAGTCTTCTACAACAGAACATCGGGAAAGAAGGCAAGAGGAAGACCACGAAAAAGATGGTTAGATGGCATAGCAGAATCCTGTCTAAGAGCTAAAATAGCAATCACCCAAGCCACCAGAACAGCGCAAGACAAAAACAGAAAACCACGACACTGGGCAACAACCCGGTAGCAGTGTGACGACAAAAGAAGAAGAAGAAGATTCTTGCAGTCTGGTTAGGGTTGGAGATTCACTACTATTACTTGAATCATTTACACATCCTCGTGGGATTTTTTCTCGATCACCCTTAGACTGGTGTAACAGATTTCCCCATAAACCTCATTCATGATCTGATTCATGCAGCCTTAGCATGGGTAGGTTTCGTCACATCTTTAGTGCCATTTAGAGCTCTGATGCTTATCCTTCGGCGATGTTGAAATGTTTAAGGTTTTAAAGCCGAAGAATTCACTTCATTGCACCGAGTTTTACTCAATATGGCTCGGTCCCTCTCCGCAGAAATGGCACACCACCTGCCGAGAGTATTGCACAAAGCACGAACTCCGTAGCTCCAGCAACAATCCTAGGGTCTCTGGAAAAACTGCACTCGTGAACAGAACGGCATGGTCCGGATTCGAACCCACGACCTTCGACTTACAAGACAAAAGGCTTAACCACTTAGCCACAGAGACCGGCGTGTGTGTGATGTGACTTCGGAGATGTGTCCGGTTTTAACCAGCGTTTACTGAATTCGCTCTCCGTCAGCCTTTGGCTGTCCCAGCCGACCTGCAAGACAGCAGGTTTTAGGGAATTTATAATATTAGCCTGGTCCATTGCTCGCCCGCTTTCTACAACGGCCATACATGCAGATCTATCGGTGAGTTCAC
This sequence comes from Arion vulgaris, assembly GCA_020796225.1. Taxonomy (NCBI): domain Eukaryota; kingdom Metazoa; phylum Mollusca; class Gastropoda; order Stylommatophora; family Arionidae; genus Arion; species Arion vulgaris. The sequence continues at coordinate 30,649,449 of CM036758.1, read as the reverse complement.
TTCCCTTTACACATGCATGCCCTAACGCAAAAATGAAATTGATTTTTGTCAGTCTAGACCTCCTCATCGACTTAGATTCTCTAGAATCTCTCTAGCCACTTCCACTTGTTCTGTAGCAGGCTAACACTTCCACTTGTTCTGTAGCAGGCTAACACTTTCACTTGTTCTGTAGCAGGCTAACACTTTCACTTGTTCTGTAGCAGGCTAACACTTTCACTTGTTCTGTAGCAGGCTAACACTTCCACTTGTTCAAATATGGATAGCATGATTGGAAAATGATTGTCAAATCTGGCTAAATTGTGCCTACATCACACACGTGTTTCTCTCTTACACTTACATGAATACACACTTCAAACTCACATACTCAACTTACACACAAACACACCAAATAATAGCCGTCTATCGCAAGCGATGATGACCACAGACTCAGACGTGTGCTGTTGCACTTCGTTGGTGTGTGCGGAGGTGACGGTATACTTGAACGCAGTCGCCTACCACAGGTGGGGCATACATAATCAAGGTTAGACATATGAGTGTTGCGTGTTCTGCCTTTTCGCGTAGCTCGTTTACTCTGCGCCTTAACGGTATGACGATTCTCAACTACGCTTCTTCCAATGCTTCATATCGACCACTTGTTAAACCACTCTCTGTGATTTGTATGTGATCTGAGCCTAACAGCGATTGTACGTTGTACCATTTATGAACCTATAAGTAGGCCAGCACATCCGATTTCTGCGATGCTTTTTATTTACTGGGTAGCTTCCCTAGATCCCTATCTCAGTCGCCTCCTACGACGTGCCTTGTAGGTTGCAATGTTACTATTCTTTGCTTTCCATGCGCGTCCAGGGATTGAGCACACATGCACATGTGTTCCATTTTATTCCATGCCTGCCTTTTCGGATTGACTTTCGTTCCTGATCTGTACACACTACCATGCGCAACCAATCGATGCAGTTTCTGTACTTACCGCCAAATGTTGGACTGTACTTGGATGTGAATTTCAATTTCCTAAAGTGGCGTGTGATTGACGTTTTGCCGACCTTGGCTCTCAATAACCGTCACGGGAATAATTGGGGGCGGGCGGCCAAGAGGTCCGATACACCAAGACTTACTGAAACATACAGAAAGTGTATTAGAGAGGATATGGGGTAGGCAGGGAGAGAGAGAGAGAGAGAGAGAGAGAGAGAGAGAGAGAGAGAGAGAGAGAGACAGAAGGAGAGAGAGAGAGAATAGAGAAATATTTGAAGGAAGTATATTAAAGGGGAGCAGAGGTTAGAGAGAGGCCAGAGTGATGAAAATGGGCAGAGGTAGGAGGGGAGAGGGTGGAGGAAAATGAGATAAAGAAAGGGGAGAGAGTAACAGATGTAAGATAGAGAGCGGAGAAAGAGGAGACGCAGAGAATTGGTATAAAGATGAGAGACGGAGTAAGAGAAGAGGCAGAGAAAGAGGAGAGGCAGAAAAAGAGGACTAAGAGTCCGAATAAGGGAAAGCAGAATCAACGATAAGGAAAATATGAAGAGGTAAGAGATTGGCAGGTAAAGGGAAAGGCGCACAGAGCAGCAGTAGGGGCATATAAAAAAGGAAGACATAGGAAAGAAAGAAACAAACAAAAGCAGAACACCAAGAAGGAAGAGTGGAATCGCGGAAAACACTTACAAGAGACGTAATCAAGACAGAAAAAGGAAATGTAGAGAGAAAAAATGATAGAATGCGAGGGAAGACAGATAAAACTGAACAAATTAAATAACAGACTGAAAGATATTGCTAGAAGGTACACTAGACAGACTACCTCGTACATTAGACAGACTACCTCTACATTAGACAGACTACCTCTACATTAGACAGACTACCTCATACATTAGACTACCACATACATTAGACAGACTACTTCATACATTGGACTACCACATACATTAGACAGACTACTTCATACATTAGACTACCACATACATTAGACAGACTACCTCATATATTAGACTACCACATACTACTTCATACATTAGGCAGACTATCTCATACATTAGACAGACTACCTCATACATTAGACTACCACATACATCAGACAGACTACTTCATACATTAGACAGACTACCTTATACATTAGACAGACTACCACATACATTAGACAGACTACTTCATACATCAGACTGACTACCACATACATTAGACAGACTACCTCATACATTAGACAGGCTACCTCTTACATTAGACAGACTACCAGACATTAGACTACCACATACATTAGACAGACTACCAGATTCTCAACGGTGAAGATTCACAGACTGATACAAGAGAACAAGACAGAAAATAATTAATCAAAGTCTCACGGTTTTGGCTTGTGACTAAACACTATGAACCCAGGATGTTCAGCTGGGTCCAGCCCCTTCAATTCAGTATTTTCAGTTTGGGTGAGTAGCTTCAATCCAAGATGTTCAGTTTGGGTGAGCATTCTGATTTTGGTACTTTTTCCTACAGAATTCAAACACAAGAAATGTATATCTGGTATATGGATTATAATCTGTTTTAGACGAACTTATAAAGTTCTAATCAGGGCAAACTATTGGAGGATGATATATTACATTTCTCGCAGATACTCACAAGTACCTGTTATATTTTATATATCTTGAATCTCTTACAGATACTCGCAAGTAACTGTTATTTTTGTATATCTTGAATCTCTTACAGATGCCCACAAGTAAATATCTTACATATCTTACAGATACTCACAAGTAACGTATATTTTCAATGCCTGAAATGTCCATTGACTCTCGTCTAACTTATGACACTGTATGGCTTGAGTCTAGTCCAATAATGTCTTCCTTCTTATTTATGTCATAATTAGTTGACCAAGCTTCCCGTTTGTTGGGTCAACATGATCTCTGTTTTTCGATTGGTCTGACCAAGAAAGGGAACCTTGACGTTATATAGGTCAAAGTCTGGTCAGCCTTCACTCATGTCCAGTCGTAATTGTGATTTGAGCAGATTTGTGAATGAACTGTTGGATCACTAGTGACCCAGTCTGTGACTGCAAGTGATAAGCCAGGTTTGTTAGTGCGATAATAGTTCAAGGTTAACTGCTCAGTTCTCTAGGGCTCAGTTTATTATTTTTTAAAGGGGAGGGCTTGTTTTCAAAATTATGTTACTCCTTCTTCGTACACTCCGTATCGACCACTTGTTAACCACTCTTTGTAATTTGTGTATGATCTGAGTATATCTCTCTCTCTCTCTCTCTCGCCGTTTTTATCATTTTATTGTGATATATAAAATGCCAAACATCAGAATGTTATGTACGTACACAAGCCTTCAGTGCCTTTTGGAGCTCAATTGCTTATCCTTGGGTGGTGTGTTCGATTTCAACTAGCGTTTGTGTACGCTCCGCTCTCCGCTAGTCTTTGGCTGTCCCCAGCCAAAACCCACAAGGCAGCGGGTTGCAATTTTCTTTTAGGGCAGCGACCCTAAGACGGCCTGCCCTCCCGAGCTTATGAGTCCATCAAAACCGGTAGATCTGAGTCTAAAGCGTTTGGGACGCTGTACCAGCTATGCGCACATCCGATTTCTGCGACCATTTTTATTTATTAGGTAGCTTCCTATGCCCATACCTCAGTCACCTCTTACGACATACCTTGTAGGTGGCAGTCTTACTATTCTTTGCTCCCCTTGAGAGCCCCGACAACACACGGGCGACTGGGTTACTGATATGATTGATAGGACCATCATCATTGCACTTCGGTGAGTAACCATGTGTGCTCCAATCTCTTACATACACATAAAGATAAAAGTGACAGTGCATGAACTCCGAAGCACTAGAAAGAATCCCCCATGTAATTTAGAAGGTGAGAATATGTTGTAGATGCTTTATTTTTAATTTTTCCCGGGCAGCGGCTTTCCAGACTGCTCCTCTCGATTTTGAACAGCCAATTGCTTTTTTACGTGTTTAACTTGAATATGGGACCTACGTTTTATGGTCCATCTCAGACAGGACTAGGAACTTGATCTCACCTACACTGAGATCAAGGATCTCTGACAAAAACACCGAGTACCTTTAGAACGATAGACGAGCATCTAACTTCTACACCACAGAGATACGTATTATGTTAGTCTAATCTAGCTAGTGACTTAGGGGATAGTGACTCGGTCTATTAAACTCGACGTTCTGAGTTCGAATCACGCTGCGGATAGATTGGTTGCAAATTGTTTCGAGTGGATTTTTACAAAAGGACGATGGCGCCACCCCTTCAGAAAGCAATGGCAAACTACAGAACGTAATAATGCCTAGAAAAATCACAAACAGCGTTAAAAAGATGGAGTTGATTAGCAAAGTCCTGTAAAGGATATGCAATTAACTGTTAATCTAGTTAGAGGGGACGGATTAGCGTAATGCATAAACGTTTACCTATCTACTCGGTCACAAGAGAGGTGTGGGTTTATTCAACGAGAAAAGAAATTGGCATGTGAGAAAATAAATTGGCATGTGAGAAAAGAAATTGGCCCTCCTGCTTCACTTCATATTTCGTGTCCCTAGCTTGTAGGAGGTGCGTCCTACCACCTGCATACTAGGGTCGAGAAATGTGAAGGGACGTCATACCCTAACGTGTGTAAAGGCTAACGCAAATTATATTTATTGAACTTAGCTAGCACTCCGTAGAAGACCATTAATGAGAGCACAGACAGTAATAATAACCGTCCATCGCAAGCGATGATGACAACAGTCTAAGCCGTGTGCTGCTGTACTCTTTGGTGTGTGCGGAGGTGACTGTAGAGTCCAATCCTAGAACACAATACCCTAACACAGGTGGGGCATACGTGATCAAGGTTAGACATGTGCGTGTTGTGTGTTCTGTCTTTTCGCGCAGCTGTTTTCTCTGTGCCTCAACAATACGATGATTCTCAGCTATTCGGATCCCTCTTGTGTTGTTACAGCGCCACGTTTGGCGATCTTGAGCAAGGGATTCCCAGCACGTGGTGTCTATATCGAAGCATTTCAGAGACACTTTAATGGTGTCTTTAAGGCGATTTTTTCTGTCCACCAGCTGAACGGTCTGCCCCCTTCAAGTTCGCCATACATCAACTGTTTTGGGATGCGTTTATCAGACATCCGAACAACGTGATCGGCCAAATTCACTTGGGCCTTCTACAGCAGCGTGTTGACGCTTGAGACCTTTGCTCTCTCTTGTGAGGACTTCGCTATCTGGAATTTTGTCCTGCCAACTTATTTTTAGTATTCTGCGTAGACAGCTTGTGTAAAAGTGGTTTAGTTTTTTGCGTGTCTGTTATACACTATCCATGTCTCGCTTGCGTACAGCAGCGTGGTTAGCACTATGGCCTGGTAAACTTTCAGCTTTGTGGTTACGCTTATCCCCTTCCGCTCCCACACAGTGACACGTAGCCTTCCAAACGCAGCACTGGCTTTGGATATTCTATTGTTGACCTCAGAGTCTATGTTTGCCGATCTGGATGGATGCTGCCGAGATAGGCAAAGTTGTCCGCTGGCAGGAGACGCTGGTGTTGATGGCTGGATCGAAGTACTTCTCTCTAAGGGCGGGCTGGAACTTGACCTCCGTTTTCTTGGTGTTAATGGTAAGGCCAAACATATCACAGGCCATTGAGAACTTGTCCAAGTCTGCATAGTATAGTACATTGAGCCTAGCAAGCACTCCGTAGAATACAATTAATGAGAGCACAGACAGACAGTCACCATTATGATATCTGAGTAAACGAAAACAAGGATAAAAATGGCATACAAGAACAAATGGGCGAGAGATTTCACTGGTCAAGAAAAAAGATGATGCTAACTACCAACTCAACAGTGAAGAATATGAAATATGAAAGAGATGGGCTAGACACGTAGCTGCATGCCTGATAAACGCATCACAAAACAGTTGGTGTATGGCGAGCTTGAAAGGGGCAGACGTTCAGTTGGTGGGCAGGAAAAAAATCGCTTTAAAGACACTCTTAAAGTGTAGGTAGGGAATTGTCTCGAGGATTGGACTCTATTCTCCCCCGCCCAGACCAGAAAGGTGCAGCAGTACACGTCTGATTCTGTTGTCCTCATTGCTTGCGATGGAAGGCAATTATTAGGGAAGAACCGGTTGTCATCATCCGGCTACTTTCTAGGCTGAGGTACCATATGTTTGTACTAACACCTGCGATGCACGCTCTTTCTACCTAAAGACGAACCTTCTATTGGTTATATCAGAGCGTGTAGACCAACAAACTTTAAAAAATAAGAATTAACTCCTTTCGGAGTATCTAAATTATATATATTGGTGTGTCAATAATGTGCGTGATCATAAAATAGGTCACATGATTAATTCGACAATACTCATTAGTTGTCTAACAGCAAACATACACAAATAAATATTTTTAAAAACACTTACTTCTGACGATCAGATTTTCTTCTACCTCCCTTTCGGTGTGATCTTTAAATTTACTCCATATTCTCCTCATTTTCCCAGCTGTGTTTACCGTTGCTAAACGAAACATGTGGCTTGGAAAATACAAATTGGCAATTTGAATAACTTCATTAATTATCTCCCTTATCAAACTTGTGTAACTGGTAATCTCCCCTTGTCACTGATACTATAGAACAATTTATTATAAGGGACATTATCCAAATTACTTGGACAGATGGCCGTTCACATGAATAAAAAAGGAATGTTAGAATCGTTATCTTTCTGCGTCAACTTATCAGCTTCTGTGTTCCCGTCTGTTTAGTTTCTCGTTGTCTCTGACTTTCATTTCTTTCTTTTTTAAAGTATATTCTTATTTTTTAAATCTTTTAATGTTTTCTTTCTGCCTTTCTAATGTTTTCTTTCTTTCCATCTAATGTTTTCTTTCTTATTGTCTAATGTTTTCTTTTCGTCTATCTAATGTTTTCATTCTTTACTTCTGTTTTCTTTCTTCCTTTTAATGTTTCTTTCTTTACTTGTTTTCTTTCTTCCTTTCTAATATTTACTTTCTTTACTTCTGTTTTCTTTCTTCCTTTCTAATATTTACTTTACTTTGTTTTCTTCTCCTTTCTAATATTTACTTTCCTTCTGTTTTCTTCTTCCTTTTAATGTTTTCTTCTTCCTTTTAATTTTCTTTCTTCCTTTCTAATATTTACTTCTTCCTTTTAATGTTTCCTTTTCTCTTTAATGTTTTCTTTCTTCCTCTTAATGTTTTCTTTCTTTCCTTCTAATTTTACTTTCTTCCTTTCTAATATTTACTTTCTTTACTTCTGTTTTCTTTCTTCCTTTCTAATATTTACTTTCTTCCTTCCTCTAATATTTACTTTCTTCCTCTATGTTTTCTTTCTTCCTTTTAATATTTCTTTCTTACTTTATGTTTTCTTCTTCCTTTCTAATATTTACTTTCTTTTCTTCTTTTTTAATATTTACTTTCTTTACTTCTGTTTTCTTTCTTCCTTCTAATATTTACTTTCTTCCTTCTATTTTCTTTCTTCCTCTTAATGTTTACTTTCTTTATTTTTTTCTTCTCTTTAATGTTCTTCCCTTTCTAATATTTACTTTCTTCCTCTTTAATATTTACTTTCTTTAATTCTGTTTTCTTTCTTCCTTTCTAATATTTACTTTCTTTCCATCTAATGTTTTCTCTGGGAGTGTCTTTGACTTATAGGTTAAGTGCTCGCTTCTCGTTTCAAATGTAATCGGTTTATTCCCTCGGGGAGTCATCGAGATATTTTTCCAGAGATCCTAGTCCTATCGAAGAAAATGTAGGTCCCGTTTTTTGATTTGATCATGTAAAAAGTACCATTGACAGTTGACATTGACTGATATCTGATGAACATGTCCTAAACGTGTAGAAGTCTATGCGTTTAAGGGCCTACCAAACCAATGTGCAACGTATACACGTTCTTGGCAAAGATCAAACATATCACAAAGAGTGATTAAAATTGGTCGTAAAGAACTAACGCAAAGAAGGAGAAGAAGACAGTTGACAATCGAGAAGAGTAGGCTGGAAAACCGATGCCCGGGGAAAACTCATTAGAAAACCGATGCCCGGGGAAAACTCATTAGAAAATATTAAAAATAAAATTGCAACAAAATATCTTCATCATCTTCAAAATTACATGAGGGACCATCGCCGGCTCTACGGAGTTCGGCTGAGATCTTCCTGTGTATGAAATAGATCAAAGCACACATGGTTACTCACTGCATACTGAAGTGCAATGATGATAGTCCAATCAATAAATCAAACACACATTCTCTGTTTACTTTTAGAATGGTGAGAGGGCACTTTAAACGTTTACAGAGAATTTAAGTACATCATCATCAAACAGCTTGTCCTGAGCAGAACTCTGTCACCCCAACAGTCCTTCGGGATTGCTCTCTCAAAGGCCAGATCTCCCGCATCTGCATCTGTCATGCTCAAATCATCAGTTACATCCTGAATCCATCTTCTTCGTTGTCTTTCTCCTCTTTGCCACGATGCCTTCTTCCATAATGGTCTCCAGACCTTCTTGAATATTTATATGTCCAAAATACTGTTTTTCTTCTCATTCTTATTTGTAGCATCAGCCAGTTTTTTGTTTTTGGGTTAGTAGATGAAGGGCGATAAGTGTGTTTATCTCGGCATAAATGTTATATGTGAGTTATTCACCTTATTATTTCTTGTGCCGTGTGAACGATGGTAGAATCCCAATGGACATTCTATATGGTCCAACTGGTACTAAACAGCTTGGGCGCCCATTACTACGCTTCATTGACACCTGCAAGACTAACCTCACATTATGCGGCACAGACAAAGATAAGTAGAAGCACAGACCAGAGATGGGATTAGAGTAATGCATTAAGCGTTCGTCTATCTCCCGAGTGGTTACCGGGGCCCACATTTGGGGTGTCAAGAATAAAACCACTGTTACCTGCCATGCATGTCGTAAGAGGTGCCTAAGGAGGTTTGGCTGAAATCGGATGCATGTGTCCTAAACGTGTAGAGGTCTATTCGTTTAGAGGCCTACCAAACCATGTGCAACGTATACACGTTCTTGGCAAAGATCAAACATATCACAAAAAGTGATTAAAATTAATCGTAAAGAACAAACGCAAAGAAGAAGAAGCGTTCGTCTATCGGCTAGGGCAAAAGATGGTTGTAGGTTCAATTCTACACTCGACGTTCAACAAGAGAGAAAAGAAATTGATCCTCCTACCTCCTGTATTCTAGGGTCTAGAAATGTGAAATGAAGTGGCTTCATAACATTTTAAAAGTTTTTTTTTTAAACTGTCGTTACTGCCTGTAATATCGCTTTTAGGGCGGTGTGGGACAGTAGGGACATGAGTCTGCGGAATGCAATGTCTTCATGGCTAGTACAGTCATCGCGAAACTGTTCAGGTTAGGATGTTTTCTTTATGACCCTGACATAAAAAATCTTGGCTTCACCGGGGATTGAACCATCTACCGCATGGCTGCTACGCTAATCCATTCGACCAGACACACCACGGATACCATAAGGAGGAGGGACATTTTATTGTTATATTGACAAGAGATAGGCAGGCATGGCAAGCGAAGCAGTGAAGAGAAGAAGAGAAACGTCATCTCATATGAAGAGAAAAGAGAGTGCAGAGGACAGAAAGAAATATTCTTCATCTACTTCAGCAAAACCGCTGCCTTGGTAAAACTCAGTAAAATGAAAATGCAAATCGTGGAATATCCTAAAGGACGTAGCCATTAACCACAGTAAACGAGTCGTTGATTTTCTTGGCACCACTTATACGTTCAGTAGTTTGCCATTGCTTTCTGAACGGGTGACGCCATCGTCCTTTTGTTAAAATCAACGGAAACAATTTGCAAGCAAGCTGTCCGCAGCGTGATTCGAACTCAGAAAGTCGGGGTTAATAGACCGAGTCACTAACCCCTAGGCCACAGACGCAGTCAGTAAAACAGAATCAAATCAAATCTATACATATTTTCACATACTTCAAAATTATATCCGGAACCTCTCATGTGCTACAGAGCTCGTGAACTTCCGCTGAGATCTTCATGTGTAAAACAGGTATCAGAACACACATGGTTATTAACCAAAGTGCAATGATGATGGTCCTATCATTCAATCTATCCAGTGGCGGCTCGTGATCAATTTTGTTGGTGGGACCAGACAGAAATTTTCAGTAAAATCATGGTTTTGGTTATTTTAATGTATAAAATAATAAATACACGTTACATCTTATTTTTAGTGGGCCTGGCCCCACGGCCCTTAATGACGAGCCGCCACTGAATATATCAATCATTTTCATAAAATCTGCTTTCCCTTGAGCTATTCTACTCCTTCTCACTATTATACACATTTTATCTTATGTTAGGAATGTTCCCAGATACTTGAATCGATGAACTTGATTCAGTGTTGTGTTGTTTATTTCGATATTTCATTGTCATGTCTTATGTTTGGTAGAAATACCATACTCACGTGAAAAATATATTTCATTGCCACAACCACTCTCTCACTGTTAACAAAAATATGGTCTGAAGCCGAAGGGTTGACCTCATTGCACCGGGTTTTACCCCATATGCCTCAGTCCACGTCTGCAGAAATGATATGCCAACAGTATTAAACAAAGCACGAACTCCGTAGTTTCGGTAACAATCTAGGGCTGTCTAGAAAAAAGCACACTAAACAAATCGGCGCTGTCCGAATCCAAACACATGACTTTCGGAACGCAATGTTATTACGTAACTCAGGCGGGCGCTATGGCGTCCGTGTCATAGATTCAAAGCGCCCTATTTTTCCCTGTTGTCAGATTTAATCAGATTTCAAGAAAATAAACTATATTGTTTTCTTGTAACACTCACATGAACAAGAGCTTCCTGTCTTTGTAATCTTGCCTTATTTTGTAACACTCACATGAACATGAACTTTTCCCGTCTTTGTAATCTTGCTTATTTTGTAACACTCACACGAACATGAGTTTCCTGTCTTTGTAATCTTGCTTATTTTGTTAACACTCACATGAACAAGAGCTTCCTGTCTTTGTAATCTTGCTTATTTTGTTACACTCACATGAACATGAACTTCCTGTCTTTGTAATCTTGCCTTATTTTGTAACACTCACATGAACAAGAGCATCCTGTCTTTGTAATCTTGCTTATTTGTAACACTCACATGAACAAGAGCTTCCTGTCTTTGTAATCTTGCCTTATTTTGTAACACTCACATGAACAAGAGCTTCCTGTCTTTGTAATCTTGTCTTATTTTGTAACACTCACATGAACAAGAGCTTCCTGTCTTTGTAATCTTTGCTTATTTTGTAACACTCACATGAACATGAGCTTCCTGTCTTTGTAATCTTGCCTTATTTTGTAACACTCACATGAACATGAGCTTCCTGTCTTTGTAATCTTGTCTTATTTTGTAACACTCACATGAACAAGAGCTTCCTGCCTTTGTAATCTTGTCTTATTTTGTAACACTCACATGAACATGAGCTTCCTGTCTTTGTAATCTTGCCTTATTTTGTAACACTCACATGAACATGAGCTTCCTGTCTTTGTAATCTTGTCTTATTTTGTAACACTCACATGAACAAGAGCTTCCTGTCTTTGTAATCTTGTCTTATTTTGTAACACTCACATGAACAAGAGCTTCCTGTCTTTGTAATCTTGCCTTATTTTGTAACACTCACATGAACAAGAGCTTCCTGTCTTTGTAATCTTGTCTTATTTTGTAACACTCACATGAACATGAGCTTCCTGCCTTTGTAATCTTGTCTTATTTTGTAACACTCACATGAACATGAGCTTCCTGTCTTTGTAATCTTGCCTTATTTTGTAACACTCACATGAACATGAGTTTCCTGTCTTTGTAATCTTGCCTTATTTTGTAACACTCACATGAACATGAGCTTCCTGTCTTTGTAATCTTATCTTATTTTGTAACACTCACATGAACATGAGCTTCCTGTCTTTGTAATCTTATCTTATTTTGTAACACTCACATGAACATGAGTTTCCTGTCTTTGTAATCTTATCTTATTTTGTAACACTCACATGAACATGAGCTTCCTGTCTTTGTAATCTTATCTTATTTTGTAACACTCACATGAACATGAGCTTCCTGCCTTTGTAATCTTGTCTTATTTTGTAACACTCACATGAACATGAGCTTCCTGTCTTTGTAATCTTGTCTTATTTTGTAACACTCACATGAACAAGAGCTTCCTGTCTTTGTAATCTTGCCTTATTTTGTAACACTCACATGAACATGAGTTTCCTGTCTTTGTAATCTTGTCTTATTTTGTAACACTCACATGAACATGAGCTTCCTGCCTTTGTAATCTTATCTTATTTTGTAACACTCACATGAACATGAGCTTCCTGCCTTTGTAATCTTATCTTATTTTCTAATACTCACATGAACATGAGCTTCCTGCCTTTGTAATCTTATCTTATTTTGTAACACTCACATGAACATGAGTTTCTGCTTGTAATCTTATCTTATTTTGTAACACCCATAACTGACTCCTGTCTGTAATCTTATCTATTTGTAATACTCACATGAACATGAGCTTCCTGTCTTTGTAATCTTGCCTTATTTTGTAATACTCACATGAACATGAGTTTTTTGTCTTTGTAATCTTGTCTTATTTTGTAACACTCACATGAACAAGAGCTTCCTGTCTTTGTAATCTTATCTTATTTTGTAACACTCACATGAACAAGAGCTTCCTGTCTTTGTAATCTTATCTTATTTTGTTACTATTCTACTGTGTCCTAACCCCATTATTTGCTTCTTCACTGGAAAAAGTATCAGCATTTCAACTATATTAACATTACTATTGTTTTTATTCTGTGGTTTAGGGTTAGTGACTCGGTCTGTTAACCCCGACGTTCTGAGTTCGAATCACGCTGCGGACAGTTTGGTTGCAAATTGTTTGTGTTGATTTTTAACAAAAAGGAAGATGGCACCACACGTTCAGAAAGCAATCACAAACTACAGAACGTAATAATGCCTAGAAAAATCACAAACAGCGTTAAAAGCTGGGGTTGACTCGCAAAGTCCTGTAAAGGATATGCGATTAACTTTTTTAGTAGTATTGCAATCGTCGCATGGCGCCTGTGCCTCCACAACTATCAGTTAGATGCGCCTCAAAATATTAAAACGTTGGACAGCACTGGCTTAACCACAGAGACCAACACTGTTAATGATACTGATTGATTGATATGATCATCATCAGTGCACTTCGGTGAGTAACTATGTATGCTCCGATCTCTTTCTTACACAGGGAGATCTCAGCGGCAGTGCACGAACTCCGTAGCACCGACGAGGGTGTCCGATGTATTTTGAAGATGATAATGATATTTGTAGGAATTTTTATTATCTTCTAATTAATTTTTCCCAGACAGCGGCTTTTCAGCCTGCTCTTCTCGATTTTGAACCGCCAAAGGTTCTTTTATGTGTTCCGCTTGAGCACGGTTCCTACGTTTTATTATGTTTACTATAGAACTAGAAACTTGATCTCACCTACACTGAGATCAAGAATCTCTGGAAAAATATCCAGATGTCTCCACGAGGGAGCAAACCCTGCACCTTTGGCACGAGAAGCAAGTACATTACCTCTGCGTCACAGAGAAGCAAGTACATTACCTCTGCGTCACAGAGAAGCAAGTACATTACCTCTGCGTCACAGAGAAGCAAGTACATTACCTCTGCGTCACAGAGAAGCAAGTACATTACCTCTGCGTCACAGAGAAGCAAGTACATTACCTCTGCGTCACAGAGAAGCAAGTACATTACCTCTGCGTCACAGAGAAGCAAGTACATTACCTCTGCGTCACAGAGAAGCAAGTACATTACCTCTGCGTCACAGAGAAGCAAGTACATTACCTCTGCGTCACAGAGAAGCAAGTACATTACCTCTGCGTCACAGAGAAGCAAGTACATTACCTCTGCGTCACAGAGAAGCAAGTACATTACCTCTGCGTCACAGAGAAGCAAGTACATTACCTCTGCGTCACAGAGAAGCAAGTACATTACCTCTGCGTCACAGAGAAGCAAGTACATTACCTCTGCGTCACAGAGAAGCAAGTACATTACCTCTGCGTCACAGAGAAGCAAGTACATTACCTCTGCGTCACAGAGAAGCAAGTACATTACCTCTGCGTCACAGAGAAGCAAGTACATTACCTCTGCGTCACAGAGAAGCAAGTACATTACCTTTGCGTCACAGAGAAGCAAGTACATTACCTTTGCGTCACAGAGAAGCAAGTACATTACCTCTGCGTCACAGAGACCACCCTTGTAAATGATACTACAAGCACCCCCACCCCCACCCTTTCCTCCCTCCTCTCTTATCTCCGCAAAACAAAACTTCCCCCCTCCCCGTTCATAACAGATGTTCTTCCTTCCACAAAGTCTACACTAACACTAGAAGACTCAAGTTCAACTTACAATGACCACCACTCTCCAACTCCAGGCAGCAGCAGCAGCAGCAGTTCCCGATTAAATGGGCTTTTAAATTGTAATGTAACCTTCATCTGGAAAATGTAAACAGAACTAAAAGGTGCCCTGCGATAGAGCAGCTCAGGGGCGGTAGTCATTTAGGAGACGGAAGGGGGTGCAGGCCAGATGGAATACACTGAACCAGAGATGTTTGTGAGGGTGGGTGCTAGGATGGACGAGAAGAGAAGGAGGTTGTAAGAAAAGGAGGGACTCATTCGCTTAAAAGCCTGGGCCATTAATGTTTTTATTATGCTTAGAAACGGACACAATTTTCGAATATGTTGTCGAAAATGGAAAATGTTCTTTCTGAGTGTTTTTTTTTTTTTTTACTTTGCTTTTAATCTCGTAAGTTGTTTCCTTTTGTATCTGGGGGAGGACGGAGGAGGAGGAGTGCCTGAGTTCACTCCCAGTTTGTCTGACTCTAGCTTGTAGGGAGGAGACTCCCCATGGAGCATGGACTAGTTAGTTACATGGGGGTGCTTTATATAGAGTTTTTGTATTTAGATAACCCAAATGGCCCCATATTACTAAATGTTTAGGGGCATTAGTGAATTCCTAACATTTCAGTGTGGGGACAATGTGAGAGGGCAATGTGAGGAGACAATATGGAGGGCAATGTGGGAGAGGGGAAATGTGGAGACGATGTGGAGGACAATTGGGGGGACAGACAACGTGGGGAGGACAATGAAAATGTTTCTTGTTGTGAACGAACATGGTGGTGATGATAATAAATATATATTGAAATGATATTTGAACATTGTATGTTGGTTATTAAATGTGTAAGACGGAGGGAGACAACGGGTAACATACAGGGAAGGAGAGATGGTAGAGGATAGAGGAAGAAGATATTGGATGACCTAACATCGTAGTTCAACCAAAGATCGACGTCAGAACTCATTAACTGCACCAAGGAGAGAGAGAGAGAGAGAGAGAGAGAGAGAGAGAGAGTTGTGAAGAGACATGATCGCCGACGCCGGCATCATGGAACTTGATTGATTGAGATGTTGATTCGTGGTACGGGTTAGCTTAATGCGTAGGTCTTCACCTAACGACTCTGACACAATAAGGTTGTGGTTCAATCCTCAACTCCACGTTCCTCACATGAGGAAATGAATTGGACCTCCTGCACACCAGAAATATGAAATAACAGACGTTTCATTCAGGTCTGACAAGGTTAAGGGAAATTTTGATTGGTGGTGATTGCAAATGTGGTGCTGTTAGCTGTACGTATTAACTTTATGCAACCTTTGTGGATCATTGATTGATTGATAGGACTATCATCGTTGCACTTCGGTGAGTAACCATGTGTCCTCCGATATCTTTCTTACACTGGAATATCTCAGCTGCAGTGCACGAACTCCGTAGCAGCGGCGAGGGTCTCCGATGTAATTTGGAGGTGGTAAAGATAATTTGTAGGAGTTTTATTTTCAATCTTTTTCTAATGAATTTTGCACGGGCAGAGGCTTTCCAGCCTGCTCTTCTCGATTTTGAACTGCCAAGGGCTCCTTTACGTGCTCAAATTGAACACAGGATCTACATTTTATAGTCCGTCTCCGATAGGACTAGGAACTCGATCTCACCTACACAAAGATCAATGATCTCTGGAAAAATATCCAGATGGCTTCACGAGGGAGCGAACCTGGTATCTTTTGTACTCTCTCTCTCTCTCTCTGTCTCTCTCGTTCGTTCTTTTTGGCCATTTTTATCATTCTTATTGTGATATATAAACAACCTTTGCCAAGAACGTATTTTACGTCACATCTTCAGTACCATTTGGAGCTCTAGTGCGTGTCCTTCGGTGACGTGTCCGATTTCAACCAGCGTTTACTGCGTTCGCTCATCTACAGTCAACTCTAGATAACTAGGCCAGACAACTGACAAGGGATCCCTGACCTAGATCAGAAAAGGGGGCAGAGCACCTTTTTAGAACGAGAGGCAAGCACCTAGCCTGTACGCTACAGAGACCCCGTGCATCATGACGACGGTTTCGGTTGTCGCGCAGGTGTTGATAATAACCATATGATTGATTGATAATTACACTTGGATGAATAATCACAATAATTGAGGGTGTAATTAGTGTGTAATTTATCTGCAATTGGTGTGTCGTTTGGGCATAAATCACGTCGCTCTGTGTTAAAATAATAGTAGATATACTTTCACTGTAATGTCTAGCTACATCTGATTTCATAATGCTTCTTAGTTGTTCGCTCTCGCTCTCCCGATAAATATTGTAGAAATTCAATACAAACTTTTACACCTCAAATTCTTGTCCCATTAGCTAGCATAACCTACTGTTAGTGAAATTATAACTGTCAAATGACTGGCACTGCCCGAGTGGTTACCGGGGCCCAAATTTGGGGCGTAAAGAATAGAACCACTGTTACCTGCCACGCATGTCGTAAGAGACGACTAAGAAAGTTTGGCTGAAATCTGATGCATGAGTCCGATAGGAATGCTAACCCGAAACAAATGCTTGCAGAAAATGGATGCACCAGGCCGTAAGGCGCATAACATGGTGCAACGACCCTCACAATGAGGAATGGAATAACGGATTCTACGGTCGTCAATCTGCCTCGGAGATTTAGCTATGCAGAAAGAATGTCAAACCTACCATCGCGAGGGTGGCCGAAACTTACTGCGGGAAGAGGTCAGAGCAAACGGGGAAGCAGAAATCATAGGAATTATATCCTACAGAACTGCCCCCAGTATGCAGACTTGAGAAGAAATAGGTGGCCCACTAATACCAGCGTCCAAGACAAACTGTATGGCGTGGCTGACAATCTGAGGCAGACGGCTGCCTTTATTAGAGAATCCGAAATCCCAATCTAGTGAGAACGCATTTGAACAAAATATCTCTGGGATTTTCTGTTCATTTCAAGTTTCAGTTTGAATTTCTTCATTGCACTCCGGACATGTCCATAGGTGCTCCAATCTCCTTCGTAATATCTGCATCGACTGACCGTACTAGTTCGATTTTCTCTCTCTCTCTCTCGCGATCACCCTTAGACTGGTGTACCAGATTTCCCCATAAATCTAATTAATGTGGAAATCTGATTCATGCAGCCTTAGCATTAGTGGGTTTCGTCACATCTTCAGCACCATTTGGAGCTCTGGTGCTTATCCTTCAGCGATGTGTCCGGTATTAGCCAACGTTTATTGGGTTCGCTCTCCGT
Source organism: Arion vulgaris (assembly GCA_020796225.1). Classification (NCBI taxonomy): domain Eukaryota; kingdom Metazoa; phylum Mollusca; class Gastropoda; order Stylommatophora; family Arionidae; genus Arion; species Arion vulgaris. The sequence continues at coordinate 30,631,845 of CM036758.1, read as the reverse complement.
TAGCTTTGGGCTGTCCCCAGCCGACCTGAAAGGCAGCAGGTTAGATCGATTTTGATTGTTGAGCCTACTCATATACTTGTTGTACTGTTCTTTCCTGGCCACTCCAATTTTCAATAGGACTAGACGCTTGATTTAATCTAATATGTGGTCAGGGGTTGTTGAAAACGAACTCACAAGCTTCAGTGAGTAAGGCTAGTGTCTGACATCCAGGCTACAGAGACAACGCTTTATGAAAAAAATATCTAACGCTACTACATTGTGTTTTGTATTTGATTACGTTTAGATCTAACTGTTTTTTTCCCGATCCAGAAGCACTTGAGCTTTCAGCTCTCCGGCTTGCTGCCATGGACATCGTAACCCTTCGGTTCGGTGCCACGAACACCGTAAATCTAAAGAATCTGTGACTTTTATGCCAGCACGCGGAATTGAACCGCACTCACAGGGAGCTTGTCACCCGTTGTCCAACGTGCTACGAACACACTGTTCAAGCGGGCAAGGGACCTAACTGTTAACGACTTCGACAAAGTGGGCGGCTCAACTTTAAGACGCTACCAACATTGTCAGATCTAAATGGTGTCAAGACGAAAGATTTTGCACCGGGTTTTACACCATATGGATGCCCGTCTGCCCAGCGTGTTCGTAGCGCGTTGGACTACGGGTGACTATCCCTCTGTGTGTGCGGGTTCAATTCCGCGGGATGGCAGAAAAAGCCGCAGAAAAAGCCACAGATTCCCCAGATGTACGGTGTTCGTGGCACCGAACCGAAGGGTTACGATGTCCATGGCACTGAGCCGAAGAGCTGAAAAGCTCAAGTGCTTCTGGATAGGAAAAAAACAAAAAAACACCATATGGCTCGGTCTTTCTCCGCAGAAATCCTCTCCCCTTTTTCCCAGAGTATTACACAAAACACAAGCTCCATAGCTTTGGCGACAATTTTAGAGATAAAACTATCATTATTGACTGTAGTAGCGCTTTTTATCACGGTGTAGGACATGTGAGACGAGAGCCTGAGGATTTTAATAACCGCATGGCTAGTGCAGTCGCCGTGAAGCTGTTCAGGTTAGGATTTTTCATTTATGTCCACAACAGTAAAAAAAAAAGTGTTGACCTTACAGTGAAATGAACACTGGTCTCCCGCATTGGAGTCGCGCTTTAAGCGATTCGGCCAGACGCACATCTCTAGGGGATCACTTGTGAAAATACACCCGTGAACAGAACTATGTAGTCTAGATTAGAGTCCACGCGTGTATGTTGCCGGGGTTCGTAAGGGGAGCAAAGAATAGTAACACTGCAACCTACAAGGCATGTTGTAAGAGGCGACTAAGGTTGGGGCCTAGGAAAGCTACCCTAGTAAATAAAAAGCGTCTCAGAAATCGGATATTTTGGCCTACTTATAGGCGCATAACTGGCACAATGTACAATCGCTCTTAGGCTAGGATCGCATACAAATGACAAAGAGTGGTTAACAGTCGTCGATATGGACCGTTCGAGGAAGAATAACCTACGATCTTCGAAACGCAAGATCACTTAACCACAGATAACCTGGACGTGTTGCCATGTCTAAGTCCCCCCTCTTCACTATTCAAATTCATGTTAACGATTTCGCAGAAGGAGGGAAGGCATCCAATTCACACACCCCCCTTCCTCGCCCGAGTGCTTACCGGGGCCCAAATTTCGATGTAAAGAATAGAACCACTGTTACCTGCCACGAATTTCGTAAAAGGCGGCTAAGGAAGTTTGGCTGAAATCGGATGCACATGTCATAAATGTATAGAAGCCTATGTGTTTAGAGGCCTACCAAACCAATGTGCAACGTATACACGTTCTTGGCAACGATCAAACATATCAAAAGAGTGATTAAAATTGGTCGTAAAAACAAACGCAAAGAAGAACAACACCCCCTCACCCCCTCCCTCCTCATTGTGTACAACTCCTCAAAGAACAACCACCATATTCTAGGGGAAGACAAATAAACAAACGAACAAAGAAAACAACAACACTGTGTCGCTAAGTGTAAACTACAGAAGATTGAACACAACCTGCTGTTTCATTTATAACAACTTTTTTCTTCAAACGCTCCATACCGACCACTTTTTAACCACTCTTTGTGATTTGTATATAATCCGAGCCTAAGAGCGACTTACGTTGTGCCAGTTATGCACCTACAAGTAGACCAGCACATCCGATTTCTGCGACACTTTTTATTTACTAGGGTAGTTTCCATAGGCACCTTCCTCAGTCGCCTCTTACGACATGCCTTGCAGGTCGCCGTGTTACTATTCTTTGCTCGCCTTGTGAGCCCACAAAGTTCAAACCGTCTTAATTGTTCCACAACAATGTACGATCAAACCACAGCCAACTCTAGATAACTTTATAGTTGGCTCTGATCAAACTCAGGTTAGAAGGAACTCTATGGATTATGTTAGAAACAACTCTCTGTGGATTATGTTAGAAGGAAATCTCTGTGGATTATGTTAGAAGGAAATCTCTGTGGATTATGTTAGAAACAAATCTCTGTGGATTATGTTAGAAGGAAATCTCTGTGGTTTATGTTAGAAGGAAATCTCTGTGGATTATGTTAGAAACAAATCTCTATGGATTATGTTAGAAACAAATCTCTGTGGATTATGTTAGAAACAAATCTCTGTGGATTATGTTAGAAGGAAATCTCTGTGGATTATGTTAGAAGGAACTCTATTGATTATGTTAGAAACAACTCTCTATGGATTATGTTAGAAACAAATCTCTATGGATTATGTTAGAAACAAATCTCTGTGGATTATGTTAGAAACAAATCTCTATGGATTATGTTAGAAACAAATCTCTATGGATTATGTTAGAAACAAATCTCTGTGGATTATGTTAGAAACAAATCTCTATGGATTATGTTAGAAACAACTCTCTGTGGATTATGTTAGAAGGAAATCTCTGTGGATTATGTTAGAAGGAACTCTATTGATTATGTTAGAAGGAAATCTCTGTGGATTATGTTAGAAGGAAATCTCTGTGGATTATGTTAGAAGGAAATCTCTGTGGATTATGTTAGAAGGAAATCTCTGTGGATTATGTTAGAAGGAAATCTCTGTGGATTATGTTAGAAGGAACTCTCTATGGATTATGTTAGAAGGAAATCTCTATGGATTATGTTAGAAACAAATCTCTGTGGATTATGTTAGAAGGAAATCTCTGTGGATTATGTTAGAAACAAATCTCTGTGGATTATGTTAGAAGGAAATCTCTGTGGATTATGTTAGAAACAAATCTCTGTGGATTATGTTAGAAGGAAATCTCTGTGGATTATGTTAGAAGGAAATCTCTGTGGATTATGTTAGAAGGAAATCTCTGTGGATTATGTTAGAAGGAAATCTCTGTGGATTATGTTAGAAGGAAATCTCTGTGGTTTATGTTAGAAGGAAATCTCTGTGGTTTATGTTAGAAGGAAATCTCTATGGATTATGTTAGAAACAAATCTCTGTGGATTATGTTAGAAGGAAATCTCTATGGATTATGTTAGAAACAAATCTCTGTGGATTATGTTAGAAACAAATCTCTATGGATTATGTTAGAAACAAATCTCTGTGGATTATGTTAGAAGGAAATCTCTGTGGATTATGTTAGAAACAAATCTCTGTGGATTATGTTAGAAGGAAATCTCTGTGGATTATGTTAGAAACAAATCTCTGTGGATTATGTTAGAAACAAATCTCTGTGGATTATGTTAGAAACAAATCTCTGTGGATTATGTTAGAAGGAAATCTCTGTGGATATTTTAACTGTTGAGACATCTTACAAATATTCAAATTGAACATGGGGCGACAACCTTTCAATCGGACCAGAACCCAGTTGTTCAAAGATTTCCGGATGTTTGCCTTGATTTGTGAAGATATTAGCGTTAATGGACGCGATACAAGAGAATAATAGGTACTGTATTGACCAGTCCGTGGCAGCTAAGGGCAAACATTTTAACTTTGTGTTTAGTTTTGTGTGAAATGTCGTGCGTACAACGGGTAACTACACTTGTGTCAATATTTCTGCTCGACAGAATAAGGACACCAGCTTTATGTTCTGTATGGTTCATGAACAAGTCTTGTTTGTAGAGTGTGTAGTGTAGAATGTTTGTCTTTGTTCAACTTTTGTCTGTGTGATGTTCAAGTTATGTCTGTGTGTGATGTTCAGCTTATGTCTGTGTGTGATGTTCAGCTTATGTCTGTGTGTGATGTTCAGCTTATGTCTGTGTGTGATGTTCAGCTTATGTCTTTGTGTGATGTTCAACTTATGTCTGTGTGTGATGTTCAAGTTATGTCTTTGTGTGATGTTCAGCTTATGTCTTTGTGTGATGCCTGTGTGTGATGTTCAAGTTATGTCTTTGTGTGATGTTCAGCTTATGTCTGTGTGTGATGTCTTTGTGTGATGTTCAAGTTATGTCTTTGTGTGATGTTCAGCTTATGTCTTTGTGTGATGTTCAGCTTATGTCTTTGTGTGATGTTCAGCTTATGTCTTTGTGTGATGTTCAACTTATGTCTTTGTGTGATGTTCAGCTTATGTCTTTGTGTGATGTTCAAGTTATGTCTTTGTGTGATGTTCAACTTATGTCTTTGTGTGATGTTCAGCTTATGTCTTTGTGTGATGTTCAGCTTATGTCTTTGTGTGATGTTCAGCTTATGTCTTTGTGTGATGTTCAACTTATGTCTTTGTGTGATGTTCAGCTTATGTCTTTGTGTGATGTTCAACTTATGTCTTTGTGTGATGTTCAAGTTATGTCTTTGTGTGATGTTCAGCTTATGTCTTTGTGTGATGTTCAGCTTATGTCTTTGTGTGATGTTCAACTTATGTCTTTGTGTGATGTTCAACTTATGTCTTTGTGTGATGTTCAAGTTATGTCTTTGTGTGATGTTCAACTTATGTCTTTGTGTGATGTTCAAGTTATGTCTTTGTGTGATGTTCAACTTATGTCTTTGTGTGATGTTCAAGTTATGTCTTTGTGTGATGTTCAAGTTATGTCTTTGTGTGATGTTCAACTTATGTCTTTGTGTGATGTTCAGCTTATGTTTTTGTGTGATGTTCAAGTTATGTCTGTGTGTGATGTCTTTGTGTGATGTTCACGTTATGTCTTTGTGTGATGTTCAACTTGTGTCAAATATGACTGATGTCACACATCAATGTTGTCTCGTGTGATGTAGCTTAGCTTTTGGATCTTGATGTCAGATGTTTAACTTAGAAACATAAACTTCCCCCAGATTACAATGATAAACATCATTTTATATAATCATCGCAACTATTACCAAACCATCATTGCAAATATTACCAAACCATCATCGCAACTATTACCAAACCATCATCGCAACTATTACCAAACCATCATCGCAACTATTACCAAACCATCATCGCAACTATTACCAATAATCATGTCTGCTATTGTCAACCTTTATGGCCACCATTGTCAGCAGTTATCATGGCTATTGTCAACTTACCGGTCGCCATCTAACAACCGTATAGATCCACAATACATGTTGACTTGTATTATTCCGCGGGAGAGCCATTTTTGTTTTAGGTTCATTATTCTGTTTGAGGCAGTTCCCGGCCCAGCTAATGTCGGTCCCTTTGTTGCCGGGAGTAACCACAACAAAGGTGAACCAAGCGAACATGGCCAGGTCATTAAGTGATTCATTCAAGTCGGCCATTTATTTCCTGAGTAAACCAGATGATTGCAAGTTTTAGTTGTGTGAGATTGCGCTGTCATAACCTTGACAAGTTGCAAGGTCATAGATTGAAATCAATGCGCATGTAACTTTGTCAAGCCGTGTTTGATTGGATAATGTATACTGATTGTGGATTGGTCACATCAACCAACTAAACAGGAAGTTGTTTCTTCAACGAAGACACAGTTTACTAGAGCTAACAGTTAGTGACAAATTTATGGTAGCTGTAGAGTTATCGTAGCGATAGAGTTATGGTAGCGGTAGAGTTGTGGTAGCTGTAGAGTTATGGTAGCTTTAGAGTTGTGGTAGCAAGCGATAGAGTTATGGTAGCTGTAGAGTTGTGGTAGCGAGCGATAGAGTTATGGTAGCGATAGAGTTATGGTAGCTGTAGAGTTATGGTAGTGATAGAGTTATGGTAGCGATAGAGTTGTGGTAACGACAGAGTTATGGTAGCTGTAGAGTTGGGGTAGCGAGCGATAGAGTTATGGTAGCGACAGTTATGGTAGCGACAGAGTTATGGTAGCAACAGAGTTATGATAACGACAGAGTTATGGAAGCGACAGTTACGACCAGTAACAAATTTACGTTGGTGTCTCTGACTTAACGACAGTGAGCTTAATCACAACACAAGAGTATCTGTTTCAAACTCTACGGCGGGCAGTATGGAAGCAAATTTGTTCCTGTGGATTTTTACGAACGGTAAAAATATACATTACCGTTCAGAAAGCAATGGTAAACTGCTGGACGTATAAGTGGTGTCTAGAAAATCGATGACTCATTTACTGTGGCTGATGCGCCCGTGTGGGGCTGAGGCATCAGAATAGTACCACTGCGACCTACAAGGCATGTCGTAAGAGGCGACTGATGTAGGACCTAGGAAGCTACCCTAGTAAATAACAATCATCGCAGAAATCGGATGTGTTGGCCTACTTTATGCTCAGATGATATACAATTCACACAGAGTGGTTAACAAGTGGTCGATATTGAGCGTTGGAAGAAGACTGTGCTTGATGCCAACGACATCCTGTAAAGAATATACCACAATTTTCATTTGTTAACAGATTTAGACATCCATGTCAATGGCACTAAAATAAACCAATTGAAAAAATTCAAATACTTAGGAAGCATATTCACAGAAGACGGAAAACTGGATAGAGAGATAGAGGCTAGAGTACAAAAAGCAAATGCTGTAACCTACCAGCTAGCCACATTGTTAAGACACCCACAAATTTCACAGGCAGCTAAGCAACAGATGATCAACAGCATTTTTATACCTACTTTGTGTTACCAGAGCCAAACATGGACATTGAGCAAAGCGCAGTCACAAAAATAACTACATGTGAAATGCGTTGCCTGCGAAAAGTTACCAACAACACAAGAAAAGACAGAATCACCAACATCAGCATAAGAAAGAAAGTTGGCACAAAACCGTGCTTGAATTACATAGATAAACAAAGAATGAAGTGGTTTGACCACTTAATAAGAATGCATCCAAACTCCACAGTATACAGAGTCTTCTACAACAGAACATCGGGAAAGAAGGCATAAGGAAGACCACGGAAAAGATGGTTAGATGGCGTAGCGGAATCCTGTGAACGAGCAAAGATAACAATCACACAAGCCACCAGAACAGCGCAAGACAAAAACAGAAAACCACGACACTGGGCAACAACCCGGTAGCAGTGTGACGACAACAGAAGAAGAAGAACAGATTTATGATTGGTGACATGGTTTTTTCAGGACTGTTGTCATGGGAGCCAAGTTCCGGGAGGGACAAGCAACTTGATGATGATAATGATATAATAATGGGAGTGACTGACAATGCCTGGGAAGATAGAATGAGACCAAAATAGTTCAAATATAGCGTCTGTGGAAAAATATACAAGCGGATTCTCCTCTACTATTTTAAAGACAGAACAATGAAAGCTCAAATGTAGTGAAAAGTAAAAATAAAACAATGGAACTTGGTGTCTCTCAGAGCGGAGTCGTCATTCATTTACTCTACACTCATGGGCGTATACAAACATTTTTCCTGGACGAGGCAAAGTGAATTTAAAAATATTTTTTTGAGAGCTAGCTGACTATACTCTGAAAACTACTCCCCCTTCTCTCTCTCTAAGGCGATGAGTGTTTAAAGAAATGAAGGATTGTGGTTCGAATCCTTCTTCTTTGACGTTCTCACCAGATTAGGATTTCGGATTCTCTAATAAAGGTCGCCGTCTGCCTCAGATTGTCAGCAACTCCATACAGTCTGTCTTCTGCGTTCTCACCAGATTGGGATTTCGGATTCTCTAATAAAGGTCGCCGTCTGCCTCAGATTGTCAGCAACTCCATACAGTTTGTCTTCTACGTTCTCACCAGATTGGGATTTCGGATTCTCTAATAAAGGTCGCCGTCTGCCTCAGATTGTCAGCAACTCCATACAGTTTGTCTTCTACGTTCTCACCAGATTGGATTTCGGATTCTCTAATAAGGTCGCCGTCTGCCTCAGATTGTCAGCACTCCATACAGTTTGTCTTGTCTACCAGATTGGGATTTCGTTCTCAATAAGTCGTCTGCATCAGATTGTCAGCCACTCCATACAGTTTGTCTTCTACGTTCTCACCAGATTCGGATTTCGGATTCTCTAATAAAGGCCGCCGTCTGCCTCAGATTGTCAGCCACTCCATACAGTTTGTCTTCTGCGTTCTCACCAGATTGGGATTTCGGATTCTCTAATAAAGGTCGCCGTCTGCATCAGATTGTCAGCCACTCCATACAGTTTGTCTTCTACGTTCTCACCAGATTCGGATTTCGGATTCTCTAATAAAGGCCGCCGTCTGCCTCAGATTGTCAGCAACTCCATACAGTTTGTCTTCTGCGTTCTCACCAGATTGGGATTTCGGATTCTCTAATAAAGGTCGCCGTCTGCATCAGATTGTCAGCCACTCCATACAGTTTGTCTTCTACGTTCTCACCAGATTCGGATTTCGGATTCTCTAATAAAGGTCACCGTCTGCTTCCGATTGTCAGCCACTCCATACAGTTTGTCTTCTACGTTCTCACCAGATTGGGATTTCGGATTCTCTAATAAAGGTCGCCGTCTGCCTCAGATTGTCAGCCACTCCATACAGTTTGTCTTGCGCGCTGGTGCAAGTGGCCACATTTTTCTTCTCAGGTCTGCATACTTGGGTTCGAATCCTGTGTTTATTTAAAATGTTCGAACAAACTAAACGAAACACGCCCACCCTTGTGATCCGATATACTAGGCTATCTGCATTTCTTTCAGATGATGTAAAGACATTATACTGTTTAACTAAGTATACACTGTACATAGATGATATAAGTCATTATACTGTTTAACTAAGTATATACTGTACAATAGATGATATAAAGTCATTATACTATCTAACTAAGTATACACTGTACAATAGATGATACTAAGTCATTATCTTCAAGATACACTGTACAATAGATGATATAAAGTCATTATACTATCTAAGTATACACTGTACAATAGATGATATAAAGTCATTATACTATCTAAGTATACACTGTACAATAGATGATATAAAGTCATTATACTATCTAACTAAGTATACACTGTACATATGATATAAAGTCATTATACTGTTTAACTAAGTATACACTGTACAATAGATGATATAAAGTCATTATACTGTTTAACTAAGTATACTCTGTACAATAGATGTATAAAGTCATTATACTGTTTAACAAGTATATTTGGGCAATAGATGATATAAAGTCATTATACTGTTTAACTAAGTATACTCTGTACAATAGATGATATAAGTCATTATACTATCTAACAAGTATATACTGTACAATAGATGATATAAGTCATTATACTGTTTAACTATATACTTTACAATAGATGATATAAAGTCATTATACTGTTTAACTAAGTATACACTGTACAATAGATTATATAAAGTCATTATACTATCTAACTAAGTATACACTGTACAATAGATGATATAAAGTCATTATACTATCTAACTAAGTATACACTGTACAATAGATGATATAAAGTCATTATACTATCTAACTAAGTATACACTGTACAATAGATGATGTAAAGTCATTATACTATCTAAGTATACACTGTACAATAGATGATATAAAGTCATTATACTATCTAAGTATACACTGTACAATAGATGATATAAAGTCATTATACTATCTAACTAAGTATACACTGTACAATAGATGATATAAAGTCATTATACTATCTAACTAAGTATACACTGTACAATAGATGATATAAAGTCATTATACTATCTAACTAAGAATGAAATGAAAATTGTGGCATATCCTTTACAAGACGAGACCGTCAACCACAGTAAACCAGTCGTTGATTTTCTAGGCATCACTTATACGTTCAGTAGTTTGTCATTGCTTTCTGAACGGTGAGGTCTATTACCTTTTGTAAAAATCCCACGGAAACGAATTTGCTTCCAAACTTGCCCATCGTGGGGATTGAACTAGGTACGCTTAGGCTTGTGATCAAGCTCACCACCACTTGAGCTACAGACGCTCATAAATTGAGTATACACTGCACAATGGATAGTGCAGGACTGACTAGATAGACTGCACAATGGATGGCGCAGAGACAGTATACGGGCTAACTATATGACTGCACAATGGATGGTGCAGAGACTTGCTAACTGAGTATACACTGCACAATGGATGGTGCAGAGACTGGCTAACTAAGTATAGACTGCACAATGGATGGTGCAGAGACTGGCTAACTAAGTATACACTGCACAATGATTGGTGCAGAGACTGGCTAAGTATAGACTGCACAATGGATGGTGCAGAGACTGGCTAACTAAGTATAGACTGCACAATGGATGGTGCAGAGACTTGCTAACTGAGTATACACTGCACAATGGATGGTGCAGAGACTTGCTAACTGAGTATACACTACACAATGGATGGTGCAGAGACTGGCTGAGTATACACTACACAATGGATGGTGCAGAACTGGCTTACTAGTATAGACTGCACAATGGATGGTGCAGAATGGCTAACTAGATAGACTGCACAATGGATGGTGCAGAGACTGGCTAACTAAGTATAGACTGCACAATGGATGGTGCAGAGACTGGCTAACTAAGTATAGACTGCACAATGGATGGTGCAGAGACTTGCTAACTGAGTATACACTACACAATGGATGGTGCAGAGACTGGCTAACTGAGTATACACTACACAATCAATTACATAATGAAAGACTTAATTATAATCGACCTTACTTAGACATCAATGCCGACAATTTCGGATGCGACTGTCCTACTTATGTAGCAGTTTATCAACCGAGGCACAACGTATTCTTGTTCTTAGTATAAATCAAAAATAGCACAAAAAGTGAGTAAACTGGTGAATTAACACATTTTTTTTTTCGATTCAGAAGCACTTGAGTTTTCATCTCTTCGGCTCGGTGCCACGAACACCGTAAATCTGGAGAACATGTGGCTTTTCTCCAGCAAGCGAAATTGAACTGCACACACAGGGGCTTGTCCCTCGTCAACGACTGGTTGATAAGACAACACACTAGACACAACAAACCAGCGCACTAACACAAATAAACAAACCTAGACATGACACTAGACACAAAGAAACAAACCTAGACATGACACTAGACACAAAGAAACAAACCTAGACATGACACTAGACACAAATAAACAAACCTAGACATGACACTAGACACAAATAAACAAACCTAGACATGACACTAGACACAAAGAAACAAACCTAGACATGACACTAGACACAAATAAACAAACCTAGACATGACACTAGACACAAAGAAACAAACCTAGACATACACTAGACACAAAGAAACAAACCTAGACATACATAGACACAAAGAAACAAACCTAGCAGACACTGCACAGAACAAACTGCATCACAAGACGCAAACAAACTAAATGAAGTAACAGAAAAACACAAGAGGCGGATCAAGCTGCTCACTGAACTACGAGGCGGCCTGGTCACATGAACAGCATAACAGACTTAACAATCTGAGTTATAGAAAAAACACCAGACGCACTAGAACAATACACACGTACACTAGAAAAAGCACAGCTAGGTCACACTAGAAACAAGCATAGAACCTAGCGTCACACTAGAAACAAGCATACAAACCTAGGCGTCACACTAGAAACAAGCATAGAAGCCTAGGCGTCACACTAGAAACAAGCATACAAACCTAGGCGTCACACTAGAAACAAGCATACAAGCCTGGGCGTCACACTAGAAACAAGCATCAAGCCTGGGCGTCACACAGAAACAAGCATAGAACCTAGGCGTCACACTAGAAACAAGCATACAAACCTAGGCGTCACACTAGAAACAAGCATACAAGCCTAGACGTCACACTAGAAACAAGCATAGAAGCCTAGGCGTCACACTAGAAACAAGCATACAAACCTAGGCGTCACACTAGAAACAAGCATAGAAACCTAGACGTCACACTAGAAACAAATAAACAAACCTAGACGTCACACTAGAAACAAGCATACAAACCTAGGCGTCACACTAGAAACAAGCATACAAACCTAGACGTCACACTAGAACAAAGAAACAAACTAGCCTAGAACAGCATAGAACCAGGCGTCACACTAGAAACAAGCATACAAACCTAGACGTCACACTAAACAAGCAAGAACCTAGCGTCACACTAGAAACAATCATACAAACCTAGACGTCACACTAGAAACAAGCATACAAACCTAGACGTCACACTAGAAACAAGCATAGAAACCTAGCGTCCACTAGAAACAAATCAGACGTCACACTAGAAACAAGCATACAAACCTAGACGTCACACTAGAAACAATCATACAAACCTAGACGTCACACTAGAAACAAGCATACAAGCCTAGGCGTCACACTAGAAACAAGCATACAAGCCTAGGCGTCACACTAGAAACAAGCATACAAACCTAGACGTCACACTAGAAACAAGCATACAAGCCTAGGCGTCACACTAGAAACAAGCATACAAACCTAGGCGTCACAGTAGAAACAAGCAAACCTAACGTCACACTAGAAACAAGCTACAACCTGGCGTCACACTAGAAACAAGCATACAAACCTAGACGTCACACTAGAAACAAGCATACAAACCTAGGCGTCACACTAGAAACAAGCATACAAACCTAGACGTCACACTAGAAACAAGCATACAAACCTAGACGTCACACTAGAAACAAGCATACAAACCTAGACGTCACACTAGAAACAAGCATACAAACCTAGAGCGTCACACTGAAACAAAACAACCTGCGTACACTACAAACAAGCCTAGGCGTCACACTAGAAACAAGCATACAAACCTAGGCGTCACACTAGAAACAAGCATACAAACCTAGGCGTCACACTAGAAACAAGCATACAAACCTAGGCGTCACACTAGAAACAAGCATACAAACCTAGACGTCACACTAGAAACAAGCATACAAACCTAGACGTCACAGTAGAAACAAGCATACAAACCTAGACGTCACAGTAGAAACAAGCATACAAACCTAGACGTCACACTAGAAACAAGCATACAAACCTAGGCGTCACACTAGAAACAAGCATACAAACCTAGGCGTCACACTAGAAACAAGCATACAAACCTAGGCGTCACACTAGAAACAAGCATACAAACCTAGACGTCACAGTAGAAACAAGCATACAAACCTAGACGTCACATAGAAACAAGCATACAAACCTAGACGTCACACTAGAAACAAGCATACAAACCTAGGCGTCACACTAGAAACAAGCATACAAACCTAGACGTCACACTAGAAACAAGCATACAAACCTAGGCGTCACACTAGAAACAAGCATACAAACCTAGACGTCACAGTAGAAACAAGCATACAAACCTAGACGTCACATAGAAACAAGCATACAAACCTAGACGTCACACTAGAAACAAGCATACAAACCTAGACGTCACACTAGAAACAACATACAACCTAGGCGTCACACTAGAAACAAGCATACAAACCTAGACGTCACAGTAGAAACAAGCATACAAACCTGGGACGTCACAGTAGAAACAAGCATACAAACCTAGACGTCACACTAGAAACAAGCATACAAACCTAGACGTCACACTAGAAACAAGCATACAAACCTAGACGTCACACTAGAAACAAGCATACAAACCTAGACGTCACAGTAGAAACAAGCATACAAACCTAGACGTCACAGTAGAAACAAGCATACAAACCTAGACGTCACACTAGAAACAAGCATACAAACCTAGACGTCACACTAGAAACAAGCATCAAACCTAGACTACACTAGAAACAAGCATACAAACCTAGACGTCACACTAGAAACAAGCATACAAACCTAGACGTCACACTAGAAACAAGCATACAAACCTAGACGTCACACTAGAAACAAGCATACAAACCTAGACGTCACACTAGAAACAAGCATACAAACCTAGACGTCACACTAGAAACAAGCATACAAACCTAGACGTCACACTAGAAACAAGCATACAAACCTAGACGTCACAGTAGAAACAAGCATACAAACCTAGACGTCACACTAGAAACAAGCATTCAAACCTAGACGTCACACTAGAAACAAGCATACAAACCTAGGCGTCACACTAGAAACAAGCATACAAACCTAGACGTCACACTAGAAACAAGCATTCAAACCTAGACGTCACACTAGAAACAAGCATACAAACCTAGACGTCACACTAGAAACAAGCATACAAACCTAGGCGTCACACTAGAAACAAGCATACAAACCTAGGCGTCACACTAGACGAGTGGTTCTCAACCTGTGAGGAGCTTCTCCACAAGGAGGCGTGAGGCAGTATCAAGGAAACGCGACGCATTTTCTAGGAGGCGTGAAACGTTATGAAGACTTTGAATTTTAATGAGTTTTTATACTAACTTATTTTTCAAGTTAAAATATGTTTTTCCCATTTTTGCAAACTTCTTTCTAAAATTTCTTGTCAATTTAAATCAAAAAATGTTTCATTTCTCACTGCCATTGTATTGTAGTTAGGGAACAGCACTCTTAAAAAAGCACAGATTGAGAACCTTTTGTCGTTTGCAATTACAGTTAATTCGGCGGGGGTAATAAGTGAAATGGTTGAAGTAACTGTTGTATCTTTTCATTCATTCATCAAATAGCTTGTCTTGAGCAGGATTTTGCTACTTTAACAATCTTTCGGAATTTCTATCTCTCAAAGGCCTGATGTCTCGTCTCTGCAGCCGCCATGCTCAAATCATCAGTTATATCTTCTTCATGGTATTCCTCTTTATCTCCTTCCATAACGATCTTCTCCAACCTTTCGTATCTTTTGACATGCCCAAAATACTACAATTGCTGTTTTGGGTTATCTGTCGATGCATCTTCTTGGAAGGTTGTCTCCATTGCTTTCCTTCTTGGCAGTGACCATACTGGTTCATTGTCTCTATTACAGAGGTCCTATCTCTATCGTCGTGAGTTTTGAGACATTAACCATTGACTCTGTCGGCTGTTTCCACACTCATCCACATTCTCTCATGGCCACACGTTACCCTGCCATGCATTCCTTCCTGGCAGTGACCATACCGGTCTATGACCGCAGTCATGGTCTCTATCACAGAGATCATATGCCTACCGTCGTGAGTTTTGAAGCCATAACCATTGACAGTGTCGGCTGCTCCCATACTCATCAAGCACAATAAAATATCGACAAAACATACAACAATGCAGATGTAAAGAAATGAAAGATGTAACAAGACTGGGTGAGTTAATACAGTTTAATTGTTGAAGATCAATAGAAAATGACAAGACCGTTGGTAAGAAGAATATTTGAGAGTTGGATGACGACAACACTGAAATAGGATCTGTGCCGGTCACGTGATCAAGTATGGAGCTGATGTGACAATCAACTCACTGGTCACAGAAAATGTTTCAAAACATGTCATACAACAACAACAGGTCAAATAGAAGAAAAGATCAGGCATTCAAGAATTGTTATTTCATAAATCATACATTAGAGAACAAAATAGTTCAAGTTAAAATGTGACGATATCTCTCCAGTGATCTGTCTGTGCATGTCTTCATGTCATCTCTATCTGTGGGATATGTCTTCACGTCATCTCTATCTGTGCATGTCATCTCTATCTGTGCTTGTCTTCATGTCATCTCTATCTGTGTTGTCTTCAGTCATCTCTATCTGTGCATGTCATCTCTATCTGTGCTTGTCTTCATGTCATCTCTATCTGTGGGACATGTCTTCACGTCATCTCTATATGTGCATGTCATCTCTATCTGTGGGACATGTCATCTCTATATGTTTGTCTTCATGTCATCTCTATATGTGCTTGTCTTCATGTCATCTCTATCTGTGCTTGTCTTCATGTCATCTCTATCTGTGGGACATGTCTTCACGTCATCTCTATCTGTGGGACATGTCATCTCTATCTGTGTGACTTTTTCAGTCATCTCTATCTGTGGACATGTTTCACGTCATCTCTATCTGTGCATGTCATCTCTATCTGTGGGACATGTCATCTCTATATGTGCTTGTCTTCATGTCATCTCTATCTGTGCTTGTCTTCATGTCATCTCTATCTGTGGGACATGTCTTCACGTCATCTCTATCTGTGGGACATGTCATCTCTATCTGTGATTGTCTTCATGTCATCTCTATCTGTGGGACATGTCTTCACGTCATCTCTATCTGTGCAATGTCTTCCTATCTGTATCTGACATGTCTTCATCTGTCTCTATCTGTGCATGTCATCTCTATATGTGGCACATGTCTTCATGTCATCTCTATCTGTGGGACATGTCTTCATGTCATCTCTATCTGTGGGACATGTCTTCATGTCATCTCTATCTGTGCATGTCTTCATGTCATCTCTATCTGTGGGCATCTCTTCCATGTCATCTCTATCTGTGCATGTCTTCATGTCATCTCTATCTGTGCATGTCATCTCTATCTGTGGGACATGTCTTCATGTCATCTCTATCTGTGGGACATGTCTTCATGTCATCTCTATCTGTGCATGTCATCTCTATCTGTGGGACATGTCTTCACATCATCTCTATCTGTGGTACATGTCTTCATGTCATCTCTATCTGTGGGACATGTCTTCATGTCATCTCTATCTGTGGTAAAAGTGTCTGATGATGTCAGATACAATGTAATTATTTACAAAATGAGTTTGTGTACTAGCTCACAGATCACATGACCGTCTCACCTGTCACTGGTCAGGTTGCTTAAACCACTTGATGTCATCAAGGTATTTCAAACAAACAAACTCAAACAACAACATGAATGCACACAAATGACATCCCAGAATAAATGTCTCTGCTACTGCTGGTGGTATTGCTACTGCTGGTGGTATTGCTACTGCTGCTGCTGGTATTGCTGAGCAGGGAACATACAAACAATTGTTGGGAGTGCAACAGAGAAATAAACATGATTTCTCAATGTAAGATTTTTCTTACCAAATGATGACATGTAAGGATATAGTTGAAACACTTGTTGAGTAATTTGTAAGTCGTTCTATCTCTTTCTCTGTATTAGCAATATCAACATGCACTCAAGATACCTCACACACACACAACTATTCACTGTCAACACACACCACACATACACAACTATTCACTGTCTTCTTCTTCTCTGCATTCGTTCTTTACGACCAATTTTAATCACTCTTTGTGATATGTTTGATCTTTGCCAAGAACGTGTATACGTTGCACATTGGTTTGGTAGGCCCCTAAACACATATATTTCTACACGTTTAGGACATGTGCATCCGATTTCAGGCAAACCTCTTTAGTCGCCTCTTACGACAGTGGGCAGTGGTTCTATTCTTTACACCCTAAATTTGGGCCCGGTAACCACTCGGGCGACTATTCACTGTAAACATACACCATACATACACACCTACTCACTGTCAACACACACCATACATACACAACTACTCACTGTCACACACCACACACACCATGTCCACCATACCACACACCTACTCACTGTCACACACACATACCACTACCATGTCACACACCCTACATACACAAATACTCACTGTCACACACACCATACAAAACCTACTCACTGTCAACACACACCCCATACACACCACACTCACCACCTACATACACACTCGTCACACACAATCACGTCACACACACCATACCCATTACTCACTGTCAATACACACCACATACACATTACTCACTGTCAATACACACCATACATACACAATTACTCACTGTCAATACACACCTAGTAACTACTACACACTGTAGTAAGTTTGCAATAACATGTTGGATGTGGACACTAAAAGTGACATTGAAATCAATTCAACTATTGAAGAAGTTTGCAATTACATGTTGTGCAAGTAGAGTTGGATACTTGCAAGGCAGAGAGAGGAGTGTGTTTAACCAGCGAGCCACTGGAACCAGTAGTGTGCATACCCTTTGATATCTGTTGGGGGAGACTGAGCATATATGGCTCTGCCAGGAGTGCTGTGACCTCGGTTCAGTAACCAATAACTATCAAGATAGAGCATACACACATTACTCACTGTCAACACACAACATACATACCTACTCACTGTCAACACAGCCAGCCACTGACTGTACAAGAGATATGAACATCTTGTCAGAATTCTTGTAGTCACATATTTAGACCAGACAAAGGCCTAAGAGACATGCATCAAATCAAAACAGGACCACAATTCTAACTAAAACTGCATATTTATTACCAACAATTTCTATTCAGTATTCTCTCTCTCTCTCTATGCTTTTAACCCTGATTAGGGTATATGCCCTCAACCAACTCATGCCAAGTCTTTCTATATGTAGCTATCTCTTGCAGATCCTTCCAGCTCTAATGTATATTGCTAATCTCTACCTCTAAATCCATTTTCCATGCATTTCTAGGCTTTCTGCTCTTTCGTCTTCGTGGAGTTCCAAGAAAATGGCCCTTCTTTTTATACTTCCCTCTGATTTTCTCAAAGTGTGTCCTATCCTGTACCAGTGTCTTTTTTTCCCATCTTGGTTCACTGTGATCTGTCTTGTTGTCTCCATAAGCTGCTCCCTCATGTGTGACCCTTATTCAGTATTAAATCATGTCTAAAAGTGAAGAGATTTGAATAGTGAACACTTAGTTATTTGCTTAGCTAAACTAGACGTTGCAGTCTAAGACCAGACACTCTGTCCTCCATCGAGGGACTACGCACAAGCTGCATGGGCTGGTAGCAGTCATCAACTCATAGTTCACTACTAGCGTAAGAAAACTGATTAAGACTTTACTTCTCCTTCTGGTGGCGACTGGAAACAGAGGACTACTAAGAAGTCTGGCCAAGTTTGTGCAGATCAAAGAGGGAGATACTAACATGGTACCAAAAAATGAATATGCTGAAGTTGGATCTGTTGAACCGAAAGGTCACACCACAGTTCACACTTAAAACTGTGACACAAGGCATTCCGTTCTCCGGACTGTATCCTGCTATAACCAGAGGAGTATTAGAAATAACAAAAATTGTAGTCCTGCATGGATATATATGTAGGTATGCGTGTGTGTAGGATCTTGACTTTGTAAAGGTGGTTCAGCAATCTGCAGTGATCAGCTCACACAGGCAACATGATATTCTGTTATTTCTATGGAAGTTGGTGTATTGGGTCAGGTTTATAGTTTGCTTTCAATTGTTTTCATCTATTTAGATATGTACTGGCCAATGTACTTCTTTCACTGCCATTCCACCTGACATATGCACAAGTTGTTAGGTTCCAAATGTAAACATTAGCTGATTGTACTAGCATCTCTGTTAGACCTTGACAACTGTTATCATGTGATTCACATGATAGATCAGGATTATGTTCTGTTGTGTGGAGAGGATGTATATACAAACTAGCCAGAACATAATAAATGGTGAGACATCTGGCTGGTCCTGAGAACATAACGAATGGTGTGACATCTGGCTATTCCTGAAGTCAGAAGGTATCAAACAGTGCCTGATGACCTAACTTGAGCATGACTTAGTCTAGATGCAGGTCTCATGACTCTACTCCAGATACAGCTTACAATGAGAACTGTTTTACCTCTAGCAGAATAATGCAGCACACTTATCAATCTGTTAATGAATCTCACATCAAATGGACAGTTCCGTAAGGAACTACAACATTTTCAAGTAAGTCAACACAAGGCAGTTCCGGGGTGGGCGCTGGAATTCCTCATAGAAGTCACAGATGAATTGATTGAGAAAAAAAAATTGTTTCAGAGTCTATTATTGAGAAATGTTTGCCGTGTCCTACTCTCCTTCCTGTTTATCTTTCTTTTTTCTCTTGCCTCGGCCTAGTCAGCAGACCTGAGAAACAAGAGAAATCAACAATATATATTGTGTTAGAAAGTTAATCACAGATCAAGCAGCATTTACAATAAGCATATCTTCATTCTGATTACTTTAGAGTCGTTCAGATTGTGATTTTGATTACCTGAGGATGCCACGTCCATAATCTACCACGGACATAATCAGTTGCTGAAACAAGGACAAGTAGTCTCTGCTCAGCGTGTGCGGCTACCATAACCCTGAGAGCTGCCAGACCATGCTTGCAACGTTGTATCGTTTGTTCAACATGATGTTTGAAAGATAGACTAAGATAAAATGTTATTCCAAGATAACGCAGCTTGTCACAGCGCTCAATAGCATGTCCATCAAAGGTGACTCCTGGTAGGCCAGCACTATGGAATTATTCAAAGAGCACCCAACATATACACCTTCTCAGGGTTGACCTGAGAGCGAAACTACCTGCACCAAAGAAAGCTGGTGTGCAGTGTTCCCTGAATGTCTTCAACCATTTCTTGTCTATTTGCCCTATCATATTTCAAATGTATAACTAACAGTGAATATGATAAAGAGAAGTGCGACCCTAGGTGGGGGAATGCTCTGCTGATCAGAGTTGTTGGCTCTTCATCCTGTTGCTGAAAGAAAAAATGGCCCAGCACTTGCTCTGTGTATATATAATAAACTATATCTACAGTTCTCAACTGTTCTTGCTCCGTCCAGTATGTGACTATGTATACATGTGTGTCAATGTGGTCTTTCTGAAATATGAATTATGTCCACACACATCAAACCCCACACACTGTCTCTGGATATACATTTATGTTTAAATAAAGATTATTTCTGCAAATATGCGTTTGTGTCAATTTGATATTCATAAACAGGCTATGCTTGCATCTAGTTCATTAACGTGCTGTAGATAATATCCCCCCAACCGGGCTGCTGACCGGGGCAGGATTGTTAGAGAGATGAATCATCCCCTATCATTCCCCACGCCCCTGCTTGTGTTTAAAGACTGCGCCATTAATAAATAATACAGCACTTTCATTACCCTAATGGAACAAATAACTTGAATAGCAGAATGAGAGAAGAAAAGAAAGAAAGACATCAGCTCTCAATAGTCGTCCCATCACGTGTATGCTTCTAGACGATAATTAAAAGGCAATATTTATCTTGGGGATCCCCTTCCCTCTACTCTCAACCACTCTCAAACAAACACAGCTCCAGCTCATTACAGGAGCGGGATATTTGCTACAACAGTCAGGGTGTAACCACAGCTGTCGGTAAGAGGAGCTTGCAAGCGAGTTAACTTTGTGTTGGTGGCTATTAATAACCGATTAGAAACGAATATATGTGTGCTTGTGTACATGAAACAAGTCATCTCACGACTCTCTCCCACCCATTTAATAAACAAATCAAGGACATAACAAGTAGTTGGCACCAGAAACAGCGTCAATATACGCTAATGGCAAGGAGAAAATTCCTTTTTAGAAAGTTTATACACAAAATAGCATCTGCATTAGGATACGCCAATGTAAGCTTTAGACAATCAAAATACAGCACTCGCCATAGCTCTCTTACTTAGAACTAGACACGCCCATGTAAGCATTCGATAATTAAAATACAGTACTAGTCATAGCTCTCTAAAAAGACACAATACCTACATGTCCAACCATGAACATTTATGCTCCACTTGTAGTAGGTGATTGTGTTTCATGATTGGTTTCTACAGTCACCTCTGCACACTCTAGAGGAGTGCAACAACACAAGTCTCAGACTGTTGTCATTATTGCTTGAAATGGACGACTATTACTATTCATCCAAGCTCAGTTTCAGTTTGTAATACATGTATCTTCGTTGCACTCCGGGCATATCCATATGTGCTCCGATCTCCGTCGCAATATCTCCAACTGCGTCCAGCGACTGACCATACCAGTTCAATGTTGATTGATGCGCCTACTGATATACCTGTTGTGCTGTTATTTACTAACCACTACAATCTTTAAACCAAGCGCTTGCAATATAGCAGTTGACGTGGATGAAAGTTCTTTGCGCCGACAATCTATGAGAGAGTTCAGAATGCCAGTTCTATCCATTGCTGCCACCCCCTTTTTTTCTCCACTTCCAGCACTAAATACATTAGCTACCATCCACCTCATCCCATTTCTCCTACCAGTACTTTACTCTTTTTTTCTCCACTTCCAGCACTAAATACATTAGCTACCATCCACCTCATCCCATTTCTCCTACCAGTACTTTACTCTTTTTTTCTCCACTTCCAGCACTAAATACATTAGCTACCATCCACCTCATCCCATTTCTCCTACCAGTACTTTACTCTCTTTTTCCTCGTTTCTTGTCTCTATCCCTGTTGTGGATGTCAACGTTCATGGCCCAGCACTTACCACAAGTGAATCAAGAGTGGGCCCAGTACTTGCCCCACGCTAAATCAAGAGTTCTAAGAACCCAGGTGGAAGCACAGAGGCCAAGAAAAATAGTCAATAAGTAGACCAGTATATGATGCTCTAGGGAAAAACATAAATTGTCATACACTGAAATTTAACCAAGGCATTTTGTTGTTGTTTGTGTGCGTGCGCTTGTTTCATCTCACAAATATAAACACTATATTCTGTGCGTATGCTAACACTGTTAGAATCAAATTTGATTGTCGATGTTGTGTATATATATATATATATATCTCAATATATATATATATATCAATGTACAATACGACCAACAGTGTCCCTAGGTGATGGTAGTTAAGAAAAATAAAGACTGTGGTTCAAGTTCAATGTTTGGTAATTTGGGTTATTTCCGAGGTCTAATAATATACGGGTTTCTACATATTTATGACTTCCTTGTCAACACTAAACAAAGGCAAGTCACGAGAATCATATAGGATACAGGATGCCATCTCCCATTAAAGAACTGCATTTTATTAATAAGCTACATGTTTTCAAAGAAGGTAAGGATGTGGAGGTAAGGAGGTGGGGAAAAAGGGGGAAAAAGAAGTTAAAGAAAGCATGAGAAATGTCTAAGACAAACAGAAAACATAATGTGCAATAAAAGAAATGCACTGGCAGTAAAATTTTACATATAAATGGAAGACTGCAGTAAAACTACGTAGCAACGGCGAAACACGTAAAACTAAGTACTGTAGTTTTACAAAATACAAAAACAATAAACAGCAACGTTTCTACCAAAAGACCTTTATCAAGCAAATGATACAAGAGAAGTGAAGAAGACTTTATGTTAAATGTATATAGGTTATATATATATATCTATACTTGATTTTTATTATTTGTCTTCCTTTTTCCACTTCGAGTTTTTTGCCTTTATTTCGTTGTTTTTAATCACAGATTTTCATTTTAGGGACGTTAGGAATTTATTGTATTCTATATGTAGTGTGCTGTGAAATAGTTGCTGTGAAAGAAGTGCTATTCTTCACTTCTGTTGTATCCGTTACTTGATAAAGACCTTTTGGTTGAAACATTGCTGTGTATTGTTATTGTTTTTGTATTTTGTAAAACTACAGTACTTTGTATTTACGTGTTTCGCCATTACAATTTTGTAACACAATAACGCACAAACATTTTATTTTTGTTTACCCGCTATGAATTCAGCCGTAATCATGAAGCATATAATTGATTTTTGAGTTGAGACTTGCTTGCTTTATCACCAGTGTCCCTTACCATTCAGGCGAGTCTTAGTCCCACGACGTACACACCGATACAATCAAAGAGCAGACCACATCCATGCTGATGTTATCTAATGATACAACTGAGATGCTGGTCTGACCTCGCAATTAGGATCCATAGTTAGACCTCACACTCAGATTTGATGGTCAGACCTTCTTCGAACGCTCCATAACGGCTACCTGGCAAACCACTCTTTGTGATTTGTATGTGATCTGAGCCTAAGAGCGAGTGTACGTCAGCATATCCGATTTCTACGCTTTTTATTTACTAGGATAGCTTCCTAGACCCCTACCTAGTTGCCCCTACGACAAGACTTGTAGGCCACAGTGTCACTATTCTTTGCTCCCTTGCGAGCCCCAGCAACACACGGAGGGTCAGACCTTTCTTCTTCTTCTTCGAACGATCCATATCGACCTGTCAACCACTCTGTATGATTTGTATGTGATCCGAGCCTAAGAGCGGTTGTAGGTTGTGCCAGTTATGCGCCTACTAGTAGGTCAGCACAACCGATTTATGCGCTGCTTTTTATTTACTATAGTAGCATCCCTGGGGCCAACATCAGTCACCTCTTATGACATGCATTGTAGGTCGCAGTGGTACTATTCTTTGCTTCCTTGCGGGCCCCGGTACCACACGGGGGAGATGGTCAGACCTAGAAGTCATGTGTCCACTCCTATCCTATGTTATTGTTTCCCCAGGATGAGATGATACCAACAAATGAACGATAGATCACCAGGGTCAACAAAAGCAGGATGCCCACTACCAACTCAATAGAGAAGAACAGGTCCTCATTTTCCGGCTGGCATAATAGGCTGAGGAACTACCTGATTAACAAGTACAAGATAGGCCCTACTGACATATACACATGTGGCACTAGTATGATAGTCAACCCCCCCTCTCTCTCTCTCTCTATGGCGAAGTGCTTATTCGTTTGCCGTTCGGTCTGAAGGTCGTGTGATCGAATCTGGATAGTGTCATTCGGTTCACGGGTGAATTTTCCCCGAAGATTCCTAGTACTGTTGCTGGAGCTACGGAGTCCCATACTTTGTAATACACTCTCGGCAGGTGTCATATCACTTCTGCGGATACAGATTTGTGTCATATTGGGGAAATCCGGTGAAATTAAGTCAATCCTTTGAGTTAAAGCCTTTATTTTTTATTTTTACACTCAATTTCATGACTGGGACATCCAACCATCTCTTCTTGTTCCACTGTTCAATTCCCTCTTGTTCCTAATCCCTTCCCGTGTCTTCTTTGTTACACTGAACAAAACCCACTAGCTAGGCCCTCCATTATACTTAACCGTGACCTACATTCAACCTTTCCAGGCCTGGGGCCAAATCATTTACACTCAGGTAGTTAACTGACGAGTTTCCACCGGTCTACAGCTGCTTGGTGCTGACAAACATATGAGTTTCTAGCCAAAGAAAAATAATGAACTAGGATCTAGTACCCATGCACTGACATTCACTGCAAGTGTGGGCAAATATCTGCACCCTTTCCCACAAAGATATATGCCAGCTGTGAGATGTATTCCTAGCTAATAAACGGCAATGTAAAATATGCCTAGCTTATATACGACAATTGTTATGTTTGTTAGGATGTTTGTCTCTATGTGGCCAAGGCTTGCTCTTTCAACCTAAGACGGATGTCTGTTTTGGTTATATCAGAGCGTAATGGCATTTCCTTTTGATGTGGCATGGGACTAGTAAAGTACTCATATCTTATATACGACAATGTAAAGTACTCATATCTTATATACGACAATGTAAAGTACTCATATCTTATATACGACAATGTAAAGTACTATCTTATATACGACAATGTAAAGTACTCATATCTTATATACGACAATGTAAAGTACTCATATCTTATATACGACAATGTAAAGTACTCATATCTTATATACGACAATGTAAAGTACTCATATCTTATATACGACAATGTAAAGTACTCATATCTTATATACAGCAATGTAAAGTACTCATATCTTATATACGACAATGTAAAGTACTCATATCTTATATACAGCAATGTAAAGTACTCATATCTTATATACAGCAATGTAAAGTACTCATATCTTATATACAGCAATGTAAAGTACTCATATCTTATATACAGCAATGTAAAGTACTCATATCTTATATACGACAATGTAAAGTACTCATATCTTATATACAGCAATGTAAAGTACTCATATCTTATATACGACAATGTAAAGTACTCATATCTTATATACGACAATGTAAAGTACTCATATCTTATATACGACAATGTAAAGTACTCATATCTTATATACGACAATGTAAAGTACTCATATCTTATATACAGCAATGTAAAGTACTCATATCTTATATACAGCAATGTAAAGTACTCATATCTTATATACGACAATGTAAAGTACTCATATCTTATATACGACAATGTAAAGTACTCATATCTTATATACAGCAATGTAAAGTACTCATATCTTATATACGACAATGTAAAGTACTCATATCTTATATACAGCAATGTAAAGTACTCATATCTTATATACAGCAATGTAAAGTACTCATATCTTATATACGACAATGTAAAGTACTCATATCTTATATACAACAATGTAAAGTACTCATATCTTATATACGACAATGTAAAGTATGCATAGCTTATACACAGCAATGTGCTGGGGAATTTAATGGAATCATGGCTAGTGAGGCTGCCGCGAAACTGTTCAGGTTGAGATTTTTCTTTTACCACTGACACAAAAACTTCTTGGTATTACCCGGGATTGAACTCGCTCTCCGCATGGGAGCCATGCTCTAATCCATTCGACCAAACGCAGCATTTATACAAGTATTTGACAACAAATATCCATACCAGCAATAAGTCTGTTATCTTATTATCTCTCTTTCGCGATCACCACTCAGACCGATGTACCAGATCTCCTCATACCATAAATTCTATTCATGTGGAAATCTGATTCATGCAGCCTTAACATTGGTGTGTTTTACGTCACATGTTCAGCACCATTTGGAGCTTTGTGCTTATCCTTCAGCGATGTGTCCAGTTTCAGCCAGCATTTACTCGGTTCGCTCTCCGTTCTGTTGCCATCTATTGTTTTGTTTTTACGGTGTGGGTAGCTAGCCCTACCCCAACCTCCTTACTCACCTCTTACGACATGCTTGGCAGGTAACAGTGGTTCTATTCTTTACACCCCAATTTGGGCCCGTAACCATTCGGCGATCTTGTTATCTGATACTGTTCCGGTTGACTGTAGTAATACTTTTTCTGTCCAGAATTTCTTCTCTGAGTTAACTAATGTATTAATTGTTTGGCAGGGCAAATGTTGCTGATATAACTATTAGACATGTCTTTCTCACTGAATTCGACCATTTCTTGCTTGGAGATGACAAATAGCTGACCATCACGTCTCGTTGCATCTCTCTGGTGTGTGAGCAGGTCACTATAACTGGTAGAGTTCAATTCTGGAATACATTCCCCTACCACACATGATCAGGGTTGGACATGTTAGTGTTGTTGTGTGTTTGGTGTGTCGTGCAGCTGTTTGCCATGCCTCAGCAGTACGATAATTATTTATCACATTTTGAGCTCTTTCGCAAGATTCCTAGCACGTGGTGTCTTTATCAAAGGCATTTAAATAGTGTCTTTGATGTGTTTTCTCTCAGCACCAACTGGTCATCGTCCCATGTGAAAAAATGTGATTTGCATCCTTTTTGTAAAACATATTTGTTTTTGTATTATTTACCTAGTGTTGTTATTAGTTGTCAATGTATTTTCCTTTCCAATAACATAGTTGCCATCATCTTGTCCTAACAACTTCCAGTATGGTCACCCGTCCAGTATCGTTTCCAACTTTTTTTTCAACGTTTCAACGACACTTTTACTTACTATGGTAGCTTTTCTAGGTCACAATCTCAGTCGCCTCTTACGGCATGCCTTGTAGGTCGTAGTGTTACTATTCTTTGCTCCCCTTAGCAGTTCCAGCAAAACACGGGCGATTTGGATTGCAAATCAGTTCCTTTTATCTTTGCTTCTACCATCAAAGACAATCTCTCTATGGAAGTGGAACTGTACAGGAGGATCAATCAAAGCCTTAGCCAGGCTACCCATCTTCTTTTTTTCTTTTGTCCTTCTCTGCTTTTTTGCCGCTAGGCGTAGCAGGTTTAACTGATGATCGGTTCCGAGATAATGCACGCTCGTTCGCTTGATATGGTGTGGTATTGTGGAATTTTAAGATGTCTGTAACTCCATCAACCCATCTTTTTCTTGGTCTGCCCTTTCCTCTTGATGATTCCATTTTCAGGTTGTACGCTCTTGCAACTGGTGTATTCGGGTTCATTCTGACCAAGTGGCCAAACCATTTGAGTCTCTGTTTTTCAATAAATCTAACAGCAGGTGTTGTTCGACTGTTCTTCTAATTTCCTCATTTCTTATATGGTCTCTTCTTGTTTTATTTACTGCTTTCCTCAAGCATCTCATTTCGCATGTGGTAATTTTCTTTTCTTGTTCTTTTGTCAGTGCCCATGTTTGGCTCTGGTAGCATAGTGTTGGTATAAGGATTGAATTTATAATCTGTCTTTTAGTCTCTACTGGAATTGCTGGGTGTTTCAAGATTGGAGTAAGCTGGTATGTAATGTTGTTGGCTTGCTGGATTCTAGTTTCGATCTCTCTGTCCAGTCTACTATCAGATGTGAAGATACTTCCAAGGTATTTGAATTCTCTCACCTGCTTTAGCGTTTGGTCATTTATTTGTATGTTGATATCTTTATTTTCTCTGCTTATAGTCATGACTTCTGTCTTTTGAATGTTGATCTTCATGTTGTATTTGAGGCAGCTATTGTTGAGTAAGTTTATGTGTTCTTGAAGCTGTTCAGTATTATTATGGAATAAACACTGGTCGTCAGCAAAGAGCAGTTCATTTTGTTGGTCTGCGTTGAGTGATGCTTCATCTATTTTGGTGATACTATCCATGTATATAATAAAGAGGAGAGGTGATAAAACACATCCTTGCCTTACTCCTGATGTTACTGGAAACCAATTTGTGTTACCCATGGGTGGGAGAAATATAGCAGACTGAGCATAGTCACCAAGATTGACATCATTATCTACAGAAAATACACGTTTTCTTTATTTCTAAACCAATCTCTTCTGGATAAGCACAGCATTCTTGCGTAGACACTTCAACTCTGCTGTGACTAGTTTTCTTCTATCGTTTGATGTTAACGCCCAGGTTTGACACTCAAGAGTATAATATCCTCACCATCAAAGTGTAATACATACAAATCTTCTTCTTTGAACGCTCCAAATCAACCACTCTTTGTGATTCAAGCCTAAGAGCGACTGTACATTGTGCCAGTTATGCACCTACTAGTAGGCCATCACATTAGATTTCTGTGATGCTTTTTATTTACTAGGGTAGCTACCCTAGGTCCTACACCAGTTGCCTCTTACGACGTACCTTGTAGGTCGCAGTGGTACTATTCTTTGCTTCCCTTGCGTTTCACCACACGACGAGACTACAATTCAATAGCTAAGAACTATGTAATTTCCTCCCAAAATACAAATGACTAAACCACATGTCATTATGAACGAAACACCACAGACTATGCAAACATTTTGTGGCTCTAAAAACATGCATCATACAAAACATACCCGCATCATATCGACAAATATACCAACATGGGACATAATCAATTCTGACAACTACAAAGACAGATAACTAAAATGATATGTGGAAAACAAATAATCAAAGCTTCATTGGGTGAGTCTCTACTTATGATGTATCTGTGGTTTGTTTAAGGTTGGTAGATTTTTATATATCGCGAAATATATGACGACATACTACTACATGTGATGTTTCTAGAATGTACAGAATTAGTAGCTAAGCAGGTGGAACAAGAAATAAGGGGCAGAAGTTGGTGATGGATGTGACACACACGGAGTAGACCACCACCGACAGCATCCCTAGACATGCCCTCCGATGGAACCTCCAAGGTAACAGAGGTAAGGGATGACACAGGAACACATGGAGGAGGAAGTTGGAGATAGAATGGAGAGAGAGTGGGGATATCTAGAAAAGACGGTTTTGGATAGGATGGCTTGTAAGACCTTGGTTGCTGATCTATACCTCCCTAGGGAAGAAGAAGATAAGCTAATTTTAACAGCTAAAACAATACACCCTCAACTTTGTATCCAAAATGTGCTTCACATTTTACCTTAATTAAACATCGACCTTGCATGGGTGAATGTATAAAGAAGCATAGGAATGTCGTGTTTTTGTACGTCGTCGAAGCGGTGGACGAGAAAGACGATATCTTCAGTTTAATTCAACTCTAGCTAGTAATATCCTAGAGGATTGGATGTCCTTCAATGTATCATCCATCATAATGTTCTCACGCTCACTCTACCACAAGTGATGTTGGTTGACATAATAGAAACACTGGACATTGACTACCACACTACAACCAACAGCAGCTATTCCTTACCTTGTGTGATGTTCTGTTGGGCAGTGAGGCCATACTCTTGATGACTTTGGGAAAATCTTGCTCACAGACCAGGCTGCCCTGTACAAGACCATACCTGTCGCCTGTGTTCAATGGGGTGTGGCAGGTACAACAAGTAAAGCACTGTAGGAAAGAGGAGACAGGATTATAAAATGGTAAAACAAGTTGAAAACTGTACATACCTAAGAAGAATTTCTTCAGCAAACGGAAGAATAATTAACGAAAAAATGCAACATAGAAGTAAAAAAGTAAATCAAATCATAGGACAAATGGCAAAAGTTTGAAATGCAAACATGTCACCATGAACGCTAGAAGAACAATGTACAACACAATCTTTCTCCCAAAATTATGCTATCAGTGCCAAACCTAGACGCTGACATCAAATGATAGAAGAAAACTAGTCAGGACAGAGATGAAGTGCCTATGCAGAATGCTGGGAGTATCAAGAAGAGACGAGTTTAGAAATGATGACCACTGAAACAAAATGGGTACAACACCAGTACTGAACTTCATCAAGAAACAACAAATTAAATGGTTGGCCACATAAACAAATTGCCAACAGACAGTGCGTCTCAATAGCAATGCTACTCAGAAACAGTGCATACAAAGCAAAAGTCTGTCCACACAAAAAGTGGACCTCATAGATAATAGAGGCAGTGAAATACACTGTTTATGAAGCGCACACAAAAGACCATTCTAAAAATCTCTTGTTATCTTGACGATGTGAGGCAAAAGAGGATTAGAGAAAAGTCACAAACATTAATGAGTTATCAAGATAACATATATAACTAGACATTGGTACAGATGGCAGACAGGAATTTGGAAAGAATGATGTGGCTTTCTTCTTACTTTTCTTTTGTCCTTCACTGCTTTCTTGCCGTCAGGTGTAGCATGTTTAACTGATGATCGGTTTCCGAGATAGTACACGCTCGGTTGCTTGATATGATGTGGTATTGTGGAGTTTCAAGATGTCTGTAACTCCATCAATCCATCTTTTTCTTGATCTGCCCCTTCCCCGTGATGATTCCATTTTCAGGTTGTACGCTCTTGCAACTGGTGTATTCGGGTTCATTTTCGCCAGGTGTCCAAACAATTTAGGTCTTGTTTTCAATAAATATAACAACAGGTGTTGTCCTGACTGTTCTTCTAATTTATTCATTTCTTATATGGCCTCTTCTTCTTTTATTTACTGCTTTCCACAAGCATCTCATTTCACAGGTGATCATTTCCATTTCTTGCTCTTTTGTTTGCACTTGTTGTCAGCGCCCATGTTTGGCACTGGTAGCATAATGTTGGTATTAAGATTACATTTATAATCTGTCTTTTAGTCTTTACTGGAATTGCTGGATGTTTCAAGATTGGGGTAAGCTGGTATGTAATGTTGGCTTGCTGGATTCTAGTTTCGATCTCTCTGTCCAGTCTACTATCAGATGTGAAGATACTTCCAAGGTATTTGAATTCTCTCACCTGCTTTAGCGTTTGGTCATTTATTTGTATGTTGGTATCTTTATGTTCTCTGCTTATAGTCATGACTTCTATCTTTTGAATGTTGATCTTTATATTGTATTTGAGGCAGCTATTGTTGAGTAAGTTTATGTGTTCTTGAAGCTGTTCAATATTATTATGGAATAGACACTGGTCGTCAGCAGAGAGCAATTTATTTTGTTGGTCTACATCTAGTGTCGTTTCATCTATTTTGATGATACTGTCCATGTATATAATGAAGAGCAGAGGTGATAAAACACACCCTTGTTGTACTCCCGATCTGACTGGAAAACAATTTGTGAGTCCGGCTCTTATTCGTATGGCACTTTCACTTTTCTTATATATGGCTCTAACACAGTCTAGCAGGCCTTTCATTTCGTAATTCTCAAGGACATCCCATACTATGTCTTTGTTAATCCTTATCAAGTCTTCTCTTCATCTATAAAGGTTATATTCATTTGGTTGTTGTATTCTATTGTCTTCTCACTAATTTGTCTTAGGGCAAATATTTCATCTATTCACCCTTTACCTTTTCTAAACCCAAACTGTTGTGGGATGAGTGTTCGCTCCACAATTGGTCTTATTCGTTGCTCCAGAACTTTTGTGCATATTTTTCCCACAGGGCTTAGGAGGGAAATGCCTCTGTATGTACCTCAGTCTTGTTTTTACCTTTTTCTTTCTTCCATACTGGTACTATAATAGCTTTTTGCCAATCTGAAGGAAAAGTTCTTTCTTCCCTAACCTTATTGAAGATGTAATATTGAAGAATGATGTGTAGTCTCCAATATTCAGAAATGTTATCATTGGTAGTAGTAATTGCTTTTAGTAAAATGTGATGGCTAGATAGTCACATGTTCAGAGAGAAACCTACACAAAATGAAACACGTTGAACAGAGACATAAGATATCTCTAACCTTGAGGTGGTAGACGTTAGCCTGCGCTCGCATGACAAACTCGCTGGCTGGAATTGGCTGACCACATCCACAACAGGATCCTCCTGAGCCAAACAATCTGTGGATGGAAGAACAAGTTATGCATGTTAATCAGAGATAGAGCACAGTCAGACATGGACTCTCACATATATATCTAGAGAGCTACCTTCAAACAGAGGAGTGAAAAACGCATAGAAGTCACATGCTGGGTTACCAGAACAAACAATGCATATTATCAGTTCATGAACAACAAGTTGCAATGTTCAGATTATAGTGGATGTGGTTCCATTCTCATTAGATGACCAGGGTCGCTGATAGCCAAGTCGACAAGACGGTGCTGAAATCCAGGGTTTAGAGGCCAGCTTGGGTAACACATCCTTGTGCACACGGTCGGACTACAGGAAACCGAGACCCTTTATTTGGGGATCTAAATTACAAGTACCCCTGAAGACAGAGTAAGTTTCGTCTGAATTGTGAGGGACACTAGTGATAAGGAACGCAAGCCTTCACTCAAAAATCAGTCAGAATTGCTAAAGTAGGCACCATGACTACGTTATAGCGGGTGTAGAAAAAAATTACATCACTGAACTATTTTACTGAAGGATAGTAAATAGTGAAATACATGGTAATGTCCTATCTTCATTCAGAAATAGCTAGATGGCAATATTGGTAATCTATTGCTGTGGGTGTCTGTAGCTTAGGCGGTGGTGAGCTCAATCCATAAACGTACCTGGTTCAAACTCAGGGTAGGCAGTTTGAAGCACATTTGTTCAGGGTAGATTTTTATGAACGGTAAAAATAGACATCACCGTTCAGGAAGCAATGGTAAACTACTGAACGTATAAGTGGTGTCGAAAATCAACGACTAATTTACTGTGGTTGATGGTGAAGTTCTGTAAAGGATATGCCACGATTTTCATTAGTAGATTTGTTAGAATCAACCATGTGAAAGTCTGAGAACAAAGTAAAAAGTATCTGAACTGCATGATCTCCTAAGTTGATGGGAATCTTGTTAATCGTTATGTACACATCAAATGTGTGTGCGTAGGTGTGTCAAATCAAGGTTCAGAGTCTAGGTGAGTAATAAGCATGAATCAGATGGTAAAAGTCATCCAACAAGCAGACCCTAATCTACCTACAAGTGGTGTCCCCGTAACATACTGTATTATTCCAGTCTTATCTACGTGAGTAGGGATTGAAGTGAGAAAGAGCACATAAAATTATAGAAATGCAGTACTGAACAGTCTTGAGACGTATTACTGTTATATAAAAAAGTGACACAACAAAACAAGCACTTTTTCTTCACGGTGAAAGAACAAGAAATTGTATGCCAACTTTGCCGTCAAAAAGATGTGTTCTGCGTCTGGTTTTGACTTTCATGCTGGCTAGTCTATCCTAGGAAGAGCGAAAAGTAGTAGCCTGCTGATGACACGTACAAAATACAACTCAACCCCACCCCCACAGTGACCGAGAAATTGTGAGAGTCGAGACTAACAGGGTTCTGACTTGCTTAGTGGGGATGAACTCACCTAGGCCGGGATTTTTATTTTGGGCCCACGACTTAAAGAGGCGAACCGAATAAAAAATACGCAGAAAACAGATGTGATGGCCTACGATTCTGTAGGTGCCTCTAACTGGCACAACAAACTCACCCTCTAAGGTGCAAATCACATACGGACCACAAAGAGTGTTATAACAAGCGGTTGATATAGAGCAAACTATGAAGCAGTGTTCATCTAGTTAGTTAACACATCTTTAACAGTCAATCAATGTCAGTCTTTCTATCATCATTGTTAGTTAGCGCGAGTTGATGTGACTTGGTGTTTGACAACAATTGTGTTCTCTGTAACTTTACTTTTAGCTCGTTCATTATTCATTGAAGGATCATCTTCATCGCACATCTGGCGTGTCCATAATTGCTCCGATTTCCTCCCAAGCATATGTTTCAATGTGTTTAAACATCCCGTTCTGTGCTGGTTGATGTATTTACTGGGGTTTCTCTCATGGTTTTTCCGTCTTGCTGCACCTATCGGTATGCATTCGTTGCGCAACCGAGATAGAGAATACCCTTTATCTTCGTTAAAATCGTTAGACCGTATGTTTTCTCTTAGAACATTGATGATGTCGCTTTTGTCTACGAATATCCATTATCGATCGCAGCATTGCTCGCTAGTGCATCAGTTCTCTCATTGCTCTTCATTCCAGAGTGACCTGCGACAAAAATCAAATGTACTTCTAGGAATGTATCCGTCCATCTTGTGAACAAAAGTTGATAGTAGTCCGTACTATAGTCATCGTTGCTGGTTAGCGCGAGTTGATGTACCTTGTGTTTGACAAAAATTGTGTCCTAAGTACTTCTAGGAAAGTATCCGCCCCTATGTGAACAACAAGTTGATAGTAGTAGTACGTACTATAGTCATCATTGTTGGTTAGCGCGAGTTGATGTACCCGGGACGTTAGAAAGTACTTTAAATCGTGTTCATGCTGGCACTCTCACATTCCCGCCCAGCACACGCACCAAATAAACTGCTTAATTGGGAGATGCCTGCCTCAGATACGTCGTCAACAGAGAAGCGCGGCAGCTGGCTTTCAGGATAGCTGAGGCGACGGAGGAAAACGGCGATAACAAGTAGGATAAGCAAGAGATTTGTAGGAAGAGGGCGGCTGGCTGGGTCTCAGCATGTGAGCAGTGATTGCTCATTAGCACCAGCTCGGTTGCTACTAACAGGAACAGTCTGTTTTTGTAACAGATTATTTATTCACTGTTACAATCGGCGGCGGTGGCAAAAAGAACGTATACCAACGCTAGGTAATGACTTTCATCTAGTTATGTGTCAGGTGTGATGGACGGGAGGGAAGGAGTGACATTTGCAAGTGTAGCTGTATATATGTATATCTAGAGTGCAAATCACGAAAGGGATATGCAACAAAAGTAATATAAATATAGCCATTGTCGGTACAGTTGTTTGTTTGTTTGTTAGGTGGTGGATTAAGCTTCTATGTGGCCGAGGCACACTCTTTCAAACTAAGACGGATGCCTTTTTTGGTGATATCGGAGCGTATTGGCCTTCTTTTTTGGTGTGGCCTGGGACTAGTTCTAAAAGACTTGTTTAGTATTGTGTTCTGGTATGTGTGTGTAGTCCTAATAAGGAGAGAACTCTACGTTGATCTGGTATGTGTGTATGTATGTGTGGTTGTCAGTTTTCGCTTCTGTTGGATTTGTCTGAAGTCGGATTTGATGTTGACTGACTGGTGTACCGCTGGTAATTATGTCGGAGAATGGGCCATGTGCAATCTGGCTGGCGTCTTAGGGAAGAAGACTACACAATAAGAAGATATACCCCTGGCATGGAGACTTGGGTAATGATTTTGGGAGGGATTACATGAAGTGGTCTAGGAGATATGACACAGGAGGGACCAAGTATGAGAGTAAATATTTGACAATGGGAAGAATACTATACAACAAGAAGCTATACTCTTGGCGTAGAGACTGGAGTCCGTCTTCTTCTTCTTCTTCTTCGAACGCTTCATATCGACTACTTGTTAAACCAATCTTTGTCTTCTTCTTCATTGTGTTTGTTCTTTACCACCAATTTTAATCACTCTTTGTGATATGTTTGATCTTTGCCAAGAACGTGTATACGTTGCACATTGGTTTGCTAGGCCCCTAAACGCATAGACTTCTACATGTCTATGACACGCATCCGATTCACTCCGATTTCACGCCTCTTACATGCGTGGCAGGTAACACTGGTTCTATTCTTTACACCCCAAACATGGGCCCCTTTAACCACTCGGGCGACCAATCTTTGTGATTTGTATGTGGTGTGAGCCTAAGAGCGGTTGTACGTTGTGTCAGTTATGTGCATACATGTAGCCAAGCACTTCCGATTTCTGCGACGCTTTTTATTTACTAGGTAGCTTTCTTAGGCCCCTACCTCAGTCGCCTTTACGACGCAGTGTTACTATTCTGTGCTCCCTTGAGAGCCCGGGATACACGGGCGACTGGGGTCGGTCGATATGTTTGAGTCTGAGTTGTATGCATTTGTACGCGACTAAGTCTTATTATCAGAAACATAAAATCACATTAGTAGTGTTTGTTTTCAAAGCATACACACATAGCCAAGGAAAGAAAGACAAGCAAATGTGTAGCAACGGGTGGTAACGGAGAAATGCTATAATGAAGACAGAGTAGACACAACCAGACCAAACAAGCTAGTAACTACCCCCTCCCCGTTTATCACGGAGCCCTTATTATCGACAGGCACCCACCCCACATTCTACACACTTACAAACACATTGAGATAAGCTGCACCGTTGACCAATTATAATGAGAAACGCTGAGAAAATAACCAGGAGCTGGAGCTCCCGCTCTGACAGCCCGCCCGCCCGACCGCCTATTAATTTATATAAATATACACAGTTACAGCGCCAGCAATTAAAGGGACGTGATTAGTGTCTATGCAAATATTTCAACAGGGGAGGGAATTTCCTATAATATTTATCAAGCTTTAATCAACTTTGCCGCAGTGACGGCTTTTGTGGGCTTAAATCGGTTCTATTTTTAGATTCAATCATGGGGAAAGAACTGAAGGAAGAGGAAAAGTTGTGATGATGAGGGGCAATGTTGGTGAGAGCAATAATTAATTGTATAACAGAGGTGACGGAGGGAAGGTTACTTTCTCTTGTCAGTTCAGATATACAAACATAGAAGGTAGGAGGAACTACTCTTGTCTGTTCAGATATACTGGCATAGAAGGTAGGAGGAGCTACTCTTGTCAGTTCAGATATACAAACATAGAAGGTAGGAGGAGCTACTCTTGTCAGTTCAGATATACAAGCATAGAAGGTAGGAGGAGCTACTCTTGTCAGTTCAGATATACAAACATAGAAGGTAGGAGGAACTACTCTTGTCTGTTCAGATATACAACAAAGAAGGTAGGAGGAAACTACTCATTGTCAGTTCAGATATACAAACATAGAAGGTAGGAGGAGCTACTCTTGTCGTTCAGAGATACAAACATAGAAGGTAGGAGGTGCTACTCTTGTCAGTTCAGATATACAAAATAGAAGGTAGGAGGAACTACTCTTGTCTGTTCAGAATACAAACAAAGGTAGGAGGAGCTACTCTTGTCAGTTCAGATATACAAACATAGAAGGTAGGAGAAGCTACTATTATCAGTTCAGATATACAAACATAGAAGGTAGGAGGAGCTACTCTTGTCAGTTCAGATATACAAACATAGAAGGTAGGAGGGGCTACTCTTGTCAGTTCAGATATACAAACATAGAAGGTAGGAGGAACTACTCTTGTCAGTTCAGATATACAAAGTAAAGGTAGGAAGAACTACTTTGTCTGTTCAGAATACAAACAAAGAAGGTAGGAGGAGCTACTATTGTCTGTTCAGATATACAAACATAGAAGGTAGGAGAGCTACTTTGTCAGTTCAGATATACAAACAAAGAAGGTAGGAGGAGCTACTATTGTCTGTTCAGATATACAAACATAGAAGGTAGGAGGGCTACTCTTGTCTGTTAAGATATACTGGCATAGAAGGTAGGAGGAGCTACTATTGTCAGTTCAGATATACAAACATAGAAGGTAGGAGGAGCTACTCTTGTCAGTTCAGATATACAAACATAGAAGGTAGGAGGAGCTACTCTTGTCTGTTCAGATATACAAACATAGAAGG
Source organism: Arion vulgaris (assembly GCA_020796225.1). Taxonomy (NCBI): domain Eukaryota; kingdom Metazoa; phylum Mollusca; class Gastropoda; order Stylommatophora; family Arionidae; genus Arion; species Arion vulgaris. The sequence continues at coordinate 30,593,499 of CM036758.1, read as the reverse complement.
TAGGAGGAGCTACTCTTGTCAGTTCAGAGATACAAACATAGAAGGTAGGAGGAGCTACTCTTGTCAGTTCAGATATACAAACATAGAAGGTAGGAGGGGCTACTCTTGTCAGTTCAGATATACAAACATAGAAGGTAGGAGGAACTACTCTTGTCTGTTCAGATATACAAACAAAGAAGGTAGGAGAGAACTATCTGTCGTTCAGATATACAAACATAGAAGGTAGGAGGAACTACTCTTGTCAGTTCAGATATACAAAAGTAGAAGGTAGGAGGAACTACTCTTGTCTGTTCCAGAGATACAAACAAAGGTAGGAGGAGCTACTATTGTCTGTTCAGATATACAAACATAGAAGGTAGGACAAGCTACTATTATCAGTTCAGATATACAAACATAGAAGGTAGGAGGAGCTACTCTTGTCAGTTCAGATATACAAACATAGAAGGTAGGAGGAGCTACTCTTGTCTGTTCAGATATACAAACATAGAAGGTAGGAGGGGCTACTCTTGTCAGTTCAGATATACAAAAGTAGAAGGTAGGAAGAACTACTCTTGTCTGTTCCAGATATACAAACAAAGAAGGTAGGAGAGCTACTTTGTCAGTTCAGATATACAAAATAGAAGGTAGGAGAACTATTCTGTCGTTCCAGAGATACAAACAAAGAAGGTAGGAGGAGCTACTATTGTCTGTTCAGATATACAAACATAGAGGGTAGGAGTGCTACTTTGTCAGTTCAGATATACAAACATAAAAGTAGGAGGAGCTACTTTGTCAGTTCAGATATAACATAGAAGGTAGGAGGAGCTACTCTTGTCTAGTTCAGATATACAAACATAGAGGTAGGAGGTGCTACCTTGTCAGTTCAGATATACAAACATAGAGGTAGGAGGGAACTACTCTTGTCAGTTCAGATATACAAACATAGAAGGTAGGAGGGGCTACTCTTGTCAGTTCAGATATACAAACAAAGAAGGTAGGAGGAACTACTCTTGTCTGTTCAGAGATACAAACAAAGAAGGTAGGAGGGGAACTACTCTTGTCTGTTCAGAGATACAAACAAAGAAGGTAGGAGGTCTACTCTTGTCTGTTCAGATATACAAACAAAGAAGGTAGGAGAAGCTACTTTGTCAGTTCAGATATACAAACATAGAAGGTAGGAGGTCTACTCTTTCAGTTCAGATATACAAAAGTAGAAGGTAGGAGGAACTACTCTTGTCTGTTCCAGAGATACAAACAAAGAAGGTAGGAGGAGCTACTATTGTCTGTTCAGATATACAAACATAGAAGGTAGGAGAAGCTACTATTGTCAGTTCAGATATACAAACATAGAAGGTAGGTGGAGCTACTCTTGTCAGTTCAGATATACAAACATAGAAGGTAGTAGGAGCTACTCTTGTCTGTTCAGATATACAAACTAGGAGGAGCTGCTTTTGTCAGTTCAGATATACGGATATACAAACATAGAAAGTGGGAGGGGCTACTCTTGTCAATTCAGATATACAAACATAGAAGGCAGAAGGAGCTACAGTCGTATGTCTGTTAGTACAAACATGAAGGCAGAAGGTACAGTCATGTCTGTTCAGATATACAAACCGTTCACCCGTTATAAAGTTCACACCCCACCATTTAATGTTTCTATCCCTTCTTTGAGTTCAGTAAGTGTCTGTATATCTTGCAATTGTGGCTAGTGACTAGAGTTGTATGGGTCTAGGTTTTGTTTTGACTTTGTTGAGGAGCTACGCTTCTCTATCATTTCCATGCCACAGCTATTGACAGAACATTGCTCAAGACGAATACAACGTGAACAATATCATCAATAAAAGCATGTGCTGTGCATAACAAAGAACCGTTGAGGCGACTGTGAAAGACTAGCTTTTTTTTCTCTAAAGCTTACCGTCTGATGTGAGAATTTATTACGACAAGAAATGATAAAATAGTGTCACCATGTTTGAGACATTGGTCCTTGACATTGCGAATATGATGAACTAATTCCACGGGGTTCGCGATGCATATTTACAATGGACACTAACATTGATGTTGAATCTATCCAGTCATTTGAGAAGTTTAAAAATTACATGTTGGACAAGTAGAACTGAATGCCTGATGGGCAGAGCGAGAAGTGTGTTTATCCAGCAAGCAAACCTGAGCCATCAGTATGCATCCATTCATCAAGTGCCATGCCTGGCGGTGTAGGCGATCATGTCTTTCAACAACTCTATCTCTCTCTCTCTCCTTAGTGCAGCTAATCAGTTCTTTTGTCGAACCACGATGTCAGACCACCCAACAACCAGCTCAGCCTTCCATGATGTCTTCTTCCTCATATTTTTACCAGTTGTCACAAGATGTTCTAATCATCCTCTTCGCATTATATGCCAGAAGAACCTTGACTGTCTGATTCTTATACTTTTGATGTTTCTTTGTGTGCAGGCCTGATTTAACTCTTTCGACGTAGAGTTATTTCCTCAAATTTTAAGCAGTTAATTCAAGGAGGTAAAAAAACCATTCCAACTACTCGTCAATAAATAAACATATATATATTTTTATATATTAAATTGAAGAAAACTGGACAACCCAATAGAATAACAAGGTTGAAAAGTAGTATAAGTAAAACAGTAGAAGTAAAACTAGAAAGACGTCTTATAAGGGAAACAACTCTATGGCGCAGTGTGCGGATAATAGCGTGCAACGGACTACCGTCGTGGCGCAGTGTGCTGCTTAAAACGTGGAAAGAGTTAAAACCTCATCATTTGTTTTCTTAGCGGTCCCTACAATTTTCAGCATTTCTCTGTAAAACCACATCTCTGTGACTTTCAATGATCTTATTGATTGTTCATTGTCCATGATTCGCTGCCATATATATGTACTGGTTCATTATAGCACTGGAGTGCTTGTTTATCGCAGTATCATTGGTAGTGAATTCCCGCAGAGTGTGTTTTTCAATTTCATAAAAGCTGCATGCATATCATTTGATATCTCTGTTGGAGGAGACCTACGTCAGTTCAGTAAGATGAAGAATACAATAAACCGGTGAAAGAAATGACAATAGATCTTCTTCTTCTTTGCATTCATTCTTTACTACCAATTTTAATCACTCTTTGTGATAGGTTTGATCTTTGCCAAGAACGTGTATACGTTGCACATTGGTTTGGTAGGCTCCTAAAGGCAGACTTGTACACGTTTAGGACACATGCATACGATTTCAGCAAAACCTCCTTATTCGCCTCTTACGACATGCGTTGCAGGTAACAGTGGTTCTATTCTTTACACTCCAAATTTGGGCCCCGGTAACCACTCGGGCGACATAATAGATGAAACCGACGGAATGTGGCTGATGACACACACACACACACACATACATATATATGCATACATACATATATATATGAATAAAAGAGTTCAGAATTCGCTGAATTGTTCAACCAGAAGTTTACATCCTCATAAGTCTTTGTGGAAGGATCCGCGATTCTACTTTTACAAAAAGTCGTGTGAATAGTTATACGCGGTGTGATACATTCTGAACGTAACAAACAGAAATGGATATATGAGAGACAATGAGTAGGGAGAGTGCTTAACCAGAGAGTCACGGGAACTACCAGCTTACAAGTGATACGCTGACACCAAACGATAGAAGAAAATTAATCACGCCAAATATGACATGTCTACGCAGAATGCTGGGAGTAACAAGAAGAGACCGGTTTAGAAATAAACACAACAGGGAAAAAAGTGGGTACAACATCAGTACTGAACTTCATCAGGCGTTCGTTTTTACGACCAATTTTAATCACTCTTTGTGATATGTTTGATCTTTGCCAAGAACGTGTATACGTTGCACATTGGTTTGGTAGGCCCCTAAACGCATAGACTTCGACACGTTTAGGAAACATGCATCCGATTTCAGCCAAACCTCCTTTTTTGTCGCCTCTTACGACATGCGTGGTAGGTAACAGTGGTTCTATTCTTTTCTTTTTCCCCGATCCACTTGAGCTGAAAACTCCTTCGGCTCCGGTGCCACGAACACCGTAGATCTGGGGGAACCTGTAGCTTTTCTGCCAGTCCGCGGAGTTGAACCCGCACTTACAGGGGACTTGTCACCCATAGTACAACGCGCTACGAACACGCTGGCGGTTCTATTCTTTACACCCCAAATTTGGGACCCCCCGGTAACCACTCGGGCAAACAGAGGGAATGAAAAACACTGCTTATGAAGCGCACCCAAAATCCCATTCTAGAAATCTCTTCTTATCCTGACGATCTGAGACAAAACAGGATTAGAGAAAAGACAAATTAATTGATATTCTGCTGGAGTAGACTCTGCGCCAATGTGTCTGTCTAGATGAGTGATAAGTTGTCGTAACAATAACAAGTCTCCATGGTAATGGTGTGAGAGCTAGTGTCATGGTCATACCAACTCACTAGCAACAGCAACCACAAACATTAACAATATTTTAATAAAGGAGTCACAGAGAGGGAGAGGGGCGGGAGGAAATTTAATTTACGATTTAATCAAAAGAATCAATTATGAAGCAGCAATTCCAAATGAACTTTGTGTGCCAGCTTCCATTGTCAAATGCAACCAGCTATCCCACAAACACGCTCTCACAACACACCCGCCTGGGCATGTAGGCCGGGCATACATCATCGGCACGTACCCCCCAAGACTCCTCAAGCAATCCTACAAATTAATTACGAAAGTGCTGCTGTTTTCATGTGCGATAGAGGCGCTTTGACCTCTTGGTAGCCAGCCGGCAAGTGTTGGCCGGGCTGAAGGGGAGGTTTTTTATTTCCCATGTTGTTATTGTTCTGATGTGAATATTGACATAATAAACGGTTCCGCTTGATGTGTGTACAACAGAGATGACTCATTGTCCCATGATAATATATTTGTATAATCAGTTGTCAAGGACATGGCGAGTGTAGAGAAGACTATACAACGAACAAAACAAACCATAGATTTTGTGTGTTAATGCAGGTACAGAACGAAGATACCAATATGGTACATTGAATGTGCTACTAAATAGTCCGCTTAGACATAAAACACATGTATTATGGGGGTCTCTATGGCGTAGAGGTTAGGTGCTAGCCTCTGGTTACAAAGGTACTCGGTTCGCTCCTCATGAAGTCATCTAAATTTTCCCAGAGGTTCCTGACATCTCATTGTAGATGAGATCTGTTGCTAGTCTATCGGAGACAACGATAAAACGTAGATCCCATGTTCAAGTTGAAGACGTAAAAGAACTCCTGGCTGACAGTACAAAATCCAGGTTAAAGCGTCAATTCATTACTAAGACTAAATAATAACATTCTTGTCTAATATTTCCACCATCTTCTAAATTATGTCAGAGACTATCGTGCACTGCCGCTGAGATCTTTCTGTGTAAGAAAGACATCGGAGTACACATGGTCCAACCAAATCAGAATACATGGATTCAGTCGACCATCGATGCAGAAAAAAGTACAAGTTAAAAGAATCTGACGACAGCTGTAAAAACCAGTACTTGGCGAGAATAGGACATCAATATTTTTCCAGATATATAAATGAAAGATCGCGTCCCTAGTCATATGAGAGACGGACGATAAAACGTAAGCCCCGTCCTTTTCAGACCTTCAGTTTGAAGTTCATTGTCACTTCTTATTTCTAGACAGTAGTGTGCGGGATGTAGGAGGACCAATACCTTTGCTCAAGCGTGGAAAGTCGAGTGTAGAATTGAACGCACAATCCTCTTGTATCCGAGTTGATAGATGAACGCTTATACATTACGTAAATCGATATGGAAATGAAAATCGTGACATATCTTTTACAGTAAACGAGTTAGTCGATTTTATAGTCAACACTCATTAGTTTGTCTTTACTTTCTGAACGGTGAGATCTATTTTTAGCGTTTGTAAAAATCCACGGGAACAAATTTACTTTAAAATTTCTCACCGCGGAGTTTCTCACAGCGTGCCTGAAAACCAGGTACGCTTGGGTTGTGATCCTGTGAGTGCGGGTTCAATTCTGCGGGCTGGCAGAAAAGCCACAAGTTCTCCAGATTCATGGTGTTCGTGACCCCGAACCTAAGGGTTACGATGTCCATGGCACCGAGCCGAAGAGCTCAAAGCTCAAGTGCTTCTGGATCGAAAAAAAAAATTGAGCTCACTACCGCTTAAGCTACAGACGTCCACGATATTAACTATAGAAAATAAGAGGCTACAAATTATTTGATATATATAACAATGTATACATCGTGATCTCTATAAGATAACAAAGTCTGCTAGCAAATACTGTCAACGTGACAAACGGAGCTCAGACGATCATCTGTGAGCACCCCCTCAAGAGTTAGATTCTACCAACAGTTGATAAGAAATAACTTTGACGGCTTCTTCTACTTCACTCAGCACTACATACTACGGTACTATCTAAGACAAGTGTGTGAAGAAATCAAAGTCTTTCACCAGACTCAAGTATCCGACTATATACTAAGAAGTGGAAGTGAGCATCTCGAGATCATTATCTAACGATTGCCTGCAGTTAGCGAGTTTCTCTTCCCCCAGTAGTAGAGACAGACAGTCATATACTTCAGCCACACGTATTGTGCTAGATTGACAAGTATAGACATCTTATATCATGGTGTGATAGCTCTTGCTAGTTGAGACATTACATCAGTTGTAATTATTGAACTTCCTGACAGAAACACATACTACTATTTGTATCTGCTAGTATCTAGAGGAAAATCAATCATTGTCTCATAACCTGGTCATGACATTTGTATTGTTAACTGTTTCAATTAGTACTTTCATGATCTGCGTCCCTTCCCCCGTTCGTATATTCACTTGTTTACTTACCAAGATATTGTTTCAAATAAAGTTAAAACACATCTTATTCATTGTCTAGTTGCATAGAACAAGACGTCGCTATCTGGATACAACTATTTTCTCTCCAGATACCATTGATGTATGTATGCCCTGTTGATTGTCTATCTCTACTTACTCAAGATACAACTGATGTATGTATGTATGCCCTGTTGATTGTCTATCTCTACTTACTCAAGATACCACTGATGTATGTATGTATGCCCTGTTGATTGTCTATCTCTACTTACTCAAGATACAACTGATGTATGTATGCCCTGTTGATTGTCTATCTCTACTTACTCAAGATACCACTGATGTATGTATGTATGCCCTGTTGATTGTCTATCTCTACTTACTCAAGATACAACTGATGTATGTATGTATGCCCTGTTGATTGTCTATCTCTACTTACTCAAGATACCACTGATGTATGTATGTATGCCCTGTTGATTGTCTATCTCTACTTACTCAAGATACAACTGATGTATGTATGTATGCCCTGTTGATTGTCTATCTCTACTTACTCAAGATACAACTGATGTATGTATGTATGCCCTGTTGATTGTCTATCTCTACTTACTCAAGATACAACTGATGTATGTATGCCCTGTTGATTGTCTATCTCTACTTACTCAAGATACCACTGATGTATGTATGTATGCCCTGTTGATTGTCTATCTCTACTTACTCAAGATACAACTGATGTATGTATGTATGCCCTGTTGATTGTCTATCTCTACTTACTCAAGATACCACTGATGTATGTATGTATGCCCTGTTGATTGTCTATCTCTACTTACTCAAGATACAACTGATGTATGTATGTATGCCCTGTTGATTGTCTATCTCTACTTACTCAAGATACCACTGATGTATGTATGCCCTGTTGATTGTCTATCTCTACTTACTCAAGATACCACTGATGTATGTATGTATGCCCTGTTGATTGTCTATCTCTACTTACTCAAGATACCACTGATGTATGTATGTATGCCCTGTTGATTGTCTATCTCTACTTACTCAAGATACAACTGATGTATGTATGCCCTGTTGATTGTCTATCTCTACTTACTCAAGATACAACTGATGTATGTATGTATGCCCTGTTGATTGTCTATCTCTACTTACTCAAGATACAACTGATGTATGTATGTATGCCCTGTTGATTGTCTATCTCTACTTACTCAAGATACCACTGATGTATGTATGCCCTGTTGATTGTCTATCTCTACTTACTCAAGATACCACTGATGTATGTATGTATGCCCTGTTGATTGTCTATCTCTACTTACTCAAGATACAACTGATGTATGTATGCCCTGTTGATTGTCTATCTCTACTTACTCAAGATACAACTGATGTATGTATGCCCTGTTGATTGTCTATCTCTACTTACTCAAGATACAACTGATGTATGTATGCCCTGTTGATTGTCTATCTCTACTTACTCAAGATACCACTGATGTATGTATGTATGCCCTGTTGATTGTCTATCTCTACTTACTCAAGATACCACTGATGTATGTATGCCCTGTTGATTGTCTATCTCTACTTACTCAAGATACAACTGATGTATGTATGCCCTGTTGATTGTCTATCTCTACTTACTCAAGATACAACTGATGTATGTATGCCTGTTGATTGTCTATCTCTACTTACTCAAGATACAACTGATGTATCTGAAATAAAAATCGTGGCCTTTCCTTTACAGGACTTTGCCATCAACAACAGTAAACGAGTCGTTCATATTCTGGACATCAGTTATACGTTCGGTAGTTTGCCATTGCTATCTTGGCGGTGAGGTCTATTTTTATCTTTGGTAACATCCTAGGGAACTAATTTGTTTCCAAACTTGCCCGCCGCAGAGTTTGAACCAGGTACGCTTGGGTTGTAATCGAGCTCACTATCGCTTAAGCTACAGACGTTCCCCTATTTATACAAGATAACACTGATGTATGTATTCCCCATTGCCTGTATATATATCCCTTTCCATTCCATTAATAAAAGCATAGCATGTACCCCTATTTATACAAGATAATACTGATGTATGTATTCCCCATTGCCTGTATATATATCCCTTTCACTCCATTAATAAAAGCATAGCATGTACCCCTATTTATACAAGATAATACTGATGTATGTATTCCCCATTGCCTGTATATATATCCCTTTCACTCCATTAATAAAAGCATAGCATGTACCCCTATTTATACAAGATAATACTGATGTATGTATTCCCCATTGCCTGTATATATATCCCTTTCATTCCATTAATAAAAGCATAGCATGTACCCCTATTTATACAAGATAACACTGATGTATGTATTCCCCATTGCCTGTATATATATCCCTTTCCATTCCATTAATAAAAGCATAGCATGTACCCCTATTTATACAAGATAATACTGATGTATGTATTCCCCATTGCCTGTATATATATCCCTTTCCATTCCATTAATAAAAGCATAGCATGTACCCCTGTTTATACAAGATAATACTGATGTATGTATTCCCCATTGCCTGTATATATATCCCTTTCCATTCCATTAATAAAAGCATAGCATGTACCCCTGTTTATACAAGATAATACTGATGTATGTATTCCCCATTGCCTGTATATATATCCCTTTCCATTCCATTAATAAAAGCATAGCATGTACCCCTGTTTATACAAGATAACACTAATGTATGTATTCCCCATTGCCTGTATATATATCCCTTTCCATTCCATTAATAAAAGCATAGCATGTACCCCTGTTTATACAAGATAATACTGATGTATGTATTCCCCATTGCCTGTATATATATCCCTTTCCATTCCATTAATAAAAGCATAGCATGTACCCCTATTTATACAAGATAACACTGATGTATGTATTCCCCATGCCCGTCTGCCCAGCGTGTTCGTAGCGCGTTGGACTTGGGTGACTATCCCTCTGTGTGTACGGGTTCAATTCTGTGGGATGGCAGAAAAAGCCACAGATTTCCCAGATTTACGGTGTTCGTGGCACCGAACCGAAGGTTACGATGTCCATGGCACCGAGCCGAAGAGCTGAAAGCTCAAGTGCTTCTGGATCGGAAAAAATGTATTCCCATTGCCTGTATATATATATCCCTTTCCATTCCATTAATAAAAGCATAACATGTACCCCTATTTATACAAGATAATACTGATGTATGTATTCCCCATTGCCTGTATATATATTCCTTTCCATTCCATTAATAAAAGCATAGCATGTACTTACCTAACGTAATCGTTTCGACAGAGGATCATCCCAGCTTTTGTAAAACATGTAGTTCCGATTTCCCCAAGTTGTGCCTGACAACAGGAACACTTCAAGCAGCCAGTGTGCCAGTATCTGTCCATGGCAAGGAGAAGAAACCTGTCCTGAATTCGACCACCACAACCTGCGCAAGCTTTGGGAACACCCGACTGACTGACAGTCACGGCACCGTTTGGTGTGGCTGTTACACCTGGACCCATCATTGGAAATTCCTGATGACAGATTAGTATCTGATCAGCAGGAACCCCACAGCCGTGCAGCGTCTGTATATCCACGTCTGAAGGATGGCTGATACCTAGTTGATGTGTGTGTCCGTGCTTATGAGACTAAACTGGGGTCATACAACCACCACAAGTCCACAAAACGGCTGATGATATTCTGTCAGTATACAGATTAATAACAGTAGAGGATGAGGGTCAAGCAAAGTGATAATAAGCGTTGATGGACAAGCCGCGACAACGACCTGGCATCACGTAACTACATATGTAAGTAGTGCCAGCTTTTACTGGTATTGCTCGGCTCAGATGACGTGTGACTATGTTATTTATATAGCGTCACAGTTCCTGTCTTTCTTGATGCCATCTGAAATAGAAAATTGAAATAATACAGAATTAAATGTACGAGTAGTAACATATGAATATGAAGAATGGACATTTAACAAAGCAGTAGAAAAATGCATGTGCTTTTGAATAAAAGTGTTATAGAATAATCCTCCGTATATCATGGACAGAGAAGAGAAAAAATAGATATAATAAAGAAAGAATATCACAGAAAATTGGCTGATGCTACAGTAAAGAATGAGAAAATTGAAGTATTTTTAGACATAAAAAGAGACATGAATTGTTGGAGAAGTTCATTTTGGAAGGAGGCATCCCGGCAAAGAGAAGATTAAGACCACGGAGAAAATGGATTCAGGATGTAATTGTTGATTTGAGCATGTCTTCTGCAGAGGCGGCACATCTGGCCTATGAGAGAGAGAAATTCAGATGGACTGTTATGATGGCAAAGTTCTATTCAGGACAACTGACATCTATTTGATGAACAATATCAACGAATAAAGTATAGAAGAACATTTGTTTTGGTATGTGGCTGTTAATTCTTCTCACATGCCTAGTCTTCTACCCTGAGCATGACCATGATGGAAGGCAGGTTTGCACGTTGTAGTATTTTAAAGTTGGTTATCTTGTCATATATATATATCTCATCCCAGCATGAGATGGCCATGTTCTCAGACTGAGATGGTATGACGGAGTTACAAACACAGACCTGTGGATAAGAAATGGACAGGAACCCATGATGACCCAGGTCAAGAGGAGAAAATGGCGATGGGTAGGTCGTACCCTACGAAAGACACAGTCGATTGTCACTAGACAAGCACTTGAGTGGAACCTGCGGTGAAAACAAAAACACCCCGTTCTGCTCACGAATTCATTTTTCCAGAGAACCTAGGATTGTAACGAGCTTCGAAGTTTGTGTAACACTCTCGACAGGTGGAGTGCCACTTCTTCGGAGAGGGACCGAGTCATATGGGTTCTTCTTCTTCTTTGCGTTCGTTCTTTACGATCAATTTTAATCACTTTGTGATATGTTTGATCTTTGTCAAGAACGTGTATGCGTTGCACATTGGTTTGGTAGGCCCCTAAACGCATAGACGTCTATACGTTTAGGACGTGCATCCGATTTCAGCCAAACCACCTTAGTTACCTCTTACGACATGCGTGGCAGGTAACAGTGGTTCTACTCTTGACACCCAAAATGTGGGCCCCGGTAACCACTCGGGCGTCATATGGGTTAAAACCCGGTGCAATGAAGTCAATCTTTCGGCTTTAGAACCTTTAGTAAAGTATGACAGCTGCAGCTGGGAACCAGTGACTAACAATGATAGAGAGAGCTAAGGGAAGAGAGAACAACACATTAACGAATAGAAACTACATGAAGATAGAAATAACTAAGTGGAAGAGTGGGAGGGTGAATGTGCCGCATAGATATATCAATCAACACGAGCATGGAAATAGAAAGCACATGTACGGACATATATATGAACACTTGATGCTAGAAAGTGGAGTGAGCCGGTATTCAATTTGGAATGTTGAATAATGAATTCCTAATTGGGAACTGAACATGAGGCAAGGTTCAATAATCAATGTCCAATTCCAAACCTGAAAATGTGAATGCTGAATAATGTATTTCATTCAGAGATGGTGATTAAAACAAGTCATTAAATGAACTAGACATGAAGAACACAATCAGCTTGTTAATGCTGAGGGGTTTATTTCTTCTTCAGCAGTAGCACTTTCGGCTAATGTGGCATCTGAGTGTGTTTGTAAGTTCTCCTTCTTAACGTGGATACTATAGAAGTGCATTTATTCGAAAATTTCAAGCGTTTAAAGATATATATAAATCAACTGTGCGCCCAGTCTGCTCATATGGATCAGAGACATGGGAAAACAAGTAACAAGACAGACAGTCTCAAAAGAGGCTTTCAGGGAAGATGTCTCAGAAGAATTTTCCCAACTCGCTGGGACCAGAGAATATCAAATACTGAAATCATCATCATCAGGTGCCGTGCCGGCTGGCGTAGGCGACCATGTATCTCCACAAATCTCTGTCGTTGGTGTTTGCTATCAACTCAAATGTTGACGCTCTACCGTGCTATGAAGTCAGGCTATTCAACATTTTCTCTCTCTGTCTTCCCCTGTCTCGTCTACCCTCGATTTTACTGGTTGTCACAATGTGTTCTAAACCTCCCTCCTCATCACATGCCCGAAAAATGACTGCTTTTCTTTCTTATACTGATGATAAGCTTTCTCTGTTATTTGATCTCATTCAGCACCTCAACATGAATCATTTTAGCAGTCCATAGGATTCTCATCATTCTTCTGTAAAACCACATTTCTGTGGTACTGAAATCACATGCATCAAAAATATCAACTAGAAAATAAAAAGTAGGAGATGGACGTAGTTGGGGCATACACATTAAGAATGCAGAAGATCAAACACCCACATGTGGCTTTGAAATGGAACCCGGGAGGCAAGAGAGGTAGGGGACGACATAAAGACTGTAGACAGAGAAAGATCTGGAATGAACTAAGCTGGCTTGCTCAAGACAGACCTGGTTGGAGGAAATTTGTTCCTGCCTAATGCTTCAAGGGGAGTTAAGAGAAGAGAGGTCTTAAGGCGAAGGGTGGACTTGATTGCCCCGATTTCCCTATATGACCACGTCCCTGTCGGCAGAAATGACACGTTATCTACCGTGTTGCCTAAACTCCGCAGCTCCAGCAACAGTCAAAAGAATCTCATGAAAAAATTGCACTTGTGATTTGGTCGAGATTCGAACTCACAACCTTCAGAACAACAGGTAAACATCGTAACCACTTTGCCATAGAGGTCCACATACATATATCTGTAAATTTGATGTTTAAACATAATCCAACAGATATTCTTCGATATTAAACACCCAAAAAAACCACAATATCCGTATGTTCATATGGAGTACTACCATATGTGTTAAGTCTCTTTCTGCTAGCTCGGCGTCAGTCAGTCGAACAACAATTACGAAGTAGCTCAGACGAAAACTCCCAAAGGTTATCCTAACCAGAAAGTTTTAGTACACAATTTCAGCATGAGTGACTGCAGAATGGACTATACTGAGAAGTAAACATAGTTATCCACTGATGCGCATTTCAATCTCACTGCATCTGAACCATCATCCGATCCAATTGTCATGCACTGGTGTATGCTAGTGTCTCTAATTTATCCATTACTGATTCAGCAACGTCAGGGCTCTGTCTTTTTACCAAATACCATATATTGGTAGTTGCTGTCTAATGTTTGTTTTATATTGGAGGGCGCATCTAACTAATGAAGATGCGCGGGCATCATGTGACAGTTGCAATAACAATTATCAAGTAGTATTAATAGTAACACTTTAACAAACAAAAAATAACACATGCAAAATGTATGACTAAACGTGTAATTAAAAAAAACCATTGTGTTTATAAATAAACTGAAACTTGTTATTCGGAAATATGTATTTATTCTAATGTTTAAATTCCGATTAGTGTTATAGCCGACGACGGAGTAAAATATGGTGACAGCGATGTCCTGGCGTTAAACACCGCCGATGTAAAGTATATGATCCAGTAATCACAAAGCTGCCATTTCTGTTGTTCGACCGCTATGAACTCAGACATAGTCTGGCCGTCTAATGCGACACATGACTGGTTTTTGCGTGAAGGCTTGCTCTCACTAGTGTCCCTTGCCATTCAGACGAGCCGTACTCCCGACTTATGAGTTACTTGTAACTTAGATCCCCTAGTAAAGGATCAGGAAACATGTAGTACAACCGCGTACAGTGTGGATAATATTATGGAGTCCAAGTTGGTCTCGAATACAGGAGTTAACAAGGTAGGTGGATAATAGTGAAGCGTGTTATCGACTTAACTATCGGCTCCCCAATATATCTTATTATCTAGAAAAAAGGGATAGATAGAAGTTTGACTAATCATTCAGACTAATAGACAAGTCATAACTCTTGCTGTATCCATGTTATAGTTCAAGCATAAGACTCATCATACATTCCAAACATAGTTAGGTCACGTAGCTTCGCTATAACTAGTTTATAATGTGTTTAACGAAATCATATTCCTTTAGTGTACACTAACAATGCTCTTACCAACAATTCATTTCTGCTGTGTTCAATTTATGTGCTACAACAAAGGAAATCTTAAACACCACGTGATTCAATCAATGTTCGAAGTATACTGATCGAGTAAATATGCGATAAAGGGAAAACTTTATTGCATTGAGTAAGATATGGAAGTCAAAGAATATCAAAACAAACACAAAGCTGAGAATCTTTCAATCAAATGTGAAATCTGTGCTGCTGTATGGCTCGGAAAAATGGAGGACAACAAAAGAAACCATCAGAAAACTACAGACCTTCATTAATGGATGTTTTTACGTAGAATAGAGGGACTGAGATGGTATGATTAGATTACGAAAGAGTAACTCAGAGAAAGAACTAAGCAGATACCAGTGGAAAGGGAGCTAATGAGGAGATGCTGGCGATGGATTCACAGACACACAGAGCACACAAAGAGAGCCGACCGACGGGGAAGACTCACAGGAAAGAGGGAGAAGGCTTAGAAATACCTGGAGAAGAAAGCCGGAGACTGATATTAAAAGGATATATAATACATGGAAAGGGATGGCAACAGAGATGAAGGGCTGGAAGAAGTTTGTTAAAGACCTGTGCTCCATTAGGAATTGAAAGCAGAAGAAGAAACATGTAAACTATTCCCGAACTGAATATTTCGAGCAGACTTAACGTTACTGTGAACTTTGTCCTGACTATCCTAGAATTGACAGTGTTTAATAATATAAGCAAACCCAGACGAAAATATGTGACACTGTTGCCAGTATGGTATAGACTTGAACCGATCCTTTTCTAGGAATGGTAAGATAGCAAAGCGACTTTGGTCTTTAAAAGACATAACATATGATAAGAGATAACTCCACAAAAATACAACAGTTGAAATTTTAAACAACAAAACATGTTTTAATTGAGAGGATGTATCCGACAATGAGTGAGTGTCTGAGAGAGAGAGAGAGAGAGATGAGAAAGAGAGATGAGAAAGAGAGAATGTGCAGAACAGATATAAATATCAGGAGACAGCAAGAAGTAATATACACCTCTCGCCCCCAATCCAGTCTCTATCGCGCTCTCTCCTCACAGTATACATCATCCTCAACAATTGCCCAAATGAGTTAGTATCAATGTGGTGGATCGTTTAACATTTGACATAAAAACAGGGTGACCAGCTTTAAACTGATAAACGACAACTGATAAACTGCATATTTATTCCAACTCTCTGCTATCAGTGCAAAACATGGCCCCTCGCTAAGACACAAAAAAGAAAGATTACATGTGAAATGAGAGGTCTACGAAAAGGAAAAGCTGTCAACGTTACAAGGAGAGATAGAGTGCGAAACGAGAATATCAGAAGCATCGTTGGTACTATACCATGATACAGTACATCGAGAAGCAAAGAATCAAGTGGTTCGGCCATCTAATGAGAATGGAACCACATTTACTACCATTACGCGCCTACAATAATCGACACTCAAGGCGCAGAGCACGAGGCAGGCCAAGCACACGATGGATCCCTGCGAAAACATGGACTGACAACATCAAGCGCAACACACCTGGCACAAGATAGAAAACTAACTCCCCACGGCAAATGTCGTTAAGATACGACCAGTTTTAGCTCTGGTATATTATTGGCCTTTTTGTATCAGGAGACAATAGGTTTTGCGTAACGTAGTTTGTTCTGTGCTGAATCACAAAGTCTGCTGTGGCCAGGGTTGCGAAAATTGAGAAAATCGGCCAAACACTGGTGGAAAAAGCCACACAAAAAACCAGTGCTATTTCATACTACATCATAAGGAGATTTCTAAATCAAGGTCATCACTATACTCACCACTGAAACCAGCACCATACACTTTATAAGTAGATAAGTTCTTTACCATATTAGGGGATGCAGTAAAATCCTTGTAACATTTGTTAGATAAGAGCAGATATGTTCTAATTCTCACTATCGTTCCAAGAAGCAGCAGCTGCGTTCTATTTCTAGCTTTTGTTTTGACTGATGATACACATCCAGACTCTAGCACAGGCCAGACAACTGGCCGGGTATTCCCTGACCTAGATAAGAAAGGGATCTGGAAATTACAGATGTTTGATAGAACACTGCACGCTTTTTGCAATTTTACTCAATTCGGTGAGTCTATGGTTATTTATTCGTGAAAAATATTTATAATATTGATATTCCTTATTGTTAAACTTAACTTGTTGCATAATATAACTTTGAGTTAGCATTTTGTGTTGATTTTAAAATGAATTCGTCTATATACACCAATACTGAAATGCGAGGTCACGTGGTGTAGTTGGGTCTGATTTCCCACAATTCTTACCTGAGCCCGAAGGCCCAGTAGTTTATAGTTGGCTCTGGATGATACAAGAGAGAATACCCTCTCAATAACAGCATTACTAACTGGAGTTATTAAACAAGTCAGAGCAAAGGTGGCAAGCTCTTTAAATGACTCGTGTTTTAAATGGGACTTCTTCTTTCCAAACAACACAAATTATTTGTCTGTATTGTTCTTCTATTGCACTGATGTTTTCTCCCACAATGCGCATAAATGGTAGTTCTGCAAATAAAGGCCTTGATGCCTGGTTTAAAATTATCATAGGGCTCAGTTTTGACAAGCCCTAGGAGCCTTCTCCACTTGAAAATTATTATGTCCTGTTGATGGAGTCCTGTGTTTTTCTGATTTTGCATGAGCAGCGAGACCACTAGCTGTAGACCAGACGGTACAGAGGCATAACTTACAATAAGTGTTTTGTGATCCATCATAAGATCTTTTGACTGATACAAGTCTTTTCCAAGATCCCTAACAAAATTACTGAAATTCCACACGAAAAAACAGATAACAGGACTGCAGTGCATGGCTCGGAGGGGGAAAAAGAGCAAATTAAGTGATGTAACTTTCCATAATCTTTAGTACTAAGCATATTTTTACCAACCAAAACCAATAAAAACCCGATATTAAGTATATTTACCCAATATGCTCTTAAGAATTATACACATTTTTAGAAGAAGAAAAAATGTTTGCATACGAAAAAAGACAAAATCGATAAAAAAAAAAAAAACACTTTCAAAAAAGGCAAAATTTCTCGAATTTGGCCTTAAAAAGTCCAAATTAGCAACCCTGAATGTGGCTGTAGTTGTCTATTCTGGAGTAGCAATCCTTGCCACACGCAGTTGATGTAGGTGAAACTGGAACTGATACATAGGATGGTCTCTCTGCCCTCTCTTTTGCCTCCATATGTGATGGTATATTTTCTTTCCTCTTGAGCTATCTGCCGATCGCCATGCTTACCTGTTGTTGGCCAACCGCTCCCAATTACCTTTGTCTATGCTGTATCATATTAGATCACGCTTGCAGGTATTAATGAAGCGTAGTAATGGGCGCCCATGCTGTCTACTACCAGTTGCGAGTTAACCAGCCTTTGCCCTAGTATATACATACATTCTACATCTCAACTATGACCAGCTCTAGCAAATACATAAAAAGGGTATAAATGCGAAGGATTGACTTCATTGCGCCCGGGTCCTACATATGACTCCGCCCCTGTCAGCAGAAAACACATGCAGTCTGCCGAGAGTTGCACAAATAACGAACTCCGTAGCTCCAAAAACAATAAATAATGTATCTCATGAATAAAATGCACTGTGGCTCGCACAGGATTCTAACCCACAACCTTCAGAACGACAGATAAACGCCTTAACCACTTCGTCAGAGATGAATTTCACCCCCACACCACCAGTTTACAACACGATTGTGATGAGTCCTAGATATACAATGCCATACCAAAACTGCAAGTGATTCTTCTACTTCAGCGATATGTGGTCATACGCTTAGTTTACTTTGGACCACAAACTGGGCAGTCAGCATTAGGTTTCTCAGGTTTCCCCCAAAGTATGTGATTCACGACCGCATTCTTTAGTCTAATAGTGTATCTCCGGTCATAGGGTAATGGTGGTGGAGGAGGTGGGGAGGGTGTGTGTGTGAAATCCCACCAAAAAAAGTGTAATTATGAAAAAAGGCTAATCACTGCACACGCGGGATCATTGACGAGGCCCTTGTGATTGCGTTGTTGATTATCTTAATTAGTTGGATGAGTAACAAGGCTAGCAGCGTCCAGATGTGTGAGTGTGTGTGTGTGTGTGTGGCGCGCGGGTAATGATGTCTGTCCGATTGTAGTCTGTCTGTAAAAGACAGGAAATAATTACGTGTATGTAGAATACAATCTGTAGCAACAGAAGCGTCCTCGACAAACTCTGTGTGACAAGAATCGATTGTGAGGAGGAGGAGGAGGAGGAGGAGGAGAACAAGAAAGCATGGTGGTGGGGGCTCGAGCAGGTGCTTTCCCTCCATTACTAAAACAGATTTGTGCAATGACTACTATCAACTAATTAGTGGACGCGTAGAGAAGAAGGAAGGCATTGATGGTTTCTCATACAATTTGATAATGAAATGACATTGAGAGTGCACGGTAAACAAAGCAAACAGTTAATAACTTGTGCCCTTCGTTGATGTATGTTACTGTCATCGTCGTGGTCGACGGGACAAGTGAGTTGATAACAAGATGTACGTGCCCGAGTCAGTGTGTCACAGACAGAACAGATGTGCTAGAGAAACTAACGACCAAGTCTTGCTAGCTAATTAACAATATCTGTAAGGAAAGAGAAGAGGGAAGGAGAGTACAATTTGCTTGTGGTTAGATTGGAAGGGGGTCGGTCATGAGAAATTGTGTGCGCGTGAGAATGAGTGAAAGAGGAGAAACAGTTAATGAGATAACAAATAATGGAGTATTTGCTTCAATTAGTCTCCTCTTTCAATATTTTAAATATGTGCCCCGGCTTTGCTATTTCACCGTGCCTGGGTGGAAGGAAGAGAGAGGGAGAGTGATCAGCTGTTAAGTTCTTCGACTGACATATTTGTCTATTGGACAATTCCAGACGTTATCCGTCCTTCAAATCTTCTTCAGTGATACAGCGGCGCTTGGGATATTTCCCCTCGGCTCAATCAACGTGTTTGTAAGTTCTTTTACTTCATATATCTGGCCCTGGAGGGAGGAGCATCTTCCTAACATCATCTAGTACTTGACTCAGATCACATACAAATCACAAAAAGTGGCTAACAAGTGATCGATATGGAGCGTCTGAAGAAGAAATTACTACAAATTTCAAATCAAATTTTAAGTCACCCAATATGCTGTGACATTCCCTGTCACCCCTCCTAAGACTCTATAACTCCATGACATCGGTCTTGATGCAAACCTGTCTGGCCCCAGGAGGATGTAATCATCGATAGACGAAAATCAATTACACCGCAACCTGCCGTTTTGGACCTTCCTAAGCATTGCCAATGTGAGTCGATTCATTGTTCATCGTTCTAATGCTATTCACATTTACTGCAGTGCTGGTAGGAAAAGAGCTGCTGAGGAGCGGAGACACCATTTTTCACTTTCGATTGTCTCAGCAAGATTATGAACATCAGATGCTACAACAAGATAACCAAATATTAAGTACTGCAACGTGCAAACTTGCCTTCCATCATGGGCATGCTTAGCAGTAGAAGACTAAGGTGACTAGGGTATGTGAGAAGAATTTATAATAGTCGCATACCATAACAAGTGTTATTCTGTGAACTTTCGGAAGGGAAGAGGCACCAATGCAGACCCCTGCTTAGAAATAAGGTTGTCTGCAAGGCCTCAATGAAGAACTTTTCTATCGGTCCCAATAAATGGTAAAAACTAGCTGATGACCGAGTTATTTGGAAAACAAGATTACTCAAAAATGCAAAATTAAAGCTCCCACCCCTAAGCTTAACGGCAAGAGTAGACAACCAATTCCATCATCCACCTGGGGAAAAATAGACAATAGGTATAACCTTTTGAAAAGTAACTTATGGATTAGTTGAAAGGCAAGAGAGACAACTCAGTAGTTGTCACAGTAAAACACTTTGCCAATGCGTCTATGGCTTAGGGGATAGTGACTCGGTGTATTAACCCCGACGTTCTGAGTTCGAATCACGCTGCAGGACAATTTGGTTGCAAATTGTTTGCGTGGATTTTACAAGAAAGGACGATGGCACCACCCGTTCAGAAAGCACTGACAAACTACTGAACGTAATAATGCCTAGAAAAATCACAAACAGCGTTAAAAAGCTGCGATTGATTCGCAAAGTCATGTAAAGGATATGCAATTAACTTTTTTTAAAGACGAAAAAGACCATAAATGTGGCAAACTATCTGCAGACACCACCAGCAACATGCTGGCCACTCACTTCTATGAAACTCTTCAAACTAAAGACATCTAAGAATGTACGCAAGTAGAAGATAATGACCGAGACAACACATAGATGAACAATGCAAGGTGAAAACAAAGCGGACAGATGATTAGAAATCAGTGTATGACAAATTAACATCAATCAAGGAAATATCTGCCAGTTCATGACATGCATCTATATCATACACATGCTTTATTTTTCTCTCTAACCCGACGTCAATCTCTAGTTGGAGCTTGTGATCACTCTCTTGATGTTAAACACTAACTGATTTCTTTCCCATTTATCCCCTTCATTCCATTTATTTTTCTCATTACATCTCTCCTGCCATTCTTCATATAATTGAATACGCGGTGGTTTTTTTTTTGGTTATATTCTCCCAACGCTTTCTACTTGTATACAGTTATCCCCCTGCTGTCACTATTTTAATCCACTACTTCCAGATGAGGAGCTCCTGCGGAGAACAAAATGGTGGCCATTATCAAATTATTTTAATCACTCTGAGAGGGGAGGTAATTCCTAGATATAACATCACCAGTCACGGGAACCTTCTCGTCGAGAGTTTTTAATCCTTCCTTCCATCCAATTAGCATAATAAGGGCGCGCCAGGCCAGACGTAGGAGTAAATAGACTCGGTTTGTGTCATTTGATAATTCAACGAAGCCACTTTTACCTCGCTCCAGCACGGCTAAAAGGCTGCCTTAATTACGAGATCCCTTTTTGCCCCAAATGAAAGCTGCCGCCATCTTGTTCCAAGCGTGCCTGACAACCCAGCAACTCGACTTGATTGGCAACCAGGAATTTTCATCTTTGAAAGTTGACACTAACTGGGTTTCTTGTATTTTTTCAATTTTTTAGTTATTTGAACAGAGGAAAAGTGGAAGGGTTATCGGGAGATTTCTAACCTTGTTTGTGGTAAACTAGGCAGATAACTAGTTTGTGCGCGATGGCGAATTGTGAGGTAAACTTGTGTTCTAACAGACGTGCTTAGAAATGGGACAATTCAGAAAGTGTATTGTGAGTGTACAATTAAATGGAGAGCAAAGTGCGAGAATTAACTTGGACAAGTTCTACTTCGTTAGAGTCATTAGTTAGGTCCAGAATGCCAGGTTGCGGTATGAGTGGATAATGACTAATGAGGTTTCCAGCCTACAGAGGATTACGTGGATCTACTGTCCTTGGCATGCGTGTGTTTGCGGCGATGAGAGGGTAGACAGGCTTGCATCAACATCATTGATTGTCGGGGAGTTAAAGATGGAATAGGGGAATGTTCTCTGTCTTTTCACGACTGCCTGTTGGACGAAGACACTAAAATAGAAGAATCAATGAAGCGATTTAAAGAATTTGGAGTTACTCGTTATACCAGCAGCACGAGTGGTTACTGGGTCCAAATTTGGGGTGTAAAGAATAGAACCACTGTTACCTGCCACGCATGTCGTAAGAGGCGACTAATGAGGTTTGGCTGAAATCGGATGCATGGGTCCGCTAGGGAATGCTAACCCGAAACAAATGCTCGCAGAAAACGGATGCACCAGGCCATTAGGCGCATAACATGGTGCAACGACCCCTCACAATGAGGAATGGGATAACGGATTCTACGGACGCCAATCTGCCTCGGAGACTTAGCCACGCAGTAAGTATGTCAGACCTATCATCACAATGGTGGTCAAAACTTACTGCGGGAAAAGGTCGGCACAAACAGGAAGCAGAAATCATAGGAATTATATCCTACAGAACTGCCCCAGTATGCAGACTTGAGAAGAAAGAGGTGGCCCACTTACACCAGCGTCCAAGACAAACTGTATGGCATGGCTGATAATCTGAGGCAGACGGCTGTCTTTATTAGAGAATCCGAAATCCCAGTCTAGTGAGAACGCAGAAGATCTCAGTGTAGGTGAGACCACGTTCCTAGTCGTATCGGAGATGAACGATAAAACTTACGTTCCGTGTTCAAGTTGAGCATGAAAAAGAACCATTGGAAGCTCAAAAATCACGAGGAGCTGGCTGAAAAGCAAAACTTCATTAGAACGATTTTAACAAATAAAAATTCATACAAAATATTTACACCATCTTTTAAATGACATGGAAAACCCTCGTCAGCGCTACACAGTTCGTGCAATGCCGCTAAGGTTTTCCTGTGTAAGAAAAAGATCGGAGCACACATGGTTACTCACCAAAATGCAATGATGGTGGCCCAATCAATCAAACAATACCAATAAACATAGCAAGTAATATGGTTACTATCTTCTTCATCAGCTTCAGTCACGAGTTTCACCTGCAGCAACAGACGATGTGATTCAGCACAAAACAAACTACGTGACGCTATACATATTGTCTCCTGAGGCAAAAAGGTCAATGATTATGAGTATGTTTACAACATACGTCCACCACACCCGATTTCATTAAGCACTTTTTGTTCGGGTTCGTTGTCCTGTTTTATCACGAGAGCAGATTTGGTAGAAGCTAAATGTAACTTCTTTATATCTGAAATGTTTTCTCAAGAAGCAGAAGTCTTTTTTTTCTTGGTTGTTTAACAACAATTGATCTTTTACGAATACACGGGAAAACTACAGTTTTTGCGGTTGGTGGGAAGAGGAAGGACGGCGCGGGGGGTGGTGGAGGAATAGGAGGTGTGAGAGAAGAATAGGACTAAACACTAACCAGATTTACATCATGGTGGTCTTTAGATGAATGATAATAGAAAGTACTAATTAAGCAGTGACTTCTCAATATGACTATTACTCCTTACATTTCGAATAGTCGTATGTGGTCACAAATCGGTACTTTGAAATACTAGGTACATTACAACTATTCGTTCTGCAGCCAATAGTCACTAAACGATTAGTATCAGTAACTCACTACCAAGGACCATGTTCTGGCAATTAATTATTTCTATAAATAAACAAAATTATTTCCGCAGTATTTTCAGACAATTTTTTTTTCCCAAACCTTGAGGTATGAAGTGCATGGCGCTTTACATTTCTACTTCCTAGTGTGCAGGAGGTAGTAGGGCCAATTTCTTTCCTTATTCGTGAAACGTGGAGTGAGGAATTTAACCCACAACCCTCTTATGTCCAAGTCGATAGACGAACGCTTATTCATTGCGCTAATCTGCACGTAATTGTGTATTTGTTTAACCTGTCTTTACTGTCTGTAATATCGCTTTTTATAGCGGGTAGAACAGGGTGGAGAAGGGCGCGGCATGTGTATGAGGAATTTACCTCATGACTAGTGCAATCACAGCAAAACTGTTCAGGTTATGGTTTTTCTTTATGCCCGCGACAGAAAAAACACTCCCTGACCTTACCGGGAATCGGATCTCACGAATGGGAGCACGCGCTCTAATCCATAGGGCCAGACGCCCCACGCGTAATTGTATAAAGTTAATTGCATATCGTTTACAGGACTTTGCGAATCAGCCCCAGCTTTTAACGCTTGTAATTTTTCTAGGCATTATTACGTTGAGTAGTTTGCCATTGCTTTCTGAACGGGTGGTGCCATCGTCCTTTGTTAAAATCCACGCAAACAATTTGCAATCAAACTGTCCGCAGCGTGATTCGAACTCAGAAAGTCGGGGTTAATAGACCGAGTCACTAACCCCTAAGCCACAGAAGCCACCACGCGTAATTGTATACTTGATGGAATTCGCTAATGAGAACCACCAACAATCACTAAATAATGAGTTAACTAATGTGTATTTGTTACATAAGTATTGAATAGTTACAAATACTTGAAAGTAGCTGAAAAGTACATCAGCAGTAAACATAGTTTGATCTGTGGGTTTCAGTAAACTACACTTTCAATTTACCCAAACCAAAGCTTTGCTTTCTCGACTACAGTACTGCCTAGTCCTACATACTGTCAAAAACAAAAGACGTTTCCACTATGATCAAATAGCTTGTCCTGAGCAGAACTTTGCCACTCTAAAAGTCGTTCAAAATGTATCTCTCTCATAGGACAGATGTCCCACCCCAGCAGCCGTCATGCTTAACTCATCAGTCACATCTTCTCCGTTGTATTCCTCTTCTCCGTTGTATTCCTCTTCTCCTCTTTGTCGGGATATCGTCTTTCATAATGGTCTTATCCAACCTTTCGTATTTTTTAATATGTCGAAAATATTTCAATTTTCTCATTCTTATTTGTAGCATCTGTCAATTTACTTTGATTTTAAGTTCTTTCTGGATAGATCTATTTCTTCTCTTCTCTATCCATGATTATACAGAAAACTCTTCTGTAACTTTTTTTTTAAACACATACATGGTTTCCCACTTCCTTGTTAAATGTCCATGCTTGACAACCATAAGTTGCCACCGGGAATATGCATACACTTAGTATTCTGATCTTTCTCTCCATTATACATGTGCGTATTAAGACAGTGATTGAAAGAAATTAGAGCAGTGAATCGTTCACCTTACAATAGTAATGGGTGAAGTGTCGCTGCTGTGTAGAACTAGAAAGAAAAAAATAACGCTAGTCCGTTCATTGATTTCGTCAAAATACAATCCGCGCCAAACACCTGCTCTCGCTCGTGATCAAATTAAAATCCCCCTCTCCATTGTCCTGCTAACCCAGGTCGATTGTGTCCTGAGCAGGCACATTAAATAGGGTCTCACTTAATTAGGAGACGTATCAATAAAACAGCGTCCATCATTCTCGACCGAGCTCTGTGCGAGTGTGTATGAGCGGGTATCACAAGCAAAGAGCGTGTGATAAATAGTGGTGGAGTACGGTAGTACAGAAGCTGTACCAGTAGTGACTGTAGTGGTGAATAAGTGAAGAATTCATAATATCATCATCATCATCATCTAGCACGTCCATGTCGGATCTTGATTCAGATTATACATGTCTAAATGTCTCCGTCTTATGCATGCCGCAGTCATACTAGACTCTTTTATGACACCCATCTATTCCTAAGTTTTATATATTCAAAGTATTTAATATATTAATATTTCTCCTTTCTATATGTTTTATCAACGACTTGAGCTGTAAAATGGACATGTGTTCTTTCTCTTCATGGTACACACACACACAAAATACCAGAGGGTAGAATATACCCTATCAAAGAAGTAAGATGGTACCTTACCATACTAGCCTATGGACACCCTCAGGAAAGGCGGAGTACCTGTTTACCCCCATTCCCCCATACCCATATAATAGTTCACAAGGCAGTCAAGACAGTTTCATATAACAGTTCACAAAGCAGTCAAAACATAGCCATCAGTTCACAAAGCGGTCAAGACATCTTCATCAGTTCACAAATCAGTAAGATATCTTCATCAGTTTACAAAGTAGATACTGACTGTGCAATGTAACAACCAAGTTCTTCACAACCAAGCGACAATGGCATGATAACTAAACAAGTTGTGTGTATCTAGTGATTAGTGTTGCACATAGCAAATGTATAGAGATTCAAACCTTGGTACAATTGATTGTTCAGCCCACCCAGCTCAATTTGGCATCGATATAAACAACAAGGTTTATGGTACTTTAAAACTAGGTGATGACAAGGCTGGAGGAGCACATACCTTTATGCCCGATGTGCAGGCTGTTGATTCTAACCAATTTAAAACTATTATTTGCTATCAAATGAATCTATTCTAGCTAGCTCCAGCACCGATTGATTGATTGGACAATCATCATTGTACTTCGGTAAGTAACCATATGTGCTCCGATCTCTTTCTTACACAGAAAGATCTCAGCGACAGTGCACGAACCCTGTAGCACCGGCGAGGGTCACCATGTAATTTTGAAGATGGTAAAGATTTTTTGTAGGAATTGTATTTTTAATCTCTTGGAATGAATTTTTCCCAGGCACTGAGATCAGGGATCTGTGGAAAAAATATCCAGATGGCTCCACGAGGAGGCGAACCTGATACCTTTGGCAAGTGAGACTAGCACCTAACCGCTACTCCACTGAGACTCCTCATTGATACTACTACTAAAAGTATCCCAATGACCCGGACATACCATCACCACTACAGCAATGACTATTTCTATTAATATCACACCTTCTACAACTAGTATTACACTTACTACAACCAGTGGCGGCTCGTAATAATTTTTGTTGGTGGGGCCAGACAGAAAATTTCGGAAATACCATGGTTTCAGTTAGGTTATATTTTAATATATAAAATAATAAATACACGTTACACCTTTATTTTTGTGGGGCCCGGCGGTCACTGACTCAACTGTACATTTTATCGCAATCATCGTAGCCACAACATGGAGTTCTTCCGCACCCCCTACCCGTCAATGGGTCATCCCCATATCCCCATAAGAAACCAGATCATAATTTTTTTAAGGGGATTGGGAGGAAAGAGGGTCGTCGAAGAGTAATGTGCAATCATTTAATAAACACAGTGGGATCTGCTGACTGTCTTTCACTTGTACGTGTGTGTGTGTTCAACCGTGCAGACTATGTCCTAGTTCACATTAGCAGCTCCTCTTTGTTGTCTGTGCTGGCTTGTTGTTCTAATCATATTCACATTCGTCTCCTTCAGGTTGTGTATGTATATATGTGTATATGCATGCGTACATGTATATCAAACTTTCAACAAAATTTAGACAAACCAAAGGATTAAATACTAGAACACAAGAAATATAGAAACAATGTACGGGGAGTGTCATCACTTCAGAAAACAAAGTGGTACAACGTCATCATTTTTCGGGCATGTGATGAGGAAGGAAGGTTTAGAACACATTGTGACAACCGGTAAAATTGAGGGTAGACAGACAGAGAAGAACATTTTGGATAGCCTGACTTCATGGCACGGTAGAGCGTCAACATCTGAATTGATAGCAAATACCAACGACAGAGATTTGTGGAGATCCATGATCGCCTACGCCAGCCGGCACCTGATGATGATGACAACATCAATAATGAACATATGATGTTGAATGCTCTTTGTTTACAGATTTATATTGTTGGTATTTTGTAACATTTCCAATGAGCTCTATCAGGTGCTATTGAGTTCGTACACTGTTGTTTGATCGTCCAGCAGATTAAGCAAGGAAATGTGCATATAGAAGAGGTAGAGAAGATGAGAGGCGGACATACGAAGAGAGGTGGACGTAAGAGGTGGGCTGAACAGTGACGGTTTAGAAGGGAGACATATCGACTTGCGATCAAGTATCTATGAATTGGCTATTAGAGATGGATGCTTGAGGGGCAGAGCGAGGAGTGTGTTTAACTAGAGGCAGGAGAACTATCAGCATGCACACCCTTCGACGTCTGTAGGAGAAGACTGAGCACCTATGGGTCTGTCCGGAGTGCTGTGACGTCGGTTCAGTAACCAACCTAACGAATTTGAATAAAGAAAAAGAAACGGTCTCTGAGGCTAAGTGGTTACGCCTTTGCCTTGCGTTCCGAAAGTTGTGAGTTCGAATCCAGAAGGCGCCCTCTGTTCACAAGTGCATCCCCCAAGACCCCGGGGTTGTTGCCGGTGCTGCAGAGTGCGACATGGCAATATGGGAAAAAACCCGGCGCAATGAATTCAATCCTTCGACTTTAGAACTGGCTTAAAAAAAACCTATCTTATTTGAAAGTCTGACCATTTCCACAAGACACGTAAAAATGGATGTACACAATTGTGTACATGTAATAATGACCGCGTAATTATTCTAGAAAGATGTGCTGATTGCTGTACAGCACACAGAAACCAAATCAGAAACTAGTTGTCAGATGTCACTTGAACAATTTCTCATAATGGCATAACAGACAACATATTGCTGAACACATTTTCAACATTAAAAAAAAAAAGATGTGTATGAGTTGTGAAAATTATAACAAAGTTGAAGTCGTAGAGAGTTCTAGTGTACTGACTGGCGCAGTTCTGGTAACACTAGAATATCATGTTCAAATCTCAAGACTTTTACTCGTCCTATTAGACGGTTAGAAAAACAAACACAGACGTCTGGAATAGAGCCAAATATGAACACGGCAATTCTACGACAGTCTTGACAGCAATTAGACAAAACTAACCACTCCAAGGATAGAGCTGTACATGTTAGGTCTGTGTACACACTAATTACATCAAGTATAGAGAAATCACGTTAGCTCTGTGTACTTCTTCTTTGCGTTCGGTTTCGTATGCTCGTCTAAACCATGAGATGGGTTGCCTCTATGAAGCTGCATGTCTGTTGGAGTTCCTCCAGAGTTCCCCTGTAATCAGAGTTCTTGCTCTGTAAGCTTCGTTCATGAGGCCATGTTTCGTTTCGTTGGTGTATGTATGATGGACATGACTGCAGGATGTGCAGTCTGAGCAGGCTTTATTCTGTGCATGTGATGGTAGAAGCTCTATGTAGAAACTATCGAAATAGGGGGAAGACTGCACTACGTGTTTCACTATGTAGAAACTACATCAATGAGAGATGTACATGTTAGGTCTGTGTAGAAACTACATCAATGAGATATGTACATGTTAGCTTTATGTAGATACTACATCAATGAGAGATGTACATGTTAGCTCTGTGAAGATACTACATCAATGAAAGATGTACATGTTAGCTCTAGGTACAAACTACGTCAATGAGAGATGTACATGTTAGATCTATGTAGAAACTACATCAGTGAGAGATGTACATGTTAGATATGTGTAGAAACTACATCAATGAGAGATGTACATGCTAGGTATGTGTAGAAACTACATCAATGAGAGATGTACATGCTAGGTCTGTGTAGAAACTACATCAATGAGAGATGTACATGCTAGGTCTGTGTAGAAACTACATCAATGAGAGATGTACATGCTAGGTCTGTGTAGAAACTACATCAATGAGAGATGTACATGCTAGGTCTGTGTAGAAACTACACCTAATAGAAAAGTATATGTTAGGTCTGTGTATATAGGTACTACATAGAGTATAGAAATGTACATATGAAAGAATGTGTACACATTACCATCCCTAAGAAGAGTGAAACTCTCCGGCAGTGCTTAACGAACATCAGATCATAGATAACCAGTGACAGTATAATTATACCCAGCTCCATCTGGTAAATGAATTAGATACGTTTTGTGAAACGCTACTAGAGGAGTCGGGTTGGGAAGGATAACCGTGTTTTATGTAATAAATTAACTATGTTCCCGCCCAAACAACTCTAGCAAAGGCTAAATAATAAAGTTGGCTATTCTCTATGTTCCCGCCCAAACCACTCTAGAAACGACTAACTTGACAAGTCGCCATGTTCCCGCCCAAATAATGCTAAAATGACTAACTGACAAATCGTCATGTTCCCGCCCAAACCACTCTAGAAACGACTAACTTGACAAATCGTCATGTTCCCGCCCAAACAATGCTAGAAATAACTAACTTGACAAGTCGCCATGCTCCCGTCCAAACAATGCTAGAAATGACTAACTTGACAAGTCGCCATGCTCCCGTCCAAACAATGCTAGAAATGACTAACTTGACAAGTCGCCATGCTCCCGTCCAAACAATGCTAGAAATGACTAACTTGACAAGTCGTCATGTTCCCGTCCAAACAATGCTAGAAATGACTAACTTGACAAGTCGCCATGCTCCCGTCCAAACAATGCTAGAAATGACTAACTTGACAAGTCGCCATGCTCCCGTCCAAACAACGCTAACAATCAGTAAGTAATAACTTTGACAAGTCGCTATGTTCCCGCCCAAACTAGACTGACGCCAGCGAGAATAGTGATAATGTATAATGGTTTTTACACCTGTTTTCGTATCCTGATTTTGGAAATGAAGCTACAAGGATGAAACGTGAAGATGAGGAGGATGAACAACACGAAGACGACCACTCCCTGTATTTCTCATCAAAACATTCTGCTGTGTGGGTGTGTCTCTACCATGAGTTATTATTATTTCTGTTGCGTTTACTTTCACTCTTACTACTTCTTTCTTAACTTTTCTCTGGTATGTGCGTTCACTTTAACTGTGTTGTATCAAATGGGCGAGCCGAATATATTAGAGCGCGGGCTTCCATTAGGGAGACCCGGGTTCAATCTCAGATAAGCCGCCAATGAGTTTTTTCTGTCGGGATCATAAAGAAACAATGCTAGCCTGAATAGTTTCGCGATGACTGCACTAGCCATGCGGCTCTTAAATTCCACAGATTCATGTCCTACATCACCCTAAAAAGGCGGTATTACAGACAGTAAACACAGTTTTTGATGAAGTGTCTACGCAGAATGTTGAGTGTAACAAGAAGAGACCGGTTGAGAAATGAAGACATATCAGAGAAAAAAGTGGGTACAATCATCAGTACTGAACTTCATCAAGTAGCAACAAATTAAATGGTTCGGCCACATAACCAGACAGTGCACTACAAATAGCAATGTTGTTCCGATATAATGGATACAAAGAAAATGACCAGCCACGCAAAAGGTGGCTCTCAGAGATAACAGAGGCGACGAAAGACACTATTTACGAAACGCACACAAGGGCTCGTTCTATAAATCTTTTCTTATCCTGAAGCTGTGATGCAAAACAGGATTGGAGAAAAGAAAGAAAAAGAACGAATTTTTAAAAAAATGTAATCAAATAGACGACAACCCCAACATGGGCGTCAACAGATGTTTTTTCCAGGAAGAGACGAAATTAAAAAATAAACGTATAGTTGGTAGTTAACTACTCAGAAATGGAAAAGAACACATAGAATACATATTCCAATGAGTGGCACACCCTCCTCTTTCGACGTATGCACGCCCATGACCCCCCAACACCATCAATGACGTCATCCATATAATCCACATATATCATTGTCTCATGCTTTCCGATAGCCAACTAACTATCCGACTTGCTGTGGTTCCCCAATATTGTCTTACAGCTGTTTCTCGTATTTTATATTTACAGATGTGTTGTTCTCCAGTATCCAAACACTCACACTAAAAGTTGAGATATTTCACGTTGTTCAACTCTTGCATTCACAACAGTTACGCCACACATATCATAATTCCGTTTAAACCAACAGTCTCACAAACCTACACTTAAATCAAGTCCACCCACACCTACACATAAATCAAATCTCCCACACCTACACTTAAATCAAGTCTTCCACACCTACACTTAAATCAAATCTCCCACACCTACACTTAAATTAAGTCTCCCACACCTACACTTAAATCAAATCTCCCACACCTACACTTAAACCAAGTCTCACAAACTTACACTTACACCAAGCTTCTCACAAACCTACACTTACACCAAGCTTCCCACACCTAAACTTAAACCAAGTCTCACAAACTTACACTTACACCAAGTTTCTCACAAACCTACACTTACACCAAGCTTCCCATACCTAAACTTAAACCAAGCTTCACACACCTACACTTTAACCAAGTCTCCCACACCTACACTTTAACCAAGTCTCCCACACCTACACTTTAACAAGTCTCCACACCTACACTTAAATCAAATCTCCCACACCTACACTTACACCAAGTTTCCCATACCTAAACTTAAACCAAGTCTCACAAACTTACACTTACACCAAGCTTCCACAAACCTACACTTACACCAAGCTCCCACCCTAACTTAAACAAGTCTCACAAACTTACACTTAACCAAGTTTCTCACAAACCTACACTTCACACCTACACTTAAACCATCCACACCTACACTTAAACCAAGCTTCACACACCTACACTTTAACCAAGTCTCCCACACCTACACTTTAACCAAGTCTCCCACACCTACACTTTAACCAAGTCTCCACACCTCACTTAAATCAATCTCCACACCTACACTTAAACCAAGTCTCACAAACTTACACTTACACCAAGCTTCTCACAAACCTACACTTACACCAAGCTCCAACACCTAACTTAACCAAGTCTCACAAACTTACACTTCACCAAGTTCTCCAACCTACACTTACACCAAGTTTCCCATACCTAAACTTAAACCAAGTCTCACAACTTACACTTACACCAAGCTTCTACAAACCTACACTTACCAAGCTTTCCACACCTAAACTTAAACCAAGCTTTCCCCACCTACACTTTACAGTCTCCCACACCTACACTTTACAAGTCTCCACACCTACACTTTAACCAAGTCTCCACACTCAATTCAGTATCCCACCTACCTTAAATCAACATTTTCCTATCAATAATGTTCCGTCCCGCATTGAGATTGCTATAATCAGTTCCAACAAGTTGTGTCTCTTGCCCCGACGGTACCTTGCAAGCATGTTCACTTTCTGGTGTTTCCCTATCAATTGTATCTCGGTCTACCCCTTGCTTCTTCTACTTTCTACCGTCGCTTCCAAGACAGACAATATTCAACAGTGTGTCATGTTGAAATCACCATATACCCACGCTAAATACAACAACCAGTACAGCCCCCATGATATGTCCCCAACTAATGAGTGAACTCCACATGATATCACTTGTCTCCATTTCCCAACACATTCTTCACTGTGTGCCTGTGTTTGATGAAGCAAATTAAGAGAAATCATGAGCTCACCTACAATGTCTATTATAGCTTGCTGATATCTGACAGAGAAGATGTTGGCAAACTAGAACCAGCCCGCGGCCGAGAACTTTCAGACAGTGTGTGCTATGCTACAACCCACAATAACTAATTAGGGAAGAGAAGAATACACGTCATCGTGAGTGGCGGAAGGGAGTGGGTACGTCCATACATTAAGGCTAGGATGAGAAGGAGGGGGAGGGCGCAAGTTCACCCCTGAAAATTGCTTTTTTTAAATAGCAGTTTTATGCGAATATGGTCTTCTCCATTTCCGTGTAGCAAACTATCAATGTGGAGCGTATGGTCGAATGGATTACAGTTCGCACTCCCTCCCATTCGGAGAACCCGGGTTCAATCCCAGGTGCAGCGTAAGATGTTTTTTCTTCGGAGGAGAGAGGGGGGAATAAAGAAAAACATCATAACCAGAAGTTCTGCGTCGACTGTACTAGCCATGCGATCACTAAATTTCATACTCGAACCCCCTCCCTCCCCCAACGCCACCCTAAAAAGTGACATCACATGCAGTAAAAACAGTTTTGTTTTTTAACTACCGACTACAATGTTTTTTAATTAATATTCGCTCCTGAAAAAAAAAAACCCAAACGTATGATGACACACATGGAGATATGACGAATTATCACAATATAAAAGTATCTGAAAATCTAGATCTTACAGATAATCTCTCATTTTTCATAACTGCTCCCATAAATAAAATTGGTTATTGGTTACTCAACCGACGCAACAGCACTCTAGGCACACCCATAGGTGCTCAGTCTCCTCCAACAGATGTCGAAGAGTATGCATATTGATGGTTCATGTGATTCGATGGTTAAACACACACTCGTCACTAAATTCATACTCCTTATATCACTGGATCGATTTAACAAATATTTTAGTGTTTTCATCCAACAGGAAGTCGCGAAGAGACCGAAGAACATCGTCCTTATCCATCTCCACAACAACCGATGCAAGCAAGTCCGCTCTCTCATTGCCGCAAACACCCGCATGACCAGGACAGTAGATCCGCGTAAGCCTTTGGGGGTTAGAAACTTCAATAGACGACATCCACTCATACCGAAACCTTGGTCTTCCGAAGAATCGACTAAGAGTCAGATACTTCTTCTTCCTCTTCTTTGCGTTCGGTTTCGTATGCTCGTCGAAACCATGAGATGGGTTGCTTCTATGAAGCTGCATGTTAGTTGGAGTTCGTCGAGAGTTCACCATAGCTTGCTCTGTATGCTTTGTTTATGAGGCCATGTTTCGTTTCGTTGGTGTATGTAATAGCCGTCCATCGCAAGCGATGATGACAACAATCTCAGACGTGTACTGTTGCACCTCTCTGGTGTGTGCGGAGGTGACTGTAGAGTCCAATCCTAGAACAGAATCCCCGACCACAGGTGGGGCATACATGATCAAGGTTAGACATGTGCGTGTTGTGTGCTCTGTCTTTTTCCGCTGCTCGTTTTCTCTGTGACTCAACAATACGATGATTCTCAGCTATTCGGGTTCCTCTTTGTTGTTACAGCGCCACATTTGGCGATCTTGCGCAAGGATTCCCAGCACGTATTGTCTATATCGAAGCATTTCAGAGACACTTTAAGAGTGTCTTTAAAGCGTTTTTCTGTCCACCAGCTAAACGTCTGCCCCCTTCAAGCTCGCCATACATCAACTGTTTTGGGATGCGTTTATCAGGCAATCGAGCAACGTGACCGACCCATCTCAGTTGGGCCTTCTGCAACATCTGGAGTCTGTTTCCATAGAGCTAATTTATGGTGGTGGTGGTATGGGGGAGGCAGTAGGAGAAATTAAAATGAACGAGCACATTGTAGAAAATGTCAAAGAAAGCATAAACATAAAACAAATAAACGATAAAGATTTGTTGGAATAAATGCAACAGGCAGTAGATATGGGTGTGAAGCATGGACATTTAACAAGGCAGTGGGAAAACATATGTGTGATTTTTAATATAGGTGTTACAGACTGGTTCTCCGTATATGATTGACAGAGATAAGAACAAATAGATATATCCAGAAAGAACTGAAAATCAAAGAAAACTGACTGATGTTACAAATAAGAATAAGAAAATTGAAGTATGTTTGGCAATATAAAGAGACAATAAGGGTTGGAGAAGACAATTATGGAAGGAGGCATCCAGACAAAGAGAAGAAGACAACCACGTAGAATATGGATTCCGAACGACTGTTAGGGTGACACATTTCTGCTCAGGACAAGATATTTCATGATGATTTGAGCATGACGACTGTAGAGGCTGGCGTCGATCTTGTCTTCCACGATGTCAGACCATCCAATATCTTCTCCCTCTGTCTTCCAGGATCTCTGATTCCCTAAATTGTATTCGTTATCACCAAATGTTCCACACCTCCTCTTCGCATTATATGTACATTGATTGTCTAATTCTTATGACAAGGTTTTTTTGTGTGCATGTTTCTTTTAAAACCTCATCATTTGTTTTCTTCGCTGTCAGCATTCTTCTGTGTAAATGCACCTCTGTGAGTTCCAGCAGCTATATTTATTGTTTGTTCATTGTCCATGATTCGCTACCATACATTGGTTCAATATAGCACTGGAGTTTTCGCAGTGTCGTTGGTAGTGATTTTACCTATTGTGTGCTTCTTTTCATAAAAGCTGCTTTCGCTTGAGCTGTTCTACTCCTAATCTCTGTTTTACATCTTTCATCTCATGTTAGGAATGTTTCCATTTATTTCAATCGATGCACTTGTTTCAGTGTTGTGTTGTTCATTTCGATAATGTATTGTTGTGTGTCCTGTTTCTTGGAGATAACCATTACTTCTGTTTTCTTTATATTCATGCTTAATTCGCTCTTTTCACTTTCTCTCACTTACATGTTTACTAAGTCTTTGTAGATCTTGCTCATTTGTCGCCAAGTTGTATATATATATATCTTGTTACAAGTTGTCTATACAACATAAAGTTTCTATATATATATATTGTCTTTTAAACCAGATTAGGGCATAGGCCCTCAACCAACTCATGCCAAGTCTTCCTATCTCTAGCTATCTCCTGCAGCCGCAGCTCCCTCCAGCTTTTCTTTGTATTGTTGATCTCTGCCTCCAAATCTCATCTCCATGTATTTCTCGACCTCCTCTTCTTTTGCTGTCCCTGCGGGGTCCAGGAAAGGACCCTTCTTGTTATATTCCACTCAGGTTTTCGCAAAGTGTGTCCTATCCAGCACAAGCGTCTTTTTTAAACCTGTTCGTTCACTGTAATCTGTCTTGTTCTCTCCATAAGTTTCTCATTTGTAATCCTATCGTACCATCATAGTCCCTCTGTTCTGCGCAGACACCAGTTGATGAATGTTTGCAGTTTGGTTTGTATATACTAACACTGAATAGACAAGACTTGGAAAAGCTTAAGGATGCTTCACGGCAGGACAGAGAAGGACGCCCTTCAGACATAGTATTGCATGTGATCCAACCAGAGAATGCTTCACAAAGTGGGGTAACGGTACTGCCCCCTCCCCGCAATATCTTCAATAGTGGGAACAATAAACGAGTACGAATGACTATAAAACTCGAGCCCCAGGGAAGGATACCTCAATAATGAAATAAAACTACCACAGAGTTTCAAGACAAAGGAATGACTTCATTGCACTAAATATCCACATATGGCTCCGTCTCTCTCGGCAGAAATGGCACGCTACCTGGCGAGAGTGTTCCATAAAGTACGATCTCCATAGTACTAGCAACAATCCTTGAGATCTCCTCACAAAATTGCACATGTGACCAGATTCGAACCTATAACCTTCAGAACCCCAGGCAAGCGTCATAACCAATTCGACATAGATCTCTTCTCCCCCGCCAAAAAAAACTACTGTCTTTTAGTCAACGTCAGCATATGGAAAGCTATGGGAGATAATACAGAGAACACATGCAAATAGAGGGATATCAATAAACCAGATCAAACATAATGGTATTGCATCTATCAACTAAGAGAGCAGCAACAGTGTAGCACGCTTGCATTGTTGTTGTTCGGATCAAATCCTAGAGGTAAAGTGAAATGTGTTTCTAGTCACAACAATAACTTCCAGGTCGATCCAGCTTGAATGAAATATGAGTGAAACAACTTGGAAGTAAATGTGGCTGGCGTCATAGTTGACTACATCATCCATGTTGTGATGACATTTGCTCCAGAAACATATGATCAACAAATAAACAGATACAGGTATTAAGAGCTTCCGAAAAACAAATAGACAAACACGGGACTCGAACCACTTACCTAGGGACTAGGGTAAGTGGTTCGAGTCCCGTGTTTGTCTATTTGTTTTTCGAAGCTCTAATACCTGTATCTGTTTATTTTGTTGATCATATTCGTTACTTCCGTTGCTTCCTCTGGGGTTCTTGTAAGAAAACTCCTTGTGCTCACTCCAGAATCATACAGGTCTAACACCATATTTACTCAATATGTACCTCACAGTATCGTTCTTCTTCATCAGCGATCTCTGATCATGCGCTTAATTTACTGTGAACAACAAACTGGGCAGTCAGCTTCAGGATTCCCCACATGCTTAGTTTTCTGGTTGACTGGGTGTGGCCACATGTTGTTTCTCAACTCTCCTATGAGGACAGTCTTGCACGGTATGTTCCGGTGTCTCTTCCGCCTGCAGACACTGGCAGAGAGCTGTTTGACCTACTCCTAGTCTATGTAAGCGTCTGTTGAGTCTGTAGTGTCCGGCACGTAGGTGAAATATAATGACCTGGTCTGTTCTGAGGACTTTCAGGCAGTCTTTGCCATAATCATATCCAGTGTTTGTCTTCTAGTCTACTGCAGAGTTACCTCACAATATGAAAACAGGTTATTTACAACTTTGATTTGTTACAATCAGCAAGGAGTTCACACAGCTACTAAGTAAACCAACACTTAGCTATTTGTCCTAATGATACATCTGATGCTCTAGCATTTTTGTTGTTTGCCTTCTATGAATTCAGGTGTAGCCTAATATTGCACATCTGACTGATTTTTTGCATGAAGATTTGCTTTCCTTATAATCATTATCACTTGCCATTTGAACGAGCCTTACTCCGACATCGGAGGTAATTGTAATTTAGATCCTAAAGGAAAGGGTCAGGAAGCCAGTAGTGGAACCACATTCCCACCAAACATGTTTGTGTTATCTACTTCGCTATCTGCGCCCCCATGATCTAACATTACCTTAGTGCAGAAGAATAATGCAATCAGCTTTTCTTATTTGTTCCCATATTTAGTACAACTAAAATGGCATTTATTATTCAACTGTTTGGACTACACCTTAGCAATGAACACAGATACATCAGAACAAAGGAAATAGGATATTGTGAAGTTAAACAATGGTCAAAGCATTCAAATCTAAGAATTTTGTTATGACACATCCTGGTTTGCCTTCGCTCTTTAATCTCTGCTCACTTGACCAAGCAACAGCATTCATTCCTGATAATATATAGCTGGAACAGCATTCATAATTACAAACAAGAGAAGTACGGACAGAGCAGACATCATAAATGTTTTCTTCTCCATATATGTGGAAATGGAATCAGGAACATTGAGCCGCCTGATTGAAATGGTGGTTAAGTGTGGACAAGTGTGTCTTATATTGCTAACCAACATCACCAGATGAAAAAGGAGCATCAGAACAAATACTTCCAGTATGAGAATGGAGGTTGAGGCCATTACTGCTGCCCTATATCTCTGCGACTCCATTTACTGGGGTTTCTGACTGTCAGCCGCTGTTACGGAAGATCAAGGGCAAGTTGCAGTATAAGTGGAGTCTATAAGTTTCCAACCTCCAGAGACTTGCGTGGATCTACTGTCTTGGACATGTGGGTATTTGCAGCAATGAGAAGGCGGGCAGGCTTGCATCAAAAGCATTGTCAGGGAGTTTAGAATTGGTAAGTGGAATGTTCTTCGGTCTCTTGGTGACCTACTGTTGGAGGAGGACACTAAAATTGAAGTTGAATCAGGAAATGAAAAGGCTGACAAATTTGCAAGTGCTGGATGGAGCCTAACACAACACCAATCAACACAAAGCTTTACAGAAGCACAGACTCTCAGGAAACAGCCCAGAAAAATGGTGAGAAAAACAAACAAAGGATACAACCCAGAGCATGACAGCATAAGTACAAACAAAAAAGCTAAGACCAGTCTTCAGAGCACACCTCCATAGAATGGGTCTCAGGGAATCGACTGCCTGCACCTGTTCAGTAGCAAATAATCTATGTTAGCTAGTAACAAGTGGTGTAAAGTTTGGAGGCAAACAGTGCAAGATGACTTCTTCGAACGCTCCATATCGACCACTTGTTTAGCCACTCTTTGTGATTTGTATGTGATCCGAGTCTAAGAGCGATGGTACGCTGTGCCAGTTATACACATGCAAGTAAGCCGGCACATCCGATTTCTGCAATGCTTTTTATTTACTACGGTAGCTTCCCTAGACACCTACCTCAGTCGCCCCATACTTTGTAGGTCGCAGTGGTACTATTCTTTGCTCCCCTTGCGAGCCCTGGCAACACACATTCGAATATGATGACAACAACACAGGAAAGGAAATATCCAATTATGAACAAGATCCTCAAACCTTCCAAGCAGCAAAAACAACAAAATGGAAATCCATTACAACTAATGTGATCTGATTCCCACTTACATCCACTTAAGTGTGACAACATGGGTAGGAAAGACTTCATGGGCAATAAATTGAATGAGACATACTGCTCGGTCACATCTTGTACACACTACTGGTAATGCAAATGGATATGCTATCATGCTCATATCTCCATGATCACATTATTTCATACTTACGGGTGTCAAATTGAACAGCATGTTGTTGACATTGATGTAAGTATGAGTTAAATGTACTAGGAAGATAAACAATTATGGCTGAAAACATTTTACAATCAGTATGGATGAGTTATAAATTTAGGATAGGCATGATGGCTACTAAAGTTGTAGTCTTAATGGTTGGCAGCAGCTTTAGAGAGAACAAGGGTGTTGTATTTAGTATGACAAGTAGCATGACAATGACGGTGACTGTGGCACTTCTCTGGCTTGGGTCACAGAACTACACTCATGCGTACATTCTGAGTGATTAATTGAGTATGATACAGAAGATGAAGGCTGGTTCGATAAGCAGACAATGGACTGAATCCCTACAAGGATAAATAATTAACAGAATTACATTCATCTTCATTTCAGGGCACATGGGTGTCGATGGCAATGAAAGAATGGACGGTTGACTGTGCCACTATATCGAGGGATTAGCCAGTGTATGGAGCTGACATTCTAAACACCCTAGTCGGGTGTGGCAGCAGAGAGGACTTTCATCTGAGAAAATCCATGTCTGCAGCTACATTGCAAGAGCTTGGATTAAAGCGTCTAGAAGGGAGCAGCACGACAGGCATATGAGTAGGCTCATCATACTAGTATGGTTTGTCGCTGGATACTGTTGGAGATCGGAACACCTATGGACATGCCTGGAGTGCAATGTAGATATTCTAAAATATCTGAAACTGAAGAGTGTAGCTAGTGATTGTATTATGTTACATTATGTCAATTCTGAGTAGATATGTATGTTGTGGTGTTCTTTGAACAATTACATAGCCAGGGCTGACCTGCCTGGGAGTCACATTTAATAGGCAGGCTCTCAAGCATCTTGATAGGTTGCAATATCTTGAGATAATCTTGGAACAGTCTATCTTACAAACATCATATTGAACAAACTATGTACAAGTGTGGTCTTGCAGATCTCAGGCCTATAGTGACAACTTGTTCTCATGTTCATCAGCTGGCTATGTCTGTGATATATTATGGACTTATTATGAACCTCCATGAAGAACTCAGTAAGGAGAAAGAATGTAGACTCAAGAGAGGCAGATCATGGCTGAGTCAGGTGGAAGGTACCCTTGGGAACATCTGTGAACCCTCCGGAATCAAACCAGGAGAGGAATGGATTGCAGTACCACCCCAATTTCAGACTGCTTATACAGTCATTACATCCATTAAGAAAAACTGCGAACAAAATAATCCACCACTAATCAATGTGGAGGTTGAGGCTCTCTTGAATGACGTCAATGTTATAGATGCAGTAATTTACACCGATGGTTCAGCCATTCGCCAACAATGCTGTGCGTGGGCTTTTTCTGCACGCTCAGGGGGAAAAATAATAGGAGAGGCCAGTGGGGTCTACGCGACAACAACAAGTAGCTTGACAATGGAGGTATGGCGGCTACAGAGGCGGTGACATGGTTGGCATCATGAATTAGCTTGTGTTTTAAAACTCAGTGACTCCATGAGTATGATTCGTAAAGTCGAAATAGGAATGGTAAGATGAAACTGGGTGGAGGTACTGGTACAGACAGGGATCAAGAAAATCACCAGTTTTGTCCCTGGGCACGCAGGAGTCATGAACAAGCTGATAGATTGGCTGGCATGGCCACGGTATCAGAGAGAGCTGCAATGTACCGAAATGACATTCTTAACGCACTGAAAGAGTACTACGAGCCCCACTTGCTGACCAGATTGAGAGAGATGGGTGTCAATATTGGTGCAGCTCGAAAAGAATGACATACTAAATATGCAAAGAGATTGATTAATCAACAACGAACTGGCGTGTTAGGCCGCTGGACGCTGCTGGATTTGTTGAGGCAGAGATCAGAACACCTATGGACATGTCTGGAGTGCTATAATGATAGTCCTCTGATAACTGATATTATGGACTTGGTATTCTCACAATGTGTGACTAGAACATGTTCAGAATGAAGGTATGCGTACAGCCCTTGGTTGCACTAGAGATACTTTCATTGTGAAACTGAGACACATACTTGGTATTTTATCCTAATGTTTCTGTCACTACCTTATAACCCAAAAGAATACATGCATGTGAGCTACTATGAATCAGATAGCTAGTGAACACGAATACTGATATTAAGGGCATGAGAATCAAGCACAACATGTGGTTGACCAAAGCTGAGATAATTGGTCAGGCGACCACAGTTGTGACCCTAGCAAAAGGGGAAAATGGATCCCTAGAGCATGACCCAACTTTCACAATGTTACCATTACTTTTGGAAGAGAATGTAGAGATTGAGATAATATGAAAGCTGAACTTGTAATTAAGCAGCAGAAGGCAGATAATGATGATATTTTATATATGGATGGGTCTGTGTATCCTGGAGAGAGGTCAGGTTGGGGTTTTCTAGCTAGTACAGCATGGTAGGGTTACTTCTGAGTTGAACAGAGCATACAGGACACCTACTTCCATTATAAGGAAAGAGGTTGAGGCCATTATTGCAGCTGATGTGTCAGACTCTTAACGGATGCTGCTTCTGGGAATGTCCAAAATTACAGACTGATGTGTTAGTGAATGTAGTCTATCAAGGTTTCCAACCTCCAGAGGCTTAAGGGGATCTAATGACCTGGGCATGCAGGTGTTTGCTGCAATGATAGGCCAGGCAGGCTTGTGTTAACAGCATCAATCCATAGGGAGTTAAATACAAAAGTGACTTCTTTCCATTTCTCAGTGACTGCCTGTTGGATTAGGACACTAAAATTGATACTGAATATATCCAGTAGGTTGAGGAGTTTGGAATTACATATTGTACAAGCAGAGATAGATATCAGCAGCTTGTCCAAGAGTCTTGAAAGTCTGCACTGGCAATACGCTCATAGACCTACTTGGCCCAAGTATTCTATTCTATATATTGGATAAGCAGAATGGTCTTCCTCACTCCAGATGAGAAAACAACTATTCCTCTATACTTTCTCTATCAATTCTAGTGTACAACTCTATATTTTATGATAGATCATTACTGATGGCGGTACCCTGATGGCAAAATAGATCAGTACTGATGACAAGCAGTATGAGATAAATTAACTGGTCTTTCCGCCCCCCCTCTATTTTTGTTTGTTATGAAGGGAATTAAAGCCTCTTTAAACCTAGGGATGAACTATGTTTTGGTTATATTAGAGCATGTAGGCCAACAAATATGGGAAAATAAGAATTAATTTCTGTTGGCGAATCCAAGTTATGATATCCCTCTATAATTAGTAGCTACAGATGTTTTTGTGTGATGCTTCTCTATTCTGCATCATATCAAAATTTGGTCACTACTGTCTTAAGTTGGTCTTCAGTGTGTGTAGTTAGCCAAAGCAGTATAATCTGCAATCATATTTTCCAATGACTACTTTTTAGCTTTTAGACCGAGTGTGTAGGTGGGTACACACCATAACATAAGTTGAAGATCCGCATACTTGGAACCATGTTTAGCACAACCATGAAGAAGATGTTGAACAGTGTGGGACCGAGGACACGCCCATGACTCCACAACTGATATCAAGAGAGCCATCTGATACCAAAACCAGATATATTCAATAATATAGTTTACACTGCATTTCATAACCCGACTGAAAAACTGGACCAAACTCTTACACAGCTTTGGTGGACAGCAAATTCTCTGAAGTATCTTAATAATAATAGTCCATCTCTGTTGATGAGGGTCAATAAATAGTGGAGTATGTTGTTCTCCGCCTTTTCTTATTATAGCGGTCTCAAGGAAATGTCTAAAGTAAACGAAGCTACTAGCATTGCGGCTAGGGGTACACCCTGTGATCCAGGTTTTCTACTGTCATTGTTATTGTATATTCAATATAACATTGACACAAAATATGACAAATAAAACAACAAAGTCGCACAATTTAGTCTAGAACTTACCTGC
The DNA here is from genome assembly GCA_020796225.1 of Arion vulgaris. Classification (NCBI taxonomy): domain Eukaryota; kingdom Metazoa; phylum Mollusca; class Gastropoda; order Stylommatophora; family Arionidae; genus Arion; species Arion vulgaris. The sequence goes on along the minus strand of CM036758.1, from coordinate 30,549,305 downwards.
TTGTATAGATGGTCTTGTATCCTGTAAACAGCGTGTATAAATGGTGAGCTTGAAATATAAAGTCTCCTCGTTACAGCACACAAAGAAATTACACAAATTCATAAAGAAATGAAACCGCTAAGATTATTTTGAACGGTGAAAGTAACAGTGAGTTAGCAAACCCCAAGAGGTCGCGTTTCGCAAATTGTCCTTTGTTGTAAACCTCTCTCCAGTGACGCTTGGACAGGAAAATCAAGCTAGCGATGCCTAGGTGAAATATCAGGCTACTAGAGAGACGAAGCACATCAATTTGAGGATAGGATCTCTGTGATTGCAGGCCGCGTACACATTGCGAACAGATCGTTGGTCCTCTTGTCCTCCGTCTTAGCTACGGCTGCCATTAAACGGCCCGCTCGTCTGCTAAATGGGCCTCGTAATGATTTCCTTCTCGTCCAATCAGCGCTGTCGGCGCGCGTGTTTTCATGAAAGATGCCGCTGGGACAGTCTATTGTCGCAAGGAGGCAAGGGGTGGCAGGCTAGGGGTGCATCGTCTAAAATCATTACCGTCGCATCGCGTGCTGCTCCGCGCGCAATTTAGTAGGCGTGGGATTAATCAATTGGACACTATTAGTCACGTGATATCCCTGTATCGGCCGCCGATGTCAATAAATCGATTCTTTCGACAGTTGTTTAAGTCGGTAGACGGTGATAAGAGACGACAAGATTAATTAAACGACTATTTACGATTATTGGATTCATCATATACTACCTGTCCGACATGTCTCCAAGCCGTACCCTGTTTGCTATATATGATGGTATATGTAGTTGTCGTATGTTCTATGAGTGCTGTGTTGGTTGAAGATCTGCAAAATTATAAGATAACACACTTTACTTCATCTTATACGTAAAATATTATGTGTTTTTTTCTATTTTATTTAATTACTACAGTTGACTATTATCAATATAAGAAAGAAGAAATTAACATTTTTCGCACATGTAATGAGGGGAGGGAGGGGGCCTTAGAATACATTGTGACAAGCGGTAAAATCGAGGATGAAACGAGACAGAGAAAGGCAGAGTAAATTTTGGACAGCCTGACTTCATGGCCCAGAAGAGCGTCAACATCAGAGATGATAGCAAACACAAGGGATCTGTTGAGATCACTGATCGCATACGCCAGCCGGCACCGCACCTGATGATGATAATAATTACAATTAACGTAATGGTTTGAACACCTGCGAAGAATTCCATGGTATCGTCTATCACAGAGAGCCACACTGAAAAAGTTTAACGTGTACAGAGCAAAAGGAAGACCACGAAAAATGTGGAGCAACGGCATTTAGAACAGCCTTAAGAAAATGAATAACAACTTACAACGGGCTTTAGAACACTCACACACAAAATCACTACACACTTTCCCCTCCCAACACTTTTATCAAGAAGTAAATGTTGGAAAAGAAGCAAAAGACAGTTGGCGTAAACTTGATTGTTTGAGAGTTGGTTATCAAAGAACACAAAAACAAAGAAAATTAAATATTTCGAACACATTGAACGACATTCGTACCTGGATAAGATACTTCTAGAAGAAGCGGTGCCTGGAGAAAAGCGAGAGGAAGACCTAGACGACGATGGGAGCAGGACGTCATTGACGAGTGGAGAATGACTGCTACTGACGCTGGGCATCTTGCACAGAATAGTTTTTCAGGGCTGCTGTTATGGGGGCCAAGGCCCAGGAGGGACAAGCTACTTTATGATGATGATGAGGATCTAAGATAATATAAAATATCTCATGGGCGGTTCGTCAATAAGGGTCAGTGGGGCCCGGCCACACCAAACATAACGAGTAGCGTGTACGTATTATTTTAGACATTATTTGTTCATAATTATTACTTTTAACGTGATACTGATGATTAGCTTTGAAAGTTTATATATAGCGCTAAAATGGCACACACAGTCTGAAACTTAGCATCTTTAATCTCTAATTCGTGTACGCCCCTTGTCATTAAGGGTCAGTAAGGCCCGGCCCCACCAAAAAAATGAACAACGTGAATTATTATTTTTAAATTTATTTGTTCATAAATATTACTTTTGACTTGACACTAAATAGTTTTGAAAGTTGAATATATAACACTAAAATATAAATATTATATCATAATAATATAACAATCATAATACTATATAAAAAATTATAACAACATATTATACACTGTCTGAAATTCAACGTCTTACCTCTAATGCTTCAAGCATATTGCAGCTCACTTTTTTCGGATCGTACTAAAATGTGTCTATCTACGATGTAACATTGCGACCTCTGACAGTTGACCTCTACTTGCAATGATAATTGCCAAAATAATTACGACATATTCATTCAATCGTATCTAAATTCATTCTTACGTGGTCAACCCACAGGTTAACAATGAACACAGGTTCACAGGTAAACGAGGACTTGATTAAATAGTCAGTTTAATTATCGATAGAATCTTGAATTATATATAAAACAGTATAAAAATATAGAAAATAATAGAGAAATAAGTAACTAACCATCATAGAATAAGATTAATTTAAGGTAATCGTCAGTTCAATTGTATATATATATGAAAGTTAAATTGTTTAGGTCATGTGTGATTCCGGTACTGACCTACGGCTGTGAAAGTTGGAGAGAATTGATAAGAAACTGGACAGCTTTTAGAATAAATGTCTCCGAATATTATTAAAAGTAAAATGGAGTGATTTCGTTTCGAACAACACAGTGAGAGATAGAACATAACAACAACACGTATCAAATATTATAATGAAACGAAGGTGGAAATATTTAGGTCATGTTCTTAGATCAGACGAAAAGACGATCGCGAGAAAAAGATCAGACGAAAAGAGACTAAATCGACAAGTCCTTATGTGGTCACAAGTTGAGAAAAGAAAACGTGGAAGACCAAAGACCTCTCTTCGAAGAACAATCCTACAAGAAAGTAAACTATTGGGATGTAAAACCATACAAGATCTCCAACTGCTAGCAACGAACCGCATCACGCGGAGATCTAAAACCTCTGCCCTATGTTCCGCATTTGGCACGAAAGGAACAAACTAACTAACTAATCGCCAGTTGCACCATTACATCTTGTCTACAGCAATTTACTTTCGTAAACAGTTCACAAGTTTACCAAGGGGATTATATATTACAAAATCACATAATATGTATATAGTCGTGCTGACCTAATTGAGAAGAACGTGGTTTGTCATGCGGTGAGGCTTGTTCAATTCACGGTAAGGCAAGATTTTTTAAAATCTTCTGCCCGTCTGCCCAGCGTGTTCGTAGGGCGTTGGACTACGGGTGACTATCCCTCTGTGTGTGCGGGTTCAATTCCCGGGATGGCAGAAAAAGCCACAGATTCCCCAGATTTGCGGTGTTCGTGGCACGGAACCGAAGAGTTACGATGTCCATGGCACCGAGCCGAAGAGCTGAAAAGCTCCAGTGCTTCTGGATCGGGAAAAAAAAAAATCTTCTCTAAGCAATTATATCGTTTGATGTGTCCGAAATATTTAATTCTCCTTGATTTTATGTTCTTTAATAGCCAATTCCCTTTAATATCAAGCTGTTGCAGAACGGAAGCAGCTGGTTTTTTTCTGGGAAAGGGGCATTAACTTCCCAGAATAGACAAATGATAGTAAATACTCCAAAAACCATGATTTGTCCGAAATTTTTGTCTGGCCCCACCAAGAAAAATAACATCGAGCCACCACTGAATCTAACTACAATATTTTGTTATGCATAGTAACCAAATAATGATATGTTTTTATGAACAAACAAACAAACCAACACAAGAATCGTAATGACAAATACGAAGCCGGGCGGATATATGTAACATGCTTATGCCATCACAACACGCTTTAACTAGGTCAGATGTCTTAATCCCCCGAGGATTGTTGATGTGAAGTAATTACAAACTTAATGACATTTTTCTAGTCATACACTTTGAGGATGTCAGTTTAATAGATTGCTTTTTTAAAAATAATAATTAAATAATCCGACTTCCTTCTCACGAGATTATTACATTGTAGTGGTGGGAAGCTTGTGTACTACGTCACTACCTTGTAGTGGTGGGGAAGCTTGTGTACTACGTCACTACCTTGTAGTGGTGGGGAGCGTGTGTACCACGTCACTACCTTGTAGTGGCAGGAAGCTTCTGTAGGACCTCACTCCATTGTAGTGGTGGGGAGCTTGTGTAGGACCTCACTACATTGTAGTGGTGGGGAGCAAGTGTAGGACCTCACTACCTGGTAGTGGTGGGAAGCTTGTGTACCATCACTGCCTAGTGTGGCGTGGAACCACTACTTAGTGGATGCGAGTGGCTCGTCACGTTGTAGTGGTGGAGCTGTACTACGTCACTACCTTGTAGTGGTGGGCGAGACTCACTCATTTTAGTGGTGAACTGCACGTCACTACCTTGTAGTGGTGGGAAGCTTTGTAGCCGTCACTATCTTGTAGTGGAAGAATTGTGGGAGCTCTTGTGTGGGAAGACGTGCTACGTCACTATTTTAGTGTGGGAGCTTATGGGACGTCACTACCTTGTAGGCATGGATAGTAAGTAAGGTTGTACAAACCTTGTCTGTAGAGCTAATGGGTACGAAGAATAAGGTTGTACAGAACCTTGTCTAGGCTGGCTGGACAAGAAATAGCTTGTCAGAACCTATCGTCAGGCTAGCATGGTACGTAGAAATGAGGGTTTGTGCAGAACGCTCTTAGACTAGGCAATGGATACCGTAAGAAATAAGGTTTTGTACAGAACGCTTGTCTGTAGGCAATGGGTACCGTAAGAAATAAGGTTTTGTACAGAACGCTTGTCTGTAGAGCTAGGCAATGGGTACCGTAAGAAATAAGGTTTTGTGCAGCTAGTTGGTTTTATTCTTACAAACGTTCGTCTGTAGAGCTAGGCAATGGGTACCGTAAGAAATAAGGTTTTGTGCAGAACGCTTGTCTGTAGAGCTAGGCAATGGATACCGTAAGAAATAAGGTTTTGTACAGAACGCTTGTCTGTAGGCAATGGGTACCGTAAGAAATAAGGTTTTGTACAGAACGCTTGTCTGTAGAGCTAGGCAATGGGTACCGTAAGAAATAAGGTTTTGTGCAGCTAGTTGGTTTTATTCTTACAAACGTTCGTCTGTAGAGCTAGGCAATGGGTACCGTAAGAAATAAGGTTTTGTGCAGAACGCTTGTCTGTAGAGCTAGGCAATGGATACCGTAAGAAACAAGGTTTTGTGCAGAACGCTCGTCTGTAGAGCTAGGCAATGATGCAGTAAGAAATCAATGTTTATGGTTTGAATCTTGTGTATGCTAATGCTATCTCGGATACCTAATACTTGTTCAATGTCTATTTATTAATCATATTTATTGTTTAAGAGCCCGCGGTGTTTTTCAATTGGCAACATATGGTTGTGAGACATGGACAATTGCCAAAACGTCGGAGAAGATCATTAATGCATTTGAATGCAAGGCTCTGGTAACACAAAGTAGGTATAAAATGATGTTGATCATCTGTTGCTTAGCTGCCTGTGAAATTTTTGGGTGCCTTAACAGTCAAAAATTTCACAGGCAGCTAAGCAACAGATGATCAGCATTTTTATACCTACATTTTGTTACCAGAGCCAAACATGGACATTGAGCAAAGCGCAGTCACAAAAATAACTACATGTGAAATGCGTTGCCTGTGAAAAGTTACCAACAACACAAGAAAACACAGAATCACCAACATCAGCATAAGAAAGAAAGTTGGCACAAAACGGTGCTTGAATTACATAGAGAAACAAAGAATGAAGTGGTTTGGCCACTTAGTAAGAATGCATCCAAACTCCACAGTATACAGAGTCTTCTACAACAGAACATCGGGAAAGAAGGCAAGAGGAAGACCACGGAAAAGATGGTTAGATGGCGTGGCAGCATCCTGTGAAAGAACAAAGATAACAATCAGACAAGCCACCAGAACAGCGCAAGACAAAACAGAAAACCACGACACTGGGCAACAACCCGGTAGCAGTGTGACGACAAAAGAAGAAAGAATGCAAATGCTACAGAAGAGTACTTAGATTATTATGAACCTGCTGCCTTGCAGGTTGGCTGGGGACAGTCAAAGGCTGACGGAGAGCGAACACAGTAAACGCTGATTCAAATCGGACACATCGCCGAAGGACACGCATTAGAGCTCCAAATGGTACTGAAGATTGTGACGTAAAACAATCGTTCTTGGCAAAGTTTGTTTATATATCACAATAAGAATGATAAAAATGGACGAAAAAAAACGATCGAGAGAGAGAGAAAGAGAGAGAGATTATCAGGGACAGAGAAAAGAACGAATGCTTCTCTTTTGTAACAGCTTGATATTAAAGAGAGTTGGCTATTAAAGAACATAAGAACAAGAATGATTTAATATTTCGGACAAATCAAACAACATGAGTGCACAGAGAAGATAATTTTAGAGGGAATGGTGCCTGGAAGAAGAATGAGAGGAAGACGATGGGTGCAAGATGTCATCTGAGAATGACTGCTGCTGACGCCGGTCAACTTGCACAGAACAGAGAGTTTTTCAGGACTGTTGTCATTGGAGCCAAGTTCCAGAAGAGACAGTTACTTGATGATGATGATGAGGCTGATGATGATGATGATGATGAGGATGAGGCTGATGATGATGACGATGATGAGGATGAGGCTGATGATGATGACGATGATGATGATGAGGCTGATGATGATGAGGCTGATGATGATGACGATGATGAGGTTGATGATGATGAGACTGATGATGATAATGATGAGGATGATGATGATGATAATGATGAGGTTGATGATGATGATGATGATGAGGCTGATGATGATGATGATGATGAGGCTGATGATGATGACGATGATGAGGTTGATGATGATGATGATGATGAGGCTGATGATGATGATGATGATGAGGCTGATGATGATGACGATGATGAGGTTGATGATGATGAGACTGATGATGATAATGATGAGGATGATGATTTATTGGCTACGGTGCTTCTTTGAGGTTCTTAAAACTCCTTATTCTCTCCATCAAAGTAACTTGGACGAAACTAAGTAAAGTTCATCAATTTAACTCATTCGCTTCACTAAGCCGAAATACTGGCTTGCGGTCATTTTGAAGATAACTCAAAGTCAGTATATATATAAATATATTCATATTCAGTAGGAAAATCATACATTGATCAAATAAAATACACATTTAAACAAGATAGATATTTCGTCGTCTCTTCCAAAATTTACTTTTTTAAAATAGAAGTGTTGGGAAGGGGGGTGTGTGCAGTGATCGTGTTCTAATGCACTTTGTAAGCTCTTCTTCTTCTTCATTACGTTCGTTCTTTACGACCAATTTTAATTACTCTTTGTGATATGTTTGATCCTTGCCAAGAACGTGTATACGTTGCACATTGGTTTGGTAGGCCCCTAAACGCATAGATATTTAGAACATGTGCATTCGATTTCGGCCAAACCTCCTTCGTCGCCACTTACGACATGCGTGACAGGTAACAGTGTTTCTATTCTTTACACTCCAAATTTGGGCCCCGGTTACCACTCAGCGACTTTGTAAGCTGTTATTCATTTTCTTAACGTTGATCTTTATGCCGTCGCTCCATCTTTTGCGTCGTCTTCCGTAGACGTTTGTGGTTTAGTGATAGTGAGCTCGATGACAATCCAAGAATACCTAGTTCAAACTCCGTGACCGGCAGATTGGAAGCAAATTTGTTCCCGTGCATTTTTACGGACAGTAAAAAAAATTGACCTCACCGTTCAGAAAACAATGGTAAACTACTGAACGTATAAGTGGTGCCTAAAAATCAACTTCTCGTTTACTGTGTTAATGGTGACGTCATGTAAAGGATATGTCACACATTTCGAACTTCATTTCATATCGCGCTGTACTCGTTATATTTTTCCAGTGTGACTCTCTGTGGTAGCCGATACCAGGGCATTCTTGTCACGTGTCCAAACCATCTGATCTGTTGTTTTTTATAGAGATATTTAGAAGACATAAATATGGCAATAAAATGAGTTCACGAAAGACAAGACACAGATAACAGAAGCCATAGAAAAACAAAACAAAAGACGGCCGAAGACACAAGACTGTCCCATAGTAGGACGATCCAAAAGATGGACGCAGACAGAAGACTGTCCCATAGTAGGACGATCCAAAAGATGGACGCAGACAGAAGACTGTCCCATAGTTGGACGATCCAAAAGATGGACGCAGACAGAAGACTGTCCCATAGTTGGACGATCCAAAAGATGAACGCAGACAGAAGACTGTCCCATAGTAGGACGATCCAAAGATGGACGCAGACAGAAGACTGTCCCTAGTGACGATCAAAGATGAACGCAGACAGAAGACTGTCCTAAGACGATCAAGATGAACGCAGACGAAGACTGTCCCATAGTAAAGTAAAGTAAAGCAACCTTTCATACCTCGTGGTATATAGGGCAATACAGTGTTAGGCCTGTATTTTTCATTGACCGTCGGCATACGATGGGTGATGTGGTCAGCATCACGCCGGCCGCCTTTACTTTCCCAGAGTATGTCCGGTACCCAGTTGAGGCTGGGTCGACCTGAGAGCCGTCGCGGTCGGGAAAAATTCCACGCGCACTGTGGGAGTTGAACCCAGATCACCAGCCTTGAGAAGCGAGTTCACTAACAACTACGCTACCGCGGCTCTCTGTCCACATAGTAGGATGATCCAAAAGATGAGACCCCAGTTGACAAATAAATGAATTCAGAACTGAACCTGTGATGTGAATTATAATATGTCACTGGAAGCAGAGAAATCACCTCTTTTTAAAAATCTATGTTCACGCAGAAGTCTGGGATAATGGACAAGATTGACTGGTATGGCTACAATATCAGAAGGAGCTGCAATGGGCCAAAATGACATTTTTTAACGCATTGAGAGAGTCTTTCCAAAAAGAGGAGTTTCAGAGTTGGGACTCCCAGAAGCTGACCCGAATGAGAGAGATGGGTGTTGATATTGGTACAGCCCGAAAAGAATGACATACCAAATATGCAAAAAGTATTTCAACAACGAACTGGCGTGTTGGGCCGCTGGACGCTGCTGGATTTTTTTAGGCGAAGATCGGAGCACATATGGATATGCCCTGAGTGCTATGATGAGAATCCCCCTATAACTGCTAACTGAACTGATGACACTGTAAACACACATACAAAGACACGCACGTACCATACCACATACAATTGCGCACACACACACACACACTCAAAATTCCACAGTGAACAATAACAAAATAAATTGAACTAAACAGGAAGTTAATCAGTTAAAAGAAACAGACATTCAACAACAACAAAAAAAAAGATTAACACACGCACACACAGAGACACACACACAAGAAAGAAGAGAGAGAGAGAGAGAGAGAGAGAGAGAGAGACAGACAGACAGACAGACAGAAAGGAACGCCATGTTGAGAAAATAAATAAACGTTATCAGAGGCCAGTTTTGAAAGGACGCAAGGGAAACAACTAGGAAATTGATGTTGAAACAAGAAGAAAGGGAGACCACACTTTTGATCAACATAGAAAATGGAAACTGAACCGTTCTTACGGAGCTTGAATTTATTTTACTTGATGAGTCCGGCCTGTAACTTAATAACAGAAATAACTTGGCGGGAAATTCTATTCGGAATGTCAGACAGTTCCGTGTGAAGACAGACATTGGTCAGTTTCAAGAACGGCTGATTTCGTGCATCATTTTCAACATTTGTCTTCCTAGTCTGAAATATATTCGCCATTATTGTACAGTTCAGATGGTCTTCTATTATCTAACAAGATATACAAGAGATTAGTAAGATAAGATAAGATCTACAAGAGATTAGTTAGATGAGATAAGATTTACAAGAGATTAGTTAGATGAGATCTACGAGGGGATTAGTTAGATAAGATCTACGAGGGGATTCGTTAGATAAGATAAAATCTACAAAATATTAGTTAGATAAGATAAGATCTACGAGGGGTTTAGTTAGATAAGATAAGATTTACAAGAGATTAGTTAGATAAGATAAGATTTACGAGAGATTAGTTAGATAAGATAAGATAAGATCTACAAAAGATTAGTTAGATAAGATAAGATAAGATCTACAAAAGATTAGTTAGATAAGATAAGATAAGATCTACAAAAGATTAGTTAGATAAGATAAGATTTACAAGAGATTAGTTAGATAAGATAAGATTTACAAGAGATTAGTTAGATAAGATAAGATCTACAAGAGATTAATTAGATAAGATAAGATCTACAAGAGATTAATTAGATAAGATAAGATCTACAAGAGATTAGTTAGATAAGATAAGATAAGATCTACAAGAGATTAGTTAGATAAGATAAGATTTACAAGAGATTAGTTAGATAAGATAAGATTTACAAGAGATTAGTTAGATAAGATAAGATTTACAAGAGATTAATTAGATAAGATAAGATCTACAAGAGATTAGTTAGATAAGATAAGATCTACAAGAGTTAATTAGATAAGATAAGATCTACAGAGATTAGTTAGATAAGATCACAGGGTGTAAGGTAAGATACAGGTAGTAATATGGTAAGATTTACGAGTAGGTAAGGTAAGATTACAGAGGATTAGATTAGATAGGATAAGATAAAATATACAAGAGTTAGTTAGATAAGATAAGATTACGAGAGTAGTAATAAATTACGAGGTAGTAGTAAGATCTACAAGAGATTAGTTAGATAAGATAAGATCTACAAGGTAGTTAAGGTAAGATTACGAGTAGTAAGATAAGATCTACGATGGGTTAGTTAGATAAGATCTATGAGGGTAGGTAAGGTAAGTAAGATCTGAGGGGTAAGTAAGATATACGAGGGTAGGTAATGGTAAGACTATACGAGGGTAGGTAAGTAAGATATACGAGCGTAGGTAAGGTAAGATCTACGAGGGAGTAGGTAAGGTAAGATAAAATATACGAGGGTAGGTAAGTAAGATATACGAGGGTAGGTAAGGTAAGATCTACGAGGGTAGGTAAGGTAAGATAAATATACGAGGGTAGGTAAGGTAAGATATACGAGGGTAGGTAAGATAAGATATACGAGGGTAGGTAAGGTAAGATATACGAGGGTAGGTAAGTAAGATATACGAGGGGTAGGTAAGGTAAGATATACGAGGTGTAGGTAAGATAAGATATCGAGGGTAGGTAAGGTAAGATATACGAGCTGTAGGTAAGATAAGATATACGAGGGGTGGGTAAGGTAAGATATACGAGCTGTAGGTAAGATAAGATATACGAGGGGTAGGTAAGGTAAGATATACGAGCTGTAGGTAAGATAAGATATACGAGGGGTAGGTACGGTAAGATATATGACTACTGTTGCCTTGTAGTTTGATTGGGGACAATCAAAAGCTAGCGGAGTAAACCGTACACAAAACTGGACGACCGGAAAACCAAGTAGTCCCAAAAAAAGACAGGATTTCTGGGCAGATGACGCTCATCAGGGGTAGGTCGCCTAAGGGTCGCTACCCTAAAAGAAAATAGCAACATGCTGCCTTGTATGTTGGCTGTGGACAGCAAAAGGCTAAAGGAGAGCAAACCCAGTAAACGTTAGTTGAAATCGGACACTTCATCGAAGGATAAGCATTAGAGCTCCAATTGGTACTGAACGTTGTGATGTAAAATTGTGTTCTTGGCAGAGGCTGTGTATATATGACAATTAGAATGATAAACATGACAGAACAAGAACGATCGAGAGAGAGAGAGAGAGAGAGAGAGAGAGATCTACGAAGAGTATGTTAGATAAGATTTACTAGAGGTTTGTTAGTAACTAATAACTGTGGAGGCGCATATTTGCCGTGTGGCAGTTGCAATAATAATAATAATAAAAACAATAAAAATAAAAATAATAAATAATAATAACGTAATATATCATGCGCGCAGTACATCGAGAAGCAAAGAATCAAGTGGTTCGGCCATCTAATGAGAATGGAACCATATTTACTACCATCACGTGCCTACAATAATCGACACTCAGGGCGATAGCACGAGGCAGGCCAAGAACACGATGGATAGATAACATCTCAGAGTTCCTACGAAAGCATGGACTGACAACGTCAAGCCAACACTCCTGGCACAAGATAGAAAAATAACTCTCCCACGACGCTTCACGGTAAATGTGGTTAAGATAAGATAAGAAGAACGTATTATTAAAGACTGACGCCGAGCACGTTGCACAGCGCCATGTTCGTGTTTCACATCCATAAGTTGCCACTAGGAATATACATGCTCTTAGTATTCTGATCTTTGTTTTCCTATCAGGTTTTATTCCATACTGTTTTTAGTTGAATTTGTTTGTAAAGTCATGTTTGTTTTTCTTTGCTTCTTCTGCGTTCTCACTAGATTGGGATTTCGGATTCTCTAATAAAGGCCGCCGTCTGCCTCAGATTATCAGCCACACCATACAGTTTGTCTTGGACGCTGATGTAAGTGGCCACCTCTTTCTTCTCAGGTCTGCATACTGGGGGCAGTTCTGTAGGATATGTTCTGTTGTCATACTTGCCAGGTCACAGGGGCACAGGTTTTTCTTTTAATTTCCTTCATCCCATTTTCAACATTTCTTAATAGTGAACCGAGATTTTCAATACTGTTCATATTTTTCAGTTCTACCCGTACAACAGTAACTCCAAACTGCTGAAATTGCTGACATCTATTCAACGTTTTTTCTAGTGTCTTTATCCAACAGACAGTCGCGAAGAGATTAAAGAACATCCTCCTTATCCATCTTCAACTCACCAACGATCGATGTTGTTGAAGCAAGCCTGTCCGATCTCTCTTTGCCACAGACACCCGCATGCTCAGGACAATAGATCCACGTAAGCCTCTGTAGGTTGGAAACTTCTATAGACGACTTCCCTCCAATATTTGATGACGATTTCAGCCGATTGTTATGTTTAGATGACGTTCCAAGACTTCCTGTCTGCTCAACAACTTCCGGTGTGTCCATATGTTTACAACACAATTTAACATCGTCTGCAAGAATCGAATTTTGTTAAAAAAATACCTTCATCACGTGAACCCCTGTCATCTGCAGAATTAATTAGTCCCTAACTTATTGACAAGTGAGCAATGTTCCATTTTTTAAATATCTTTGATTTAATGTTTGCTACTGAATTTTTCATTCTGTGAATCTTTTCAGCAAATATATTTCTATAATAATAATAGCCATCCATCGCAAGCGATGTTGACAACAGTCTCAGACATGTGTTGTTGCACCTCTCTGGTGTGTGCGGAGGTGACTGTAGAGTCCAATCCAAGAACACAATCTCCTACCACAGGTGGGGCATACATGATCAAGGCTAGACATGTGCGTGTTGTTTGTTCTGTCATTTCGCGCAGCTCATTTTCTATGTGCCTCAACGGCACGATGATTCTCTGTTAAGCGGATTCCTCTTGTGTTGTTACAGCGCCCCATCTGCCGATCTTCCGCATGGGATTTCCAGCCTGTTGTGTCTATATCGAAGCGTTTCAGAGACACTTTAAGAGTGTCTTTGAAGCGTTTTTTCTATCCACCAGCTGAACGTCTGCCCCCTTCAAGTTCGCCATACATGATCTGTTTTGGGATGCGTTTATCAGGAATCCGAGCAGCGTGGCCGGCCCATCTCACTTGGGCCTTCTGCAACAGGGTGTTGACGCTTGGGATCTTTGCTCTTGTGAGGACTTCGCTATCAGAAATTTTGTCCTGCCTGTTTATTTTTAGTATTCTGTGCAGACAGCATGTGTGGAAATGGTTTAGTTTTCTTCCGTGTCTGCTATACACTGTCCATGTCTCGCTTGCGTACATCAGCGGGGTTAACACTATGGCCCTGGTAAACTTTCAGCTTTGTGGCAACGCTTATCCCTTTCCGCTCCCACACAGTGACACGTAGCCTTTCGAATGCAGCTTGGATATCCTATTATTGACCTCAGAGTCTATGTTTGCCGATCTGGATAAGATGCTGCCAAGATAGACAAAGGTGTCCGCTGACAAGAGACGCAGGTGTTTAATGTTGAAGACTGGATCGTAGTACTGCTCTCTAGGGGCGAGCTGGAACATGACCTCTGTTTTCTTTGTGTTAATGCTAAGACCAAACATATCGCAGTAATTCAGAACTTGTCCATATAGGTCTGCATTTCTTCCTCAGAGTTGGTAGCGAGGGTGCAGTCATCATATTTCTCTAACATTCCATCGACTCACTTCATGCCTTCATTACTAGATAATGGGTATGTTGCAGGTGAGATTCTTCAACTACAAGAGGTTATGCGTTATTGGTTATTGAACTGACATCACATCACTTCTGGCAGACCCATAGGTGTTCAGTTTCCTGAATAGATATCAAAGGGTATGCATAATGTTAGCTCCTGTGGCTCACTGGTTAAACACACTCCTCTCTCTGCCCTCCAAGCATTCAGCTATACTTTTATAATGTGTAATACCAAACTACTTAAATCGCTAGCTTCAATTAACGTCAATTTTAGTGTCCTGATCCAACAGTAAAAGGAAAAGGGGGAACCCTTTCATACCTCGTGGTATATAGGTCAATACAGTGTTAGGCCTGTATTTTCATTGACAGTCGGTACACGATGGGTGATGTGGTCAGCATCACGCCGGCCGCCTTTACTTTCCCAGAGCATGTCTGGTACCCAGTTGAGGCTGGGTCGACCTGAGAGCCGTCGCAGTCGGGAAAAATTCCACGCGCATTGCGGGAGCTGAACCCAGACCACCAGCCTTGCGAGGCGAGTTCACTAACAACTACGCTACAGCGGCTCTCTGATCCAACAGTAGGTCGCAAAAAACTGAAGAATATTTCCCGTATCCATCCTAAGCCCCCCAACGATCGATGTTTTCGTTGCTAGCTTGTCCACTCTCTCGTTGCCGTGAACACCCGCATGCCTAGGACAGTAGATTCACGTGAGTCTCTGGAGGCTGCAAACCTCTACAGACGACATTCACTCATACCGCAACCTGTCATTTTGGATCTTCCGAAGCATCGACCGAGAGTCAGAAACAACAACGACCCCAGTAAATGGAGTCCCAGAAAATCAATGGAGGGCAGCAGTAATATCTTCATACTGGAAGTAATTGTCCTGTATGCTTCACTTCGCCCTGCAACAACCTCTACAGGGCCGTAGCTCAGCCGAGAAACACCAGCCTCATACTGAAAGTAGTTGTCCTGTATGCTTCACTTCGCCCTGCAACAACCCTACCATGCGTGCTAGCCGAGAAACACCAGCCTGACTTCTCACCACGATGCATAGACTCATCGACATAAAACAACATCATCATCATCACTTGCATTATCTTCTATCAGCTGCTTAAGTGGTTTGATCAAAACAGATCAAGAGCCATCTCCATAGCATTTTTTATATGTGTTATTTTCGTTTGCTCATTATTTGATGGGAATGGGGGAGAATATATGTGACGAAGTGATTATGTGCTCTGAAGAAAGTGGATGGAGTGGTTATGTGCTTTGAAGAAAGTGGACAGAGTGGTTATGCGCTCTGAATAAAGTGGACACAGTGTTTATACGCTCTGAAGAAAGTGGACAGAGTGGTTATGCGCTCTGAAGAAAGTGGACAAAGTGGTTATGCGCTCTGAAGAAAGTGGACGGGATGGTTATGCGCTCTGAAGAAAGTGGACAGAGTGGTTATGCGCTCTGAAGAAAGTATGTTCTAATCAAGACCACGAATTCGTTTTGTGAGTGCATTTTCTGGGATGTTTCTTATTATTCGTGCCGGAACTACCAGAGTTCGTGATTTGTAAAATACTTTCAGCAGGTGACGTACCTTTCTGAGAAAAGGGACCGAGCTATAGGCAAAATCCAGATGCAATAAAGTAAATACCGATGTCCTCAATTGGCTCTCAGTGACCCAGTTTACTGGGAGGATCGTTGTTGGATCTGATTCTTAGTCGATGCTTTGGAAAATCCAGAATGACAGGTTGCTGTATAAGTGGATGTCGTCTAAAGAGGTTCCCAACCTCCAATTGCTTATGTGGATCTACTGTCCTGGACATGCGGGTGTTCGCGGTAATGAGAGAGCGGATAGGCTAGCATCGAAAACATAGATTGTCGGGGAGTTGAGGATAGATAAGGGAGATGCTCTTCCGTCTTTTGGTGACCTACTGCTGGATGAGGACACCAAAATAGATGATGAATATTTACAGCAATTTAAGGAATTTGGAATTACAGGTTGTACAAGTAGAAGGCCATTATGGAAGATGTTACAGAAGATGTCTCAGTATATCATGGACAGAGAAGAAAACAAAAAGACAAATCCAGAAAGAACTCAAAATTTAAAAAAACTGACTGATGCTACAAATAAGAGATAAAATTGAGATATTTTGGACATATAAAAAGACATGAAGGGCTAGAGAAGACCATAATGGAAGGAGGCATACCGGCAAAGAGAAGAAGAGGAAGACCACAGAGAAGATGGATTCAGGATTTAACTGATGGTTTGAACATGATGGCTGCAGAAGCAGGACATCTTGCCTATGAGAGAGAGATCGAAATTCCGGAGGACTGTTGGGGTGGTAGAGTTCTGCTCAGGACAAGCTATTTGATAATCATGCGTTAGAGATTAGGTCACATGCACGTTAGAAAAACAAACGATGACAAACGATGTCGAGACTTCATTACCCGTCCGAACACAACGAAATGATATCAGTCGGCAAATGTCTGGAGATCAAAAGATATGATACGTCATGTCAGTGGCGGCTCGTTGTAAGTTTTGTTGGTGGGGCCAGACATATTTTGTGTGGAAAATCATGGTATTGGGTTAGGTTATAATTTAATTTATACACGTTACACATTATTTTTGGTGGGGCTCGGCCCCATTGGCCCTTAATGACGAGCCGCCCCTGCGTCATGTTTCTCCTATATTTGACATCATTTTGACAGACTACAACTGCATTCTAAGCTAGTTCAAGGATAAACATGTGCCCTAGATTTATTTTTCATATATTGATTTTATTGAGATGATGCGTTAATTAGGACACGGCGGCACCAGAGGGATCGTGTGTGGTGGGGGAAGGGGGTGGTATAAATAGGACACGGCCGCACTAGAGGGATCGTGTGTGGTGGGGGAGGGTGGTGGTATAAAGGGCACGGCCGCACCAGAGGTCGGCGTTTGGGGAGGGGGAGTATATAAATACTACATGATAGTTAGAACCAGATTGGGGGCATTAATATCTACTGTAAGCTACTGTAATACATCATTATGTATGAATTAACTAGAAATGACGATGACTTTATACCAGGATCAGATCTTTCTGTTTCATCCCGGGGGCTACCTTTACTGTCAAGGTCATCATGTCCTTCTTCGCACTCATTGACCTCCTACAGAAGGGACCTCCACCGGTGTGGGTAAGACTTTTTGTTTCTTCACCTCCGTCTGTGTGGGTAAGACGTTTTGTTTCTTCACCTCCGTCTGTGTGGGTAAAACTTTTTGTTTCTTCACCTCTGTCTGTGTGGGTAAAACTTTTGTTTCTTCACCTCTGTCTGGTGGGTAAACTTGTTTCTTCACCTCTGTCTGTGTGGTAACTTTTGTTTCTTCCACCTCGTCTGTGTGGGTAAAACTTTTGTTTCTTCACCTCCGTCTGTGTGGGTAAAACTTTTTGTTTCTTCACCTCCGTCTGCGTGGGTAAGACGTTTTGTTTCTCCACCTCCGTCTGTGTGGGTAAGACGTTTTGTTTCTCCACCTCCGTCTGTGTGGGTAAGACTTTTGTTTCTTCACTCCGTGTGGTGATTTGTTCTTCACCTCCGTCTGTGGGTAAGCCTTGATGTACTTTTGTTTCTCTTTACACTGTGTGTTATACGAGTAAGATGCCGTCCCAGGACAAGCTTATGTGCTCCAAAAGACCCACCAAAAAAAAATGTTTCCAATCCGAAACGACTTCACTGTCAGAAAGGGCGCACAGTGTAGACTCCTGTTTGGCGTAGATCACAAAGCCTTAATATGTGGCTAACAGATGATCGTAAAGGCGTAGATCCAGCCTGGATCGTTCTAGGACAAGCTACCCTAGTAAATAAACAGCTGGCTAAAATCGTGTGGACGGCCTAGTCACCATGGGCGCATAATCGCACAACGTAAACAAAAGTTCTTGTCAAAGATCAATTATATATCACAATCAGAATGATAAAATTGGTCGCGAAGTACGAACACAAGAAGAAGAAGAAAGAAGATAAGACAGACAATACATGAAGACTGGTGGTTAGATAAGACAGACAATACATGTAAACTGTTGGTTAGATAAGACAGACCATACACGTAGGTTGTTGGTTAGGTAAGACAGACAATACATGTATGATGTTGGTTAGACAAGACAGAAAATACATGTGTGCTGTTGGTTAGACAAGACAGAAAATACATGTGGCTGTTGGTTAGATAAGACAGACAACATGTAGATGTTGGTTAGACAAGACAGAAAATACATGTGTGCTGTTGGTTAGACAAGACAGAAAATACATGTGTGCTGTTGGTTAGATAAGACAGACAATACATGTAGACTGTTGGTTAGATAAGACAGACAATACATGTAGGCTGTTGACTAGATAAGACAGACAATACGAATCTATAGTTATCTCTTTGTGAAACATGTGTGTCCCAGAAACTAGGAGACCTCTGCCCTCAAGAGTTTGCTGAGGAAGTGACGAGGATACATGGCGAGTACAGGCGCAAACATAAGGCTTACTCGTTGAGGTATCTTCTTTTTCTTCTTTGCGTTTGTTCTTTACGACCAATTTTAATCAGTCTTTTGTTATATGTTTGATCTTTGCCAAGAACGTGTATACGTTGCACATTGGTTTTGTAGGCCCTAAACGCATAGACTTCTACACGTTTAGGACACATGCATCCGATTTCAGCCAAACCTCCTTAGTCGCCTCCTACGACATGCATGGCAGTAACAGTGGTTCTATTCTTTACACCCCAAATTTGGGCCCGGTAACCACTCGGGCGTCGTTGAGGTATGACTTGTACTATATATTCATTGACTAGTAATCAGTGCGTAGAAATTAAGTTATATATGTTTTCGACATCAATATTTCCTGTTTATTGCAAGCATGACACTGTGCTATATCCACGTTCAATTTCCTATTTCTTCTTCTTCTTTGCGTTCGTTCTTTACCACCAATTTTAATCACTCTTTGTGATATGTTTGATCTTTGCCAAGAAAGTGTATACATTGCACATTGGTTTGGCAGGTCCCTAAAGGCATTCACTTCTACACGTTTAGGACATGTGCATCCGATTTCAGCTCAAACCTCCTTAGTCGCCTCTTACGACATGCGTGGCAGGTAACAATGGTTCTATTATTTACACCCCAAATTTGGGCCCCGGTAACTACTCGGGCGAATTTCCTATTTATTTCATGGTCTCTCTCCGCAGAAATGGCATGCCACCCATCGAGAGTATTGCACATTGCACAAACTCCGTAGTTCTGGAAATAATCTGAGAAATGACTGGTAAGAACGCCACCACGAGGAAACTGAATGAACCGGATACGAACCATAATCTCCGGAAAACAAGACAAATGTTTGACCACCTCGCCACAGAGACCTCTATACCATGAGTATACGATGTTAGACCTGGAAAACAAGACAAATGTTTGACCACCTCGTCACAGAGACCTCTATACCATGAGTATACGATGTTAGACCTGGAAAACAAGACAAATGTTTGACCACCTCGCCACAGAGACCTCTATACCATGAGTATACGATGTTAGACCTGGAAAACAAGACAAATGTTTGACCACCTCGTCACAGAGACCTCTATACCATGAGTATACGATGTTAGACCTGGAAAACAAGACAAATGTTTGACCACCTCGTCACAGAGACCTCTATACCATGAGTATACGATGTTAGACCTGGAAAACAAGACAAATGTTTGACCACCTCGTCACAGAGACCTCTATACCATGAGTATACGATGTTAGACCTGGAAAACAAGACAAATGTTTAACCACCTCGCCACAGAGACCTCTATACCATGAGTATACGATGTTAGACCTGGAAAACAAGACAAATGTTTGACCACCTCGTCACAGAGACCTATATACCATGAGTATACGATGTTAGACCTGGAAAACAAGACAAATGTTTGACCACCTCGTCACAGAGACCGATATACCATGAGTATACGATGTTAGACCTGGAAAACAAATCAAATGTTTGACCACCTCGTCACAGAGACCTCTATAACATGAGTATACGATGTTAGACCTGGAAAACAAGACAAATGTTTGACCACCTCGCACAGAGACCTATACCATGAGTATACGATGTTAGACCTGGAAAACAAGACAAATGTTTGACCACCTCGTCACAGAGACCTCTATACCATGAGTATACGATGTTAGACCTGGAAAACAAGACAAATGTTTGACCACCTCGTCACAGAGACCTCTATACCATGAGTAAACGATGTTAGACCTGGAAAACAAGACAAATGTTTGACCACCTCGTCACAGAGACCTCTATACCATGAGTATACGATGTTAGACCTGGAAAACAAGACAAATGTTTGACCACCTCGTCACAGAGACCTCTATACCATGAGTATACGATGTTAGACCTGGAAAACAAGACAAATGTTTGACCACCTCGTCACAGAGACCTCTATACCATGAGTATACGATGTTAGACCTGGAAAACAAGACAAATGTTTGACCACCTCGTCACAGAGAGACTCATACCATGAGTATACGATGTTAGACCTGGAAAACTAAAACAAATGTTTGACCACCTCGTCACAGAGACCTCTATACCATGAGTATACGATGTTAGACCTGGAAAACTAAAACAAATGTTTGACCACCTCGTCACAGAGACCTCTATACCATGAGTATACGATGTTAGACCTGGAAAACAAGACAAATGTTTGACCACCTCGTCACAGAGACCTCTATACCATGAGTATACGATGTTAGACCTGGAAAACAAGACAAATGTTTGACCACCTCGTCACAGAGACCTCTATACCATGAGTATACGATGTTAGACCTGGAAAACAAGACAAATGTTTGACCACCTCGTCACAGAGACCTCTATACCATGAGTATACGATGTTAGACCTGGAAAACAAGACAAATGTTTGACCACCTCGTCACAGAGACCTCTATACCATGAGTATACGATGTTAGACCTGGAAAACAAGACAAATGTTTGACCACCTCGTCACAGAGACCTCTATACCATGAGTATACGATGTTAGACCTGGAAAACAAGACAAATGTTTGACCACCTGCACAGAGACCTCTATACCATGAGTATACGATGTTAGACCTGGAAAACAAGACAAATGTTTGACCACCTCGTCACAGAGACCTCTATACCATGAGTATACGATGTTAGACCTGGAAAACAAGACAAATGTTTGACCACCTCGTCACAGAGACCGATATACCATGAGTATACGATGTTAGACCTGTATTTTTCTTTGATCAACAGCAAGTTATCCGTGATATTATTATATCACTTCAGTCGGAACTATTTTCCAGTGTTACTTTGTTACCCAAATGAGACTGGGTCGACACGGAAACCATTATGATCGGAATTATTTCAACCTTTAATTGTGGAATGGATCCTGAACCAAACGACGACGAAGCAACTGCACTAACAACTACGCTATCGCTACTATTGTTTTCTTATTTCTTCTTCTTCTTCTCTCAAGTCCCCTTGAAGCATAAGGCATCAACAAATATCCTCCAACCAGATCTGCCTTGAGCAAGCCAGCTTAGTTCATTCCAGGTCTTTCCTGCCTCTTCACTTTCTCTGTCTACAGTTCGTCCCCGTGTCTCCCTAGGTCACCCCTACCATTCTTGCCTGGATGATTCCATTTCAAAGCCACATGTTGGTGCCTAGTCTTCCCCCTACCATTCTTGCCTGGCAGATTGCATTTCAAAGCCACATGTTGGTGCCTAGTCTTCCCCCTACCATTCTTGCCTGGCAGATTTCATTTCAAAGCCACATGTTGGTGCCTAGTCTTCCC
Source organism: Arion vulgaris (assembly GCA_020796225.1). Lineage (NCBI taxonomy): Eukaryota > Metazoa > Mollusca > Gastropoda > Stylommatophora > Arionidae > Arion > Arion vulgaris. The sequence goes on along the minus strand of CM036758.1, from coordinate 30,527,280 downwards.
CCTACCATTCTTGCCTGGCAGATTCCATTTCAAAGCCACATGTTGGTGCCTAGTCTTCCCCCTACCATTCTTGCCTGGCAGATTCCATTTCAAAGCCACATGTTGGTGCCTAGTCTTCCCCCTACCATTCTTGCCTGGCAGATTCCATTTCAAAGCCACATGTTGGTGTCTAGTCTTCCCCTTACCATTCTTGCCTGGCAGATTGCATTTCAAAGCCACATGTTGGTGCCTAGTCTTCCCCCTACCATTCTTGCCTGGCAGATTCCATTTCAAAGCCAATGTTGATCAGTCTTCCTACCATTCTTGCCTAGGCAGATGCATTTCAAGCTACATGTTGGTCTTAGTCTTCCCCTACCATTCTTGCCTCAGATTCCATTAAAGCCACATTGGGTGCCTAGTTTTCCCTACCATCTGCCTGGCAGATTGATTTCACCAAAGTTGGTGCTCTAGTCTTCCACCTTCTTCTCAGTTCATTCGCCCGTGTGCCAGTCCCCTACCATTCTTGCCTCGATTCATTTCAAAGCCACATGTTGGTGCCTAGTCTTCCCCCTACCATTCTTGCCTGGCAGATTGCATTTCAAAGCCACATGTTGGTGCCTAGTCTTCCCCCTACCATTCTTGCCTGGCAGATTCCATTTCAAAGCCACATGTTGGTGCCTAGTCTTCCCCCTACCATTCTTGCCTGGCAGATTCCATTTCAAAGCCACATGTTGGTGCCTAGTCTTCCCCCTACCATTCTTGCCTGGCAGATTCCATTTCAAAGCCACATGTTGGTGCCTAGTCTTCCCCCTACCATTCTTGCCTGGCAGATTCCATTTCAAAGCCACATGTTGGTGCCTAGTCTTCCCCCTACCATTCTTGCCTGGCAGATTGCATTTCAAAGCCACATGTTGGTGCCTAGTCTTCCCCCTACCATTCTTGCCTGGCAGATTCCATTTCAAAGCCACATGTTGGTGCTAGTCTTCCCCTACCATTCTTGCCTGGCAGATTCCATTTCAAAGCCACATGTTGGTGCCCAGTCTTCCCCTACCATTCTTGCCTGGCAGATTCCATTTCAAAGCCACATGTTGGTGCCTAGTCTTCCCCTACCATTCTTGCCTGGCAGATTCATTTCAAAGCCACATGTTGGTGCCTAGTCTTCCTACCATTCTTGCCTGGGAGATTGATTCAAAGCCACATGTTGGTCCTAGTCTTCCATTCTTAATGTATGTCCCAATCACTTCCATCTCAACGTTTTATTTAATAATAATTCCTCTCGTACCGTTATACGTTACATAGGGCCTGCAAGTAATTTCTACATACCGCTCTATTCTGGGCAACTCGTTCAATCTCCTCCATGGAACTGAGACCGATATTTCCTGCCTCTCTCAGCAAAGTTCGCTTCAGGGTCTCCTTAGGTCGACCTCTCTTTCTTGAACCCTTTGCATCCCACTTCAATGCCTGTTTTGATATTCGCTGATCATTTCTCCTCAAGATGTGCCCAACATATCTCCATCTTCTCTTCTTATAACAGTTGTCACTAGTGGTTGACCAGACATTTCTCTGATTTCATCACTTCTCCTGAATTCATTCCATTTTATATTCATTATTTTTCGCAGACATCTATTTTCAAATGCATTCAACTTGCTTTCTATATCTTTAGTCATTTTCCAACTCTCGCTGGCATATGTGAGAATTGATGCAACATTTGAATTGAAAATTCGTAATTTAGTTTTAATACTATATAACTTGCAGTTCCATATTTTATTTAGACTTTTAAAAGCTGATGTTGCTTTGCCAATTCGTATCATAATTTCTTTTAACATTTCCTGTGCAATCAAATTGCTACTTAAATAGGGAGGTTAAAATAAGATTTTAGCTTGATAAAGGCCTTGTTGGTCGAAACGTTGCTGTATATTGTCATTGTTTTTGTAATTTGTAAAACTACAGTACTTTATTATTACGTGTTTCGCTACTTAAATAGGTGAACTGCTCTGTTATTTTTATCATTTTAGATTCTGGTGTGATCAACGTTTCATTTCCTTGTTGATATTGTTGATGCCAGGACATCGCATGATCTCTGGTCCCAACGAATTCGAATAATTCTTCTGAGACATATTTCCTCGACACATCCTCGACACATGTTATGCGACTGTCTGTCTTTGTACTTGTTTTCTGATAGCCTCTGATTTTTTAACTAATTAATATTTATGTCCTTCTTTACAATTTGTTTGATCTCGTCTTCCTCCCTGATAATCTCTCTCTCAAACCTGTGACGTACTTAGCGATCAAGGAAACAACAAAACGGGTCAGTTTTCTCACCTTGACCGTCCTCCGTATTGTGTCATCAATCATCATCATCAAATAGCTTGTCCTGAGGAGAACTTTGACATCCCAACAGTCTTTCGAAATGTATCTCTCTCTCTCAATGTCTCTCTCTCTCTCTCTCTCAATCTCTTTCTCTCTCATACGACAGATGTCTAATGATAACAATCACATGAACTTCTATTTCTCCCTATAGCTAAAGATCACATAAATCTCTATTTCTCTCTAGCTAAAGATCACATAAATCTCTATTTCTCTCTCTAGCTAAAGATCACATAAATCTCTATTTCTCTCTCTAGCTAAAGATCACATCAATCTCTATTTCTCTCTCTAGCTAAAGATCACATAAATCTCTATTTCTCTCTCTAGCTAAAGATCACATAAATCTCTATTTCTCTCTCTAGCTAAAGATCACATAAATCTCTATTTCTCTCTCTAGCTAAAGATCACATGCATCTTTATTTCTCTCTAGCTAAAGATCACATAAACCTCTATTTCTCTAGCTAAAGATCACATAAATATTTATTTCTCCCTGGTTAACAACGACCTGAACCTCTAGGCTGAATGATGAAATGTTGGAGATGGCCCAGCGATGGGCTGATGAACTAGCCCAGGTTCCTGATCTGTCTCACAGTGGCTACAAACTGAGGGGTGTCAGAATAGGAGAAAACATTGCCATGAAGTGGACTTCTAATAACTCTGTCTACAAACGTGAGTTTTACTAGCTTAGGTAGGTGCAGATAGATGGGGGCGGAGTATAGAAAGATCAGATTAATGGCAGGGAGGCGTAATGGATGGATGGAGTAATGGATGTGTAGAATAATGGATGGGCGGAGTAATTGTAAAGCTGAGTAATATCTAGTAAGTTCATGGGTGATATAAAGGGCTGGTGGAATAATAAAAGAATGGAGTAATGTGTGGGTGAAGTAAACAAAAGTGGGAGTGGAGTAATGTGTGGGTGAAGTAAACACAAGTGGGAGTGGAGTAAGGGTGGGTGAAGTAAAAGTAAAGTGGGGTGGAGTAATGGTGGTGAAGTAAAAGTAAAGTGAGAGTGAGTAATGCGTGGGTGAAGTAAAAGTAAAGTGGGAGGGAGTAATGCGTGGTGAAGTAAAGAAGAATGAGAGGGTAATGGTAAGTAAGAAGAATGAGGAGTAATGTGGGTGAAGTAAAGAAGAATGAAGTGAAGTAATGTGGGGTGAAATAAAGAAGAGTAGAGGAAGTTATGTGTGGGGAGAAATAAAGAAGAGTAGGTAGTAACGTGGGGTGAAATAAGAAGAGTAGAGTGAGTAAGTGTGGAAATAAAGAAGGTAGGAGGAGTAAGTGGGTGAAATAAAAGAAGAGTAGGAGTGGAGTAACGTGTGGGTGAAATAAAAGAAGAGTAGGAGTGGAGTAACGTGTGGGTGAAATAAAAGAAGAGTAGGAGTGGAGTAACGTGTGGGTGAAATAAAAGAAGAGTAGGAGTGGAGTAACGTGTGGGTGAAATAAAAGAAGAGTAGGAGTGGAGTAACGTGTGGGTGAAATAAAAGAAGAGTAGGAGTGGAGTAACGTATGGGTGAAATAAAGGAAGAGTAGGAGTGGAGTAATGTGTGGGTGAAATGAAGGGCTAATATAACACAACAAGGGCGACTCATCTGGCCCTGGAACGCAAGTAAAAACTCCACCCATACACATAACAGCACAAGTAGACAGACAACTAATTCCATCATCTACCTGAGGGAAAGACAATAGAAAATAGTTCAGAACAGATCGATCATATGCATGCCGTCAGAGCTAAAGTATGCCAACCTACAAGACAGGGAAATAAGTTACAGAGGTGACGACACAGCTCTATTCCAAATAGAGTCAAGGAAGTGGAACATTTGTCTGTTCAAAACAAACAGGGAAGATAATAACCATTTTTCTGAAAACAAAGAAAAACTAGGATTATATCCCCTGACAAAGCAAAATGTCCAAATAAAAATCACCATGAATAATGAAGACATTGACATCGTTACAAATGTTTGATATCTTGGCTCCGCCAGTAACACCAATGGAGATATTATAAAAGTTACCATAAATAATGAAGACATTGACATCGTTACAAATGTTTGATATCTTGGCTCCGCCAGTAACACCAATGGAGATATTATAAAAGTTACCATAAATAATGAAGACATTGACATCGTTACAAATGTTTGATATCTTGGCTCCGCCAGTAACAAAAATGGAGATATTATAAAAATTACCGTAAATAATGAAGACATTGACATCGTTACAAATGTTTGATATCTTGGCTCCGCCAGTAACAAAAATGGAGATATTATAAAAATTACCGTAAATAATGAAGACATTGACATCGTTACAAATGTTTGATATCTTGGCTCTGCCAGTAACACCAATGGAGATATTATAAAAGTTACCATAAATAATGAAGACATTGACATCGTTACAAATGTTTGATATCTTGGCTCTGCCAGTAACACCAATGGAGATATTATAAAAGTTACCATAAATAATGAAGACATTGACATCGTTACAAATGTTTGATATCTTGGCTCCGCCAGTAACACCAATGGAGATATTATAAAAGTTACCATAAATAATGAAGACATTGACATCGTTACAAATGTTTGATATCTTGGCTCGCCAGTAACAAAATGGAGATATTATAAAAGTTACCATAAATAATGAAGACATTGACATCGTTACAAATGTTTGATATCTTGGCTCTGCCAGTAACACCAATGGAGATATTATAAAAGTTACCATAAATAATGAAGACATTACCATTGTTACAAATGTTTGATATCTTGGCTCTGCCAGTAACACCAATGGAGATATTATAAAAGTTACCATAAATAATGAAGACATTGACATCGTTACAAATGTTTGATATCTTGGCTCTGCCAGTAACACCAATGGAGATATTATAAAAGTTACCATAAATAATGAAGACATTGACATCGTTACAAATGTTTGATATCTTGGCTCCGCCAGTAACAAAAATGGAGATAGTGTAAAAGGAAGTAGAAGGAGACTTGACATGCCATCACAGAGGTTGGTGGGTCTCTGTGGCCTAGAGGCTAGATGCTCGCCTCCCGTTCCAAAGTTACTCGGTTCGGTCCCTCGTGGAACCATCGGGATATTTTGTCAGAGATCTTTAATCTCAGTGTAGGTGAGATCGAGCTCCTAGTCCTATCAGAGACGGATGATAACAAGTAGATCCTATGTTCAAGTTAAGCACGTATAAGAACCTTTGACAGTTTAAAATCGAAAAGAGCAGGCTGGAAAGCAGCTGACTGGACAGAATTCATTTGAAAGATTCAAAAACAAATTTCTTCAAAATATTTTCGCCATTTTCAAAATTACATTGGGGACTCTCGCCGGTGCTGTGGAGCTCGTGCACTGCCGCTGAGATCTTTCTGTGTAAGAAAGAGATCGGAGCATGCATGGTTACTCACCGAAGTGCAAATGATCTTCTTCGCCTTGTTTGCGTTCGTTCTTTACGACCAATTTTAATCACTCTTTGTGATATGTTTGATCTTTGCCAAGAACGTGTATACGTTGCACATTGGTTTGTAGGCCCCTAAACGAATAGACTTCTACACGTTTAGGACATGTGCATCCGATTTCAGCCACACCTCCTTAGTCGCCTCTTACGACATGCGTGGTAGGTTACAGTGGTTCTATTCTTTACACCCCAAATTTGGATCCCGGTAACCACTCGGACGAAGTGCAATGATGATGTTCCTATCAATCAGTCACGGTTCATGTAGAAGGTATGATGCAGTAGTTAGTTCGATTTACTACAAAAAACAGCCGAAGACAGAGAACATTGGAGAACAACTGTTGAATTATCATCCTCGAGGAGAGGATGTAGAAGAAGAATGCACACACTGAAATCATAGTTTTCCGGGACTTTTTAATTGAAATTTCGGGGATCTAAGATGTTGAACATCAGATCACAATTTTCACAATTTAAATTGTACAGAAATGAAAGTCGTACTTTACAAATTAATGTGATGCGTTAGTCAACAAATTACATATCAAATAGCAACAAATTACATACCAAATAGCAACAAATCACATACCAAATAGCAACAAATGACATACCAAATAGCAACAAATGACATACCAAATAGCAACAAATTACATACCAAATAGCAACAAATTATATACCAAATAGCAACAAATTACATACCAAATAGCAACAAATTATATACCAACTAGCAACAAATTACATACCAAATAGCAACAAATTACATACCAAATAGCAACAAATTGATCATTGAAATAATTTTTTAATAACAAAACACTTTAGCATGTGAAGTTGTTTGTTAGTGGAATATAGTACTTCCTCAACGGCTTGTCATGTGGCTTGTTGTATTATATGAGTTAAGTGACTGACACAATGTTGAATAAACTCAATACTGTTTTGTTGATCCTCAAATACAGCTCAAGAATTATGTGACCAGTGGTACAGTGAGGTCAGGAATCACGAGTTTGGGGTGGAGCCGACAGTACTTACTGCAGGTAGATAAAATATGAGGTTAAAGGAGAAATTTGAGAGATGACTAGGTGAGATCAGGTTGTGAGAGTAGTGAGAGAGTCTTTACTGCAGGTAGATAAAATATGAGGTTAAAGGAGAAATTTGAGAGATGACTAGGTGAGATCAGGTTGTGAGAGTAGTGAGAGAGTCTTTACTGCAGGTAGATAAAATATGAGGTTAAAGGAGAAATTTGAGAGATGACTAGGTGAGATCAGGTTGTGAGAGTAGTGAGAGAGTCTTTACTGCAGGTAGATAAAATATGAGGTTAAAGGAGAAATTTGAGAGATGACTAGGTGAGATCAGGTTGTGAGAGTAGTGAGAGAGTCTTTACTGCAGGTAGATAAAATATGAGGTTAAAGGAGAAATTTGAGAGATGACTAGGTGAGATCAGGTTGTGAGAGTAGTGAGAGAGTCTTTACTGCAGGTAGATAAAATATGAGGTTAAAGGAGAAATTTGAGAGATGACTAGGTGAGATCAGGTTGTGAGAGTAGTGAGAGAGTCTTTACTGCAGGTAGATAAAATATGAGGTTAAAGGAGAAATTTGAGAGATGACTAGGTGAGATCAGGTTGTGAGAGTAGTGAGAGAGTCTTTACTGCAGGTAGATAAAATATGAGGTTAAAGGAGAAATTTGAGAGATGACTAGGTGAGATCAGGTTGTGAGAGTAGTGAGAGAGTCTTTACTGCAGGTAGATAAAATATGAGGTTAAAGGAGAAATTTGAGAGATGACTAGGTGAGATCAGGTTGTGAGAGTAGTGAGAGAGTCTTTACTGCAGGTAGATAAAATATGAGGTTAAAGGAGAAATTTGAGAGATGACTAGGTGAGATCAGGTTGTGAGAGTAGTGAGAGAGTCTTTACTGCAGGTAGATAAAATATGAGGTTAAAGGAGAAATTTGAGAGATGACTAGGTGAGATTAGGTTGTGAGAGTAGTGAGAGAGTCTTTACTGCAGGTAGATAAAATATGAGGTTAAAGGAGAAGTTTGAGAGATGACTAGGTGAGATCAGGTTGTGAGAGTAGTGAGAGAGTCTTTACTGCAGGTAGATAAAATATGAGGTTAAAGGAGAAGTTTGAGAGATGACTAGGTGAGATCAGGTTGTGAGAGTAGTGAGAGAGTCTTTACTGCAGGTAGATAAAATATGAGGTTAAAGGAGAAATTTGAGAGATGACTAGGTGAGATCAGGTTGTAAGAGTAGTGAGAGAGTCTTTACTGCAGGTAGATAAAATATGAGGTCAGAGGAGAAGTTTGAGAGATGACTAGGTGAGATCAGGTTGTGAGAGTAGTGAGAGAGTCTTTACTGCAGGTAGATAAAATATGAGGTTAAAGGAGAAATTTGAGAGATGACTAGGTGAGATCAGGTTGTGAGAGTAGTGAGAGAGTCTTTACTGCAGGTAGATAAAATATGAGGTCAGAGGAGAAGTTTGAGAGATGACTAGGTGAGATCAGGTTGTGAGAGTAGTGAGAGAGTCTTTACTGCAGGTAGATAAAATATGAGGTTAGAGGAGAAGTTTGAGAGATGACTAGGTGAGATCAGGTTGGGAGAGTAGTGAGAGAGTCTTTACTGCAGGTAGATAAAATATGAGGTTAGAGGAGAAGTTTGAGAGATGACTAGGTGAGATTAGGTTGGGAGAGTAGTGAGAGAGTCTTTACTGCAGGTAGATAAAATATGAGGTTAGAGGAGAAGTTTGAGAGATGACTAGGTGAGATTAGGTTGGGAGAGTAGTGAGAGAGTCTTTACTGCAGGTAGATAAAATATGAGGTCAGAGGAGAAGTTTGAGAGATGACTAGGTGAGATCAGGTTGTGAGAGTAGTGAGAGAGTCTTTACTGCAGGTAGATAAAATATGAGGTTAGAGGAGAAGTTTGAGAGATGACTAGGTGAGATCAGGTTGGGAGAGTAGTGAGAGAGTCTTTACTGCAGGTAGATAAAATATGAGGTTAAAGGAGAAGTTTGAGAGATGACTAGGTGAGATTAGGTTGGGAGAGTAGTATCTTTACTGAAGTATGTGGAGAGGAGGTACATAAAGAATGTTCAAAGAGTAGGCTATGAGAGGAAGGGAGAGAAGGCTGAGACACGAAGAGAGAGGAGATTGAGATATGAAGGGACAGGAGGTTGAGAGATGAAGGGACAGGAGGTTGAGAGATGAAGAGAGAGGAGATTGAGAGATGAAGGGACAGGAGGTTGAGAGATGAAGAGAGAGGAGGTTGAGAGATGAAGAGAGAGGAGGTTGAGAGATGAAGAGAGAGGAGGTTGAGAGATGAAGAGAGAGGAGGTTGAGAGATGAAGAGAGAGGAGGTTGAGAGATGAAGAGAGGTTGAGAGATGAAGAGAGAGGAGGTTGAGAGATGAAGAGAGGTTGAGAGATGAAGAGAGAGGAGGTTGAGAGATGAAGAGAGGTTGAGAGATGAAGAGAGAGAAGGCTGAGACATGAAGAAAGAGGAGGTCAATGAAACATAACTGAACTGATATCATACCACCCCAGTCAGATCCGCAGGTCTTCCCCAACATATGTCAAAGTACATGCATACTGATGTCTTCAGAAGCTCACTGATTAAACAAATCCCCCCCTCCCCCACCCACTCCTTCCTTCCCTCAGGCACCTATTTCTGCCTGTACAACATGTAATTGCAAACTCCTCAAAAAGCGGAATAAATTCAATCTCAATTTTAGTGTTTACATCCACAAGGTGGTCGTGGGGACATTACATGACATCCACTTATCCATCGCTTACTCCCACGCAATCCGGGCTGTTGATGTAAACATGTTAGTTCTTTCACTCTAGGGAACATCCACATGTACAAGACAGTAGATCCAAGCAAGATTTTGAAACTCAAAAATCTCAATAGATGACACCCGCTCATACCACAATCTGCCCATTGAGCTTTCGAAACATTGTATGAGAGATATTGTATGAGAGATATTGTATGAGAGATATTGTATGAGAGATATTGTATGAGAGACATTGTATGAGAGACATTGTATGAGAGATATTGTATGAGAGATATTGTATGAGAGATATTGTATGAGAGATATTGTATGAGAGACATTGTATGGAATTTTATGAGAACATTGTATGAGAGATATTGTATGAGAGACATTGTATGAGAGATATTGTATGAGAGATATTGTATGAGAGATATTGTATGAGAGATATTGTATGAGAGATATTGTATGAGAGATATTGTATTAGAGATATTGTATGAGAGATATTGTATGAGAGATATTGTATGAGAGAAATTGTATGAGAGATATTGTATGAGAGAAATTGTATGAGAGATATTGTATGAGAGATATTGTATGAGAGATATTGTATGAGAGATATTGTATGAGAGAAATTGTATGAGAGATATTGTATGAGAGATATTGTATGAGAGATATTGTATGAGAGATATTGTATGAGAGATATTGTATGAGAGATATTGTATGAGAGATATTGTATGAGAGATATTGTATGAGAGATATTGTATGAGAGATATTGTATGAGAGATGATTGTATGAGAGAATTATAGAGATATTGTATGAGAGATATTGTATGAGAGACATTGTATGAGAGATATTGTATGAGAGATATTGTATGAGAGATATTGTATGAGAGATATTGTATGAGAGATATTGTATGAGAGATATTGTATGAGAGATATTGTATGAGAGATATTGTATGAGAGATATTGTATGAGAGATATTGTATGAGAGACATTAGAGATATTGTATGAGAGATATTGTATGAGAGATATTGTATGAGAGACATTGTATGAGAGATATTGTATGAGAGATATTGTATGAGAGATATTGTAGTCAAGAAAGTCAATGGTTAATTCTTGTCTTCGCGAAATTTGTATCAGAGGCTTTATGAGACATTAGAATAATTTTGTGAGGATTTTCTTATTAGAGATGCCTTAGTTCATAGAGAGATAGAGATATTGTATGAGAGTATGTAGGAGACATTGTATGAGAGATATTGTATGAGAGATATTGTATGAGAGATATTGTAGAGAGATATTGTATGAGAATATTTGATGAGAGATATTGTATGAGAGATATTGTATGAGAGATATTGTATGAGAGATATTGTATGAGAGATGTTGTATGAGAGACATTAGAGATATTGTATGAGAGATATTGTATGAGAGATATTGTATGAGAGACATTGTATGAGAGATATTGTATGAGAGATATTGTATGAGAGATATTGTATGAGAGACATTGTATGAGAGATATTGTATGAGAGATATTGTATGAGAGATGTTGTATGAGAGACATTAGAGATATTGTATGAGAGATATTGTATGAGAGACATTGTATGAGAGATATTGTATGAGAGATATTGTATGAGAGATATTGTATGAGAGATATTGTATGAGAGATATTGTATGAGAGATATTGTATGAGAGATATTGTATGAGAGATATTGTATGAGAGATATTGTAGAGAGATGTTGTATGAGAGACATTAGAGACATTGTAAAGAGAGATATTGTATGAGAGACATTGTATGAGAGATATTGTATGAGAGACATTGTATGAGAGATATTGTATGAGAGATATTGTATGAGAGACATTGTATGAGAGATATTGTATGAGAGATATTGTATGAGAGACATTGTATGAGAGATATTGTATGAGAGATATTGTATGAGAGATATTGTATGAGAGATATTGTATGAGAGATATTGTATGAGAGACATTGTATGAGAGATATTGTATGAGAGACATTAGAGATATTGTATGAGAGACATTGTATGAGAGATATTGTATGAGAGATATTGTATGAGAGATATTGTATGAGAGATATTGTATGAGAGATATTGTATGAGAGATATTGTATGAGAGATATTGTATGAGAGATATTGTATGAGAGACATTAGAGATATTGTATGAGAGATATTGTATGAGAGATGTTGTATGAGAGACATTAGAGATATTGTATGAGAGATATTGTATGAGAGACATTGTATGAGAGATATTGTATGAGAGATATTGTATGAGAGATATTGTATGAGAGATATTGTATGAGAGATATTGTATGAGAGATATTGTATGAGAGATATTGTATGAGAGATATTGTATGAGAGATATTGTATGAGAGATGTTGTATGAGAGACATTAGAGATATTGTATGAGAGATATTGTATGAGAGATATTGTATGAGAGACATTGTATGAGAGATATTGTATGAGAGATATTGTATGAGAGATATTGTATGAGAGACATTGTATGAGAGATATTGTATGAGAGATATTGTATGAGAGATGTTGTATGAGAGACATTAGAGATATTGTATGAGAGATATTGTATGAGAGATATTGTATGAGAGATATTGTATGAGAGATATTGTATGAGAGATATTGTATGAGAGATATTGTATGAGAGATATTGTATGAGAGATATTGTATGAGAGATATTGATGAGAGAATTGTATGAGAGATATTGTATGAGAGATATTGTATGAGAGATATTGTATGAGAGATATTGTATGAGAGATATTGTATTAGAGATATTGTATGAGAGATATTGTATGAGAGATATTGTATGAGAGATATTGTATGAGAGATATTGTATGAGAGATATTGTATGAGAGATATTGTATGAGAGATATTGTATGAGAGATATTGTATGAGAGAGATTGTATGAGAGATATTGTATGAGAGATATTGTATGAGAGACATTGTATGAGAGATATTGTATGAGAGATATTGTATGAGAGATATTGTATGAGAGACATTGTATGAGAGATATTGTATGAGAGATATTGTATGAGAGATATTGTATGAGAGACATTGTATGAGAGATATTGTATGAGAGATATTGTATTAGAGATATTGTATGAGAGATATTGTATGAGAGATATTGTATGAGAGATATTGTATGAGGGGTGCACACAACAGGGTTACTACTAAACGTAGTTCAAGAAAGTCAATGGGTTCTAATCTTCTTCTGTCTTCGTCCGTTCTAAATTTGGGCTTAGTCAGGGCGCCTTTTATGACACTTATGACTAATTTTTTGCGTGAAGGCTTATTTTCCTTATTATCAGTGCCCTTACCGTTTCCCATTTCAGAGGTATGGTGGTGTCCTTATGAGTTGGTGTATAAGTGTGCGTGCGTCTGTGCGTTCGTGTGTGTGCGCGTGTGTAACCAAGGTTTGGTATGATGTAGTACCGAGACATAAGATTTGTTTCAGATTGGTTGTGTGATGTCTGTCTGTGATGTCTGTCTGTGATGTCTGTCTGTGTGATGTCTGTCTGTGATGTCTGTCTGTGTGATGTCTGTCTGTGATGTCTGTCTGTGTGATGTCTGTCTGTGTGATGTCTGTCTGTGTGATGTCTGTCGGTGATGTCTGTCTCTGTGATGTCTCTCTTTGGTGTCTCTCTGTGATGTCTCTCTGTGATGTCTGTGATGTCTCTCTCTGTGATGTCTCTTTTGTGATGTCTCTCGGTGATGTCTCTCTCTGTGATGTCTCTCTCTGTGATGGATGCCTCTCTCTGTGATGTCTCTTTCTGTGATATCTCTTTCTGTGATGTCTCTCTGTGATGTCTCTCTCTCGGTGATGTCTCTCTCTGTGATGTCTCTCTCGGTGATGTCTCTCTGTGATGTCTCTATGGGATGTGTCTCTCTGGGATGTATGTCTGTGATGTCTGTCTCTGGGATGTCTCTCTCTGGGATGTCTGTCTGTGATGTCTGTCTCTGTGATGTCTCTCCGTGATGTCTCTATGTAATCTTACTTAACCTAACATCTCTCTCTCATAAACAGGTCATTTCTCTCAGATGGTCTGGCGCAACTCCACGGAGATCGGGGTCGGAAGGTCACAGGCGAAAGATGGAAGGTCAATAGTAGTGGTTAACTACTATCCACCCGGAAACGTTATTGGAGAGTTTACGGTCAACGTGTTACCTTCGGACGAATAGAGTATATATGTTCCCACACCTCAAGTCTCATACATCACGTCTCATACTGGTACTACCTTTGAAGTTGGAGAAGACACGTCTGTATTACTAGGGACACTGATAATAAGAAAAGAAGATCTTCACGCAAAAATAAATCAGATTTTTATGTACGTGTCATTCAGAGGTACGTGTAATTTAGATGATCAAGTAAAGGATCAGGGTCTCCTATATTCCAACCACGAACCGAGTACACATCGAGAATTTTTGGCTCAATCTGGCCTCGAGAATTGGAATTTCTACGGCATGCGGTCATTAGCACAACGTGTTAGGATCTTGGCTATTGGCGACCCCAGTACTATCAATAATAATAGCAGCGATAGTAGCATAACTCACAAGTTGTCACAAGTAGTAGCAGCAGCTGCAGTAGCAGTAGCAGTAGCAGTAGCAGTATTCACATAATGTGATAGAGACACGCCCACTAGTAGCAGCAGCTACAGCAGCAGTAGCAGTATTCACGTAATGTGATAGGAACACACCCCCTAGTAGCAGCAGTAATAGTAGCAATATTCACGTAATGTGATAGGGACACGCCCACTAGTAGCAGCAGCAGCAGTAGTAGTAGCAGTATTCATGTAATGTGATAGGACACGCCCCTAGTAGCAGCAGTAGTAGTAGCAGTGTTCACGTAATGTGATAGAGACACACCCACTAGTAGCAGCAGCTACAGCTGTAGTAGCAGTATTCATGTAATGTGATGGGGACACGCCCCCTAGTAGCAGCAGTAGTAGTAGTAGCAGTGTTCATGTAATGTGATAGAGACACACCCACTAAACGTACTTTAAAGATGTATGTTAACAAATGTTCTCTATAGAAGAAGATGTAGTTCGTTGTTCTGTACAAGATCTGATTGAAATAATTCAAGCGTTGCGAGCAACGCCACCTCCATAACTGCAACAACACATCGTGAGAACATACTCGTTGAAATATAACTTAACAAACTGTAGATATGTCTGTCAACAGTCATTTCTATACAGTAAAACATTACAATGATTAAATGAAATGTTGTTTACATCTCAACAATGTGTTTACAGTTGGTTACAGTAAAATCTCTACTACTTTATATCTGTTCATGACTCGATGTAATCAGTTATATGAGGACTATCATCAAAGCACTCCAGACATGTCCATAGGTGCTCCAATCTACGCCACAACAAATCCAGCAGCGTCAAACACAGTAGTTCGATGTTGATTACTCAATCTCTTTGCACATTTGGTATGTCGTTCTTTTCGGGCTGTACCAATATTGATACCCATCTCTCCCAGTCTGGTCAGCGAGTGGGACTCACAACCCTGGAATTCTTCTGTTCAAAAAGACTCTCTCAGTGCTTTAAGAGTATCATTTCGGTCTATTACAACTCCCTCTGATATTGTAGCCGTGCCAGCAAATCTATCAACTCGTTCATTACCCCTGACAACTGAGTGCCCAGGGATAAAATTGAAGGTGTTTGCTCTGAACCCTGTCTGTACCAGTACCTCCACCCAGTTTCGTACAGTACTCCACCAGTTTCTGTACCGTACTCCACCCAGTTTCTGTACCAGTACCTCCACCCAGTTTCTGTACCAGTACCTCCACCCAGTTTCTGTACCAGTACCTCCACCCAGTTTCGTTTCACCATTCTTGTTTTGAATTTACGAATCATACTCATGGAGTCACCGAGTATAAAAACACGAGAGAAGTCATGAGATGCCAACCACGTCACCACCTCTGAAACCCTGCCCGTACCTCCATTGTCAAGCTACTTGTGGTTATCGTGTAGGCCCCACTCGACTCGATGTACTGTTTTTGTTATAGAATATTTATCATGTAGTGTCATGGGCGTCACCAGGAAAGATAGACTACGAAACGACGACATCAGAAGCAGAGTAGGCATAACTTCATGCAACGAATACATTGCAAGACAACATCTGCAGTGATTTGGACACTTAGAGAGAATGGAATACAACCAACCACCAATAACATCATACAATAAAAAAGAGACAAGGTACAAGAGCCAAAGGAAGACCAATAAAAAGATAGATAGACAATATCAAGACCACACTAAATAAACACAGATATATAACAACAAGAGCGACTCATCTGGCACTGGAACCCAAATTAAAGCTCTCATCTCTACGCTTAACGGCAGAAGTGGACAGCCAATTCCATCACTCACCTGGGGACAGACAATTCCATCACTCACCTGGGGACAGACAATTCCATCACTCACCTGGGGACAGACAATTCCATCACTCACCTGGGGACAGACAATTCCATCACTCACCTGGGGACAGACAATTCCATCACGCACCTGGGGACAGACAATTCCATCACTCACCAATAAGTGATAGACAATATCAGACCACACAAATGAGACAGAATATACCATCACTCACCTGGATGGACCCCGACAATTCCATTTTACGCTACCGAGGGACAGACAATTCCATCACTCACCTGGGGACAGACAATTCCATCACTCACCTGGGGACAGACAATTCCATCACTCACCTGGGGACAGACAATTCCATCACGCACCTGGGGACAGACAATTCCATCACTCACCTGGGGACAGACAATTCCATCACGCACCTGGGGACAGACAATTCCATCACTCACCTGGGGACAGACAATTCCATCACGCACCTGGGGACAGACAATTCCATCACTCACCTGGGGACAGACAATTCCATCACTCACCTGGGGACAGACAATTCCATCACTCACCTGGGGACAGACAATTCCATCACTCACCTGGGGACAGACAATTCCATCACTCACCTGGGGACAGACAATTCCATCACGCACCTGGGGACAGCCAATTCCATCACTCACCTGGGGACAGACAATTCCATCACTCACCTGGGGACAGACAATTCCATCACTCACCTGGGGACAGACAATTCCATCACTCACCTGGGGACAGACAATTCCATCACTCACCTGGGGACAGACAATTCCATCACTCACCTGGGGACAGACAATTCCATCACTCACCTGGGGACAGACAATTCCATCACTCACCTGGGGACAGACAATTCCATCACTCACCTGGGGACAGACAATTCCATCACGCACCTGGGGACAGACAATTCCATCACTCACCTGGGGACAGACAATTCCATCACTCACCTGGGGACAGACAATTCCATCACTCACCTGGGGACAGACAATTCCATCACTCACCTGGGGACAGACAATTCCATCACTCACCTGGGGACAGACTATTCCATCACTCACCTGGGGACAGACAATTCCATCACTCACCTGGGGAAAAACAATATACGATTTGCTGTATGTATAGTTTTTGTATGAATATTAAAATGACAGAAGTCATGATTATCTCCAAAAAGCAGACCGACAAACTGCACCATCACAGTAAATGTAACAGAGCTGTGACAAGTACACCAATTTAAATAACTCGGAATCCTGATAACATCAGATGGCAGATCAGAAATCAAGAGCAGAATAGGGCAGACCAAAGCAGCGTTCCAGAAAATGAAAAGCATTTTATGCAACAAGCCACTGTCAATTGAGATCAGAATGAGATTTATAGAATGCTTCATAGAACCAATACTGACATACGGATGTGAGTCGTGGACAGTAAACTACCAGAAAAATCTCTGGAGGCCACAGATATGTGATTTTACTGAAGAATGATGAGAATCCCACGGACTGTTAAAATGACGAATGTGAAGGTGTTGAATGAGGCCAAAACACTGAGAAAACTTATTATCATTATAAGAAAGAGGCAGTCATCATTGTTCGGACTTGTGATGAGAAGGGAAAGTTTAGAACACATTGTAACAATCGGTAAAATCGAGAGAAGATGATAGACAGGAAGACAAAGAAAGCAAATTTTAGACAGCCAGACTTCATGGGACTGAAGAGTCTAAACATCTGAGATGAAAGCAAATTCCATAGACAGAGATCTATAGAGAACCTTGATCACTTAGGCCAGCCTGCTAGGCACCTGATGATGATGATTTATGAGACGAAACAACAGCATATGTACACACAAGTATACACATATAATACATATCGTTTGTACCTGCTAGATAACGGACAACATATGTACACACAAGTATACACATATATAGATACCGTTGTTAAGGCTAGCTAATGAATGCTGTAATGTTATTCTTTGTGCTTCTTTTATTGGTTTGTTGTCCTGTCTCGCCCGTGTGTTCCCGGGTGGAGCAAAGAATAGTAACACGAAGGCATGTTGTAAGAGGCGACTGAGGTAGCAGCCTAGGGAAGCTACCCTAGTAAATAAAAACGTCGCAGAAATCGGATGTGTTGGCCTACTTGTATGCGCATAGCTGGCACAACGTACAATCTCTCTTAGGCTCAGATCACACACAAATCACAAAGAGTGGTTTAACAAGTGGTTGATAGGGAGAGTTTGAAGAAGAATAAGAATTCAGTGTTTAGTAAATTGTTTTTTCTAGAGGCTCTTAATTCTTGTTTACTGTATCGTCCGAGTGTTTACCGGGGTCCAAATTTGGGATGTGAAGAATAGAACCACTGTTACCTGCGACTAAGGAGGTTTGGATGAAATCGAACGCACGTGTCCGCTAGGGAATGCTAACCCGAACCAAATGCTTGCAAAAAACGGATGCACCAGGCCGTAAGGCGCATAACATAGTACAACGACCCCTCAATGAGGAATATGACAACGGATTGTACGGTTGCCAATCTGCCGCAGAGATTTAGCCATGCAGTAAGAATGTCAGACCTACCATCGCAAGCGTGGCCAAAACCTACTGCGGGAAGAGGTCGGCACAAACTGGGAAGCAGAAATCATAGGAATGATATCCTCAGAACTTCCCCAGTATGCAGAATTGAGACGAAAGAGGTGGCCCACTTACACCAGCGTTCAAGACAAATTGTATGGCGATGGAGTTGATAAATCTGAGCGCAGTATCGGTAACGGGCCTGCCTTTATTAGAGAATCTGAAATCACAATCTAGTGAGAACGCAGAAGACAAACTGTTTTGGCGTGGCTGAATAATCTGAGGCAGACTATGGGCTGCCTTTATTAGAGAATCTGAAATCACAATCTAGTGAGAACGCAGAAAAAGAAGAAGTTTACTGTATGTTTATTTATTTACCATATTCATTGGCTCTGGTATTTCCCCTGGGATTCTCAGAATTTCCTATTCTCTTATAAATTTGCATTTAACAAACGTTTCTACCAAAGTAACATGTTTATCATATCTCAAGTTGTTAGTATTTCACCTAGTGAAACACGTACAAACAAAGTACTATAGTTTTACAAAATACATAAACAGTGACGATAAACAGCAACGTTTCGACCAACAAGGCCTTTATCAAGCAAACGAACAAACAGGAGTGACAAATTAAAATGAAACACAAATGGACGACCAAATACCAACGTATCTAAGGAAAATCTGGAATAAAAACGAATAACGAAATAAATGTAACACAAAAACACACATAAAAACTAGAAATTGAAAAGAAACAATGAAACATCTAGTAAATATATAACTTGAATACATGCAACATATACCCATATAGATTATAAAGCATGGGAAGAGAAAGTACTAAGAAGCATAAGAATGTAATACGTTGAGCCCTGGTCAAGACCATAAAGAAATCAACCGATTCTCCAGAGCAATCGACTACGATCATCGAGGACATGATCGGATGGTTGTACCTGACATCGTCAAGCTCCTGAATGGCGCAGTATCATGAAATGGGGTACTACATGGGTCACAGAGCATTGGCGTATACAGCGCAAGTGTTTTGGGCGAATCGGTCACTGAGTCTCCTGCCGGTTTCCCAATATAGGCCTTGTTGCACCGCTTGCAGATAATGGCATAGATAATATTACGGACTCGCACGTGAAACTGTCTTCAACAACGAACGTGGCTTTTGGAAAAGACACCGTGCGGGTCTGTATTACATAAGCACAAGTGTTACAGCGCCGACGGCCACACTGGATGGTGCCAAAATGACTCTGGATGTTAGGCTTGAGGCGATGTGAACTAACATATCCTTAAGGCTTCTGTCCCGTCTGTACGCCACCAAAGGATAGTGTTGGAAGATTGAACGTGTATCAGGATCAGACTGAAGAATGGAGAGATGACGGAATAAGACTTTCTTCACAAGGGAACTATGAGGGTGGAAAGTTAAGACAAGTTTCACCCTGTCAGAATTGGAAGTTCTATGCTGGTTAGAGAGAGCCTCCTGGCGAGAAATTTGCTAAACGCGCAGCATAGCAGAAGCAAGCACCTTATCCGGGTATAAGCGCTTACGAAAGAAATCCAGCATCTCGTGAGCTCTATCGAGGAAATCGTCGTCCTCGCTACAGAGGCGACGAAGGCGCAAGAGTTGAGAGAATGGTAAAGAATCACGACAAGCCTGGGAATGGGAAGAGGTATAAAGAAGAAAACTATGTGCATCAGTAGGCTTGTAGTATACTGATGTAGTGATGGTGGATAGGCTGATAGTGATAGTGATGTCAAGAAAGTTGACACAAGAGGTAGAGATGTGAGATGTAAACCGAATAGCCGGATTGAAGACATTAATGAAATTAATGAAGCGTGACAAATCGGCTTCAGGCATATCGGTAATGCCAATACAATCATCAATGTATCTATGATACACAGACGGAAGAGGGCCATCATAGGAATTCCATACTAGGTGCTCAAGATGACCCATGAATAGACAAGCATAACTGGGTCCCATTTTAGTACCCATGGCGACCCCACTGATCTGCTCAAAGAACTGATCATTGAACTGAAAGGAGTTGAGAGTTAGAACTAGTTCTGCAAGACGAAGGAGAGCCGAGGTGGAGACAAGTGGGTTAGTTCTCCTGTCGAGAAAGAACTGGAGAGCTTGAAGTCCGTCGGAATGAGGCCTATATTGGGGAAACCGGCAGGAGACTCAGTGACCGATTCGCCCAACACTTGCGCGATATACGCCAATGCTCTGTGACCCCTGTAGCTACCCATTTCAATGATACTGGCCATTCAGGAGCTTGCGATGTCCAGGTCACAGCCATCCGATCATGTTCCTCTGATGATCGTAGTCGATTTGCTCTGGAGAATCGGTTGATTTCTTGTATGGTACCTTGCGACCACGCGGGCTCAACGTATTACATTCTTATGCTTCTTAGTACTTTCTCTTCCCATGCTTTGTAATCTCTATGGGTATATGTTGCATGTATTACATTCTTATGCTTCTTAGTACTTTCTCTTCCCATGCTTTATAATCTATATGGGTATATGTTGCATGTATTTCAAGTTATATATTTACTAGATGTTTCATTGTTTCTTTTCTATTTCTAGTTTTTATGTGTGTTTTGTGTTACATTTATTTCGTTATTCGTTTTTATTCCAGATTTTCCTTAGATACGTTGGTATTTGGTCGTCCATTTGTGTTTCATTTTAATTTGTCACTCCTGTTTGTTCGTTTGCTTGATAAAGGCCTTGTTGGTCGAAACGTTGCTGTTTATCGTCACTGTTTATGTATTTTGTAAAACTATAGTACTTTGTTTGTACGTGTTTCACTATTTACCAAGTTTTACTGCAGTCTTCCCCCTATTTAGTATTTCACCTGGTATTCCTGACATATCTTTTATGTGTGTCAGAAATTTCACATTTCCCTAGAAAATCGATCAAACGAGAATACACCCAAATATCTAACTTCCTGTTTAATGTGTATACCTTTCTCTATTTGGTTTCCTTAACTTTATATTCTAAGCGTCTTGGATCAAAGTCGACAAAGTCATCATCGAGGACGCCGATCATCATCATCATCCGCCCGAGTGGTTACCGAGGCCCAAATTTGAAGTGTAAAGTATAGAACCACTGTTACCTGCCACGCATGTCGTAATAAGCGACTAAGGAGGTTTGATTGAAATCGGATGCATGTGTTCTAAACGTTTAGAAGTCTATGCGTTTAGGGGCTACCAAACCAATGTGCAACGTATACAAGTTCTTGGCAAAGATCAAACATATCAAAAAGAGTGATTAAAATTGGTCGTAAAAATCGAGCGCAAAGAAGAAGAAGAAAAGATCATCATCATCATCAACATCATCATCATCAACATCATCATCCATCATCATCATCACCAAGGAAGCATAATAAATCCACCTTGTCCGGAATGCGGACCCTTTCAAGTCTTCACTATAGGGTTGCAAAGCTCTCTTCTATCAGTTAGGGGTGTGCTTCACGCCGTTTCTAGTTTTTAAACCTTACTTATTTCCCCAACTCCTCTCTCTCCTCATAGATCCTTAACAGTTGTTCGCCACTTTTTTAGGTTTCTGGCTGTTTTTATGGCTTCCCAGATAGTCTAACATCCTTCCGTTTCTCCCAAGGTCTGTTTAGAAAAGTCCATTATTAGTTTGCTTTGCTGGTTCCAATCTTCTTCTTCGAATGCTCTATATCAACCACTTGTTAACCACTCTGTGTGATTTGTATGTGATCTGAGTCTAAGAGCGATTTTACGCTGTGCCAGTTATGCGCCTACATGTAGGCCAGCACATCCGATTTCTGCGATGCATTTTATTTACTAGGGTGAGGTCAAAGGCGCATAGGGACAACGGCGTACCAGGATTAGTGAGCTGGCACTAATCAAGATCCTACCCCACCTCCACGTGATAACCCTGGAAACAGACAAAGGTTCTTGTCTGGCCAAGAGGGTAGGGATCGAGGGAGAACTACAGGTAGTGGTAGTAGTACAAGCACTGAAAAGTAATGCAGGTCCAAAATCCCTGAACCAAATGCACGCATCTACTGGCCGAAGTCAGATGAAAGTCAACCAAATGGTTGCTGAAACGTAAGGAATTGCAGGGTACGATCGTATCTGAACGAATGCCAACTCCCCCGGAACAAATGGGATGATTTGCACGTCGTTGTCAATTTGTTTCACTGTGTCTACGGCCCCACACTCTCAAATGAAATAGATCAGATTGACAACAATGTAATGTAGATTTGGTCAGCTTGTATTCTGGACATGACAAGGTTCATTATATTTTAATATATTAGCATATATAAATAACAGTATCGGAACGTGATTTGATCATTCCCCCTCCCTCAAACCGATCCCTCCGTAATATTGTTGTTTAACCTCCGAACGTACTTATTTTACAATGTATACTAAATTAGCCAGTATATTGGCTTTGCGTCAACTTAAAAAATACCTCGAACCTGTGTTTTCGCTCAGAAGGATGAATAGGTTAAATTGTCAATTCAGATTTTCGATTTACAACTTGATCTACAAGATTTGCCTACATCTGACAGAGAAGTATGTTTCATCTACAAGATTGCTACATCTGACAGAAAATATGTTTCTATCTGCATTATGCTACATCTGACAGAGAAGTATGTTTCTATCTACAATTATTGCCTACATGTGACAGAGAAGTATGTTTCTATCTACAATTATTGCCTACATGTGACAGAGAGTATGTTTCTATCTAAAGGATTTTCTACATGTGACAAGAAGTATGTTTCTGTCTACAGATTTACTAAATGTGACAGAGAAGTATGTTTCTGTCTACAGGATTTACTTACATGTGACAGAGAAGTATGTTTCTGTCTACAGGATTTACTTACATGTGACAGAGAAGTATGTTTCTGTCTACAGGATTTACTTACATGTGACAGAGAAGTATGTTTCTATCTACAAGACTTGTCTACATGTGACAGAGAAGTATTATCTACAATACCACCCGTGTGTTGCTGGGGTCCTCAATGGGAGCAAAGAATAGTACCACTGCGACCTACAAAACATGTCGTAAGAGGCGACTGATGTAGGATCTAGTTAAGCTACCCTAGTAAATAAAAGCATCGCAGAAATCGGATATGCTGGCCTACTTGTAGGCACATAACTGTCACAATGTACAACCTCTCTTAGGCTTAAATCACATACAAATCACAGAGTGGTTAACAAGCGCTCGATATGGGGAGTTCAAAGAAGAAGGAGTAGAATCTACAAGACTTGTCTACATCTGACAGAGAAGTATGTTTCTTGTCTACATCTGACAGAGAAGTATGTTTCTTGTCTACATCTGACAGAGAAGTATGTTTCTTGTCTACATCTGACAGAGAAGTATGTTTCTTGTCTACATCTGACAGAGAAGTATGTTTCTTGTCTACATCTGACAGAAAGTATGTTTTTTCTACATCTGACAGAGAAGTATGTTTCTGTCTACATTACTGATTGTTGCAGACAGAAGTATGTTTCTTTTCTACATCTGACAGAGAAGTATGTTTCTTGTCTACATCTGACAGAGAAGTATGTTTCTTGTCTACATCTGACAGGAAGTATTTCTGTCTACATCTGACGAGAAGTATTTTTTCACATCTGACAGAGAAGTATGTTTCTTGTCTACATCTGACAGAGAAGTATGTTTCTTGTCTACATCTGACAGAGAAGTATGTTTCTTTTCTACATCTGACAGAGAAGTATGTTTCTTGTCTACATCTGACAGAGAAGTATGTTTCTTTTCTACATCTGACAGAGAAGTATGTTTCTTGTCTACATCTGACAGAGAAGTATGTTTCTTGTCTACATCTGACAGAGAAGTATGTTTCTTATGATAGCTATAATATCATTTTAACAATTAGAAAAAAAACCGTCCTTGATTTATTTCCGCATGGGGAAGTATATGCAGTTAACGTCGCCAAAGCTCACCCGTTGAAAATTAATGTTTCAAAGGGTCTACTTATGATTGTTGCTACTTGAAGCAAGTATTAAGAACAAGATTCGTAAAACGGAAAGGACAAGAAAGGAGGAGTGGATAATTGTAAGTCAGGGGTTTACTGCTTGTTGTTACAGGGAGGATGGTGGTGGTGGGGGAAGGAGGTATATTACATGCTCCTAACTAGCAAATTTGCACCAGGAAGGAAATTCTCATTCTGCAGTTGGGAAATATTTTTCTCTCCAGTTAATAAGTGTCAAAAGTTACCAGCCCAGTGCAGGATATTTGTCTCTATGACAAATCTATTCATGATCTGGGCTAACTATTCAGCAGCTATATACGTTTGAGTTTCTATGTGCAAGGTTTCACTTTCTGTTTGCAAGATTTCATTTTCTGTTTGCAAGATTTCATTTTCTATGTGAGGATAGATCATTTCTATGTAAGGATTTATAATTTCTATGTAAGTATATATGATTTCTTTGTAAAGATAGATAATTTCATTTCTGCGTGAAGATAGATAATTTCTATGTAAGGATACATTTTCTGTGCTAGGGTATAATTTATGTGCTAGGGTATAGTTTCTGTGTTAGGGTATAATTTCTGTGCTAGGGTATACTTTCTGGAGAGGGTATAACTTCTGTGCTAGGGTATAGTTTCTGTGTTAGGGTATAATTTCTGTGCTATGGTATACTTTCTGGTGAGGGTATAACTTCTGTGCTAGGGTATAGTTTCTGTGTTAGGGTATAATTTCTGTGCTAGGGTATAATTTTTGTGCAAGGGTATAATTTCTGTGTTAGGGTATAATTTCTGTGTGGGGGTATAACTTCAGTGTGAGGGTATAATTTCTGTGCTAGAGTATAATTTCTGTGCTAGGGTATAACTTCTGTGTGAGGGTATAATTTCTGTGTGAGGGTATAATTTCTGTGTGGGTATAACTTCAGTGTGAGGGTATAACTTTAGTGGGGTATAGCTTTAGCATGAGGTTATAATTTATGTGTAGGTATAATTTTGTGTTAGGGTATAATATCTGTGTTAAGGTATAGGTTCTGAGTGAGGGTATAATTTCGTGTGTAGGGTGTAATTTCTGAGCAGGTATAATTTCTGTGTAGGTATTATTTATGAGTGAGAGTGTAATTTCATGTAGGGTATAATTTCTTGTAGGGTATAATTTCTGTGTAGGGTATAATTTTTATGTGTAGGGTATTATTTATGAGTGAGAGTATAATTTCTGGTGTAGGGTATAATTTCTGGCAGGGTATAATTTCTGTGTAGGGTATAATTTCTGTGTAGGGTATAATTTCTGTGTAAGGGATAATTTCTGGTGTATGGTATAATTTCTGTGTAGGGTATAATTTCTGGTTAGGGTATAATTTCTGCGTGTAGGGTATAATTTTGTGTAGGGTATTATTTCTGGTTAGGTATAATTTAGTGTAGGGTATAATTTCTGCGTGAGGGTATAATTTCTGCGTGTAGGGTATAATTTCTGCTGTAGGGTATAATTCTGCGTGAGGTATAATTTCGTGTAGGTATAATTTCTGTGTAGGGTATAATTTCTCGTGTAGGTATAATTTCTGGTGTATGGTATAATTTGCTGTAGGTATAATTTCTGGTTAGGTATAATTTCTGGTTAGGGTATAATTTCTCGTGTAGGTATTATTTCTGTGTAGGTATAATTTCTACGTGTAGGGTATAATTTCTGGTGTAGGGTATAATTTCTGGTGTAGGGTATATTTATGAGTGAGGTATAATTTCTGGTGTAGGTATATTTCTGGTGTAGGTTAATTTCTGCTGTAGGTATTATTTATGAGTGAGAGTATAATTTCTGCGTGTAGGGTATACTTTCTGCGTGTAGGGTATAATTTCTGTGTGTAGGGTATAATTTCTGTGTGTAGGGTATAATTTCGGTTTTAAAGACATATTTTTGTGTATGATATTACACGTTCTGGAACAAAAAGATACTTTCTTGATGTGTTTTTGTTTGTACGATCTGTCCCATCAACAAAAGCTTGAGTAATCAGCATCGAACTTGTTTGTCGGGGCGATGGACGATGCTGGATGTGTTGAGGTCGGGGATCGGATCACCTATGGACGTGCCTGGGGCGCTATGATGATAGTCCTCATGTAACTGATCTGACGTATGAGAGAGATAGAGAAAGAGAGAGAGAGAAAGTACGTAGGACTGTTAGGGCGACAAAGTTCTGCTCAAGACAAGGTCTGTATTTCTGCTATTGAAATCGAGTTCTCTTGTACTGCACTTGTCTGTTGAAATACTCGTAAATCCTTTTTGGTTATACTTCTCACATTTCTTTATTTAAACACTCTAATTACCATATCTCTTGCAGGGGCGTTCATACGTTAAGTCAAATGAAGGTGAGGAGGGGAGAAGAAGGTGAGGAGCGGTGAGTTTCCTACCTCTCATTCCTCCACTCCAGAAAACTACTTTTGAAAAAAATGTTTTTAATGCAAATCTGTTCTTCTCTATTTTCGCGCAGTAAACTATCAACTAAATTATTGAAATCATTTTTCTGGGGCAGCAAAATCCACTCATCCCGTCCGGAAAGATGTATGTGAACACCCATGATCTCAAGTTGCTTTTCTTGTGTCAATATCAGGATTAAGTGTCTTGTTATTGTCACGTGGTGTGCATGGAGTGACTTGTTAACTTGTCACGTGATGTTTAAAGTAACGAAGCTATGTATTATATTTGTAACGATTATTTTACAGAATGACTATGACCAGTTCCTTCACAACGCTTGCTGTCCTGTTTCTGCTGTACAACGTTAGGACAACATGTAACGGGAAAGCTCTTGTTCAAGAAAACATGATGGCGGTTGGCAGCAAAGAGAAGATGACTATTGCAAACAAGCCACTCAGTTTCTGGAGAATGAAGAGCTCGCCTGAATTAAGATCATCTGTGTCGTCACATCGATCTGGTACAGATAGGAATTCGTATCTGTCAGGACATGAACTGACAAATACTGATCACAATTCTGTTCCAAATCATCGCTCACCTATCAATATTGGTAGTAGTACTACAATAGCAGATCAAAGTTCAAATGTTGCCAATGTGGCAGCTGTCATGTCGCCTGGAGCTGCCAACAATGAGCATGCCAGACGTACACGGAATGTCAATTATCATGTAAACAATGTCTACATTACTGAAGATTCTGAAGATAACCCGATAGACATGAACATTATCCTCTCAGGATGCAGTGCTTCAGTCTGTGCATCCGAATATCGTACTGTAAGCACACCTTGCGTTCTCAAGGATAATAACACAACAGCTGACTGTTCATTTCTGAATCTAACATTCGTCCCATCTGCTGGAATTCCAAACAATATTCTATTCTTGGATCTTCACAACAATTCTATCAGTGAGCTTCCAAACAATATTTTTACAAACTACACGCTACTTCAACACTTAGATCTTTCAAATAACTCCATTTGTGAGATGAAAGAGTTCACATTTACTGGACTTTACCAACTAAAAATATTAAATCTACACAATAACAATTTAAATTTATCAGTTGTTACTTTCCCAGAGACAATCTTTACAGACCTGATAAATCTGGAAGAATTAAAGCTTCACAGAAACACAAAATGTTTGAACTGTACGTGGGCAGTCTACCCTGACAAGGCACTGTCTCGTCTGACTAATCTTAGAAGTCTTTACATAGATGGTCTTAAAGCTAGAAACTTTGGAGCAGGGTTTGCAAATTTGACTAAATTAGTCAATCTTTCAGTAGCTGGCTATCTCAGCGGACATTGTAAGATGTACTCTCTGAGTAATGTGACATTTCAGTATTTATCTTCCTTACAAAACTTAGATATTAGTAATTGTGATATTCTGGGTAAGAACATAGACCAGGAAGCATTCACACCTTTACAGAATCTTGTATCGCTGAATATGACGCACAATGAAGATATAGACATCGGATATGTGAACAATGTATTCTTTGGACTTCGAAATGCCACGTCTTTGAAATCTCTCAAAATGAATCTTGTAATCAACAGATACTCAACGGGAATATGCTTAGATCATTCCTTCATCAAGAACTTTCCAAAATACTTGGAACATTTTGAAGCTCAGGAGAATAGTCTCGAAGCAATCGATAGACATGTATTAACGTTATTGTCACCATCCCTCAAGACGTTAGATGTTAGTGGAAATAGATTTGTATTTGGTACCTACTTGAAGGATCTTCACTTAATGACAAATTTAACTGTATTCAAATTTAATGGTGGTGGATTTACGTACAACATACCAACTGTATACCCATATCAATTCCCACCAAACCAAGCTACTACCAACTGTACACTGTACGCGATCAGTAGTAGTGATGTACTGGACATAGAAACATTCATTCTTAAGTTACCATACAATCTTAAGACAATTGAAATGAACCAGGCAGGTTTAACTTACATTTTGTCACGCCTGGTCGTTGATCCAAATAACACATTGACTAATCTAAGCATGCATAAGAACTACTTTCCCAAATTAATTGGTCCATTTGAAGGGTTGCACAGTCTGCAGTATTTAGACCTTTCCAGTAGTTTCGTCAGGGAGATATCAGATACATTTTTCAAGTCGCTATCTTCACTAACACAGCTAAACCTCAACTTTAATTTGTTGGGAGATTTCTTCTCTAGCCAACCTAACACGCAAGTGTTCTCATCTCTAACCAACTTGACATACTTAGATTTATCTTTCAACGATATTCACACATTCTCATCAGATGTCTTCTCTGGACTCACCAATTTGAAGATCTTGCTTCTTCAAAAGAATTCACTGACCCAGTTTGTGGTCGACATCTCTCAAATGTGGTCACTAACATTTATTAATCTGACCATTAACAGAATCGCACTTTTAACGCCTGATATCCAACAACATATTAATTTACTTATCAGTAGCGGTCAGAATGTGACTATTGATCTGTCCTTATGTCCAATCTCATGTACCTGTGATAACCTAGATTTTCTAACATGGATGAAGACATCTCATGCGTTCGACCATCACTTTCATGAATATAATTGTGTCTATAAAGACAGTTTATGCAAGCCAATCAAAGATGAATTTAATTCTACTATAGAATATTTACATCGAACATGTCCATCGAAAAAATTTCTATTTTTTTGTGTTGCAGCTGGAATGTGTGTCATTATTTGCATCATTTTCTGTTTTGTTCTCTATCGATTTCGATGGAAGCTTCGATACTTGTACTATGCAGCCCGTCTATTTTATAGATCAGCCAATAGAAACAAAGAGAAAACAGACTTCAAATATGACGCGTTTATTAGTTACGATCAGGAGGATGATTGTTTTGTCATTGGTCGATTGTTGCGTGAACTGGAGAAACGTGGTCTTAATTTATGTATTCATGGGCGAGATTTCATGGCAGGCGAGCAAATCGCTTCCAACATTGTCAGGGCTGTCTGCACTAGCAGGAAAACGCTGGTTGTACTGACACGTCATCTGATTGACAGTTACTGGTGCAGCTATGAGATTCAGATGGCAAACATGGAGGCTGTCTACACAGGGAGACAGGTGCTATTGTTTCTTCTCATGGAGAAGATTCCAGACAGTCTTTTAGGAAAAGAACTGTTGTTTCATATAAGAAGCAACACTTACATTCCCTACCCAGACCCACTGCCAGACGACACAAGCTTACAAAGGCTATGGGACAAGATGGCTGCTGATATACAAGGAGATTAATCCGTGCATATAACAAAGAAAACTAGAACAAAACTAAAACATTCAGGTCTAGATCAGGACTATAACATACACAATTTTTTGTTAATTCTTTTTGGTGCCACTTCATCACCCCCCTTCTGAAATAAATGTTATATACACCCATAATCTCAAGTCCCTTGTGTTATTATCAGGATTAAGTGTCTTGTTAATTTGTCACGTGATGTACATGGAGAGACTTGTTAACTTGTCACGTGATGTTTACAAAGTAACGAAGCTATGTATTATAATTGTAACAATTATTTTACAGAATGACTATGACCAGTTCCTTCACAACGCTTGCTGCCCTGTTTCTGCTGTACAACGTTAGGACAACATGTAACGGGAAAGCTCTTGTTCAAGAAAACATGATGGCGGTTGGCAGCAAAGAGAAGATGACTGTTGCAAACAAGCCACTCAGTTTCTGGAGAATCAATGGCTCGCCTGAATTCAGATCATCTGTGTCGTCACATCGATCTGTTACAGATAGAAATTCGTATCTGTCAGGACATGAACTGACAAATACTGATCACAATTCTGTTCCAAATCATCGCTCACCTATCATTATTGGTAGTAATACTACAATAGCAGATCAAAGTTCAAATGTTGCCAATGTGGCAGCTGTTATGTCGCCAGGAACTGCCAACAATGAGCATGCCAGACGTACACGGAATGTCAATTATCATGTAAACAATGTCTACATTACTGAAGATTCTGAAGATAACCCGATAGACATGAACATTATCCTCTCAGGATGCAGTGCTTCAGTCTGTGCATCCGAATATCGTACTGTAAGCACACCTTGCGTTCTCAAGGATAATAACACAACAGCTGACTGTTCATTTCTGAATCTAACATTCGTCCCATCTGCTGGAATTCCAAACAATATTCTATTCTTGGATCTTCACAACAATTCTATCAGTGAGCTTCCAAACAATATTTTTACAAACTACACGCTACTTCAACACTTAGATCTTTCAAATAACTCCATTTGTGAGATGAAAGAGTTCACATTTACTGGACTTTACCAACTAAAAATATTAAATCTACACAATAACAATTTAAATTTATCAGTTGTTACTTTCCCAGAGACAATCTTTACAGACCTGATAAATCTGGAAGAATTAAAGCTTCACAGAAACACAAAATGTTTGAACTGTACGTGGGCAGTCTACCCTGACAAGGCACTGTCTCGTCTGACTAATCTTAGAAGTCTTTACATAGATGGTCTTAAAGCTAGAAACTTTGGAGCAGGGTTTGAAAATTTGACTAAATTAGTCAATCTTTCAGTAGCTGGCTATCTCAGCGGACATTGTAAGATGTACTCTCTGAGTAATGTGACATTTCAGTATTTATCTTCCTTACAAAACTTAGATATTAGTGATTGTGTTATTCTGGGTAAGAACATAGACCAGGAAGCATTCACACCTTTACAGAATCTTGTATCGCTGAATATGACAGACAATGAAGATATAGACATCGGATATGTGAACAATGTATTCTATGGACTTCGAAATGCCACGTCTTTGAAATCTCTCAAAATGAATCTTTTAATCAACAGATACTCAACGGGAATTTGCTTAGATCATTCCTTCATCAAGAACTTTCCAAAATACTTGGAACATTTTGAAGCTCAGGAGAATAGTCTCGAAGCAATCGATAGACATGTATTAACGTTATTGTCACCATCCCTCAAGACGTTAGATGTTAGTGGAAATAGATTTGTATTTGGTACCTACTTGAAGGATCTTCACTTAATGACAAATTTAACTGTATTCAAATTTAATGGTGGTGGATTTACGTACAACATACCAACTGTATACCCATATCAATTCCCACCAAACCAAGCTACTACCAACTGTACACTGTACGCGATCAGTAGTAGTGATGTACTGGACATAGAAACATTCATTCTTAAGTTACCATACAATCTTAAGACAATTGAAATGAACCAGGCAGGTTTAACTTACATTTTGTCACGCCTGGTCGTTGATCCAAATAACACATTGACTAATCTAAGCATGCATAAGAACTACTTTCCCAAATTAATTGGTCCATTTGAAGGGTTGCACAGTCTGAAGTATTTAGACCTTTCCAGTAGTTTCGTCAGGGAGATATCAGATACATTTTTCAAGTCGCTATCTTCACTAACACAGCTAAACCTCAACTTTAATTTGTTGGGAGATTTCTTCTCTAGCCAACCTAACACGCAAGTGTTCTCATCTCTAACCAACTTGACATACTTAGATTTATCTTTCAACGATATTCACACATTCTCATCAGATGTCTTTTTGGACTCACCAATTTGAAGATCTTGCTTCTTCAAAAGAATTCACTGACCCAGTTTGTGGTCGACATCTCTCAAATGTGGTCACTAACATTTATTAATCTGACCATTAACAGAATCGCACTTTTAACGCCTGATATCCAACAACATATTAATTTACTTATCAGTAGCGGTCAGAATGTGACTATTGATCTGTCCTTATGTCCAATCTCATGTACCTGTGATAACCTAGATTTTCTAACATGGATGAAGACATCTCAAGCATTCGACCATCACTTTCATGAATATAATTGTGTCTATGAAGACAGTTTATGCAAGCCAATCAAAGATGAATATAATTCTACTATAGAATATTTACATCGAACATGTCCATCGAAAAATTTCTATTTTTTGTGTTGCAGCTGGAATGTGTGTCATTATTTGCATCATTTTCTGTTTTGTTCTCTATCGATTTCGATGGAAGCTTCGATACTTGTACTATGCAGCCCGTCTATTTTATAGATCAGCCAATAGAAACAAAGAGAAAACAGACTTCAAATATGACGCGTTTATTAGTTACGATCAGGAGGATGATTGTTTTGTCATTGGTCGATTGTTGCGTGAACTGGAGAAACGTGGTCTTAATTTATGTATTCATGGGCGAGATTTCATGGCAGGCGGGGCAAATCGCTTCCAACATTGTCAGGGCTGTCTGCACTAGCAGGAAAACGCTGGTTGTACTGACACGTCATCTGATTGACAGTTACTGGTGCAGCTATGAGATTCAGATGGCAAACATGGAGGCTGTCTACACAGGGAGACAGGTGCTATTGTTTCTTCTCATGGAGAAGATTCCAGACAGTCTTTTAGGAAAAGAACTGTTGTTTCATATAAGAAGCAACACTTACATTCCCTACCCAGACCCACTGCCAGACGACACAAGCTTACAAAGGCTATGGGACAAGATGGCTGCTGATATACAAGGAGATTAATCCGTGCATATAACAAAGAAAACTAGAACAAAACTAAAACATTCAGGTCTAGATCAGGACTATAACATACACAATTTTTTGTTAATTCTTTTTGGTGCCACTTCATCACCCCCCTTCTGAAATAAATGTTATATACACCCATAATCTCAAGTCCCTTGTGTTATTATCAGGATTAAGTGTCTTGTTAATTTGTCACGTGATGTACATGGAGAGACTTGTTAACTTGTCACGTGATGTTTACAAAGTAACGAAGCTATGTATTATAATTGTAACAATTATTTTACAGAATGACTATGACCAGTTCCTTCACAACGCTTGCTGCCCTGTTTCTGCTGTACAACGTTAGGACAACATGTAACGGGAAAGCTCTTGTTCAAGAAAACATGATGGCGGTTGGCAGCAAAGAGAAGATGACTGTTGCAAACAAGCCACTCAGTTTCTGGAGAATCAATGGCTCGCCTGAATTCAGATCATCTGTGTCGTCACATCGATCTGTTACAGATAGAAATTCGTATCTGTCAGGACATGAACTGACAAATACTGATCACAATTCTGTTCCAAATCATCGCTCACCTATCAGTATTGGTAGTAATACTACAATAGCAGATCAAAGTTCAAATGTTGCCAATGTGGCAGCTGTTATGTCGCCAGGAACTGCCAACAATGAGCATGCCAGATGTACACGGAATGTCAATTATCATGTAAACAATGTCTACAAAACTGAAGCTTCTGAAGATAACCCGATAGACATGAACATTATCCTCTCAGGATGCAGTGCTTCAGTCTGTGCATCCGAATATCGTACTGTAAGCACACCTTGCGTTCTCAAGGATAATAACACAACAGCTGACTGTTCATTTCTGAATCTAACATTCGTCCCATCTGCTGGAATTCCAAACAATATTCTATTCTTGGATCTTCACAACAATTCTATCAGTGAGCTTCCAAACAATATTTTTACAAACTACACGCTACTTCAACACTTAGATCTTTCAAATAACTCCATTTGTGAGATGAAAGAGCTCACATTTACTGGACTTTACCAACTAAAAATATTAAATCTACACAATAACAATTTAAATTTATCAGTTGTTACTTTCCCAGAGACAATCTTTACAGACCTGATAAATCTGGAAGAATTAAAGCTTCACAGAAACACAAAATGTTTGAACTGTACGTGGGCAGTCTACCCTGACAAGGCACTGTCTCGTCTGACTAATCTTAGAAGTCTTTACATAGATGGTCTTAAAGCTAGAAACTTTGGAGCAGGGTTTGAAAATTTGACTAAATTAGTCAATCTTTCAGTAGCTGGCTATCTCAGCGGACATTGTAAGATGTACTCTCTGAGTAATGTGACATTTCAGTATTTATCTTCCTTACAAAACTTAGATATTAGTAATTGTGTTATTCTGGGTAAGAACATAGACCAGGAAGCATTCACACCTTTACAGAATCTTGTATCGCTGAATATGACACACAACGAAGATATAGACATCGAATATGTGAACAATGTATTCCATGGATTTCGAAATACCACTTCTTTGAAATCTCTCAAAATGAATCTTGTAATCAACAGATACTCAACGGGAATTTGCTTAGATCATTCCTTCATCAAGAACTTTCCAAAATACTTGGAACATTTTGAAGCTCAGGAGAATAGTCTCGAAGCAATCGATAGACATGTATTAACGTTATTGTCACCATCCCTCAAGACATTAGATGTTAGTGGAAATAGATTTGTATTTGGTACCTACTTGAAGGATCTTCACTTAATGACAAATTTAACTGTATTCAAATTTAATGGTGTCGGATTTAAGTACAGAATACCTTCTATATACCCACATCAGTTTCTACCAAACATTGCTTCTTCCAACTGTACACTATACGCGATCAGTAGTAATGATGTACTGGACATGGATACATTCATTCTTAAGTTACCATACAATCTTAAGACAATTGAAATGAACCAGGCAGGTTTGATTTACATTTTGTCACGCCTGGTCGTTGATCCAAATAACACATTGACTAATCTAAGCATGCATAAGAACTACTTTCCCAGATTAATTGGTCCATTTGAAGGGTTGCACAGTCTGCAGTATTTAGACCTTTCCAGTAGTTTCGTCAGGGAGATATCAGATACATTTTTCAAGTCGCTATCTTCACTAACACAGCTAAACCTCAACTTTAATTTGTTGGGAGATTTCTTCTCTAGCCAACCTAACACGCAAGTGTTCTCATCTCTAACCAACTTGACATACTTAGATTTATCTTTCAACGATATTCACACATTCTCATCAGATGTCTTCTCTGGACTCACCAATTTGAAGATCTTGCTTCTTCAAAAGAATTCACTGACCCAGTTTGTGGTCGACATCTCTCAAATGTGGTCACTAACATTTATAAATCTGACCAATAACAGAATCGCACGTTTAACGCCTGATATCCAACAACATATTAATTTACTTATCAGTAACGGTCAGAATGTGACTATTGATCTGTCCTTATGTCCAATCTCATGTACCTGTGATAAACTAGATTTTCTAACATGGATGAAGACATCTCAAGCGTTCGACCATCACTTTCATGAATATAATTGTGTCTATGAAGACAGTTTATGCAAGCCAATCAAAGATGAATTTAATTCTACTATAGAATATTTACATCGAACATGTCCATCGAAAAAATTTCTATTTTTTTGTGTTGCAGCTGGAATGTGTGTCATTATTTGCATCATTTTCTGTTTTGTTCTCTATCGATTTCGATGGAAGCTTCGATACTTGTACTATGCAGCCCGTCTATTTTATAGATCAGCCAATAGAAACAAAGAGAAAACAGACTTCAAATAGGACGCGTTTATTAGTTACGATCAGGAGGATGATTGTTTTGTCATTGGTCGATTGTTGCGTGAACTGGAGAAACGTGGTCTTAATTTATGTATTCATGGGCGAGATTTCATGGCAGGCGAGCAAATCGCTTCCAACATTGTCAGGGCTGTCTGCACTAGCAGGAAAACGCTGGTTGTACTGACACGTCATCTGATTGACAGTTACTGGTGCAGCTATGAGATTCAGATGGCAAACATGGAGGCTGTCTACACAGGGAGACAGGTGCTATTGTTTCTTCTCATGGAGAAGATTCCAGACAGTCTTTTAGGAAAAGAACTGTTGTTTCATATAAGAAGCAACACTTACATTCCCTACCCAGACCCACTGCCAGACGACACAAGCTTACAAAGGCTATGGGACAAGATGGCTGCTGATATACAAGGAGATTAATCCGTGCATATAACAAAGAAAACTAGAACAAAACTAAAACATTCAGGTCTAGATCAGGACTATAACATACACAATTTTTTGTTAATTCTTTTTTGTGCCACTTCATCACCTCACTCCTGAAATAATTATTATGGACACCCATAATCTCAAGTCCCATATGTTGTGTTATTATCAGGATTAAGTGTCTTGTTAATTTGTCAGGTGATGTTCATGGAGTGACTTGTTAACTTGTAACGTGATGTTTACAAAGTAACGAAGCTATGTATTATATTTGTAACGATTATTTTAATAAATGACTATGACCAGTTCCTTCACGACGCTTGCTGTCCTGTTTCTGCTGTACAACGTTAGGACAACATGTAACGGGAAAGCTCATGTTCAAGAACACATGATGGTGGTTGGCAGCAAAGAGAAGATGACTGTTGCAAACAAGCCACTCAGTTTCTGGAGAATCAAGAGCTCGGAAAATAACCGTCTAAATTTTATATCGGGACTGACGCCGATGGTACGGAGTTCATGCACCGCAGCTGAGATCTTCATGTGTAAGAAAGAGATCGGAGCACACATTTTTACTGACCGAAGTGCAATGATGATAGTACTATCAATCAATCAAGTAGTTTTTGGTTAGAGCTGACATGCATTCTCAGTGGCGGCTCGTGATCATTTTTCTTCGTGGGGCCCGGCAAAAATCGTTTTTAAAAAAAAGTATTTACTGTGTCTCTAGCAGCCCCTACTGGTATATTATGTTCCAAGCAGAACTCTTTAGCACTTCTGATGGCAACATAGCACATGACTAAGCCGCAAGCACCGGCAGGCAAGATGGTATTTCTTACAGACTCACTGTTAGCTATACAAGCCCTGGATGCTAAATCCGCTGACAGCACAGTACAAAACCTAAAAGAGAACTTGCTCAGCTTTCAGAAAAGGCAGAAATTCACTTGCAGTGGATTCCATCTCACTGTGGCATTGCAGGCAATTATAGTGCCGATGTCTTCTTCTTCTTTGCGTTCGTTCTTTACAACCAATTTGAATCACTCTTTGTGATATGTTTGATCTTTGCCAAGAACATGTATACGTTGCATATTGGTTTGGTAGGCCCTAAATGCATAGACTTCTACACGTTTAGGACACATGTATCCGATTTCAGCCAAATCTCCTTAGTCACATCTTACGACATGCGTGGCGGGTAACAGTGGTTCTATTCTTTACACCCCAAATGTAGGCCCCGGTAACTACTCGGGCGAGTGCCGACGTCTTAGCTAAGGAGGGCAGTGCCAAAGAGCAAATTTACCCACCTCTGTCTTTTCAAGAGGTCCAAACCCTCATACAGAGAAAATCTGCAGTAGACTGGAAGACAAACACTGGATATGATTATGAGAAAATCTGCAGTAGACTGGAAGACAAACACTGGATATGATTATGGAAAAGACTCCACCAAATACCGAAGCAGAACAGACCAGGTTCGTATATTTCGACTACGCACCGGACACTGCAGACTCAACAAACGTTTATATAGACTAGAATAAGTCAAACAGCTCTCTGCCAGTGTCAGCAGGCGGAACAGATACCGGAGCATATCCTGCAAGACTGTCCTCTCCTGGGTGAGCTGAGAAGCAACATGTGGCCACACCCAGTCAACCTGAAAACTAAGCTTTGGGGATACCTGACAGACCTGAAGCTGACTGCCCAGTTTGTGGTCCACAGTAAATTAAGCGCATGACCAGAGATCGCTGAAGATGAAGGAGTATTTACTATTATTTATCTATTGCGAGAAGTTATTACCCCTTTCAGGAAAAAAACAAATGCTTCTGTTCTGCAACAGCTTGATACTAAAGAGAGTTGGCTATTAAATAATATAAAACCAAGGACAATTAAATATTTCGGACACATCAAACGACTGGAGCGCCTAAAGAAGATTTTTTTTTAAATCTCTGGAATGCAAATTGAACATGCCTCACCCGCATAAAAAAAAAAAATCTGAACTTGTCAACTAATCTAGAGAGTCATATATATATTTT
The DNA here is from genome assembly GCA_020796225.1 of Arion vulgaris. Lineage (NCBI taxonomy): Eukaryota > Metazoa > Mollusca > Gastropoda > Stylommatophora > Arionidae > Arion > Arion vulgaris. Next base: position 30,488,577 of record CM036758.1, on the reverse strand, counting down.
GGTGATTTTGTAATATATTATCTCCTCAGTAAATGAGCTGTAAACTCCACGATTTTCATTGTATATGTAGTGAAAGAACTGAAATTCTTCACTTCTGATGTATTTTTTGCTTGATAAAGGCAATTTGGTCGAAGTATTTCTTGTGTATTGTCATTGTTTTTGTATTGTGTAAATCTCTAGTATTTTGTAACTTATTGTTAAAAATGTTTTTACGTGTTTCGCTCAACTAAGTTAACAATCACTTGTTACAACTAACTCAACTGTAGGAAAGAAAATTGCTGTAGACAATGTATATTAATGCAAGGGACAATTCCCTAAAACTTATCATATTATTTTATGGTTTGTTATTTATTACTATTATTTTCTATAATTTTATACTATTTTTATATAAAATTGGGGATTCAATCGATAATTAAACGGACTATTTGAGCTAAAGTCCTCGTTTATCTGAGAAGTAGTTTGGCTGCGTAAGAATGAATATATCTTCCGGCGAATGAAAATGACATTGTTTTGGAAATTATCATTGCAATAACGATCAAAGGTCAGAGGTCGCAATGTTGCATCTTATGTAGGAACTTGTAAACTAGCCCCAGAAATAGTGCATCACACAATGCTTGATGTAATAGAGGCAAAATAAGGTATATACAATGTTTTTTAATAAGGAAATATTATATAAATAACAGGATTGTTATATTATTCTGATATAATATTTATATTTTAGTGTTATATATTCAACTTTCAAAGCTAATCAGTGTCAAATTAAAAGTAATAATTACGAAAAAATAATTTCTAAAATAATAAGTACACGTTAATTCTTTTGGTTTGATAGGACCGGTTCTTACTGGCCCCTAATAACCAGGGCTTATACTAATTAGGGGTAAAGATTATGAATTTCAAATTTCAGACTGTGTATGATATTTTAGCGTTATATATCAACTTTCAAAGCTTATCAGTATCTCGTTGAAAGTAATAATTATGAACAAATAATGTCTAAAATAATAAGTACAGGTTACTCAATATTTTTGTTGGGCCTGGCCTCACTGGCCCTTAATGACGAGCCGCCCCTGTGCATTCTGTTGGTATTGTGGAGTGTATACGTTTTATTAGCCAGAACACACGTAAAGTCGTTCTGATATATTAATATATATGTAACGGAAAGAAACATCTCTGGGGGCCACAGTGATATGATTTTACAGAAGAATGATGGTCTGAATGAGGTTTTGAATGATGTTAAGATACAGAGAAAGCTTATCATCAATATAAGAAAGAGGTAATCAACATTTTTAGGGCATGTGATGAAAAAGGGAGGCTTAAAACACATTGTAAGCACAGTAAAATCGAAAGGAGACGAGTCAGATGAAGACAGAGAGAGCAAATTTGGGAAAACCTGACTTCATGGCATAGTAGAGCGTCAACATCCGAGTTGATAGCAAACGCAAAGAACAGAGATTTGTGGAGATTCATGATCGCTTACGCCAGACAGTACCGCACCTGATTATTGATTGATTGATTGATTGGACTATCATCATTGCACTTCAGTGTGTAACCATGTGTGCTACGATCTCTTTCTTACATAGGAAGATCACGAACTCCGTAGCATCGGCAAGGGTCCCCGATGTTATTTTGAAGATAGTGAAGATATTTTTGTAGGAATATTTGTATTAAAAAAAATATCTTTTCTACTTAATTTTGCCCAGGCAGTGGCTTTCCAACCTGCTCTTCTCGATTTTGAACTGCCAAGGGTTTCTTTTACGTGCTCAAATTGAACACGGGACCTCTGATTTATCGTCCGTCTCCGATAGGATTAGGAACTCGATGACTGAGATCAAGGATCTCTGGAAAAATATCCAGATGATTCCACGAGGGAGCGAACCTTGTACCTTTGGCACGAGAGATGAGCACCTATCCTGTACTCTACACAGACCCCCACCTGGTGATATATATGATATAGTAACAACAAGAGAAAATGATTGAAGTCTGTTATGTTCTAATGTCTCTAATAAATATATGACAGAGTACCATCAAGAGAAAATGAGTGATGTCTGTTATGTTCTAATGTCTCTAATAAATATATGATATAGATTATGATCGATTGTCTATTTTGTTGATGGTATATGTCTCTCTGTACTCGCTTCGCAAGGCTGGTGGTCTGGGTTCAGCTCCCACAATGCGCGTGGAATTTTCCCGACCACGACGGCTCTCAGGTCGATCCAGCCTCAACTGGGTGCCAGACATGCTCTGGGAAAGTAAAGGCGGCCGGCGTGATGCTGACCACATCACCCATCGTGTGCCGAAGGTCAATGAAAAATACAGGCCTAACACTGTATTGACCTATATACCACGAGGTATGAAAGGGTTCCTTTACTTTTTACTTATATGTCTCTCTGTGGTATCTGTGGCTTAGGGGATAGTGACTCTATCTATTAACCCCGACGTTCTGAGTTCGAATCACACTGCGGACAGTTTGGTTTAAATTGTTTCACGTGGATTTTAACAAAAGAACGATTTGCACCACCCGTTCAGAAAGCAGTGGCAAACTACTGAACGTAATAATGCCTAGAAAAATCACAAACAGCGTTAGAAAAGTTGGAGTTGATTCGCAAAGTCCTGTAAAGGATATGCAATTAATTAATATGTCTCTCTGTGTGAAAGCGCGCGAACGTAGGCGCCCCTGTTTATTTTGTTGTTTCTATATGTATTAGATCACAACACATCCTGGTTCAAACTCTGCAACGGACAAGTTTGGAAGCAAATTAGTTCCCTTGGATTGTTACGAACTGTAAAAAATAGACCAAACTACTGAACCTATTAGTTGTGCCAGTGGCGGCTTGTCATTAGGGCCAGTGGGCCCGGACCCCACCACAAATAAAGTGTAAAGTGTATTTATTATTTTATACATTAAAATATTTCCTAACCGAAACCATGATTTTTCCGAAAATATATGTTTGGCCCTACCAACAAAAATGATCACGAGCCGCCACTGAGTGGTGTTAGAAAATCAGCGACTCGCTTACTGTTGTTGATGGCTAAGTCGTGTAAAGTATATGCCACTATTTTCATTTCATTTGTATTGGGCTTAAGCGATTTGTATTGGGCTTAAGCGATTTGTATTGGGCTTAAGCGATTTGTATTGGGCTTAAGCGATTTGTATTGGGCTTAAGTGATTTGTATTGGGCTTAAGCGGTTTGTATTGGGCGTAAGTGATTTGTATTGGGCTTAAGCGATTTGTATTGGGCTTAAGCGGTTTGTATTGGGCGTAAGTGATTTGTATTGGGCTTAAGTGATTTGTATTGGGCTTAAGTGATTTGTATTGGGCTTAAGTGATTTGTATTGGGCTTAAGTGATCTGTATTGGGCTTAAGCGATTTGTATTGGGCTTAAGTGATTTGTATTGGGCTTAAGCGATTTATATTGGGCGTAAGCGATTTGTATTGGGCTTAAGCGATTTGTATTGGGCTTAAGTGATTTGTATTGGGCTTAAGTGATTTGTATTGGGCTTAAGTGATTTGTATTGGGCTTAAGCGATTTGTATTGGGCTTAAGTGATTTGTATTGGGCGTAAGTGATTTGTATTGGGCTTAAGCGATCTGTATTGGGCTTAAGTGATTTATATTGGGCTTAAGCGATCTGTATTGGGCTTAAGTGATTTGTATTGGGCTTAAGCGATTTGTATTGGGCTTAAGTGATTTGTATTGGGCGTAAGTGATTTGTATTGGGCTTAAGCGATCTGTATTGGGCTTAAGTGATTTATATTGGGCTTAAGCGATCTGTATTGGGCTTAAGTGATTTGTATTGGGCTTAAGCGATTTATATTGGGCTTAAGCGGTTTGTATTGGGCGTAAGTGATTTGTATTGGGCTTAAGTGATTTGTATTGGGCTTAAGCGATTTATATTGGGCTTAAGTGATTTGTATTGGGCTTAAGTGATTTGTATTGGGCTTAAGCGATTTATATTGGGCTTAAGCGGTTTGTATTGGGCGTAAGTGATTTGTATTGGGCTTAAGCGATTTGTATTGGGCTTAAGCGATTTGTATTGGGCTTAAGCGATTTGTATTGGGCTTAAGCGATTTGTATTGGGCTTAAGCGATTTGTATTGGGCTTAAGCGATTTGTATTGGGCTTAAGTGATTTGTATTGGGCTTAAGCGATTTGTATTGGGCTTAAGCGATTTGTATTGGGCTTAAGCGATTTGTATTGGGCTTAAGCGGTGGTGAGCTCAATCACAATCCAAGCGTATGTGGTTCAAACATCACGGCAGGCACTTTGGAATCAAATTCGTGTCCGTGGATTTTTACGAAAGGTAAAAATAGATCCCACCGTTTAGAAAGCAATGGCAAACTACTGAACGTATACGTTGTGCCTTGAAAATCGACAAGTCGTTTACTGTAAAGGATATGTAAAGGATATGTCAAGATTTTATTATTTATTTTATAGGTGTGTGTGTGTGTGCGTGTGCGCACGCGAATGCAGGGCCGCTTTTTTTGGAGGATATATGTATGAGTGTGTGTGAGCGAACTCATGGGCGCTTGCCAGCAGAACTCAAGACTATTGGTGTCTAAATGTTTAAAGAGTTCAAGGCGAAAGACTGATCTGATTGCACTGGGTTTATCCAAACAGCTAGGGCCCTCTTGGACGACATGGCTGCCACAATCTCTTCTGAACAATTCTAAGAATCTCCGGATTAAAATTGATTTCGTTAACAGAACGACACGGTTCAAATTTCGTTAACAGAACGACACGGTTCAGATTTCGTTAACAGAACGACATGGCTGCCACAATCTCTTCTGAACAATTCTAAGAATCTCCGGATCAAAACTGATTTCGTTAACAGAACGACACGGTTCAAATTTTGTTAACAGAACGACACGGTTCAGATTTCGTTAACAGAACGACACGGTTCAAATTTCGTTAACAGAACGACACGGTTCAGATTTCGTTAACAGAACGACACGGTTCAGATTTCGTTAACAGAACGACACGGTTCAGATTTCGTTAACAGAACGACACGGTTCAAATTTCGTTAACAGAACGACACGGTTCAGATTTCGTTAACAGAACGACACGGTTCAAATTCGAACCTAGAGTCTTCAGATTGCAAAGCAAATGATAGCACGACATACCATAGTCTCTAAGGGCCGCAAGTTGTTCCCAACATTACTATACACTCTGGTTGGAGCAGGCTGGAAGGTCGCTGCCCGGTCAAAATTCATTAGAAAGGATTAAAAATAAAATTCCTACATCACCATCTTAACATTTACATCGGGGACCCTCGCCCCATCTACGGAGTTCTGCACTGCCGTTGAGATCTTCCTATGTAAGAAAGAGATCGGAGCACACATGGTTACTCACCGATGTGCAATGAAGATGGTACAATCAATCAATCAATCAAACAATCAAAACATTCTTGCCTCTGAGATGAATACTCCTAAGTTTGGGGAAAAAACACACAAAATCCACTTTTTAAAATCAACATTAAAATATAAATGAGTTGTTAAACACATTGCCATTTTAAGTTGGTCTCTGTGGCTAAGTGCCTACTGCCATTTTAAGTTGGTCTCTGTGGCTAAGTGCCTACTGCCATTTTAAGTTGGTCTCTGTGGCTAAGTGCCTACTGTCATTTTAAGTCGGTCTCTGTGGCTAAGTGCCTACTGCCATTTTAAGTCGGTCTCTGTGGCTAAGTGCCTACTGCCATTTTAAGTCGGTCTCTGTGGCTAAGTGCCTACTGCCATTTTAAGTCGGTCTCTGTGGCTAAGTGCCTACTGCCATTTTAAGTTGGTCTCTGTGACTAAGTGCCTACTGCCATTTTAAGTTGGTCTCTGTGGCTAAGTGCCTACTGCCATTTTAAGTTGGTCTCTGTGGCTAAGTGCCTACTGTCATTTTAAGTCGGTCTCTGTGGCTAAGTGCCTACTGCCATTTTAAGTCGGTCTCTGTGGCTAAGTGCCTACTGCGGTTTTAAGTCGGTCTCTGTGGCTAAGTGCCTACTGCCATTTTAAGTCGGTCTCTGTGGCTAAGTGCCTACTGCCATTTTAAGTTGGTCTCTGTGGCTAAGTGCCTACTGCCATTTTAAGTTGGTCTCTGTGGCTAAGTGCCTACTGCCATTTTAAGTTGGTCTCTGTGGCTAAGTGCCTACTGTCATTTTAAGTCGGTCTCTGTGGCTAAGTGCCTACTGCCATTTTAAGTCGGTCTCTGTGGTTAAGTGCCTACTGCCATTTTAAGTCGGTCTCTGTGGCTAAGTGCCTACTGCCATTTTAAGTCGGTCTCTGTGGTTAAGTGCCTACTGCCATTTTATGTCGGTCTCTGTGGCTAAGTGCCTACTGCCATTTTAAGTTGGTCTCTGTGGTTAAGTGCCTACTGCCATTTTAAGTTGGTCTCTGTGGCTAAGTGCCTACTGCCATTTTAAGTCGGTCTCTGTGGTTAAGTGCCTACTGCCATTTTAAGTCGGTCTCTGTGACTAAGTGCCTACTGCCATTTTAAGTTGGTCTCTGTGGCTAAGTGCCTACTGCCATTTTAAGTCGGTCTCTGTGGCTAAGTGCCTACTGCCATTTTAAGTTGGTCTCTGTGGCTAAGTGCCTACTGCCATTTTAAGTTGGTCTCTGTGGCTAAGTGCCTACTGCCATTTTAAGTCGGTCTCTGTGGCTAAGTGCCTACTGCCATTTTAAGTCGGTCTCTGTGGCTAAGTGCCTACTGTCATTTTAAGTCGGTCTCTGTGGCTAAGTGCCTACTGCCATTTTAAGTCGGTCTCTGTGGCTAAGTCGGTCTCTGTGGCTAAGTGCCTACTGCCATTTTAAGTCGGTCTCTGTGGCTAAGTGCCTACTGCCATTTTAAGTCGGTCTCTGTGGCTAAGTCGGTCTCTGTGGCTAAGTGCCTACCCCTTTGCCTTGCCTTCCGAAGGTCGTAGGTTTGAAACTGGAACGTGACTCTTTGTTCCCGAGTTCATTATTTTCAGAGGTCCCTAGGATTGTTGCCGGAACTACTGAGTTCGTGATTCGTGCAATACTCATGGCAGGTGGTGTGCTCTCTGTGGAGAGGGACCGAGCCCTATGGGGTAAAACTCCCAGCAATGAAGTCAATCCTTCAGCTTTAGACCCTTTAAGGAAGGTGGGAGGAGGGGTGTATGTTTTCTGGACTTGTAGCGACCTACTGTTGGATGAGGACACTACAACTGGTGTTGAATCAATTCAGCGATTTAAGGAGTTTGGAAGTACACGTTGTACAAGTAGAACTGGATGACCGAGGGGCAGAGAGAGGAGTGTGTTTAACAAACGAGTCACAGAAACCATCAGTCTGCATACCCTTCGACATACATTGGGGGAGAATGAGCACCTACAGGTCTGTCCAGACTGCTGTGACGTTACAGGTCTGTCCAGACTGCTGTGACGTTACAGGCCTGTCCAGACTGCTGTGACGTTACAGGTCTGTCCAGACTGCTGTGACGTTACAAGTCTGTCCAGACTGCTGTGACGTTACAAGTCTGTCCAGACTGCTGTGACGTTACAGGTCTGTCCAGACTGCTGTGACGTTACAAGTCTGTCCAGACTGCTGTGACGTTAGTTCAGTAACTAATCTATATATATATATAAGAATCAGCTGAATTACATTGTGTGGCTGTCCCAATTGTTTGAAGATATCTGGACATCCTTCCAACTTGAAATTTGGCAAGAGGGTAGCTTTCATACATGGCAAAAGGAAAAAATTATCAAACTGAACTATTTCTTCCTTTTTATAACCATATTCCAACTTAACGCACATGGTCATTCTTCGTAGAAATCGCCGAAAATGTATATCAATATTTTCACGATCCGCCGGTCACGTGATACGCAAAGCGATCATGTTGTTATGCTCCGGTGACGTCTTACGCACATCAGTCACACGAATACTAACATATTTATTGGTATTTCAACATGTCAGTTCTGTAGACGAATGCATAAGATCTTTGGCTGCTATCCTGAAGACAATATGTTTAATTTTAGGGAAGGTCAACAATTTTCTTTTGAACATAAAAAAAAAAACACATTTGATTATTTTTTTAAAAACACATCTCACGCTCGGCCAATTTTTAAAAAAAAAATTTTTAAACACATCGATAAGTTAATAATCTGAATAAATTTTATTTGCCAATTATTTTTCAACTTTCACGGGAATTCAATTGTATCAGGTTTTATTGGCAATCGGAATGAGGGACAGTTTATGTGGGCTCGGAAGATCAGCGGTAAAGGATCACAAATTAACTTTAAAAGTGGTGAGATATTACAACTAGATTTAAACTAAATTCAACTTTCACGGGAACGGGAATTCTATTGTATCAGGTTTTACTGGCAATCGGAATGACGAACATTTTAAATTGTTATTTGTCAACTTTCACTGGAACGGAAGTCTGTTGTATCAGGTTTTACTGGCAATCGGAATGAGGGACATTTTAATCTTATGTGGTCAACCGACAAAGTTTTCAAACCAAGCATGGAGAGAAAACGTATTGTTTTCAATGGGGAACAAACCGATTTTGAGGCAACGGGGCATGTTTCTTTAAGGGACTTTACAAATAGATTGAAACTAAATTCCCCGTGAGAGAACGGGTAAACTGCTAGTAACAAATAAAAACAAAGAAGTGAAAAGATTACAAAGAGTGTCGTACTTTCCAGAAACGATGAATTGCGTATTATATCTATATTCTCTATCGCGATAAACCCGTGTGATAAACCCGTGTGATAAACCCATGTGATAAACCTGTGTGATAAACCCGTGTGATAAACCTGTGTGATAAACCCGTGTGATAAACCCGTGTGATAAACCCGTGTGATAAACCTGTGTGATAAACCCGTGTGATAAACCTGTGTGATAAACCCGTGTGATAAACCCGTGTGATAAACCCGTGTGATAAACCCGTGTGATAAACCCGTGTGATAAACCTGTGATAAACCCGTGTGATAAACCCGTGTGATAAACCCATGTGATAAACCTGTGTGATAAACCCGTGTGATAAACCTGTGTGATAAACCCGTGTGATAAACCTGTGTGATAAACCCGTGTGATAAACCTGTGTGATAAACCCGTGTGATAAACCTGTGTGATAAACCCGTGTGATAAACCTGTGTGATAAACCCGTGTGATAAACCCGTGTGATAAACCCGTGTGATAAACCCGTGTGATAAACCCGTGTGATAAACCTGTGTGATAAACCCGTGTGATAAACAATGAAAATACAGGACGTGAATAAGACACTACTGTGCTGAGTCACAAACTACACTCATACGTGTATTCTGAGTGGTTCATTGAGTCTTTATTTATTTTTATTTTTAATCTAATCCTGTTTTGTCTCACAGCGTCAGGATAAGAAGAGATTTATAGAACGAGCCCTTGTGTGCGCTTCATAAATAGTGTCTTTCGTCGCCTTTGTTATCTCTAAGGTTCATCTTTTACGTGGCCGGCCTTTTGCTTTGTATCCATTGTAGCAACATCGTTCTTTGAGGTGCACTGTCTGTTGGTATTCTGCTTATGCGTCCGAACCCTTTAATGTGTTATTTCTTGATGAAGTTTAGTATTGATGTTGTACCACTTTTTTCCTAATGTCTTCTTTTCTAAACCGGCCTCTTCTTGTTACTCCCAGGATTCATTGAGTATGATCCGAAAGGTGGAGGCTGGTTCGGTTGCAGACAATGAACCTAATCACTACGAGCGTCAACAGTTTGCAGAATTGCACTTATCTTCGTTCTGGGGCACATGTATGTCGTTGGCAATGAGAGAGCAGACAGGCTGGCAGGCTCTGCCACTATATCAGGGGGCCAGCCAATGGATATAGCTGACATTTTGAGCACCCTCATAGAGCGGTCGCAAAAAGATTTTCATTTAAACCAATCCACGTCAACTACTAGATTGTAGGAGCTGGATTTGAAGATTGGAGTAGCAAGAAAAGAACAGCATAACAGGTACATGAGTAGGCTCATCAATCAAAATCGAACTTGTACAGTCAGTCGCTGGACGCTGTTGGAGATATTGCGAAGGAGATCGGAGCACCTATGGACATGTTCGGAGTGCAATGAAGATATTCCAAACTGAAACTGAACTGAAACCTTTGTGCTTAATTTCGAAAGAAAAAAATGTCTGTTATTAAAGCAAAGAATGGAATACGAAATTGATATAACTCCAGGAGAAGAACAAAGGCCAATGAGTAGGATCAATAAATAGATAGTGAACACGTATTTGGGGCTTACAGAAAAAGAGAGAGAAAAAAATACTGAACATGGGATTCGAACCACTAATCCTTATTTCTTATGGCACCCATTGTCTAGTCCTAATCGAATACAACATCAAACACCATTTCCTATCCAAACATGACCGCTTTAGTTTACTATTATACTGGCCATTCAGGAGCTTGCGATGTCAGGTCACAGCCATCCGATCATGTTCCTCTGATGATCGTAGTCGATTTGCCCTGGAGAATCGGTTGATTTCTTTGTATGGTACCTTGCGACCACGCGGGCTCAACGTATTACATTCTTATGCTTCTTAGTACTTTCTCTTCCCATGCTTTGTAATCTCTATGGGTATATGTTGCATGTATTACATTCTTATGCTTCTTAGTACTTTCTCTTCCCATGCTTTATAATCTATATGGGTATATGTTGCATGTATTCAAGTTATATATTTACTAGATGTTTCATTGTTTCTTTTCCGTTCTATTTCTAGTTTTTATGTGTGTTTTTGTGTTACATTTATTTCGTTATTCGTTTTTATTCCAGATTTTCCTTAGATACGTTGGTATTTGGTCGTCCATTTGTGTTTCATTTTAATTTGTCACTCCTGTTTGTTCGTTTGCTTGATAAAGGCCTTGTTGGTCGAAACGTTGCTGTTTATCGTCACTGTTTATGTATTTTGTAAAACTATAGTACTTTGTTTGTACGTGTTTCACCACTTAGTTTACTATAGGGTGTTCAAGATAAAAGTAGCCCGATTGGCAAGTTTTGATTTGTCAATCGGGCCACTTTTATCTTGAACACCCTATAGAAGGACACGAAAGACATGTTCAAATTGTTCATTTTCAGAAACCTTTAGATGGTCATTTAGGGATCACGAGAGAGAGAGAGAGAGAGAAGAGAGAGAGAGAGAGAGAGAGAGAGAGAGAGAGAGAGAGAAGCAAGAGAATGGTCATTAGAATAGGTTTTCCAATGTCAATAAATATTCAGAGAATGATGTTCCCTAGCCATTTCACGGTGTCATTTTTTTTAAAAATTCAGACGCATAGGTGGACCTCAGAGATAACAGTAGCGACGAAAAACACTGTTTATGAAGCGTACACAAAAGCTGGTTCTAGAAATCTCTTTTTATCCTGACACTGTGATGCAAAACATGATGAGAAAATAAAAGAAGCAGAAGATGCATTTATTTTGGATATTTACTAAATTAGCTAGTCTTTTGTAGTATTGTCTTTTCTTATCTTATTCACATTACCGTGAAGCGGCGTGGGGAGTTTCAGTTTTCTATCGAGTGCCAGGTAGTTGGAGACGATAGTGGTCTTAGAGTTTTGGTGGTAGTGGTTGTTATCGCTGTTAATTCCAATCGTAGAGCGGAAGTGGTGGTGATGGTAGCTTCAACAGCAGCATACATATTAGTCACAATTAAGTTTGTGCCGTTGTGGTACAGAAAAACCGAGCCGAGCGAAAATACAAAACACACACTTGTCATGCCTACAGATAAATATTTTTACTTTTGTAACCGTTTGATTTAATAAATTGAAAACGTGCATGTGAGTTACACATGTTCCCGACGCTACAAAATATTTTTACCATTGAAACAATCATACCATCTAGAAGTTTCCTTCTTTGTGCTATATATTTAATGAGTCATTGGTTGAAGAAAACTAACGTTTACAGCCATTTAATACATTGATGACAAAAATAGCAACATTCAGGACGAAATATTGCACAATTCTTGCATTTCCCGCTCAACAATTCAAAACGCGGTTGACCTGGTAAACAAATGACGTCATAAGTGCGACACGGACTTGTAGTTAATTAAAAGCGTATATCAACATTAGTGTGAAGCTATTGGATCATATTCTCAAAACAGACATTGATATAACATTTCTAATGAGTTAGAAGTTACAATGCAAAAAGTGTCATTAATACGACCATACGCACATTGCCGCAAAGAGGCACATATGGGTCATCTGTACTACAGTATACAAGAACTAGAGACAAGAGTTATTTTATTATAGTTATACCTCCCTACCACATTGTACCAAAGAAGAAGCGATTTGAAAAGAGCGTCTCCAAGTAGCTCCGCCATTGCCAGTCACAAGCCTGGACGTGAAAGGGGGGTTATGACATGGCAGCTAACTTTTAACTGCAATGTAAGTTATTTAAAAACAATAATACAACTAACTATGTCTACATTTCTTGTTTATTTCATGACTATTGCATTGTATACATATTGCATAGCAACATATGCTAGCGAGAGTTGGAAAATGACTAAAGATATAGAAAGCAAGTTGAATGCATTTGAAAACAGATGTCTGCGAAAAATAATGAATATAAAATGGAATGAATTCAGGAGAAGTGATGAAATCAGAGATATGTCTGGTCAACCACTAGTGACAACTGTTATAAGAAAGAGAAGATGTTGGGCACACCTTGAGGAGAAATGATCAACGAAAATCGAAGCAGGCATTGAAGTGGGATGCAAAGGGTTCAAGAAGAGAGGTCGACCTAAGGAGACCCTGAAACGAACTTTGCTGAGAGAGGCAGGAAATATTGGTCTCAGTTCCATGGAGGAGATTGAGCGAGTTGCCCAGGATAGAGCGGTACGGAGAAATTACTTGCAGGCCCTATGTAACGTATAACGGTACGATAGGAATTATTATTATTATTGCATTGTATAAGCTGGGATGATAGCCTTTGTATGAGACTTGTAGTCAAATGTCATATTGGTGTGTTTACTGCAAAAACTAACATTTCGTTTCAGACTCTCCCAATATGCCGCTAATATCAAAGGAAACCGTTATATTACAGAATCCAGGTTTCCTTTAGCAATTTCTTCCATCAGACATTTTCGATTTGTATTGGTATAGTTATAAGATTAGGTGCAAAGTTTCGCTACTGTAGAATTGATGGTTTTGCTACAATTGGCATTGGACTGTGTGCAAGAGTTGAACGGACTATAGAATTGGACTCTACAGTTACCGCCGCAAACACCAGAGAGGTACAACAACAAACGTCTGATGCTGTTGTCATCAACGGTTGTGATGAACGGCTACAGTAATGTCACGAAAGTACGAAATCTGATTCCCCATCTCAAAAACATTAACCAAACATTCACAGACATGGACATTGAGCAAAGCGCAGTCACAAAAAATAACTACATGTGAAATACGTTGCCTGCGAAAAGTTACCAACAACACAAGAAAAGACAGAATCACCAACATCAGCATAAGAAAGAAAGTTGGCACAAAACCGTGCTTGAATTACATAGATAAACAAAGAATGAAGTGGTTTGGCCACTTAATAAGAATGCATTCAAACTCCACAGTATACATAGTCTTCTACAACAGAATATCGGGAAAGAAGGCAAGAGGAAGACCACGGAAAAGATGGTTAGATGGCGTAGCAGAATCCTGTGAAAGAGCAAAGATAACAATCACGCAAGCCAGCAGAACAGCGCAAGATAAATACAGAAAACCACGACACTGGGCAACAACCCGGTAGCAGTGTGACGACATTGGAGCAACAACCGGTAGCAGTGTGACGACACTGGGCAGCAACCAGTAGCAGGTGACGACAAAGAAGAAAGAAGAAGAATTCAACAATGCTTATGTCTATTGGATAGAGCACGTCACGTGATGGTGGCATGTCATACATGTCGCCAGTTTGGGCGTGGGGAAAGGGGGGGGGCACTACAAAACAGTAGGTAAGTGAGTATTGTGTGCATATTTTACACGTCATACACACACACACACACACACACATACCCTCACATTAAGACTAACACACATACACACACACACACACACATGTACACAGGTGTTACTCAGTTTCATTTCCTCACGTGGGAAATATATTTATCGATTTGCTTACTAATCTGTCAATTTACACGTATTGCTCACGACCCACATACCGCTAGTGCTAACATTTATAACAACACATGTGTCACCGCTAACTTTAGTATAGAGCAAGTAACTATCAAATTTAGATGATTTATTCCGGAAACAACAGTTGTGTTTTTATCTTTTATAAATTAAGCAGCTCGTCTGCTTCTGTCCGATACATTAAAATTGTGATATGTATGTTCGGTTGTGTTTACGAGCAATTCTGTTGGATTCATTTAATTCACTCGATATAGTTAACCTTTACTAAGTTCCGACCGCAATATTTTAGAGAATATTAATGACGCAAAGTTTCTGTGTTTATATTGTCTGCAGTAGATATCATTACCTTCTTCAAATAGCTTGTCCTGAGCAGGACCTTAACACCTTAGCAGCCTTCGGAATTTCTCTCTCTCTCTCACATAGGCCAGATGTCCTGATTCTGCAGCCATCATGTTCAAACCATCAATTATATCCTGAATCCATCTTCTCCGTGGTCTTCCTCTTCTCCATTTTCTGAGATGCCTCCTTCCATGATGATCTTCCCCAGCCCTACGTATCTATTTATATGTTCAAAACACTTTAATTTTCTCATTCGTATTCACAGTATCAGCCAGTTTTAATTGATTCTGAGTTATTTCTGAATAGATTTATTTGTTCTATTCTCTGTCTATGATATCACATTAGTAGGTATCCTCTAATATCAGTTATCAGTTATATGACGACTGACATCTTATCACTCCAGACACGTCCATATGTGCTCCGATCTCCACTTCAATAAATCCAGCAGCCAAACACACCGGTTCGATGTTGATTAATCAATCTCTTTGCGTATTTGGTATGTCGTTCTTTTCGGGCTGTACCAAAACTGACATACATCTCTCTCATTCTGGTCAGGGACTGGGATTCACAACCCTGAAACTCCTCTGTTTGTAAAGATTCAGTGTGTTAAGGATGTAATTTCGGTCCATTGCAGCTCTCTCTGATATCGTAGCCATTCCAGCCAGTCTTTTTAGATTGTTCGGAGGTTAAAATCCTCCACCAAGGTAAAAGAATCAACTATCTCAAACCTGTTGTTTGCTGATGACTGCGCCCTCGCTACCAACTCTGTGGAAGAAATGCAGACTTACATGGACAATTTCTCAATGGCCTGTGATTGGTTTGGCCTCACCATTAACACCAAAAAACAGAGGTCATGTTCCAGCCCGCCCCTAGAGAACAGTATTACGATCCAGGCATCAACATTAAACACCAGCGTCTCCAGTCAACGGACAACTTTGCTTATCTTGACAGCCTCCTATCCAGATCGGCAAACATAGATTCTGAGGTCAACAATAGGATATCCAAAGCCAGTGCTGCGTTCGGAAGGTTACGTGTCACTGTGTGGGAACGGAAGGGGATAAGCATAGTCACAAAGCTGAAAGTTTACCAGGCCATAGTGCTAACGACGCTGCTGTACGCAAGCGAGACATGGACAGTGTATAGCAGACAAGCAAGAAAATTAAACCATTTCCACACAAGCTGTCTACGCAGAATACTAAAAATAAACTGGCAGGACAAAATTCCAGACAGCGAAGTCCTCACAAGAGCAAAGATCCCAAGCGTCAACACCCTGTTGCAGAAGGCCCAACTCAGATGGGTCGGTCACGTTGCTCGAATGCCTGATAAACGCATCCCAAAACAGTTGATGTATGGCGAACTTGAAGGGAGCAGACGTTTAGCTGGTGGACAGAAAAGCGCTTTAAAGACGCTCTTAAAGTGTCTCTGAAATGCTTCGATATAGACAATACGTGCTGGGAATTCCTTGCGCAAGATCGCCAAATGTGGTGCTGTAACAAGAAAAGAGGAACCCGAATAGCTGAGAATCATCGTATTGTTGAGTCACAGAGAAAACGAGCAGCGCGAAAAGACAGAGCACACAACACGCACATGTCTAACCTTGATCATGTATGCCCCACCTGTGGTCAGGGATTCTGTTCTAGGATTCAACTCTACAGTCACCTCCGCACACACCAGAGAGGTGCAACAGCACACGTCTGAGATTGTTGTCATCATCGCTTGCGATGGACGGCTATTATTAGATTGTTCATTACCCCTTGACTCCTGCGTGCACAGGGACACAAATTACGTTGATTTCTCTTATCCCTGTCTGTACCAGTACCTCCATTCCTGTTTCGACTTTACGAATCACTCATAGAATCATATCGCATCATTAACCTTACTCAACACTTCATTATTATTATTCTCCTGTGTAGACTGTACATATTATACCGCCTCATTCGCCCGAGTGGTTACCGGGGCCCAAATTTGGGGTGTAAAGAATAGAACCACTGTTACCTTCACGCATGTCGTAAGAGGCGACAAAGGAGGTTTGGCTGAAATCGGATGCATGTGTCCTAAACGTGTAGAAGTCTATGCGTTTAGGGGCCTACCAAATCAATGTGCAACGTATACACGTTCTTGGCAAAGATCAAACTTATCACAAAGAGTGATTAAAATTGCTCGTAAAGAACGAACGCAAAGAAGAAGAAGAAGATATCGCCTCATTAACTATACTCAACACTTCATTATTGTGATTCTCTTCTGTAGACTGTACATATTATATTCTGTAGACTGTACATATTATATTCTGTAGATGCTTATATCTATATTATATTCTGTAGACTGTACATATTATATTCTGTAGACTGTACATATTATATTCTGTAGACTGTACATATTATATTTCTGTTTTTCGTAGACTGTACATATTATATTCTGTAGACTGTACATATTATATTCTGTAGACTGTACATATTATATTCTGTAGACTGTACATATTATATTCTGTAGACTGTACATATTATATTCTGTAGACTGTACATATTATATTCTGTAGACTGTACATATTATATTCTGTAGACTGTACATATTATATTCTGTAGACTGTACATATTATATTCTGTAGACTGTACATATTATATTCTTCTGTAGACTGTACATATTATATTCTTCTGTAGACTGTACATATTATATTCTCTTCTGCTAGAACTGTACATATTATATATTCTTCTGTAGACTGTACATATTATATTCTCTTCTCTAGACTGTACATATTATATTCTTCTGTAAAACCAGGTTTATATTCCTAACTTGTTGTTAGATGTGACAACGTATTACAAACATATCACGAGATGAACACTAGTCATACAAAATATGAATCAATACAACAAAATGTCAAGTTACTCTGACACCAGTTGTCACCGTTATCAAGTTGAAAGCTAACACAATAATAAATAGCCCAAGCAACGACTTCTTCTTCGGCAATCTTCTTCAGCGATCTCTGGTTATGCGCTTAGTTTACTGTGCAACATAAACTGGGCAGTCAGTAACGACTAAAATCCAAAATTGCACATGTGACTCGGTTCGGATTCTGTGACTCGGTTCGGATTCTGTGACTCGGTTCGGATTCTGTGACTCGGTTCGGATTCTGTGACTCGGTTCGGATTCTGTGACTCGGTTCGGATTCTGTGACTCGGTTCGGATTCGATCCTACAACTTATAGAACTATACTCAAACGTTTTAACCACTTTGTTCTAGAAACCTAAAATGCGTCGTGCTAGTTCTTCTACACAGTTCGACTTCCATATTTGTTTCCGGCGACTAGTGCGCTGCCTTCTGTGTTTCTTCTTCATATCACATGTTGGGGACTGTGGTTCATTCTACGACCAGTGTGAAGACACTGAAGAAGGGACAACTTTAGCGTGTCAGCCCAGCTTCTTTGATATTATCTGGTACCAAACTTTCACAATCACGGTGGAACCAAGTAGCTACACATGTGGATCACCTCCTGCCACGTACCGGCGACTTGGAGACACGGTAACTAACTAATATTGTCATGTTACTCTCTACTTCATATTTAATATGCAACTGTTGTCCAAGTCTCTAACCAACACACAACATATGTCTATAACATTTAGTCAATATACAACATATATCTATAACATTTAGTCAACACACAACATATGTCTATAACATTTAGTCAACATACAACATATGTCTATAACATTTAGTCAACATACAACCTGTTCATAACATTTAGTCAACTTACAACATATGTCTATAACATTTAGTCAACATGCAACATATGTCTATAACATTTAGTCAATATACAACATATGTCTATAACATTTAGTCAACATACAACATATGTCTATAACATTTAGTCAATATACAACATATATCTATAACATTTAGTCAACATACAACATATGTCTATAACATTTAGTCAACATACAACATATGTCTATAACATTTAGTCAACATACAACATATGTCTATAACATTTAGTCAACATACAACATATGTCTATAACATTTAGTCAACATACAACATATGTCTATAACATTTAGTCAACATACAACATATGTCTATAACATTTAGTCAACATACAACATATGTCTATAACATTTAGTCAACATACAACATATGTCTATAACATTTAGTCAACATACAACATATATCTATAACATTTAGTCAACATACAACATATGTCTATAACATTTAGTCAACTTACAACATATGTCTATAACATTTAGTCAATATACAACATATATCTATAACATTTAGTCAACATACAACATATGTCTATAACATTTAGTCAATATACAACATATATCTATAACATTTAGTCAACATACAACATATGTCTATAACATTTAGTCAACTTACAACATATGTCTATAACATTTAGTCAACATACAACATATATCTATAACATTTAGTCAACATACAACATATGTCTATAACATTTAGTCAACTTACAACATATGTCTATAACATTTAGTCAACATACAACATATGCCTATAACATTTAATCAACTTACAACATATGTCTATAACATTTAGTCAACTTACAACATTTGTCTATGACATTTAGTCAACTTACAACATATGTCTATGACATTTAGTCAACATACAACATATGTCTATGACATTTAGTCAACATACAATATTTTCTATGACATTTAGTCAACTTACAACATATGTCTATAACATTTAGTCAATTTACAACATATGTCTATAACATTTAACCAACATACAACATATGTCTAAACAGGTAATAACAAAGTACTGCAGTTATACAAAATACAAAAACAATGACAACACACAGCAACATTTCGACCATAAGGCCTTTATCAGGCAAACGATACAACAGGTCATACGATATAAACGATGCCGGACTCGCAAAGGAGCAAAGAATAGTAACACTGCTACCTACAAAGCATATCGTAAGAGGCGATTGAGGTAGGGACCTAGGAATGTTACCCTAGTAAATGAAGCATCGCATAAATCGGATGTGATGGCCTATTTGTAGGCGCATAAATTTACACGACGTACAATCACTCTTAGGCAGAGATCGCATACAAATCATAAAGAGTGGTTAACAAGTGGTTGATATGGAGCATTTAAAGAAGAAGACGAAGAAGAAATATACTCAATGTAGGAAGAAATATACTCAATGTAGGAAGAAATATACTCAATGTAGGAAGAAATATACTCAATGTAGGAAGAAATATACTCAATGTAGGAAGAAATATACTCAATGTAGGAAGAAATATACTCAATGTAGGAAGAAATATACTCAATGTAGGAAGAAATATACTCAATGTAGGAAGAAATATACTCAATGTAGGAAGAAATATACTCAATGTAGGAAGAAATATACTCAATGTAGGAAGAAAATAGAAGAAATATACTCAATGTAGAAGAATATACTCAATGTAGGAAGAAATATACTCAATGTAGGAAGAAAAGAGAAAATCTTCATCAAGTTCAAAGTGGATGTGCAAAAACAGCAACATAATTCATATAGAGGTCACAGGTCAAATGGTTGTGACAGAAAACTCGATTACGCCAACTATATAGTATACCACAACATCTAGAGGTCACAGGTCAACTAGTATACCACAACATCTAGAGGTCACAGGTCAACTAGTATACCACAACATCTAGAGGTCGCAGGTCAACTAGTATACCACAACATCTAGAGGTCATAGGTTAACTAGTATACCACAACATCTAGAGGTCACAGGTCAAATGGTTCTGACAGAAAAACTCGATTACCGTCAACTAGTATACCACAACATCTAGAGGTCACAGGTCAACTAGTATACCACAACATCTAGAGATCACAGGTCAACTAGTATACCACAACATCTAGAGGTCGCAGGTCAACTAGTATACCACAACATCTAGAGGTCATAGGTCAACTAGTATACCACAACATCTAGAGGTCACAGGTCAACTAGTATACACAACATCTGAGGTCGCAGGTCAACTAGTATACCACAACATCTAGAGGTCACAGGTCAACTAGTATACCACACCATCTAGAGGTCACAGGTCAACTAGTATACCACAACATCTAGAGGTCACAGGTCAACTAGTATACCACAACATCTAGAGGTCGCAGGTCAACTAGTATACCACAACATCTAGAGGTCACAGGTCAAATGGTTCTGACAGAAAAACTCGATTACCGTCAACTAGTATACCAACCACATCTATAGGTCACAGGTCAACTAGTATACCACAACATGCACTGATATAACATATAGAAACTAGAGAGGCCTACATGTAAGCGCAGAACTGCTGTTTGAACGTCAATCATTTGTCGAATCACGATATCAGTGCAATAGGAATATTTTTGTATTTTCCTGCCAGTAGTGCGAACATTTGAATAAAAATGTTACAGAAGAGTACTTAGAATATCATAGACAGAGAAAAGAACAAATACTTCTGTTCTGTAACAGCTTGATATTAAAGAGAGTTGGCTATTAAAGAGCATAAAATCAAGGAAAATTAAATATTTCGGACCCATCAAACGACATGAGTGCTTAAAGGAGATACGTTTGGAGGGAATGATGCCTGGAAGAAGAATGAGAAGAAGACCTAGAAGACGATGGGTGCAAGATATCATTGACGATCTAATAATGACTGTTGCTGACGCCGGGCATCTTGCACATAATTTGGAGTTTTTCATGGCTGCTGTCATGGGAACCAGGTTCCAGAAGGGACAAGCTTCTTGATGATGATGAGTTGCGGATACGGCAGTCACTGGTAGAAGATGATAAAATCAAGTATTCTCGCAAGACCAACTTTGAGTTTCATTGTTATTGGTTACTGAACCGATGTCATAACACCCTGTGCAGACCCATAGGTGCCTAGTCTCCCCCAACAGATGTCAAATGGTATGCATAATGATCGATCATGACGCTCGCTGTTTAAACACATTCCCTCCCCCTCTCTCTGTCCCTCAAGCATCCAGCTACACTTGTATTGAATTTCAAACCGCTTGATTGATTCAACGTTAACTTTAGTGTGCTCCCTCATCCAACAGAAGTCGCCAAGAGACCGAAGAACATCCCACTTACCCATCCTAACAGGGCCGCGCGGTATATTTTTTCAGTATGATGCAAGTCTTCGAAATGCCGCCCCATAAATAGTTTTTCTTTTATAACCTTCAGTTGTGATTTTGATTTCGCTGCTTCTGCCGCCCCACTTACGGTGCCGCCTGATGCCTCTCTGTATCCTAGCACAGCACGACCCTGCACCCTAAACTCCTCAACAATCGCTGCTTTCAAAGTAAGCCTGTCTGCTCATCCTGCTGAGACAAAATACTTATTTATAAAAACTGGATAGCTGATCTTTTTTTTTTTCGTCCGCTTTCAACTCAGACGAAGTTTCATCTCTGAAACTGATTTTTGCCAATTTCCGTTTTTCCAATTTCTTACAATGGCAGCAGCGTGCACATTGTAAATTACTTTACACTGGCAGCCGTGTGCTCAATGTACTCGTAATTAGTATTCCCTCGCCATACAGGCAGATTTTCTCCGACTTCAGAGGTACTCACATTATCGTCCTGAGTAAGACCAGGGGACTCGAACAAATGCCGGACAGTAGGTTCGAACCCGAGCTATGAGGTGTCTCACAGCTAGCAGGCCGAGCTACTATCAACTACTCTAGGCAGTCCCCCAGGATAGCTGATCTTAAACGAGTTACCTAACTACATAATTAACTATTCATTCAATAATTGTTTTACGTTTACAGACTGGTACCGTCTTTACCTGTGATGCTGCATCTCCCAGTTTACAACACCCACTCAGCTTCATCATAGACGACAGCAGTACCACCTGGTGGCAGAGTATTAATCAACCGGCAGACTCCAGTGGTAAGTTGCACTTGTTTATAAAGATCAGACTAACAATAACCTCTGCTTCGAATGTATGGTGCGACAGAAACAGCCTCGGTATCGAATGTGTGGTGCGACATAAACAGCCTCTGTATCGAATGTGTGGTGCGACAGAAACAGCCTCGGTATCGAATGTGTGGTGCGACAGAAACAGCCTCGGTATCGAATGTATAGTGCGACAGAAACAGCCTCGGTATCGAATGTATAGTGCGACAGAAACAGCCTCGGTATCGAATGTATAGTGCGACAGAAACAGCCTCGGTATCGAATGTGTGGTGCGACATAAACAGCCTCTGTATCGAATGTATAGTGCGACAGAAACAGCCTCGGTATCGAATGTGTGGTGCGACATAAACAGCCTCTGTATCTAATGTATGGTGCGACAGAAACAGCCTCGGTATCGAATGTGTGGTGCGACATAAACAGCCTCTGTATCGAATGTATGGTGCGACAGAAACAGCCTCGGTATCGAATGTGTGGTGCGTCAGAAACAGCCTCGGTATCGAATGTATAGTGTGACAGAAACAGCTCGCTTTCTCTGCGCCTCAACAGTACGACGAGTCTCAGCTATGTGAATTTCTTTGTTGTTACAGCACCACATTTGGCGATTTTACCAAGGGACTCCAGCACTTGGTTACTATATCGAAGCATTCCCCCCTTTAAGCTCGCCATACATCAACTGTTTTGGATTGCGTTTATCAGACATTCAAGTAACAATACCGGCCCATCTCACTTGGTGTCAATGTCTTTGGTCTCAAAACTCACTACGGTAGACAGATGATCTCTGTAATAGAGACAATGGATACGGTTCATGGACCAGTATGAGCACTACCAGGAAGGAAAGCACTGGCAGATTACCTTCTGAGAAGAAGCCTAGATAGCACTAACAGTAATATGAGAGACACCAAGTTATGTACAAACTACAGATAGAACAGTGGCATTGATTAGCCCCTTAATCTCACTTAAAAATTATTATTGGAAGACTGTAGGAAAATGGAAGAAAACATCAACATAACACAAGCTGTTTTTAGACGGAGTAGAGGTACACGTGACCATATATTTAACATGAGAACAATCATAGAAATATCTAGAGAGTATAATGTAGATCTGTACTTTGCTTTATTGACTGCACAAAGGCATTTCTTTTTTTCCTTCTTTTTGCGTTCGTTCTTTAGACCAATTTTAATCACTCTTTGTGATATGTTTGATCTTTGCCAAGAACGTGTATACGTTGCACATTGGTTTGGTAGGCCCCTAAACGAATAGACTTCTACCCGTTTAGGACATGTGCATCCGATTTCAGCCAATCAAAGGCATTTGATTGTGTAGAACATCAGGAATTGTGGAATGGTTGAAATGGGATTTCCATTACATGTCATAAAAGAACTTTATAGTGATCAAATGGCGACTGCAAGAACATGCGATGATACATCAGATTGGTTTGATATAAGGCAGGGAGTTAGACAAGGCTGCATTCTGTCGCCATGTCTGTTTAACTTATATGCTAAAAACATCATGGGGAATCTTTCAGCAGATTGTCGAATACGATCTTTTTATAATTGGAGGAAGAGAAATACATGAACTAAGATATGATGACAATACAGTGTTACTGTCAACATCCTAAAAGGGATGGATAAATTAAAAATGAAAGGGCAAGAAAAAAAGCGAAAAACAATATCTCAGTGTGGCAAAACACAAAAATAATGACAGCTGGAAGAAGATGTATGACAAGGAATATTTGTGTTGGCGGAAAGAAAATAGAAAATGTGAACGGTTTTGAGTATCTCGCTTCTCTGTTAACAAAATATGGGAATGGGAGGAAGGAAATTTTTTAAAAAGCAGTTAATAGCAGTATGGAATGGAACTGAAAGGACAACAAAGCTAAGAATACTAAGAGCATGCATATTCCCAATGGCAACATCTAGGTGGGAAGCATGGACATTTAACAAAGCAATAGAAAAACATATATGTACTTTTTAATATATGTGTTACAGAAGAGTCTTCCGTACATCATGGACAGAGTAGAGAAAAAATAGATATATCAAGAAAGAGATCAGAGGTAAAGATAACTGGCTTATGTTACAAATAAGAATGAGAACATGAAAGCATTTTAGACATATAGAAGAACAACAGAGTTTGAAGAGAACCATTATGGAAGGAGACTTCCTGGCAAAGAGGAGAAGATGACAACCACGAAGAAGATAGATTCAAGATGTTACATGACTTGAACATGGCTGCTGCAGAGGCGGGACAACTGATTCTACGAGAGAGAGAGAAATTCCGAAGGACTATTAGGGTGGCAAAGTTCTGCTCAGGACAAGCTATTTGATAATGATAATGAAAGAATAATCTACTCCACCTTGTACTTATCAACTGCAATGTTTTCATTTCTCAACTTTTCTTTCAGAACTGAGATTGAACATTACTTTCTCCTTTAACAAAACCTTCATCATGGCTGGAGACATCAATATTGTATTCAACTCTGGCCGACCTGATCAAATGGTTTTAGAAAAGTCTATGGACAATGGAGTTACTTTTGTACCTCTGCAATTCTTTGCTAGGAATTGTACAAACTTTAACAATGAAATTATATCTGGATCAACAGTCACAGCAGACAATCCAACAGCTGTTATATGTACAGATCGGTAAGTACTAATGTAACAGCAGACAATCCAACAGCTGTTATATGTACAGATCGGTAAGTACTAATGTAACAGCAGACAATCCAACAGCTGTTATATGTACAGATCAGTAAGTACTAATGTAACAGCAGACAATCCAACAGCTGTTATATGTACAGATCGGTAAGTACTAATGTCACAGCAGACAATCAAACAGTTGTTATATGTAGAGATCAGTAAGTACTAATGTCACAGCAGACAATCCAACAGCTGTTATATGTAGAGATCGGTAAGTACTAATGTCACAGCAGACAATCCAACAGCTGTTATGTGTACAGATCGGTAGTACTAATTGTATTCTTCGTCTTTCTTTGTCTGACATGGCGCTACAGGCATATGCAATCATGTATCTATGTATGCAACAACTTGTCAATATTGCTATCAAAATAACAAATTCTTAAAGACTCATGAACCATATAGAGGACTAATCAATAGACAACTAATACTTGAATCACATAGACAACTAATACTTGAATCACATAGACAACTAATACTTGAATCACATAGACAACTAATACTTGAACCACATAGACAACTAATACTTGAACCACATAGACAACTAATACTTGAATCACATAGACAACTAATACTTGAATCACATAGACAACTAATACTTGAATCACATAGACAACTAATACTTGAACCACATAGACAACTAATACTTGAACCACATAGACAACTAATACTTGAACCACATAGACAACTAATACATGAACCACATAGACAACTAATACTTGAATCACATAGACAACTAATACTTGAACCACATAGACAAGTAATACATGAACCACATAGACAACTAATACTTGAACCACATAGATAACTAATACTTGAACCACATAGACAACTAATACATGAACCACATAGACAACTAATACTTGAACCACATAGACAACTAATACATGAACCACATAGACAACTAATACATGAACCACACAGACAACTAATACATGAACCACATAGACAACTAATACTTGAATCTACTAGACAACTAATACTTGAACCACATAGACAACTAATACATGAACCACATAGACAACTAATACTTGAACCACATAGACAAGTAATACATGAACCACATAGACAACTAATACATGAACCACATAGACAACTAATACATGAACCACATAGACAACTAATACATGAACCACATAGACAACTAATACTTGAACCACATAGACAAGTAATACATGAACCACATAGACAACTAATACATGAACCACATAGACAACTAATACATGAACCACATAGACAACTAATACATGAACCACATAGACAAGTAATACATGAACCACATAGACAACTAATACTTGAACCACATAGATAACTAATACTTGAACCACATAGACAACTAATACATGAACCACATAGACAACTAATACTTGAACCACATAGACAACTAATACTTGAACCACATAGACAACTAATACATGAACCACATAGACAACTAATACATGAACCACATAGACAACTAATACTTGAATCACATAGACAACTAATACTTGAACCACATAGACAACTAATACATGAACCACATAGACAACTAATACATGAACCACATAGACAACTAATACTTGAACCACATAGACAACTAATACATGAACCACATAGACAACTAATACTTGAACCACATAGACAACTAATACTTGAACCACATAGACAACAAATACATGAACCACACAGACAACTAATACTTGAACCACATAGACAACAAATACATGAACCACACAGACAACTAATACATGAACCACATAGACAACTAATACTTGAACCACATAGACAACTAATACATGAACCACATAGACAACTAATACTTGAACCACATAGACAACTAATAACTGCAAGTGAATTTCTGCCTTTTCTGAAGGCTGAGCAAATTCTCAATGGCCACGCCTCTAATCAATCAATCAAGCCTATTATTTAAACAGACGAGCACTAAACGTTGTTGTCCTCTCACTTGATAGACATGCAAATTTAATCAATTTTAAAAATAAATATTGTAACTTCCATGTCCCAATCTAGCAGTGTCCCCATTAACCAAATGTAATTTATTGAAGACATTTTTATTCTAGCTTTGTTGAAACAGTGACCACGCCTCCAGCTGGACAGAAAGTGACGTTTTCATTGGATGATCGTTTCTTACTATTTCTCGGTCCAAACGAGATCAACTTTGCATCCTTCTACCAGGCTTTAGAAAATCAAATGTCCAACTTTCTTAAATTTACGGGTAAGTAAATTAATCATGGTAAGTAGATTTCGAAAAGACTTCATCGAAGACCTAAGCAAAACAGACCAGGTCATTATATTTCGTCTACCTACCAGACTGTAGCTTAAGCGGTAGTGAGGACGATCACAACCCAAGAGAGCCTGGTTTAAGCTCTGGGACGGGCTGTTTGAAACAAATGTATTTGGCTGGATTTTTCGAAAGGTAAAATATACCTTAATGTCCAGAAAGCAGTGGTAAAATACTGAAAGCATAAGTGGTGCCTAGAAAATCAGCGACTCGTTTACTGTGGTTGATGGCGGCGTCCTGCAAATGATAGAGACACGATTTTCACCAACAGGACACAGCATACTCAACATACACTTACATAGACTAATAATAAGTCAAACAGCTCTCAGCCAGTGTCAACAAGCGGAACAGGCACTGGAGCATGTCCTACAAGAATGTCTTCTCCTGGCTGAGTTGAGAAGCAACATGTGACCACACTCAGTCGACTTAAAAACTAACCTTTGGGTAAACCCTACAGACATGAAACTGGCAGCTCAGTTCGTGGTTCACAGTAAACTAAGTGCATGACCAGAGATCGCTGAAGAAGAACCCTTTCCATATTTTTTTTCAAAGTGACAGGTAAAGTTTCAGAGACAGTAAATGTTGCCGCTCATGCGACAAGTATGCTGCTTTGATCATGGGCGTGCATACACAATTAAATGGGGATGAGATGTGCATGTAACACCGTATTACCCAATATACCATTGATGTAGAAAAAAAGAGTTCCTTTACTTTTTTTTTTCAAATTTACTTATTACACATGAAACAATGAGATTGTTGCATTAACCGTCATACAATTTATAAAAGAATAACAGATTAAATGATCAACCTAACAAGAATGCCTTGGTATCGACCACCACAGAGGACCACACCGGAGAGCTAGCCGGTTGTGTTCTTAAAAAACGTTCGTCAATAGGATAAAACCTGGCGCAGTAAAGTCAGTACTTCGGCTTTAAAATCCCTTTAAACTTTCAACAGTACAGGACAGACCAGAGCTGCTTTCTAGAAAATTAGAAGCATTATATGCAGCAGGTCACTGTCAATTGAGGTCAGACGGAGAGTTTTTCAGTACTATATAGAACTAATACTGACATACTGATGCGAGTCATGGACAGTAAACAGAAGGGCATATCTCTGAAGGCCACATAGATGTGGTTTTACAGAAGAATGATGGAATTCCATGAGAAATGCACGTGGAAGTTGAATGAAGAAAGACAGAGAAACTATTATCATTAAGAATGAGGCAATCATCTTTTGGACATCTGATGAGAGGAGGTCAGAAGACTGATAACGGACAAACGAATGGAGATGAGATAGGAAGACAGAGAGAGAGAAATTGAAAAAGCCTGACTTCATCCCTGACAAGAGCGTCAACATCTGAAGATGATCGCATCTACCAGGACATAGTTTTGTGGAGATCCATGGTCGGCACCCATGTCACCTATGATGATGATGATATCACTTACTGACAAATTTCATCCTTGGATACTTTTTCTTCTACCTTCACCATTTACCCTTCACTCATTTACCTCCTCTGGAGGCATAGTTCCACAACCAAGGTCTCCAAGCATCCTACTCAAGACTGTCTTTCCAGATTTCTCCTTCTCCATTACTGCATTCGTCTCAACTCCTCCTCCAATGTTCCTGAGCTCCTACTCTACACATTTCCATTACAAGCCCAGTCTGTGATGCTGTCACTGAGATTTCCTCAGTGAGTGTCCTATCCATCGCCACATTCTGTCCTTCATCTCTTGTTCACTGCTGTTGTCACGTTTCACTACTCACAGTTTCTTTCAGTGATCCTGCATACTATCGCAGATGGAGTTACCAGATACAGGCATCTATTGATGAATGTCTGCAACTTGTTGGTATTTCACTTGTTCTCTATGTCCCTCGCCGTCTGCCCAGCGTGTCGTAGCGTTGACTACGGTGACTATCCTTGTGTGCGGGTTCAATTCCGGAATGGCAGAAAAGCCACAGATCTCCAGATTACGGTGTCGTGGCACCGAACCGAAGAGTTACGATGTCCATGGCACAGCAGAGCTGAAAGCTCGTGCTTCTGGATCGGGGAAAAAAATGTTCCGCCATACAAAAGGACGGCCTTGACATTTATCTTCGTTAAATATCATTATCTTAGTTTGTCCTGTCATTCTGAGCTCAAATGTTCTTCAGAATGTCCAATATACATTTCAACAAACTTGTACGATCTCCGATAAGAATGATCAAACCAGCAAATCGCGTGACAGATATATTTCGTATAACTACGCTATAGAGGATATTCTGGTTCCTGCTTAGTGAGTATTCTTCAGTCTCACTTGAAGGATGGAGAGAGACATGTTGTAAGTGTATGAAGAGCATGTGTTGAAGATTCTATTGTACTGAACTAAGTCACAGCACTCTGGGAGACCCAAGGTGCTCATTATCCCAACAAATGTCGAAAACTATGCATACTGATGGTTACTGTAGATCGTTGGTTAAACACACTCCTGTCTCTGTCCTTCAAGCATCCAGCTCTACTTATACAATGTGTAATTCCAAAATTTTTTAATTGCTGTGTTGATTCAATGTCAGTTTTAGTTTCGTTTAGTCGTCAAATCATCATCACTGCACATTGAACCAATTAGTCCATACGTTCTCCGATCTCTTCCTCTGTATGTTTCTCAGCGTGTGACAACTAACGTAATAGCAGCCTGGTCATTTCTCGCCCGCTTTTTATAGCAGCTATACCTGCAAGACTATCGGCGCATTAATTTCCCTGTACACCTGCATGCCCTGGCACAAAAATAAAACTGATTTTTGTTAGCCTAGACCTCCTCAGTGACTCCAACCATTGTCTCTGAGCCTAGCATGTTGAAATCTTCATGTGGAAACTCATTGAGCCACCGAGAGAACATATATGTGATTCCAGCCAGACCATCGCTTTAGTTACTGTCATTATTTCCATAGTGAGATTGCTTGTAGTCACGGCTCTCACTTGAGCAGTGTAAGTAAACTCATGAGCTCCGCACGTGTCGAATCACTGACACGTCTGTATAAATGATTACATCATTCTCAGAATTGGAGCCTAAAAATATCAGCAACATTCAGAACTTTCTTGGCACAACAGATCGTTAGAGAGAACTTGTACAATCTAGGGCAGACTACCCTAGTCAATAAAATGCTGACAAAATCGGATGTGCTGGCTTAGTCACCATAGGCGCATAATTGGCACAACGTAAAAAAACCGTTCTTGTCAAAGGCTGTTTATATATCACAATAAGAATGATCAAAATGGCCGAAAAGAACGATAGAAGAAGAAGAACTGATTTCCACTTAATTCGTTTTTATTCTTGTTTTCCAGTTTTGATTGTTGAGTACGGTGTCTTTGTTTCTTCTTTCTCTGTCAGGATGTTCTAAGAACTTTTCTCTGTCCAGGATGTTCTAAGAACTATTCTCTGTCCAGGATGTTCTAAGAACTATTCTCTGTCCAGGATGTTCTAAGAACTTTTCTCTGTCCAGGATGTTCTAAGAACTATTCTCTGTCCAGGATGTTCTAGAACTTTCTCTGTCAGGATGTTCTAAGAACTTTCTCTGTCCAGGATGTTCTAAGAACTTTTCTGTCCCGGATGTTCTAAGAACTTTCTCTGTCAGGATGTTCTAAGAACTTTCTGTCAGGATGTTCTAAGAACTTTCTCTGTCCAGGATGTTCTAAGAACTTTCTCTGTCCAGGATGTTCTAAGAACTTTCTCTGTCAGGATGTTCTAAGAACTTTCTCTGTCAGGATATTCTAAGAACTATTCTCTGTCAGGATGTTCTAAGAACTTTCTCTGTCAGGATGTTCTAGAACTATTCTCTGTCCAGGATGTTCTAAGAACTTTCTCTGTCAGGATGTTCTAAGAACTTTCTCTGTCAGGATATTCTAAGAACTATTCTCTGTCCAGGATGTTCTAAGAACTATTCTCTGTCAGGATGTTCTAAGAACTTTTCTGTCCAGGATGTTCAGAACTTTCTCTGTCAGGATGTTCTAGAACTATTCTCTGTCCAGGATGTTCTAAGAACTTTTCTCTAACAATTTGTTTCAGAAGCTTCAATTTTGTTCTTTAATGTTTGTGTTATGGTCCACGATTCACACCCATAAGTTACCCCATGAAATATACATCTGACATACTAGGTGTCACAAGAAATAAGGAGCAAAAGGGGACGATAGATAGGACACACACTGAGGAAACCCCCTGACAACATCATGAAAAAAGCCCTCCGATAGAATCCCCAGGGCGATAGAGGTAAGGCAAGACACAGGAACAACGGGAGGCGGGAGTTGGAGACGGAATGCAAAAATGGGAGAGAGTGGAGAGTTCTGGAGAAAGATGGCCTTGGAAGACCTTGGTTGCGGACTATGTTTCCTGTTTAAACTAGTTGTCAACAACTGAGTAAAACAGAGATGAATGGAGGCGATGATATGTACACATCAATCAGGATCAAAGTCTCTGAAAGTTGAAGAACAAGAATGTGTCAATTCTTGATCATGTCTATTAGTTAATTGTATCAAGTGTATGTTTAAAGCGATATGGATATATATATATATATATATGGCTTTTTTGCGTCTTTACAGACGGTCAATTGGCAAGTGTTTGACCGACAACTTCTGTGTTTGCGCTTGTCTCTCTTGTCTTTACAGACGGACAATTGAAAAGTGTTTTACTGTGACAACTTCTGAGTTTGTGCTTGTCTCTCTTGTCTTTACAGACGGTCAATTGGAAAGTGTTTTACTGTGACAACTTCTGAGTTTGTGCTTATCTCTCTTATCTTTCAGCTCATCTCTAAGTCTCTTTTCAAAAGATTCTGCACCTTTACGTAATGTTGTTTTCCACATAACTCAGTCATAAGTTATAGTTCTCTCAATTTACGCCTTGTGTTGCTGATATGGGGAATGTGCCTTGTCCATTTTGCACAAATCCCCTCTCTACCCTACTGTTGCGTCCAAAGGAAAGGCAAAGTCTATACGTTTAGAATCAAGCAGGGTTTGCAGGAGATGCCAGAAGATGGAATGGAATACATACATAACCATCAACTGCCTTAGGTCCTTCCCTCCGGATTTGTGGTCAAGGTTTACTCCTCTAGCCGTCTGCATAACCGTGCTGACCCACAAGGCAGTGGAGTATCAGGGCTTACTCCCGTAGCCTTCACAACCCCGCCCCCCTTTCCCTTCACAAGGCAGCATGTTTAAAAGTTGCAAATGGTACCGTTTACTGTCATACGGTAGCAGATGAAAGGTCTGATCTGACAGAGGGTTTAACAGTTGCAGATGGCACCGTCTACTACCATACGGTAGCAGATGAAAGATCTGATCTGACAGTAGGCTTAACAGTTGCAGATGGCACCGTCTACTACCATACGGTAGCAGATGACAGGCTTGATCTGACCAAATGTTTGAAACGACGTGGATAATGCCTACATTTTGTTATTTCTATCATTGAGATACAATATGGCTGTCGATATGTCTGTTTATTAGGTGTGACTGCAATCTTCACGCACCTTATTGCAACTATACAGAGGCAGGTGTATCATGTGACTGCAAACACAACACGATGGGCAAGGACTGTGAATCATGTCTACCGCTCTACAACGACAGGCTATGGCGACCAGGCAGTTACCTTCCCTTCGACCAGGGCACAGCTAACGAATGTATTAGTACGTAACATATTTATAATATTGAAATTATGATCATTCTCCGTTTTAGCCAGACAAAATATCTCATTGTTCACTACAAATATGTCCTTATCATTTAAGTTTTTTTTTAAAAACCCTCTCATTGCAACATAACAATATGATTCACCGCCCGCGTGTCCAGCGTGTTCGTAACGCGTTGGACTACGGGTGACTAGTCCTCTGTAAGTGCGGGTTCAACTCCGCGGACTGGCAGAAAAACTACAGGTTCCCCAGATTTACGGTGTTCGTGGCACCGAGCCGAAGGGTTACGATGTCCATGACACCGAGCCGAAGACCTTTCAGCTGCTTCTGGATCGGGAAAAAAAAAAAGAAATATATGATTCACAAGCTAACACAATCATACATGATTGATAAAACTTTCCGTTATTGATAATTTTAGAAATTACAAATTAGTGAGAAACTCAAACAGTCACAACACATAACAACAAACATGGTTTATCATACAATACATTATAAACCTATTTCATTCTGAATTCTTACTGATGTGTCCAAGATGGTTGTGCTGTGAAATGCATATTGAGAAAATGGTGGACAGCTAAATGTCAGAGATCTCTAGCGTATGCCGTAACGATATAAGGGAAGTCTGAAGTAAAACTATGTACGAGAGCAATGGTGAAACACATAAAAACAGAGTACTGTATTTTTACAATAACAATACGCAGAAACATTTCGACCAAAAGAGAAATTAATGTCTTCACTTCTCTTGTATTCTTTGTTTGATAACAGCCTTTTAGTCGAAATGTTATTATTATTGTTTTTGTACTTTGTAAAACTACAGTCCTTTGTTTTTATGTGTTTCGCCAAAGTGTATGCCTTATGCTGTGATGCATGTGCAGACTGATGTACTTTGTCATGACTGATGTTCCCTTCAGCGTGAACTGCAACTCAAGGGGCGGTATGTTGTGTTAGGACTCGAGCGGTTTTCTTGAGCATTTAATGTGCGTGCAAGCTGCTGGCTTGTGTCGAGACTTATGTCTGCTTCATTAAGTTCATTTGAGACAATGATGAGAATTTTGGGTGGTGTTCGCTGGCACAGAAACGAGCAATTAATGAGGAAACCCCGATGTAGTGAATTTGGAACTGTGGTTACTGCTACTACTACTTCTTATTCACCTTTCAACTCCCAACGGAGCACAGGTCTTCAACAAACTTCTTCCAGCTCTTCCTCTCTCCTGCCATCATTTCCAATTCTTTCAATGTTTTACATATCCTTTTAATATCAGCCCCAGCTCTCTTCTCCGTGTCTGTCTAGGCCTTCCCTTACTCCTCTTTCCCTGCGAGCTCCAAAATAATGCCTGTCTTGTAATGCTTTCGGTCGGTCTCCTCAATGTGTGTCCTATTCATCGCCAGCGTCTCTCCCTGAGCTCTTCCTCCACTGGTATCTGCTTAGTTCTTCTCTCGTTCCTCATTCGTAATCTTTTCATACCATCTCAGTTCCTCTCTAAAATAATTCGTAACATCCATGTATGAAGGTCTGTAGTTTTCAAGTGTTGTCTTCTTATAGTTGTGCTGTCCATGTTTGTTTAAGATGTTGGCTTATTTTTTCTACAGGATGTGGTAGCCAGCCCCACTCAACTCACCTTAGTCATCTCTTACAGCATGCTTGACAGATACACATTGCTGCATTTCTTTCCTCCCTTTCAAGCCCGGAAGCACAGAGCGGACCCTACCTTATCGCCTCTTATGACATGCCTTGTAGGGCGCAGTGTTACAATCGCTTGCTTCCTTGCGGGAACCGCAACCACATTGTCTACTACTACTACTAATACATCATTTTCTTTAATCCATGCATGATGTATATTACAATATATCATAATCAAATATAGATCAACATCATTCACATTAACAATATCAACAGTCACAACCTCATTTACATTACAGAATGTGAGTGCAATGATACGCTCAGTTCAGCTCAATGCCACATATGGACGGGAATCTGTGAATCATGTCTACACAACACTCGTGGCTACCACTGTGAGCTGTGTACACTGACTTACTATCCAAATGTGTCTCTGCCACTTAATGATGTCAACATATGTGTAGGTATGTATGTAGATAGTCACTTAATTTATGTCAACAGATGTGAGTAGGTAGGTAGTCACTTAATGATGTCAACAGATGTGTAGGTAGGTAGTAGTCACTTAATGATGTCAACAGATGTGTAGATAGGTAGGTAGTCACTTAATGATGTCAACAGATGTGTAGGTAGGTAGTCACTTAATGATGTCAACAGATGTGTAGATAGGTAGGTAGTCACTTAATGATGTCAACATATGTGTAGGTAGGTAGATACATAAAAAAACTCAGAAATAAAAGATCATTTTAGTAGATCAAGCCTGTCATATAAAATATAATCGACATTTACACTCAGTGAGAGTGACATCAACTAAGTACTTCATCAAGACAATAAAATAATAGGCTTCTTCCATCAATGTTTGTACACAAAGAACATTTTCAACCAAGCCATGAAATGTCTTCTTTGTATCTCTATATATTTACTTGTCAGATTCTCATGAGCTCATATCCTGTCATGTTTGCATTTCTCTTCTAAATTAGTTCTCTGGAACTCTGTCAGAACAGTAATCAATAACCAACAACGGGTGTTTGTGGTTGTCTTTTGTTTGTTATGTAGGGGATACCGCAACGAGAAAAGAGAAAGACCACGGAGAAGATGGATTCAGGATGTAACTGATGGTTTGAACATGATGGCTGCAGAGGCGGGACATCTGGCCTAGAGAGAGAAATTCGAAGGACTGCTGGGGTGGCAAAGTTCTGCTCAGGACAAGCTATTTGATGATAATGATGATGTTGATGTAGAGGATTAAGCCGAGGTACGCTCCTTTCAACTTAAGGTGAACCTTGTTTGGGTTATATCAAAGCGTGTAAGCAACAAACATGAAAATAAGAATGAACTCCTTTTGGAGATTCCAAAGTATAAAGTTACATTGTCGTAATATAACCAACAACTATCAATGTTACATTTCTATCAATTCGGGTTTCTGTGGCGTAGAGGTTAGGTGCTCATCCCTTATGTTAAAGGTACCAGGTTCGCTCCCTCATGGAGCCATTCCAGAGATCACTGAGCTCAGCATAGGTGAGATCTAGTTCCTAGTTCTATCGGAGACGGATAATAAAACGTAGGTCCCATGTTCAATTTGAGCACGTAAATAACCATTGGCAGCTCAAAATCGAGAAGAGCAGGCTGGAATTCATTTTTAAAAAAAAAAGATTTAAAATAAAATTCCTACAAAAGTATCTTTACCATCTACAAATTACATCAGGGACCCTCGCCAGTGCTACGCAGTTTGTACACTGTGATTGAGACCTTCCTGTATAAGAAAGAGATCGGAGGTTAATCACCGAAGTGCAATGATGATGGTCCTATCAATCAATCTCTATGAAAGCATTATTTCCTCAGAATGTGACTGTGACATGCTAGAGTCTCAACAACTATCAAAGTTAGCTCTCTATCCTAGACATTATTTCCTCAGAATGTGACTGTGACATGCTGAGTCTCTAACAACTATCAAATTAGTTTCCTCAGAATGTGACTGTGACATGCTGGGAGTCTCCAACAACTATCAAAGTCAAATAACTATCAATGTTAGCTCTCTATTCTATATAGTATAGTCTCCACCAATTTTCATTTAATATAGCATTATTTCCTCAGAATGTGACTGTGACATGCTAGGAGTATCCAACAACAGCATGGTATGTGCACAGACAGAAAGCTCGACAGAAACTATTGGCCAGTGTCTGTGCAAGGCTTTAATCACTGGACGCAGATGTGATCTGTGTATACCAGGTTATTATGGATTTCAGAATGGACCAACACCAGGAAACTGTACAGGTAATAATAATACTAATTAGTTCTATCTTGTCTCTAGTCATGTTTTGTTCCATAGCGTCAGGATAAGAAGAGATTTATTAAAACCGTCTTTTATGTGTGCTTCAGAAACAGTGTTTGGCATCACACCTCTTATTTATGAGCTCCACTGGTTGCGTCTGCAGTCTTTAGTTTCGTATCCACTTTATCAGAGTCGCGTTGCTATTTCTCTCTCGCGCGTTCCCGGCCTAGACTAATGAACCAACTTTTATTATGAATTTTACCATAGTTTTAGGGACT
This sequence comes from Arion vulgaris, assembly GCA_020796225.1. Taxonomy (NCBI): domain Eukaryota; kingdom Metazoa; phylum Mollusca; class Gastropoda; order Stylommatophora; family Arionidae; genus Arion; species Arion vulgaris. The sequence goes on along the minus strand of CM036758.1, from coordinate 30,451,486 downwards.
CCGTTCCCGTACAGCTTTGCGAAGCTCTGTGTTTCGTGGCCAGGTTTCGTTTCTTAAATCTGCTATTCGTTGACAATCCTGCAGAACGTGTTCTGCCGTCATGTCCGCCTTTTTGCATGGGCAAAGGCTAATTGTGCCTATTTTGAACTTGTTGTACATGTGGGCGCGTAGCTTGTTATGGCCGGTACGGAGGCGAAGTACGGCAACTTGTTTACTACGGGACAGACCATAGTATCCGTCACTGTTGGAGTGCTGGGGATGGTCTTTTTTCTATTTGTCTCTGTAGTGCGAACCGATGGAACCATTTAATTTGTTGTTTCTTGATGTGCCCGTGTGTTGCCGGAGCTCACAAGGAGAGCAAACAATAGTAGCACTGCGACTTACAATGCATGTCGTAAGAGATAACTGAGGTAGGGGCCTATGGAAGCTAGTCTAGTAAATAAAAAGCATCGTAGAAGACGAATGTACTGGAATACTTGTAGGCGCATAACTGGCATAACATACAATCACTCTTAGGCTCAGATCACATTCAAATCACAAAGAGTGTCTTAACAAGTGATCGATGGGGAGCGTTTCAATAAGAGGATGTTTCTTGATGAAATTCAGTACTGATGTTGTACCCACTCTGTACCCTGTATCTTGATGTCTTCATTTCTAAGCCAGTCTCTTCTTATTACTCCCAGCATTCTGCGTCAACACTTCATCTCTGTCATGACTAGTTTTCTTCTATCATTTGATGTCAGCGTTTAGAATGTGGGTGTTGTGTGTTCTGCCTTTCATGTAGATCGTGATTATTTTTTCCCCCGACGAATCGTCTGCCACCTTCCAGCTCGCTATACATCAATTGTTTTGGGATACTTTTGTGACTTATATAAAGACATGAATGGTTTGAGAAAACTATTATCCAAGGATGAATCCTAGCAAAGAGGAAAATAGGATGACCACGAAGAAGATGGATTCATGATGTAACTGATGATTTGAGCACACGGCTGCAGAGGCGGGACATCTGGCATATGAGAGAGGGAAAATTTTGAAAGAATGTCAAAGTTCTACTCAGGACAAGCTATTTGATGATGATGATGAGGCCAGCAACAGGGATATGTAGAGGTAAAAATATGCTGTCAGTCGTACAAAATATCCTCAATCTCCAGACTTCCTTAATATCATTATCTTGTTCAGGTAGTAGAAATACATGCAGACATAGCATATACAGGTGGTGACAATTCTGGAAAATGTACGGTGCAGATTATAGTAAACATTACTAGGTCACATGTATGATGTTATGTTACCGTATTTAAAGACTAATGTCACATAATAGATGCAGTTATGCAGCCACTAACTGGTCATGTCCATGTTTTTCAGCCTGTAACTGTAACCTAGATGGTACACTAGGACAGAACAACACATGTATTCAGAGTGGAGGACAATGTCCTTGCAAATCTAACATTATTGGTAGACAGTGTGACACATGCTCCGATGGCTACTTTTCATTTCCAACTGGAAATCCACAAAATGTAAGAAATTGTTTTGACATAACGTAAAGTATAAACTTCAGTTAGAAGACAGAATTGATGCATTTGAGATGTGGATATATAGAAGAATAGGCAGAGTTTCATTGACAGAAAAACAGATAAATAAATAAGTTTTATGAAAACTAGGCATGAAGAAACAATTATTAAGAGAAATAAAATTCAGACACGTAGAGTATTTTGGACACATAAAAAGACATGACACCATGATAAAACATTTACTAGAGGGGAAAGTTGAGGGAGAAGAGCAAGAGGAAGACCGAGAGATAAGTGGGAGGAAACTTTAAGAAATGAACAGGTTACAGTCTGGCAGTGTGCAACACCAAGGCGAAAAACAGAGGATGCTGGAGATGCAGTCAACCTTCAATGTGGAGACGGCACCTGATGATGATGAAAGTATAAACTTAATATCAAGTAAGCATTATTCAAAGACAACATGAAAATTAACATCACCAAAACAGAAACCATGAGAATAAGTAGATAAACTAACCAAATGAAAACATGTGTGAACAATGTAAAAATCACACAGGTCCCATAATTCAGATATCTGAGACACTCGTGTGTTGCTGGGGCTTGCAAAGGGAGCAAAGAATAGTAACACTGTCACCTACAAGGCATGTCGTAAGAGGTGACTGAGGTAGAGACCTAGGGAAGCTACTCTAGTAAATAAAAGCGTCGCAGAAATCGGATGTGCTGGCCTACTTGTAGGCGCATAACTGGCACAACATACAATCGCTCTTGGGCTCAGATCACATTTAAAAATAGAGTGGTTAACAAGTGGTCGATATTGAGCGTCGAAGAAGAAGAAGAAGTTGAGAGTATCAAGAAGAGGCAGGCTTAGAAATGAAAACATCAGGACAAAAAGTAGGTACAACATCAGTACTGAACTTCATCAAGAAACAACAAATTAAATGGTTCTGCCTCATAAGAAGATACGACAGTGCCAATAGACAGTGCACCTCAAAGAGCAATGTTACTCTGATACAGTGAATACAAAGCAAAAGGGCGTCCATGCAAAAGGTGGACCTCAGAAATAACAAAAGCAGTGAAAAAGACTATTTATTATGCCGACACAAAAGCACATTCTAGAATTATCTTCTTATCCTGATACTGTGAGACAATTCTCGAATTTCTTATCCTGATACTGTGAGACAATTCTCGAATTATCTTCTTATCCTGATACTGTGAGACAATTCTCGAATTATCTTCTTATCCTGATACTGTGAGACAATTCTCGAATTATCTTCTTATCCTGATACTGTGAGACAATTCTCGAATTATCTTCTTATCCTGATACTGTGAGACAAAACAGGATTAGAGAAAAGATGAAATCTTCTTCTTCTTCTTTTGTCATCACACTGTTACCTGGTTGCTGCCCAGTGTCGTGGTTTTCTGTTTATGTCTTTCGTTTTTCTATTGGCATGGGTGATAGTTATTTTTTCATTTAGACAGAATTATGCTATGTCATCTATCCATCTTTTTCGTGGTATTCCTCTTGCCTTATTTCCTGATGTTCTGTTGTAGAAGACAGAGGCGTTTAGAAGACATTCTTATTATTAAGTGGATGAATCACTTTTTTCATTGGTTCTTAATGTAATTCAAGCAAGGTTCTGTCCCAACTTTCTTTCTTATGCTGATGTTGGTGACTGTCGTTTCTGGTGTGGTTGGTAACTTTTCGTAGGCCTCGAAATTTCATATGTAGTTATTTTTGAGATGGTGCTTTGATACATAAATAATATAAGAAAAAATGCAGAGAGAAAGAGAAAGGTTTGGCAGTGACTCAAAGAGTCTCATTTTCCAGTGAATCTCATTTTCAAAACTGTTTTTATCTACCTTTTTAAAGGGTATTTACAAAGTGTAAATGGTGCAGCAATTCTCCCACTTGTGTAACCCAGTGACTATCATGCAAGAGGGTGTACCCTGAGCTGGTCTTGAGAAAGCATATTAGTACAATATCTTTGCATGCCACATCTAGCTATCTTGACACCAGGGGCAGGCCTCCCACCACCCCTAGCTATCTTGACACCCGAAGCAGGTCTTCCCCACCGACACACTTAGCTATCTTGACACCCAGGACCGGTCATCCCCACCACCATCCCTAGATATCTTGACATCTGGGGCAGACCTTCCATCACCCCTCGCTATCTTGACACCCGGGACAGATCTTCCCACCACCCCCATCCCCCTTATATCCACAACTGATCCTGTGTATCACTGAATTAAATGTTTTGACTTCAGTGATTGCCTTTATTCACAGAATTGTCTTGTTTGTGACTGTGATGATGGAGGCTCAAATAGCACATTTTGTGACAAGGAAAGTGGGCAGTGCTCCTGCAGAGCAAACATAACAGGAAGCAAATGTGATCGTGCTAATGCAGGTAGGACTTGGATATTTGCACAGCTATACTAGTAGATGTTTAGACTATTTGTACAATGTAATATGCTATAACTTAATATTCACAATATATATATATGAGACTGCAGTAAAACTGTTTGATTGGCAAAACATGTAATCACAAAGTACTGTAGTTCTACAAATTACAAAAACAATAACTTAATAAGAATGCAGCCAAACTCCACAGTATACAGCGTCTTCTACAACAGAACATCAGGAAAGAAGGTATGAGGAAGATAATGAAAAAGATAACTAGATGACATCAGCAGAATCCTGTCAAAAAGCAAAAATAACTATCACGCAAGCCACTAGAGCAAAGCAAGACACACAAAAAAAACAAGAAACAAGGGCAAAAATCCGGTAAAAGTGTGAAGACTAAAGAAGAAGAAGAAGAAGAATGTTCTGTAAAAGAATACAACCAAGAACTACATGTCACATTTATAGACCAAGAAAAAATGTACGACCTTGTTGATAGACAACAGCTATGAAAAATGTTAGCACTCTACGGAGGTAACGATAACCTGATCAATCTATGCAAACCCCTTTATGATAACAGTCAGTGTTCAGTGAGAACAAGTAATGATGTCTCTAATAACTTTAGTATTAAATCAGGAGTAAGATAAGAATGTGTACTGTCCTCATTATTGTTTATCACACATATGTTGATAACATATGTAAAACAGCCAAATTAAGCGAAGATGATGAGGCATATGAAGATACTAACCCTCCTAAATAAACTGCTTTCTGCAGATGATCAAGTAATTATTGCTACTACACAACACTTACAGAAGTACATCAACAAACTAAATAAAACATATGAAGATCACAGCAGGAAAATTAACGTTGAAAATACTGAAGTTATGACAATATCAACAGAAGAAAAGAAGATAAATATCATCATAACAAACCAACAACTGGGACAAGATAAAAACTTACGTAGTTGGAAGCTCAATAACAGCAGGTGGAAGAAACAATATCGAAATACAGCGAAGATACAACAAAGCAAGCCAAATTATCAGTTAAATGACACCAGTACTAAATTACAGAAATGAAACTACACAAACGAACCTTATACAATACGATCTCATCCCAACTTGGTGCTATCATAGTCAACATTGGACATTTACAGCAAAACGAGAAAGAACAATGCAACAACAGAAATGAAATAACAACAGATAATAACTGAAGTAAGAAGGAGAGAAGGTCGTCCATACAAACGATGGTCTTCAACAATAGCAGAGAGTAGGAAATACAATATCGAAGACGCACTCAAGGACTTTCCAGGACTCTTCGCATACCCGTAACGTTGAAATGCACAACAGGAATAGACAATAGATAGATGATAGACAAACAGACAGATAGACCGACCGACCGATCAATCAACAGATAGATAGACGAACAAACAGATACAGAGAGATAAAACATTGATTGATTGATTGATAGGACCATCATCATTACACTTCGGTGAGTAACCATATGTGCTCTGATCTCTTTCTTACATAGGAAGATCTCAACTGCAGTGCACGAACTCTATAGCACCGGCGAGCGTCCGCGATGTTGAGATTTTAAAGATAGTAAGATATTTTTGTAGGAATTTTATTTTTTATTTTTCCTAATAAATTTTGCCCGGGCAGTGACTTTTCAGCCTGCTCTTCTCGATTTTGAACTGCCAATGGTTCTTTTCCAGCAAATGGAAGAATAACTAATGAAATTCAACACAGATGCAACAAAGCAAATCAAATGATAGGGCAAATGGCGCCAATTTTAAGATGCAGACACGTCACCATGAACACAAATAGAGCAATGTTCAACACAATCTTTCTCCCCACATTATGTTACCAGTGCCAAACCTGGACGCTGACAACAAACGATAGAAGAAAACTAGTCACAACAGAGATGAAGTGTCTCGCAGAATGCTGGGTGTAACAAGAAGAGACCGGTTGAGAAATGAAGACATCAGGAAAAAGTGGGTACAACATCAGTACTAGACTTCATCAAGAAACAACAAATTAAATGGTTCGGCCACGTAAGCGGATTACCATCAGACAGTGCACCCCAAAGAGCAATGCTGTTCCGATAAAATGGGTACAAAGCAAAAGGCCGGCACGCAAAAGATGGACCTCAGAGATAACAGAGGCGACGAAATAAACTATCTACGAAGCGCATACTAGGGCTTGTTTTAGAAATCTCTTCCTGACCTGACGCTGTGAGGCATACAGGATTCGAGAAAGAAAGAAATGGTTCTTTTAGGTGCTCAAATTGAACACAGGGCTTATGTTTAATCATCCGTCTCCGATAGGACTGGACACTCGATATCACCTACACTGAGATCAGGGATCTCTTAAAAAATATCCAGATAGCTTCATGAGGGAGCGAAACTGGTAGAAAATACTACTAGTAATGTTCTTTTTGATTGGCAGGAACATTTGTTGCTCTGGTTGATACACTGACCTTAGAGCCAGTGGCTGGTAGCTGTGAGGTTACCAGTGATCTCTACACAACTACGGAACCATTTGATGGACCAGGCTTTGCAATTTGTAGCATCACCTCAGAGAATGTGTCTCTGTCGTTACAGCCAGTTGTAGGAGGCATGATACAGAAGGATGTACAGTGGTAAGCTAAGATGATGATGATGTCTGTGCGTTTGTGTGTGTGGCATGCGTTTTAAAATTAGGATGGTGAGCTAAGATATATGTGTGTACATGTATGTGTACATGTATGTACATGTATGTACATCTGTGTGTGTACATGTGTTTGTGTGTCCATGTTCAAGTGGTGAGCTAAGATATATATTATGTGTGTAAATCATCAGTTATAACAACACATGATGGGTGATTTGTTAACAGTTCATAATGTGTGGTTGACACATCAGATGTTTCATCTGCTAGCGTATGACAGTAGATGGTACCATCTGCAATTGTTAAACCCACTGACTGTGGAGGGTGGGGAACTGGAAGAGCTAAATGCTAGGGGAGGGAACCCTGATAGAATATCCCCACCCACTGTCTTGTGGGTCAGCACGGTTATACAGAAATCTAGAGGAATAAACATTGACCATAAACCTGGAGATGAGAGCCGCTGTAGAGTGTTGTTAGTGAACTCCTTCTCAGGCTGGTGGTCTGGGTTCAGCTCCGCATTGCGCGGGAATTTTTCCCAACCGCGACGGCTCTCAGGTCGACCCAGCCTCAAATGGTTACCAGACATGCTCTGGGAAAGTAAAGGCGGCCGGCGTGATGCTGACCACATCACCCATCGTGTGCCGGCGGTCAATGAAAAATACAGGCCTAACACTGTATTGACCTATATACGACGAGGTATGAAAGGGTTCCTTTACTTTACCTTTACTTACAAACCTGGAGATAGGGACCCTATGGTAGTTGATGGCTATTTAGTGTATTCCCTTCCATCTTCTGGCATTCCCTGCAAACCCTACTTAATTCCAAATGTATGGATTTTGTCTTTCCTTGGATGAAACAGTAGGGTAGAGGGGGGAATTTGTGCAAAATGGGCAGTGGCTGCTCGTGGTCATTTTGTTAGTGGGGGCCAGTCAAATGTTTTCAGAAAAATCATAGTTTTGGGTTGTTATATTTTAATTTATAAAATAATAAATACACGTTACACACTATTTTTGGTGGGGCCCGGCACCATAAGCCCTTAATGACGAGCCGCCACTGAAAATGGGCAAGGCACATTCCTCATATCTGCTTCCCAGGCTAGACATAAATGTAGAGGACACTTCATCCTTGCTTTCAGCTAGAACACAACACTGAAAGCAACAGTTTAGCAGATGTATGCTATCAACTTTACTATATGGATTAGAATGTTGGAGAATCTTCTTCTTTATCGAATCATGTATGCCTCACAGCTCCCGGTCAGAATGTTGAGAATGATAGAACAAAATATGTTCAAATTATCCAACTTCCATACAACTTATCTACGAAAGATCTTACACCTGTTCTGGCCAAATACCATCTCTAACAAAGAACTTCTTACAGTGTCAACAAGAGAAACGAAAACCATCATCCAAAGATATGCTGAGATAGATCGGGCATGTGATCGCGCATGAAGACTAACTCTGTCACAAAAACTGCACTGAGATGGACACAAGAGGGTAAACAAACACGTAGAAGACACAAAAACGACCTGGAAGAGAACAGTAGAACAAGAACTGAAAGAAATTAATCATAGCTGGAATACAATACAGAGGACGACTAAGAATAGAAAAGAATGGTGTGCATTTGTTGCTGCCCTATGCGACAGGTTAGCGAGATGGTTGTTGTATGTTGATAGTTGTTGTATGTTAATAGATGTTGTGTGTTGATATTTGGTTTTTTTCTGCATGACAAATACCTATTTTTTTTTTTATCTTTCCACACTTAGGCCTTACATTGTGGCAGTTCGTTACTCCAGTAACAGAACAAATATCACAGGCTCTCTGGTTGTACAAGTCACTGGACAGACATCAGAAAACTTGACTAATGTATTAGCTAGACTAGGTTCAAACCTCACATCAGCCTGCCCCCTCGCTCTAGGCTCAGGTCATAGTGTAGCACTTACATTTTCTCCAGGTAGGAATTTTTCTTTCTCTTTCAAGCCTCTGAGATAAAAGTCTTAGATTGTGCTGCTGATTGATTGAATGATAGGACTTCGCATCTTCATTGCATTTCGGTGAGTAACAATGTGTGGTCCGACATCTTTCTTACACATGAAGATCTCAACGGCAGTGCGCGAACTGCGTAGCACCGGTGGTGGTCCCCAATGTAATTTAGAAGATTATGAAAGCATTTTGTAGGAATTTCAGTTTTTAATTTGTGTTATGAATTTTGACTGGGCAGTGGTTTTCCAGCCTGCTCTACTCAATTTTGAGCTGATGGGTTCTTCTATGTGCTCAACTTAAACATAGAGCCTACGTTTTATCGTCCATCTCCGATAGGACTAGGATCTCGACTTCACCTACACTGAGATTATGGAATGCTGGAAAATATCCCTATGACTCCACGAGAAAGCAAAGCTAGTACCGTTGGAACGAGAGGCGAGCACCTAACATATAAGCCACAGAGCCTATTAGTGCGTTCATTTCTCCTTACACCTGCATGCCCTGGCACAAAAATAAAACTGATTGTTGTCAGCCTTGATCTCTTCAGTTACTTCAACTATTGTCTTCGAGCCTAGCATGTTTCATTCTTCCTGAGCATACTCATTGAGTCACTGAAAAAACATGCATGGATAAAAAAAAAAGTGACTTCAGCCAAACGAACGCTTTAGTTACTACCATAATTTCCATAGTTAGACTGCTTGTAGTCACAGTAAAACCACCACTGTCTTCCTTCACAACATCCTCTCTGACTGCGCAGTGAAAACCCTCAATGTTATTCTTTTTCTTCTACTTTTCTCTAATCATGTTTTGCCATTCAGCGTCAGGATAACAAGAGATTGCTAGAACGTGCTTTTGTGTGCGCTTCATTAATAATGGTTTTTACCGCCTCTGTTATTTCTGAGGTCCACCTTTTGCATGGACGGCATTTTACTTTGTATCCACTGTATTTGAGTCTATGTTATTTCGTATCTGAAATGCGTTATCTTCCTTCTCACAGGATCATCAACAGCTTCCATATCTAGGTCGGACAACATCACAATTGATATTCGATGTCAGTACAATGTGACACTACAGTTGTATGGTATTGTTGATCTTGACAACACTACAAATGTCAATGCTAGTGGGATGTTAGGGAGGAAGAGACGAGCGGTATCTTTAGATTCAGGTATCATTTTCTTTCTTGTTCATGTCCATCGATTGTTTCATGATCGTTGTTTCATGTCCATCGATTTATGTGCTTGTTCATGTCCATCGATTTATGTGCTTGTTCATGTCCATCGATTTATGTGCTTGTTCATGTCCATCGTTATCTTGCATGTATGTCTTGTTCATGTCCATCAATTTATGTGCTTGTTCATGTCCATCGATTTATGATCTTGTTCATGTCCATCGTTTATGTGCTTGTTCATGCATCGGTTTATTGTTGTTCATGTCCATCGATTTATGTGCTTGTTCATGTCCATCGGTTTATGTGCTTGTTCATGTCCATCGATTTATGATCTTGTTCATGTCCATCGATTTATGTGCTTGTTCATGTCCATCGATTTATGTGCTTGTTCATGTCCATGATTTATGATCTTGTTCATGTCCATCGTTTATGTGCTTGTTCATGTCCATCGGTTTATGTGATTGTTCATGTCCATCGTTTATGTCTTGTTCATGTCCATCGATTTATGTTTGTTCATGTCATCATTTATGATCTTGTATGTTTATCTATTATTGTCAATATAAGAAAAAGGCAATCATTTTACGGACATGCGATGAGAAGGGGAGATTTAGAACACATTGTAACAACCTGTAAAATCTTGGGGAAACGAGATAGATGAAGACAGAGAGGAAAAATGAGAGAAAGATGACAGGCTTGCATCAACAGCATCGATTTTGGGGAGTTGAAGATGGATAAGGGGGATATTCTTCGGTCTCTTCGCCACTGTCTGTTGGATGAGGACACTAAAATCGATGTTGAATCGATCAAGTGATTTAGGCAATTTGGAGTTACCCGTGTTCAAGTCGAACTGGATGCCTGAGAGGCAGAGTGAGAGGTGTGCTTAATCAGCGAGCCACAGGAACTATCAGTATGCATACTCTTTGATATCTGTTGGGGAGACTGAGCACCTATGGGTCTGCCCGAGTGCAATGACGTCAGTTTAGTAACCAATAACCAATAACCTGACTTCATGGAAAGGAAGAGCGTCAACATCTGAGATGATAGCAAACAACAGGGACAGAGATTTGTGTATAGCAATGATCACCTACGTCAGCCTGCACGGCACTTGATGATGATGTCCATCTATTTATGTGCTTGTGTGTTTATATATATGCCATCATACTGATACCAGACTTTAACATTGAGCAAATCAGCTGGGACAAAAACATAAGTGATTTCAATATAAATGTTATAGAAGAGTTGAAAAAGATTTCAGAACTGAACAACATTGATTCATGAGAATAATAGAAGTTGAAAATTGTGAACCGAGAAAGAAACGCGATGTCTCAGAAAATACATTTATGCAGAGACATTTTTGGAAGCGGAGAAAAAAAACAACCCAATGTGTAGATAAATACATGACGTGAATAAAGACTTGAACAATGACAGCAACAGAATCTTGAAAATTCCAGTCTTCCTTATTTTTCTAATCTTAACTCGAATCTTCTAGTTTCAGCTGCAACAATCATCATAGACTCGGTTTTATTACTGCCAGAGCTCACAAACAATGACGGAACTTTGAGTTTCCAATTATATTCAAGATCTGGTAAGTTAATCATCAACTATCCTTCTTCTTCTTCTTCATACGCACCATATCAACCACTCTTTATGATTTCTATGTGATTTCAGCCCAAGAGCGACTGTACATTGTGCCAGTTATGCGCCTACAAGTAGGCCAACACATCCGATTTTGCTATTATTTTTTTAGGTAGCTTCCTAGGTCCTACATCAGTCGCCTCTTACTACATGCCTTGTAGGTCGCATTGGTACTATTCTTTGCTTCTTGGGCCCGCACCACACAGCGAATCGACTGTTCAACATTACTTCAAGCAATTATCATATGGATACAAGCAACAACATTACTTCAAGCAATTATCATATGGATACAAGCAACAACATTACTTCAAGCAATTATCATATGGATACAAGCAACAACATTACTTCAAGCAATTATCATATGGATACAAGCAACAACATTACTTCAAGCAATTATCATATGGATACAAGCAACAACATTACTTCAAGCAATTATCATATGGATACAAGCAACAACATTACTTCAAGCAATTATCATATGGATACAAGCAACAACATTACTTCAAGCAATTATCATATGGATATAAGCAACAACATTACTTCAAGCAATTATCATATGGATACAAGCAACAACATTACTTCAAGCAATTATCATATGGATACAAGCAACAACATTACTTCAAGCAATTATCATATGGATACAAGCAACAACATTACTTCAAGCAATTATCATATGGATACAAGCAACAACATTACTTCAAGCAATTATCATATGGATACAAGCAACAACATTACTTCAAGCAATTATCATATGGATACAAGCAACAACATTACTTCAAGCAATTATCATATGGATACAAGCAACAACATTACTTCAAGCAATTATCATATGGATACAAGCAACAACATTACTTCAAGCAATTATCATATGGATATAAGCAACAACATTACTTCAAGCAATTATCATATGGATATAAGCAACAACATTACTTCAAGCAATTATCATATGGATATAAGCAACAACATTACTTCAAGCAATTATCATATGGATAAAGAAACATTACTTCAAGCAATTATCATATGGATACAAGCAACAACATTACTTCAAGCAATTATCATATGGATACAAGCAACAACATTACTTCAAGCAATTATCATATGGATACAAGCAACAACATTACTTCAAGCAATTATCATATGGATATAAGCAACAACATTACTTCAAGCAATTATCATATGGATACAAGCAACAACATTACTTCAAGCAATTATCATATGGATACAAGCAACAACATTACTTCAAGCAATTATCATATGGATACAAGCAACAACATTACTTCAAGCAATTATCATATGGATACAAGCAACAACATTTTAAACAGTTTTCTCAAGTTGACCTATTAGTATAAAAGATATACGGTAGTGATATATAGTGACTTTCATTTTTGTATTAAGTAGCAGAGATGAGACATTTAACTTTGATCAAACTTCTACTGTTAATGTTAGTGATTACCTTAACTTTGAGCAAACTTCTACTGTTAATGTTAGTGATTAGTTACCTTAACTTTGATCAAACTTCTACTGTTAATGTTAGTGATTACCTTAACTTTGAGCAAACTTCTACTGTTAATGTGTATGTTACCTTAACTTTGATCAAACTTCTACTGTTAATGTTAGTGATTACCTTAACTTTGATCAAACTTCTACTGTTAATGTTAGTGATTAGTTACCTTAACTTTGATCAAACTTCTACTGTTAATGTTAGTGATTACCTTAACTTTGATCAAACTTCCACTGTTAATGTTAGTGATTAGTTACCTTAACTTTGATCAAACTTCCACTGTTAATGTTAGTGATTAGTTACCTTAACTTTGATCAAACTTCTACTGTTAATGTTAGTGATTACCTTAACTTTGATCAAACTTCTACTGTTAATGTTAGTGATTACCTTAACTTTGATCAAACTTCTACTGTTAATGTTAGTGATTACCTTAACTTTGATCAAACTTCTACTGTTAATGTTAGTGATTAGTTACCTTAACTTTGATCAAACTTCCACTGTTAATGTTAGTGATTAGTTACCTTATCTTTGATCAAACTTCTACTGTTAATGTTAGTGATTACCTTAACTTTGATCAAACTTCTACTGTTAATGTTAGTGATTAGTTACCTTAACTTTGATCAAACTTCTACTGTTAATGTTAGTGATTACCTTAACTTTGATCAAACATTTGCTACAGTGTTTTGTACTTTGGACAAGCACGCGATATGTTTATTATAAAAGACTTCCTCAAAGACATCAGGAGAACAGACCAGGTCATTATTCATTATATTTTGCCTACGTATCAGACACTGCATACTCAACAAATACTTTGATAGACTAGAAATAAGTCTAACAGCTCTCTACCAGTGTCAGCAGGTGGAACAGTTACGGAACATATCCTGCAAGACTGTCCTCTCCTGTGTGAACTGAGAATCAACATGTGATCACATCCAGTCGTCCTAAAAACTAAGCTTTGGGGAAACCTGACAGACCTGAAGCTGACTGCCCAGTTTGGGGTCTACAGTGAAATAATGACATGACCAGAGATTGCCGAAGAAGAATGAAAAACTACTTATCACATTAACGTTAGATACACTTTGAACAATATTCTTCACCTTATTTCTCATTCATTCTCTTACTCCGTCGTTATAGCAGGATGCAATCCGAAGAATGCTGTGCTTGGTGTCGGAAGTTTTCAGCGTGAGCTGTGGAATCTGCACCTTTCGGTCCAACACATTCAACTTCAACATGACTTTTTATGGTTACCGGTTAGCTTCTCCTCTTCCATCTCCACAAGCCTAACCAGATTCTTGTCAGTCCTCTGTTACAAGGGCCAGCACGGAAAAGCAGAGTGGAGTCTTAGTCAGCTTTGTACTTACGCTGACGCTAGCATGTAGCTTGTGTGTGATCCCACAAAGGAGGTGAGGGTGGAGGACTGTCTGGCCCCTAACAATATTCAGACATTTCTATTTATTTTAAGCTCGGAAACTTTGAACAGAACTTGTTGAAAATATATCTGCTATTATTGTGTGTTAGTGCAATGAATGCATGTGCCATCATTATCATCAAATAGCTTGTTCTGAGCAGAACTTTGCCACCCTAACAGTCCTTCGGAATTTCTCTCCCTCTCATAGGTCAGATGTCCCGCCTCTGCAGCAATCATGCTGAAACCATTAGTTACATCCTGAATCCATCTTCTCTGTGGACTTCCTCTTTTCCGAAATGCCTCCTTCCAAAATGGTCTTCCCTAACCTTTTGTGTCTCTTTATATGTAGAAAATACTTTAATTTTCTCATTTTTATTTGTAGCATCAGTCAGTTTTCTTTGATTTATGAAATGACTTTGTTATTACTTATTATTTGTTATTAAATTGTTTGCCATTATTATTTCTCACAATTCATATTGTATATTTCTTTCATGATCAGAAAATCAAACAGCCTTACGTGAGAGTTACCACACATGTTTGCAACAGGTGGCAGCACTGACTGATCGTCCAAGAGCGTTGCAGCAGACACCATGCAAAGAGCTTCTCTTCTCCCTTGGTGTCGAGCTGTACGATGGTGCAAGGGGTAAGAGTAAACATACATACAATTATAATGTGTCATGCCCACCAAGAAGTGCACACACAAACCAGCTCTAGACATCTCTTCTTATCCTGGCGTTGAGAGGGCAAATCAGCATTAGAGAACAAAAAAAGATTCATATATTTAATATGTTAGTATGCCTGCTACACTTATACACAGTGGCGGCTCATCATTAGGGCCAGTGGGGCCAGAGCCACCAACAATGTGTATGTATTATTAAACAAATTATTTGTTCATAATTATTGTGATATTGATAAGCTTTGAAAGTTGAATATATAACGCTAACATATCACATACAGTCTGAAATTCAGCATTTTCCCCCTAATTAGTGTACTTCCACATTTATTTACTGTCTGCCCCACCAACAAAATGATTACTAGCCGCCACTGCTTATACATGAGCATATCTCGCACACACCCAGCCGCCATTGCTTATACATGAGCATATCTTGCACACACCCAGCCGCCACTGCTTATACATAAGCATATCTCGCACACACCCAGCTGCCACTGCTTATACATGAGCATATCTTGCACACACCCAGCTGCCACTGCTTATACATGAGCATATCTTGCACACACCCAGCCGCCACTGCTTATACATGAGCATATCTTGCACACACCCAGCCGCCACTGCTTATACATGAGCATATCTCGCACACACCAGCCGCCACTGCTTATACATGAGCATATCTCGCACACACCCAGCCGCCACTGCTTATACATGAGCATATCTTGACACACCCAGCGCCACTGCTTATACATGAGCATATCTTGCACACACCCAGCCGCCACTGCTTATACATGAGCATATCTCGCACACACCCAGCTGCCACTGCTTATACATGAGCATATCTTGCACACACCCAGCCGCCACTGCTTATACATGAGCATATCTCGCACACACCCAGCTGCCACTGCTTATACATGAGCATATCTTGCACACACCCAGCTGCCACTGCTTATACATGAGCATATCTCGCACACACCCAGCCGCCACTGCTTATACATGAGCATTTTCCGCACACACCCAGCTGCCACTGCTTATACATGAGCATATCTCGCACACACCCAGCTGCCACTGCTTATACATGAGCATATCTCGCACACACCCAGCCGCCACTGCTTATACATGAGCATATCTCGCACACACCCAGCTGCCACTGCTTATACATGAGCATATCTCGCACACACCCAGCCGCCACTGCTTATACATGAGCATATCTCGCACACACCCAGCTGCCACTGCTTATACATGAGCATATCTCGCACACACCCAGCCGCCACTGCTTATACATGAGCATATCTTGCACACACCCAGCCGCCACTGTTTATACATGAGCATATCTCGCACACACCCAGCTGCCACTGCTTATACATGAGCATATCTCGCACACACCCAGCCGCCACTGCTTATACATGAGCATATCTCGCACACACCCAGCTGCCACTGCTTATACATGAGCATATCTTGCACACACCCAGCCGCCACTGCTTATACATGAGCATATCTCGCACACACCCAGCTGCCACTGCTTATACATGAGCATATCTTGCACACACCCAGCCGCCACTGCTTATACATGAGCATATCTTGCACACACCCAGCCGCCACTGCTTATACATGAGCATATCTTGCACACACCCAGCTGCCACTGCTTATACATGAGCATATCTGCACACACCCAGCCGCCACTGCTTATACATGAGCATATCTTGCACACACCCAGCTGCCACTGCTTATACATGAGCATATCTTGCACACACCCAGCTGCCACTGCTTATACATGAGCATATCTCGCACACACCCAGCTGCCACTGCTTATACATGAGCATATCTTGCACACACCCAGCTGCCACTGCTTATACATGAGCATATCTCGCACACACCCAGCTGCCACTGCTTATACATGAGCATATCTCGCACACACCCAGCTGCCACTGCTTATACATGAGCATATCTTGCACACACCCAGCTGCCACTGCTTATACATGAGCATATCTCGCACACACCCAGCTGCCACTGCTTATACATGAGCATATCTCGCACACACCCAGCCGCCACTGCTTATACATGAGCATATCTCGCACACACATATGTCCATCAGTCTGTCCCATATGCCAATAAATCTGTCACATAAATCAATCAATCTGTACCAATCATATATCAATCAATCTATCCCGATCATATACGATTCATCCGTTAGAAGATAGTTGATACGTTACTTGAATAAGATAGTTAATATGTTACTTGATGAAGATTCCTAAAATAATATAGTTATTCTCCATGTCATAAAATGTTCGCATTCTTCCTCCACAGCTTGTGACTGCAGCCCTGAGGGTACAGACCCCACACAGTTGCTGTCTTGTCAGACTCTGGGAGGTCAGTGTTTCTGCAAGCCAGGCATATCTGGTCGCACTTGTGACCGTTGTACTCCTGGTTATTATAACCTTACCAGCAATGGCTGCACACGTAAGTGAATTATTAAATGTTCTGTATTTGTAACTCAACACTTATTTTATTGTTTCTTTTCTTTTAAACCTGAAGCAACAACTTTTGGCTTCAGAATTTCTCACATTAAATTAACTTTTCAACTTGTTATCATACTTTCTATGCAAAGTCTGGAGGGGCATCTGGCCGAATGGATTAGGCATTCGGGAGGCCCGTGGTGTATCCCAGGTAAGGTCAAAGAGTTTGTTTTATGTTGGGGACATAAAGAAATATATCCAAATCTGAACAGTTTTGCATTAGCCATGTGACCATTAAGTTCCTCGGCTCAAGTTCTCACCCCCCCACACACACCATCCCTGTTCTACACCCCCTAAAAGTGGTAACATGGACGTAAAGAATTGTGTTGTTTTTTTATTTATGCCACATATAAAAGTCACACATAATTGTTTTACATTAATGTCATATTTCAGTGTTTATTTTATTTTACTTTCCAGTCTTCTTCTTCTTTCTTTCTTTCCTCTATTCCAGTTTTAACTTTCAGATTGTTTTCTTTCTTTTATTGGACCCCTACCGGTGGTGCCCAACGGGTGGACCTAGGTGAGTTTAAAACATCATTTTGCAAAAAAGTCAGCTCATTTGTTGCCCTGCACTTTAGCATGTCCAGGTGTGTACAGCCAAGTCAGTGTCTTGAGATGTGACCTCCACATACTGTCCATCCATTCCACGCGTAGACTTCCAGATTAAATTCCTTCAAGCATATTCAACGAATCTGATATGATAAACTTATGGGTTGCTTGGTGTTCAGCTACCCACGAGAGAGTCAATTAGTGCTAATAGCAGAGCATGCAGATGTGAATTAATGTTCTTGTTGGATATATAGACACGATTGACGTTACTTGTCTGATGACATAGACAGGAGTCGGTTATTTTCTGACGCTTGTGCTTAATCATTTTTATTTTCTGAAAAGAGACTAGAAACAAAAATGAAATGCCAAACTTGTATTGTTGATTGACGTTGACATTTCCACTAGACTTAGTGGTCAGCTGAGGTAACGGTACATAGTGGTCAGCTGGGGTAACGGACACAATCGAGCAGATCGGATTAAGCGGAGATTTCTAAAGCATAAGGTAAGATAGATGAACAGGGGAAACTACTACTGTAAAATTTTCAAATAGGTGATTGCTGAGAGTGAGTTGTCTTGACTTTTTCTCTCCCCTCAATTCATCAACTCTATATCGTAAAGTATTCTGTAAGGTTACAAAACTTAACCTCTGATAAGCCAAGGAAGAATACAGATGACATGCATGTTCCCAGGTTAATACATAGTGTGTATACACATGCACACACAAAAAGAATGTGTGCTTACACACAGACAAACACTCTCGATTGAGTAGTCACAAAACTACACTCATGCGTGCATTCTGAGTGATTCATTGAGTGCGATCCAAAAGGTGGAGGCTGGTTCGGTGCGCAGGCAATGGGTTGAATCACTACAAACGTCAACAATTTGCAGAATTACACTTAGCTTCAGTCCGGGGCACATGGATGTTGATGGTAATAAGAAAGCAGACTCTGGCTGACTATGCTTCCATATCAGGTGGTCAGCCAATAGATAGAGCTGACATTCTGAACGCTCTCATAGAGTGTGACTGCAAAAAGGATTTTCATTTAAAACCAATCCACGTCAACAGCTATATTGCAAGATCTTATATTGAAGATTGGAGTGGCCAGAAAAGAACAGCACAACATGTATATGAGTAGGCTCAATAATCCACATCGAACTGGTACGGTCAATCGCTGGACGCTGTTGGAGATATTGAAGGAGATCAGAGCACCTATGGACATGTCTGGAGTGCAATGATGATATTCCAAACTGAAATTGAACACAGTCCTTACTCTGTCCATCAGGTATCCAGTTTTATTTGTACAATGGGTAACTCTACCTGCTTAAATTGCTGGATCGATTCAACATCTTTCTTAGTGTCTTCATCCAACAGGCAGCCACGAAGAGACCGAAGAACATCACCCTTATCCATCTTCAAATCACCAACAATCGATACCGTTAATGCTAGCCTGTCCACTCTCTTATTGCTGCAAACGCCTCCATGATCAGGACAGTAGATCCACGTAAGCCTCTGGAGGTTAGAAACTTATATAGACATCCACTCACACCAAAACCTGCCCTTTTGGATCTTGTGAAGCATCGACTGAGAGTCAGATACAACAACTGTCTCAGTAAACAGAGTCACAGAAAGCCTATGGAGGACAGCAGTAACAGTCTCAGCCTCCATCCTTATACTGGAAGTAATTGTCCTATATGCTCCCCATTGATGATAATATTACATTTATAGTAGTGACAAATGACAACTTGTGTATGCATGTGAGCATAACTCATAGTTACTATTCTTGTTGTCTCTAGCATGTGACTGTCACAGTGGTGGTGCCAAGAATGGTGCTTGTAATGTCATCTCAGGGCAGTGCTCATGTCATCCTAATGTTGCCCTCATATCTGATGTCCCAGCAACCGGTTCTGCTAGCATGGTTAAGAAGGGCTCGTGCAGTGTCTGTTTGGCCAGTTTCTATGGAATAGACAGCGGTGTTGGATGTGTCCAGTGTGCTTGCAACCAGCAGGGCTCTATAGGACAGCAGTGTAACGAAACTGGACAGTGTCCGTGCAAAGACTCTGTGACAGGCCCAAAATGTGATGTGTGCAAAGATAGCTACTTTGGTTTGACATCGACAGGCTGCAGGTAGTTCTTGTTGCTTCTCACTTCCTCTCTTGTCATATGATCTTATCAATTCTACTGTTTCACTCATTCACCCAGTCAGTCAGTCAGTCAGTC
The DNA here is from genome assembly GCA_020796225.1 of Arion vulgaris. Taxonomy (NCBI): domain Eukaryota; kingdom Metazoa; phylum Mollusca; class Gastropoda; order Stylommatophora; family Arionidae; genus Arion; species Arion vulgaris. The sequence continues at coordinate 30,431,300 of CM036758.1, read as the reverse complement.
AGACAGTAGTTGTATAGTTAGTTAGCCAGCCAGTCACCCAATCAATTAGTTAATCAGTTAGTTAGTTAGTTAGTTAGTTAATTAATTAGTTAATTAGTTAGTCAGTCAGGTAGTCAGCTAGTCAGTTAGTTAGTTAGTCAGTCAGTCAGTCAGTCAGTTAGTTAGGGATGACTGGCTGACTGACTGTCTGACTAACTAACTAAATGACTAACTGGCAGACTAACTAACTAACTAACTAACTAATTCAGGCAGTTAGTCAGTCAGTCAGTCAGTCAGTCAGCCATATGAACTTCTTAGTAAATTGTTTACTACATTTTTTCAGTTCCTGCAATTGTTCACTATCTGGTTCAACTTCCCTGAACTGTAACCAGAGCTCAGGATCATGTTCCTGCAAGACAAACGTCCAGGGAGATAAGTGTACAGACTGCATCAGCGGGTTCTTCAACTTGGCCCCTTACAACCAGGATGGATGTCAGCCATGCTTCTGTTATGGACATGGGAAAACTTGTTCTTCCTCTGAGGGGTTTATGGCTACATTGTAAGTAAACAGACTTCTTCCTCTATGGGTTTTTTGGCTACATTGTAAGAAAACAAGACTTCTTCCTCTGAGGGTTTATGGCTACATTGTAAGTAAACTATTCTTCCTCTGAGGGGTTTATGGCTACATTGTAAGTAAACAGACTTCTTCCTCTGAGGGTTTTTGGCTACATTGTAAGAAAACAAGACTTCTTCCTCTGAGGGTTTATGGCTACATTGTAAGTAAACTATTCTTCCTCTGAGGTGTTTATGGCTACAGTGTAAGTAAACAGATCTCTTCCTCTGAGGTGTTTATGGCTACAGTGTAAGTAAACAGACTCCTTCTTCTTCTTTACCAATTATCCCTAGGGAGACATAGGTCTACAACCAAGGTTTTCCAAGTCCTCCTATCCAAGGCTATCTTTTCCAGATCTCTCCACTCTCTCCTCATTTTCTTGCATTCCTTTTCTAACTCCTGCTTACAGGTGTTCCTGGATCTTCCCTTACCTCTGGTACAGACAGGGATAAAAGAAATCACCTTTATTTTTGTTCCTGGGCATGCAGGAGTCAGGGGTAATGAACGAGCTGACAGATTGGCTGGCATGGCCACGGTATCAGAGGAAGCTGCAATGGACCAAAATGACATTCTTAACACACTGAAAGAGTCCTTTTGAACAGAAGAGTTTCAGGACTACGAGTCCCACTCGCTGACCAGATTGAGAGAGATGGGTGTCAATATTGGTGCAGCTCGAAAAGAATGACATACTAAATATGCAAAGAGATTGATTAATCAACAACGAACTGGTGTGTTAGGCCGCTGGATGCTGCTGGATTTGTTGAGGCAGAGATCAGAACACCTATGGACATGTCTGGAGTGCTATAATGATAGTCTTCTGATAACTGATGTTGTATTTATCCAGCATTTTAAGAAGTTTGAAAATACATGTCGTGCAAGTAGAATTGGACACCTGAGGGGCAAAGTGAGGAGTGTGTTTAACCAGCATCTCACAGGAACCATCAGTATACATACCCTTCAATAACTGTTGAGGGAGACTGAGCACCTAGTGGTCTGCCTGTAGTGCTGTGATGTCGGTTCAGCAATCAATAAGTTTGTGTGTCATCACTGTGTCATGTTTGCATCTAGTTATGTCATTCCTATGTCTGACATACTGTCCTTTTCTTCCAAAGTTTTCAGATATCGATTTGTATAGTTGATTTGATTTTTAAAGTTGTCAGTGGTCAACCGGAGTCCATGTATATCTTTATATAGCTTGTCTTGGACTGACAACGATTTGTATACTTTTAAAGTAGTTAGTGGTCAACCGGAGTCCATGCACATCTCCATATAGCTTGTCTTGAGCTGACATGGGGATTGGTCATGTGTTTTCTCTCTGTTCAGTGTATATTCTTGCAGTATGTGTGTCTCTGTCATCTTGCTGGTGCCACATGTGCATATGTCAGAAGGGCCTATTTTGTACTTGTTAAACAGATGGTACCTCAGCCTATTGTGCCCCATTCGTAGATGAAAAATGACAACCTCTTCTTCTCTACTTAGTTGGTGGTATGCATTATCCTTTTCATGACCTGGGTGTCTGACATACTGTAGGTGAATCAAGTCGTGTTTGTGTTCAGTTATGTCATTGATATGCCTGCACAGGCTACAGGTGACCATCAAGTTATGTTTGCATTTAGTTATATCATTCCTATGTGTTCATCATCATAATCAAATAGCTTGTCCTGAGCAGAACTTTGCCATCTTAATAGTCATTCGGAAATTATCTCTCTCTCCCTCTCATAGGACAGATATTCGGCCTCTGCAGCTGTCATGCTTAACTCTTTCGCGCTTTAAGCCGCAGACTGCGTCACGGGAAGTCCGTTGCACACTGCGCCATAGAGTTGCTTCCTTATAAGAAGTCTTTCTAGTTTTACTTCTACTGTTTTACTTATACTACTTTTCAACCTTGCTATTCTATTAGGTTGTCAGTTTTATTCAATTTAATATATAATAATATATATATATGTTTTTTTATTGACGAGTAGTTGGATGTTTTTTTGGGGGTTTAACCTTCCTTGAATTAACTGTTTAAAAATTGAGGAAATAACTCCTTGTGGAAAGAGTTAAACCATCAGTTACATCCTGAATTCATCTTCTCTGTGGTCTTCCTTTTCTCCTCTTTGCTGAGATGCCTCCTTCCATGATGTTCTTCTGCAACCCTTCATGTCTCTTTATATATGTCTAAAATACTTCAATTTTCTCATTTTTACTTGTTGCATCAGCCAGTTTTCTTTGATTTTGAGTTCTTTCTGGATAGATCTACTTGTTCTCTTCTCTGTCCATGATATCGGAGGACTCTTCTGTAACACTTATATTCAAAAGCATGTATATGTTTTTCTGTTGCCTTGTTAAATGACCATGTTTCACACCCATATGTAGCCACTGGGAATATGCATGCTCTTAGTATTCTGATCTTTGTTTTTATCATCTGTTAAAGGATGTAAATGATCATGTCTTTTCATGTCTTATTTACATTTCACAGGTTAAAGGTGACCAATACCTCATCAATGGTCCAACTGGATGCATTTTGTGACACCACATTCTTATGGCCTCATGTAACCTCTGTATCATCTGACCACATCTTGGACTTGTATAATGAGATTATTTTATACTGAAATGTTAGTTGTAGTTGTTGATGTTTGATGTAATTGTGCTGTTGTTTTTATGCAATGTACATTTGATTTGATGTAAATTTGTTTTATTATGTGATGTAATTGTAGTTATGTTGTATGTTTGATGTAATTGTAGTTTTGTTGTATGTTTGATGTAATTGTAGTTATGTTGTATGTTTGATGTAATGTAGTTATGTTGTATGTTGATGAATTGTAGTTATGTTGTATGTTTGATGTAATGTGTTTGTTGTATGTTTGATGTAATTGTAGTGTTTTGTCATGTATGTTTGATGTCCAATCTCTATTGTTGCTCACCTGTTTATGAACAGGCTTTTTGCTGTTCTATGCATGTGTTTTTTCTACCATCTCTGTAACTCTAAGGCCACCTTTTACTTGAACAGCTTTTCGCTTTGTATCCACTGTATCGGAGTAGCATTGTTATTTGAGGTGCACTGTTGGTAATCTGCTTATGTGGCCGACTATTTAATTTGGTGTTTCTTGATGATGTTTAGTACTGGTACCTCTGAAGTTGGAGAAGGCCTGCCTGTATGATGGGGGACACTGATAAAAAGGGAAAGCAGGCTCACCCAAAAATCAGTCAGAAGCTCCATACCAGGTGCCCTGACTACATCTGAATTCATAGCTGGCAAATTCAAGAAGAAGAAGAAGAAGAAGTACTTGTGTTGTACCCACTTTTTCATTTCAGATCTTCATTCCAACATGGTCATTATTGTTATAACACTGTTTGTTATATATCACTTTGACTATCGCATTTGTCACTTGTCACATCAATACTTGCCACCTTCATATGTTTCACAATCCTTATTGACTCTATCACATCTGTCACTGCACAATTACTACTTATTGACTCTATCACATCTGTCACTGCACAATTACTACTTATTGACTCTATCACATCTGTCACTGCACAATTACTACTTATTGACTCTATCACATTTGTCACTGCACAATTACTACTTACTGACTCTATCACATTTGTCACTGCACAATTACTACTTATTGACTCTATCACATTTGTCACTGCATAATTACTACTTATTGACTCTATCACATTTGTCACTGCACAATTACTACTTATTGACTATATCACATCTGTCACTGCACAATTACTACTTATTGACTCTATCACATTTGTCACTGCACAATTACTACTTATTGACTCTATCACATTTGTCACTGCACAATTACTACTTATTGACTCTATCACATTTGTCACTGCACAGCTACTACTTATTGACTATATCACATTTGTCACTGCACAGCTACTACTTATTGACTATATCACATTTGTCACTGCACAATTACTACTTATTGACTCTATCACATTTGTCACTGCACAATTACTACTTATTGACTCTATCACATTTGTCACTGCACAATTACTACTTATTGACTCTATCACATTTGTCACTGCACAATTACTACTTATTGACTCTATCACATTTGTCACTGCACAATTACTACTTATTGACTCTATCACATTTGTCACTGCACAATTACTACTTATTGACTCTATCACATTTGTCACTGCACAATTACTACTTATTGACTCTATCACATTTGTCACTGCACAATTACTACTTATTGACTCTATCACATTTGTCACTGCACAATTACTACTTATTGACTCTATCACATCTGTCACTGCACAATTACTACTTATTTACTATATCACATTTGTCACTGCACAATTACTACTTATTGACTATATCACATCTGTCACTGCACAATTACTACTTATTGACTATATCACATCTGTCACTGCACAATTACTACTTATTGACTATATCACATTTGTCACTGCACAGCTACTACTTATTGACTCTATCACATCTGTCACTGCACAATTACTACTTATTGACTATATCACATCTGTCACTGCACAATTACTACTTATTGACTATATCACATCTGTCACTGCACAATTACTACTTATTGACTCTATCACATCTGTCACTGCACAATTACTACTTATTGACTCTATCACATTTGTCACTGCACAGCTACTACTTATTGACTATATCACATCTGTCACTGCACAATTACTACTTATTGACTATATCACATTTGTCACTGCACAATTACTACTTATTGACTCTATCACATTTGTCACTGCACAATTACTACTTATTGACTATATCACATTTGTCACTGCACAGCTACTACTTATTGACTCTATCACATTTGTCACTGCACAATTACTACTTATTGACTATATCACATTTGTCACTGCACAGCTACTACTTATTGACTCTATCACATCTGTCACTGCACAATTACTACTTATTGACTATATCACATTTGTCACTGCACAGCTACTACTTATTGACTCTATCACATCTGTCACTGCACAATTACTACTTATTGACTATATCATCTGTCACTGCACAATTACTACTTATTGACTCTATCACATGTCACTGCACAATTACTACTTATTGACTATATCACATCTGTCACTGCACAATTACTACTTATTGACTCTATCACATTTGTCACTGCACAATTACTACTTATTGACTATATCACATCTGTCACTGCACAATTACTACTTATTGACTCTATCACATTTGTCACTGCACAATTACTACTTATTGACTCTATCACATTTGTCACTGCACAATTACTACTTATTGACTCTATCACATTTGTCACTGCACAGCTACTACTTATTGACTATATCACATTTGTCACTGCACAGCTACTACTTATTGACTATATCACATTTGTCACTGCACAATTACTACTTATTGACTCTATCACATTTGTTACTGCACTATTACTACTTATTGACTCTATCACATTTGTCACTGCACAATTACTACTTATTGACTCTATCACATTTGTCACTGCACAATTACTACTTATTGACTCTATCACATTTGTCACTGCACAATTACTACTTATTGACTATATCACATTTGTCACTGCACAATTACTACTTATTGACTCTATCACATTTGTCACTGCACAATTACTACTTATTGACTCTATCACATTTGTCACTGCACAATTACTACTTATTGACTCTATCACATTTGTCACTGCACAATTACTACTTATTGACTCTATCACATTTGTCACTGCACAATTACTACTTATTGACTATATCACATCTGTCACTGCACAATTACTACTTATTGACTCTATCACATCTGTCACTGCACAATTACTACTTATTGACTCTATCACATCTGTCACTGCACAATTACTACTTATTGACTCTATCACATCTGTCACTGCACAATTACTACTTATTGACTATATCACATCTGTCACTGCACAATTACTACTTATTGACTATATCACATTTGTCACTGCACAATTACTACTTATTGACTATATCACATCTGTCACTGCACAATTACTACTTATTGACTATATCACATCTGTCACTGCACAATTACTACTTATTGACTATATCACATCTGCCACTGCACAATTACTATTTATTGACTATATCACATCTGTCACTGCACAATTACTACTTATTGACTATATCACATTTGTCACTGCACAGCTACTACTTATTGACTCTATCACATTTGTCACTGCACAATTACTACTTATTGACTATATCACATTTGTCACTGCACAATTACTACTTATTGACTATATCACATTTGTCACTGCACAGCTACTACTTATTGACTCTATCACATCTGTCACTGCACAATTACTACTTATTGACTATATCACATTTGTCACTGCACAGCTACTACTTATTGACTCTATCACATCTGTCACTGCACAATTACTACTTATTGACTATATCATCTGTCACTGCATAATTACTACTTATTGACTCTATCACATGTCACTGCACAATTACTACTTATTGACTATATCACATCTGTCACTGCACAATTACTACTTATTGACTATATCACATTTGTCACTGCACAGCTACTACTTATTGACTCTATCACATTTTTCACTGCACAATTACTACTTATTGACTATATCACATTTGTCACTGCACAGCTACTACTTATTGACTATATCACATTTGTCACTGCACAGCTACTACTTATTGACTATATCACATTCATCTCTGCACAATTACTACTTATTGACTCTATCACATTTGTCACTGCACAATTACTACTTATTGACTATCACATTTGTCACTGCACAGCTACTATTGTAATGTTTGTATTAGTTAGTGCTGGAAAATGACACAAAACATCAAACGTTGGAGACATTCCAAAATAAATATTTTAGAACAGTTCCGCAAATTTTGTGGCCAACTACGATAGCAAATAAAGATCTCTTGTAACAAACTGTACATCATTGGAGACCATCATTAAAAGATGAAGATAGAGGCGAATTGGGCGTGGCATTGGTTAGGACATGCAAATGGGAAAAAATGTTTGGAAGTCCAAAGGCAACATTGGTAGAGAACTGTGAGAAAGATATGGGAAACAATTAGTGAAAAAGCGGCATAGTAACAACAATGGCAATATCTTGTGGAAGCCTTATATGTTAAACAGGACACAAAGAAAATATAGACAGATATACCTAGCGACATATTTTTGCTTTTTTCTAATTTTTGTTGAATGAAGTTTTGACCATTTCTAGTATTTTCTTATCTCAGTTCATTTCTTTCATCCTCTGGTATCATATGTTCAAAATATACAAGACTTTTCACTTATTTTTATGCTCTATTTTTCCATTTGTTTTATTTATTACAACTGCATTTGTTTACTCAATAATAACTCATTCTGTACTAACTTCTGCAAGGTGCAGCCAAGATTGTCTGGTAAAAAAAACACACACTACCATCAAACGAAAATGTCAAAATTATTTTGTCAATGTCACAATTGTATCAGATCATTGAGCCAATGCCAAATTTCTCTAAGAATTGTATCATTTCTAAATGGTTCTAGTTAGTTTTATGTAAACGTGTATAAGCCTCATTTGTTCCGTGTAAGTTCATTGTTCATTTGAGGCTCATCTTCATCGCACGTAGGACATGTCCATAATTGCTCCAATCTCATCCCAAGCATGCATTTCAGTGTGTTTAGACTAACAACTCTCATTCTGTGCTGGCTGATGTATCTACTGGGGTTTCTCTCACAGTTTTCCCATCTTGCTGCACTTATCTGTATGTTCCCATCTTGCTGCACTTATCTGTATGCATAACTTGTGCAACCGAGATAGAGAATATCCTTTATCTTCTTCGTTGAAATATTCAGAGCGCATGTCTTCTCTTAGAGCATTGATGATGTTGATTTTATCTATAGAAGACCTATTCTCGATCGCAGCATTGCTCATCAGTGTAGCCGCTCTCTCATCATTGTCCTTCACCCCAGAATGACCTGGGACAAAGATGAAGGGAAGTGTCTGGATTGTCGCATTTTGTAATAAATGCATACACTGCCTTCGTACATAACCGGTCTTGATCTTCTATATCATGCTCATATAGTCTCACTAGTTCCATATGAATAGAATCCCAGATTATTGTGAACATAATTGTGTTTTAATGTGTGAATCTCACTAGTTTGTTATTTTTGTCAATGTTTCTGACTAATCTCAGGCACAACTGTGGATCATCATGCCAAAAATGGTACAGTCATTACTCCAGGACAGAGCTTTGTCTATGCTGTCCGTCTGTTGGAGGGAAACTGGATTCTGCGTGATGAACTTCAAGCCCCAACAGCTTTGGATCTCATGAGTAAGTTTAGTTTAGTTGTTGGATCATACACAAGTTGGATCGCTACACATCGAACTAATGTGTTCATAAGTGCTCTGATCTCCTCAGTATGTCTCTCAGTGTGTGACAACTAACGACACCAGTTCTATGTTGGTTTACTATTCTTCTTTGACTTCCAGTATAGTACTCTTGTCTAACTACACCACATTTGACTTGGAATTCTTGCTGTCTGGTTAAGGTTGTAGGTTCACTCCTATTACTTGAATCATTTACACATCCTCTCTCGCTTAGGGAATTCAAAATATCAGCATGGTCTAATTATCACACATCCTCTCTCGCTTAGGGAATTCAAAATATCAGCATGGTCTAATTATCACACATCCTCTCTCGCTTAGGGAATTCAAAATATCAGCATGGTCTAATTATCACACATCCTCTCTCGCTTAGGGAATTCAAAATATCAGCATGGTCTAATTATCACACATCCTCTCTCACTTAGGGAATTCAAAATATCAGCATGGTCTAATTATCACACATCCTCTCTCGCTTAGGGAATTCAAAATATCAGCATGGTCTAATTATCACACATCCTCTCTCGCTTAGGGAATTCAAAATATCAGCATGGTCTAATTATCACACATCCTCTCTCGCTTAGGGAATTCAAAATATCAGCATGGTCTAATTATCACACATCCTCTCTCGCTTAGGGAATTCAAAATATCAGCATGGTCTAATTATCACACATCCTCTCTCGCTTAGGGAATTTAAAATATCAGCATGGTCTAATTATCACACATCCTCTCTCGCTTAGGGAATTCAAAATATCAGCATGGTCTAATTATCACACATCCTCTCTCGCTTAGGGAATTCAAAATATCAGCATGGTCTAATTATCACCAGCTTTTTACAGCAGCGATACCTGCAAGCCTATCAGCGCTTTCATTCCCATTTACACCTACCTGCCCTGGCACAAAAATAAAACTGATTTTTGTCAGCCTAGACCTCTTCAGCGACTCCATCCATTGTCTCTGAGCCCAGCTTGTTACAATCTTTCTGAACATACTCATTAAGCCACTAAGAACAAAATTCATAGAGGAGTGGAAATGAGTTTCGTAACTTGATGTAGTGAGATTTGGGATAAGTATCATAGACTATGTTCATATATTAGTTGCTATTCCTTCTTATCATTTCTTTATAGATAATAATTATACCTTCATTGCATGTAACTTAGTGTAAATAGATTCATTGTTATACTTTCTTTGTATACAGATTAATAAGCAACAAAACTATTACACAACCTCATGTCAAACTTGACATAATATTTATTACACAACCTCATGTCAAACTTGACACATATCTATTACACAATCTCATGTCAAACTGGACAGAATATCAATTACACAATCTCATGTCAAACTTGACAGAATATCAATTACACAATCTCATGTTAAACTTAACAGAATATGTATTACACAATCTCATGTTAAACTTGGTATATACAGAAATATTTGTCATATCTTCTTTATTTCTAGTTTTGTTGATAAAATAATTATCTCTTCCTTGAGATAGAGATTAGTTTTCTAAAATATGTGACACATTTCTTCTTCTTCAGGAATTCTTGCAGATGTGACTAAGGTAAACATCATATCAAGGTCAAGAGGTCAAGCTGTTACAGTGACCCTTATTGAATTACAATCTGCTGAAAGAAGAGAAAGGTCAAGTAACATCAGCACAGTGGATGTCAATGTGACATATGTAGAAGAATGCACCTGTGATGTTTCACACCATGTCAATGGTATTTCCCATTTTATAGTTACATCAGTATTTTATGAGTGAAGAATATAAATGAGAACACTAATTGACCACATTAAATAGCACATGCAGTGACCAGGTGTCAACCTTACCTAGCATGTATACAGAATCTTTTAGCCCATCCACTCGCCAAACCTTCCAGCAAGTCCAATCTACAAACCTTTCAGTAAGTCCACTCCCCAATCTTAAAGCACATCCAATTACCAAGTCTCTTAACACATCATCATCATCAAATAGCCTGTCGTGAGCAGAACTTTGCCACCCTAACAGTCCTTCAGAATTTCTCTCTCTCATAGGCCAGATGCCCTACCTCTGCAGCCATCATGCTCAAACCATTAGCTACATCTTGAGTGCATCTTCTCCGTGAATGCCTCCTTCCATAATGGTCTTCTCCAACCCTTCGTATCTTTTTATATGTTCAAATTTTAACACATACAGTGAGCAAATGAGTTATTAGAATAAGGATTGATTCATATGATCCAGAAGATGGAGGCTGGTTCGGTACGCATACAATAGACTGAATCACAACACTAGTCAACAATTTGCAGAATTACACTCATCTTTGTTCCGGCACACATGGGTGTAGATGACAATGAGAGAGTGGACAGGCTGGCTGACTCTGCCACCATATTGGAGGGTGAGGGTCAGCTAATGGATAGAGCTGGCATTATGAACAACCTTATAGAGTGTGCCGAAAATGATCTTCATCTAAATCAATCTACACTACCAATCAACCGCTAGATTCCAAGAGCTTTCAATGAAGCTTGGAGTGGCCATAATAGAGCAACATACCACATTCACATGAGTAGGCTATGCTGGACGTTGTTGATGATATTGTAAAGGAGATCGGAGCACCTATTGACATGTCCGGAGTACAATGAAGATATTCCAAACTGAAACTGAATCATAACTGATAGTCATATATCTGGTTCAGTTAAAATGTCATAATTATTTGTTTTCTTGTTTAATCTCAGGTTTATCATGTGAGAAATGTTCTCAAGGTCACATGAGAACAAACCTCACAAACATATCCAGCTACGACACTTGCGTGCCATGTGACTGTCAAGGACGAGCAACCACAGATCCTCCAGAATGTCAGGAGCAGACAGGGCTGTGTTTAAACTGCAGAAATGGTACCACAGGCGAGCACTGTGAGAAATGTGCAGATCATGTTATTGGAGATCAGTGTGATAATTGTAGCAGCACATACTGGGGTCTTCAGGTGGATGGATGTCGAGGTAATATATATATATATATATATATATTTTCCTCTTGTTCAGTTATATGTTACATAGGGCTTGCAAGTAATTTCTCCATACTGCTCTGTCCTGTGCAACTGGCTCAACCTCTTCAATGGAATTGAGTCCAATATTTCTTGCCTCTCTCAGCAAAGTTTGTTTCAGGGTTTCTCTAGGGCGTCCTCTCTTTCTTGAACCTTTTCCTTACCACTTCAATGCCTGTTTTGATATTCTTTGATCATTTCTTCTCAAGTTACCTCCAACATCTTCTCCTTCTTATAAAAACTTTTACTAGTGGTTGACCAGACATTTTTCTGATTTCATCACTTCTTCTGAATTCTTTCCATTTTATGTTCATTATTTTTCACAGACATCTAATCTATGTTGTTTAATAATTGTAGCAGCACATACTGGGATCTCCAGGCAGATGGATGTCAAGGTAATCTACAATGAGATCCAAGACAAGAGATGTAGATGAAGCTGGGGCAGAAGTAACATGTAGGAAAGATTACAAATGTAGATTATCAAGCAGACATGCTAGTTAAGACATCACTCAGGCATTACATCAGACAAATAAAACATCAGACAAACAAGTCAGTTAAGACATCAAACTAAGACATCAGACAGAAGCATTAAGATGTATGACTCCCTGACCCAGTTATTGTTTATGTTTGATCTAGCCTGTAACTGCAGCAGTCCTGGTTCTCTGGATCCGGTGTGTGACCCTTATTCAGGCCAGTGTAAATGTACCAGTAATGTTCATGGCCGTATCTGTGATGAGTGTGATGAGAACTTCTATGGAATATCATCTACAGGATGTCTAGGTATGTTTCCTGGGGACTGCAACACTATCACAGAGCTGCAACACTCCAACAATGTTGCATTCTCACAGCGTTGCAACATTCTCACAGACTGGCAACACTCTTACAGACTTGTAACAATCTCAACAATATTACACACTGCAAGACAACACTCTCAATAAAAGGTTACACTCTCACAGACTTACAACACTCACAGACCAGCAACACTCTCAATAAAGGTTACACTCTCACATACTTGCCATCAAAATGTTACACTCTCACAGACTGGCAAGACTCTCAATAAAAGGTTATACTCTCACATACTTGCAACACTCTAAACAATGTTACACTCTACAAGACTTACAACACTCACAATAATAACACTATTATGCTGTCACTGTGACCTTCTATTCAGAATGTGACATATGCTACTCACTTATGAAGACAGAGATTGTGCCACTAAGAGAAATCAGCAGCAACATCTCTTCGAACCTCATCCAGATAGCCAGTGGAGTTACCTCAGTAAAACTTGAAGTATTCAATTCTCGTCTCGAGTCAGCTGTCCTACAATCGCAACAGCTTGTTAGCTTTGTAAGTGTTCATGTTTGTTGTCTTTTGCAACATTTCATGACAGCTTTACATCTTCTGTTTGTTTTCTCACATGTACAAATGCACACACGCACAAAGACACACTACCACACCACACAACAACAACCCACACATAACACACAAACAAGCACACACCACACAAATAAGCACACACCACTCCAAACACCAAATACACACCAAACACATACCCAGACACACACAGATGTATATAAGTATATTCTTTTGTGATGTGAGAAACCATAGTCCAAGACACATTCAGCGTGATTACAGAAGTCTGGGTTAACAAACCAGCAATGACTATAACTCTAAATTAAACCTCAAAGTGCTGGCCCTAGTAACAGGCTGCATCATAGCTAGGTAAGTAGGGATCAAAGAGGAAGGAAACCCGATCTAATAAAAACATGATTGATTGATTGATTGAGTGATTGATGACACCATCATCATTGGACTTTGGTGATTGGACTTTGGCCATATGTGCTCCATCTCTTTCTTACACAGGAAGATCTCTACGGCAGTGCACAAACTCCGTAGCACCGTAATGGTCCCTGATGCAATTTTTTTTAATGGTGACAATATATTGTAAGAATTTTATTATAATCTTTCTAATGAATTTTGCCTGGGCAGCGACTTTCCAGCCTGCTCATCTTGAACTGTCAAGGGTTCTTTTACATGCTCAACATGAACATGGGGCCAACGTTTTATCGTCCGTCTCCAATATAAGATAAGGAACTCTGATATAAGATAAGGAACTCCGATATAAGATAAAGAACTGCAATATAAGATAAGGAACTGCGATATAAGATAAGGAACTCTGATATAAGATAAGGAACTGCGATATAAGATAAGGAACTCCGATATAAGATAAGGAACTCCGATATAAGATAAGGAACTCCGATATAAGATAAGGAACTCCGATATAAGATAAGGAACTCTGATATAAGATAAGGAACTCTGATATAAGATAAGGAAATCTGATATAAGATAAGGAACTCTGATATTGTTCATTATAGGATCATTGCACATTGGACATTCCATAATTGCTCCAATCTCCTCCCAAGCATGTATCTCAGTCTGTTTAGGTTATCAACTCACATTCTGTGTTGATTGAACGGGACTTTGATATAAGATAAGGAACTCCGATATAAGATAAGGAGCTCCAATATACGATAAGGAACTCCAATATAATATATCTTTATTCTTTATAAGCTAAAGGTACATTATTCTGAATATTATCTTACAAATAGTGACATATTTATTTATATTGTAGGATGTCTGCTGTATTGAAAGTATTCTTTTCTTCTTCGCTAAGGGGGACTCTTGAAACTTTTTCGTTGCTTTGGTATTAATATAAATTTGTATAACAATTTTGAAAGATTATGACTTAGAATAGTAGAAAAAATTAGTAAAAAATAAAAAGTCAACGCGTTGCCATGGAAACAATACAAAATGGCCAAGCACAAATTTTCAAATTCCTAAGGCTCTGAAGTTAATGAATATAAATGAATTCTGTTTTCACTCTAAGGTGAGCAATTGTAATATCTACAAAATTACACATTCTTTTTAGGATATATTAAATATTACATTTTTTATGAATTTTGTGTAAACACACCCTCCAAAAACAGCTTTTTTGACCAAATTTTGAGGAAATTTTTACCCAAAATTTATAAAAAATTAAATATTTAATATATCCTAAAAAGAATGTGTTATATTTTAGATATTACAATTGGGCACCTTAGAGTGAAAACAGAATTCATTTACATTCATTAGATTCAGAGCCTTAGGATTTGAAAATGTGTGCTTAGCGCCATTTTGTATTGTTTCCATGGCAACACTTTGACATTTTTTTTTTTACTCATTTTTTCTACTATTCTAAGTCATACTCTTTCAAAATGCTTATACAAATTTTATATTAATATGAAAACAACGAAAATAGATTCTTGATTTTGAAGACCCGAATCCCCTTAACTCCCTTGAAATATAAGGCATCAACAAATTTCCACCAACCAGATCTGTCTTGAGCAAGTCAGCTTAGTTCATTCCAGGTCTTTCCCACCTCTTCTCTTTCTCTGTCTACAGTTCATCTCCATGTCTCTCAAGGTGGTCTTCTACCTCTCTCAACTCCCAGATTTCATTTCAAAGCCCCATGTGGGTGTCTAGTCTTCTGCATTCTTAATGTATGTCCCAACCACTTCCATCTTCTGCATTCTTAATGTATGTCCCAACCATTTCCATCTTCTGCATTCTTAATGTATGTCCCAACCACTTCCATCTTCTGCATTCTTAATGTATGTCCCAACCACTTCCATCTTCTGCATTCTTAATGTATGTCCCAACCACTTCCATCTTCTGCATTCTTAATGTATGTCCCAACCATTTCCATCTTCTGTATTCTTAATGTATGTCCCAACCACTTCCATCTTCTGTATTCTTAATGTATGTCCCAACCATTTCCATCTTCTGCATTCTTAATGTATGTCCCAACCATTTCCATCTTCTGCATTCTTAATGTATGTCCCAACCACTTCCATCTTCTGCATTCTTAATATATGTCCCAACCATTTCCATCTTCTGTATTCTTAATGTATGTCCCAACCATTTCCATCTTCTGCATTCTTAATGTATGTCCCAACCACTTCCATCTTCTGTATTCTTAATGTATGTCCCAACCATTTCCATCTTCTGTATTCTTAATGTATGTCCCAACCATTTCCATCTTCTGCATTCTTAATGTATGTCCCAACCATTTCCATCTTCTGCATTCTTAATGTATGTCCCAACCACTTCCATCTTCTGTATTCTTAATGTATGTCCCAACCACTTCCATCTTCTGTATTCTTAATGTATGTCCCAACCACTTCCATCTTCTATATTTTATTTCCTCGTTGATATTTTTGATGCCTGTGTACCCGGTGATCTCAGTATTTTGTATTTTCTAGTACCAGCGAATTTGGAGAGTTCTCCTGAGACATCTTTCCTCAGAACCTCTTATGCAACTGTCTGTCTTGGTACTTGCTTTCCATGTCTTTGACCCATACAATAATGCTGAGAACATATTTGATTTGTATATATTGATTTAGTCTGTGTCCTGTAAACTGATGATCTCTATATGTTGTCTAACGATTTAAATGTTGCAGCTGCCATTCCAATTCTTGCATTGATTTCTTTTCCTACATCCCCATCTATAGTTACATCATCATCAAATAGCTTTCACTGAGCAGAAAACTCTAACAGTCCTTTGGAATTTCTCACTCTCATAGGCCAGATTAGGCCAGATGTCCTGCCTCAGCAGTCGTCATGCTAAAACCATCAGTTATATTATGAATAAATCTTCATAGTGGTCTTTCTCTTCTCCTCTTTGCCGGAATAAATCTTTTCATGATGGTCGTTTCTAACTCATCGTTTCTCTTTATTTGTTCAATAACTTCAATTTTCTCATTCTTATTTGGAGCATCAGCCAGTTTTGTTTTATTTTGAGTTCTTTCTGGATAGATCTATTTGTTCTCTTCTCTGTCCATGATATACGGAGGATTCTTCTGTAACAATTATTTTCAAAAGCACATGTATGTTTTTCCACTGCCTTGTTAAGTGTCCATGATTCACACCCATACATTGCCACTTGAAATATCCATGCTCTTAGTATTCTGATCTTTGTTTTATCAGTTCTATTCCATACTGTTTTTAGTTGTTGAATGTTTGTAAAGCTATGTTTGCTCTTCTTTTAATTAGATTCATATAGTTACACATCTGCCCAAATATTTGATTGCTTCTTCTTCTATTGAAAGTCATCACTAGAAATTAATCTTTCAATTCTCAATTTCTTATAGCTAACATCTGCACAACAGTCAGCGTCTGAGACAAACTTGAAGATCATAGCCTTGAATGAAACATTCAAGTTGCTCCTGGAGCAGATGGATGAGACTGAGAACACTACACTGACTGTTGACCAGAATCTAGTCATAGCAGATGGTGTTGTCAAACTGGCCAAGTCTAACAGAGCTCAACTTGAGGCCAAAGTCAAGACAGTATACGCTGACATAGGTAATATTTTTATTATAGTATGTGCTGATATCAATATTGCTGACATTACAGTACATGCTGATATAGATAATATGAATTAGCAGAATGCTGGGAGAATCAAGAAGAGACAGGTTTTTTAAAAAAGACATCAGGAAAAAAATGGACACAACATCAGTACTGAACTTCATCAAGAAACAAGAAATTAAATGGTTCAGCCACATAAGCAGATTACCAACAGACAGTGCGCCTCAAAGAGCAATGTTACTCTGATACAGTGAATACAAAGCAAAAGGCTGTCAACACAAAAGGTGGCTATCGGAAATAACAGAGGTGATGAGTAACACTATTTATGAAGCACACACAAAAACCTGTTCTAGAAATCCTTCTTATCCTGATGCTGTGAGGCAAAACACGATTGGAGAAAGAAGAAAACTCCCAAAACCATTAGCTTTCCTCCCTCCCCTCCCTCCCACAAGGCAGTGGGTTTGACAAGTGCAGATAGTACCATCTAAAGCAGGTATAGATACTAATAATGCTCATACGCAACATTTCACACAGCTCTACACACAAGAAACATATCGATTTTAATTATGTACACACTAATTCTACTCCAGCAAGTCTCCAAGCTAGTGTTGCCAGTCTAGATGAGTTGGTTACAAGTCTCACTTTTGTACAGTCTTACCTGCAAGGACTTGCTGATGCTTCCAGTACCGATAAGGAGATAATATCTTACCTTGCCTCACTTAACCAAACAGTGTCACAGGCAGAACAACTAGTTCATGAAGTCTTGCAGGTAACTAGCTTAGTTGATCATCACCGCACATCAAACCAATTACTCTGCATTGACTATTGTATACATCTTCTTCTTTTGTTATCTTCTCCTTCTTTTGTCATTTTTTTCTTCTTTTGTAGTCACATTGTTACTGGGTTGTTGCCCTGTGTCATGATTTTCTGTTTTTGTCCTGCGCTTCTCTAGCGGCTTGGGTAATAGTTATTTTTGCTTTTTTGATTTGCCATGCCATCATTTGCCATGTTTCGTGGTCTTCTCACTTTCTTTCCTGATGCTCTGTTGTAGAAGACTCTGTATACAGTAGAGTTTGGTTGCATTCGTATCAACTAGCTACTTACTTAGTTACTTCCTTCTTTGTTTCTCAATGGTATTCAAACAAGGTGTTATCTGTATAAAGGAGTCAGTATGAAGGAGCAGACTCACAACATTGATAATTTGTGAGTTGGAAGATGGATTGGAGGAGGGGGTGTCCTTTGGTTTCTTGGTGACCTACTGTTGGATGAAGACACTAAAATAGATATTGAATCTACTCAGTGATTTAAAGAGTTTAGAATTGCATGTTTTACAAGAAGAAGTGGATGCTCGAGAGGAAGAGTGAGGAGTTTGTTGATCAGGGCGCCACAGAAATCATCAATATGTATGCCTGATGACATCTGTTGGGGCAGATTGAGCACCTTTGTGTCTGTCTAAAGTGCGAAGATGTCAGTTCAGTTCTGTGGCAAACAGGTTATGTGCTCACCTCGTGTTCCAAAGGTACTTGGTTTGCTCCCTCATGGAGCCAATGGGATATTTTTCAAAGGTCCCTGATATCAGTGTAGGTGAGATAAAGTTCCTAGTCCTATCGGAGACGGACGATAACCTGTAGGTCCCGTGTTCAAGTTGAGCACATAAAAGATACCTTTGCAGCTCAAAATCTATAACAGAAGGCTGGAAAGCCTGGACAAAATTCATTAGAAAAATTTTTTTTAATTAAATTACTACAAAATATTTTCACCATCATTTAAATTACATCGGGAACCCATGTCGGTGCTAAGGAGTTTGTGCACTGCCGCTGAGATCTTCCTGTGTAAGAAAGACAATGAAGCACACATAGTTACTCAACGCATGGTTGCTCACTGAAGTGCAAGGATAATAGTCCTATCAATTAATCAGTTTTAGTAACCAATAACCTATATTATCTTACATTCAGTTACATTGTCATTGCTTACATTATTCATTGTTCTTACATTAGTTGCTTACATTGTTACTTCAAGTTCTACATTAGTTGCACTAGAATATTCCATTATTGACATTAGTTACATTAGTACACATTAGGCTTACATAGTTACACATATTGCCATTAGTTGACATACTCTATCTCAACATAGAATCCTGATCCAGAAGAAACAGAACCTTACAAGCTCTAATAGTCAACCTTGTGTCCAGATTGTCCACTACTCTAACCAGTATCAGTAGCTTGTCTTCACTTAATGCAGGAAGCAAAGCTACAGTCAGAAGACTGCAAGATATTCTAGATGACCTGGTCAACTATGTCATCGACTTTGTAACCATGACCAGTCGTCACAGAGTGCTCTAGCACTGACCAGTTCAGTTCAGTCAGGTACTTGATTTCTGATTCTTGTCTACTTAATATGTATGATTGATTATACTTCACTAGAACACACCTGTCATTTATGATAAATATTTGAACTAGAACAAATATTTTAGTTAGAACAAATGTCTCAAACTAGAACAAATGTCTCAAACTAGAACAAATGTCTCAAACTAGAACAAATATTTTAATTAGAACAAATATTTTAGCTAGAACAAATGTCTCAAACTAGAACATATAGCCCAGCTAGAAATATATCATCACAAAGAGCTTGTCCTGAGCTGAACTTTAGACTTTAACAGTATTTCAGAATATCTTTCTCATAGACCAGATATCCAGCTACCGCCATTCTCATATCATCAGTTACATCCTGAATCCATCTTCTCTGTGATCTTCCTCTTTGCAGGGATGCCTCCTTTTATAAAGATTTTCTTCAGCCCTTTGTGTCCTTTTATATGACCAAAGTACCTCAATTTTCTCATTCTTATTTGTTACATCAGCTATTTTTATTTTATTCTGAATTCTTTCTGGATAGATCTATTTGTTCTCTTCTCTATTCATGATATACTGAGGACTCTTCTGTAAAACATTTTCAAAAGTACATGAGGTGACAAAATGCAGCCTTGTCTGACTCCCTGCCTTATGTAAAATCTCTCTCGCTGTCGTTCCCCACCTAGACCGGTGAACCAAATTTTATCTTGAATTGAACTGTTGTTTTAAGGGACAATGTCAAATCAATCTGATGTATCATCGCATGTTCTTACAGTCACCATTGGATCACTATAAAATTCTCTAATGATCTGTATTAAATGTAATGGGAATACTATTTCTTCCATTATTTTCCACAATTCATGATGTTTTATACAAGCAAATGTCTTTGAGTGGGCATGGAGCATCTGGATTAGATCGCAGACTCCCATTTGTAAGACCTGGGTTCAATCCCCAGTATGGCCAATGAGTTTTTTCTGTAGGGATGCATCAAGAAAAATCCTAATCTGAACAGTTTCGAACCAACAATTTTTCTAGACCAAACCACTTTGACTAAAACATACACCTGAGCAAGATTACTGAAGTTCAAGTGTACAAATGCAGAATCTCAAGTTTGTCTATCAGTTATCAATTATATGAGGACTATCATAATAGCACTCCAGACATGTCCATACGTGATCCTATCTCCACCTCAATAAATCCAGCAGTGTCTAGCTGTCCAAAATTCTAGTTTGATGTTGATTAGTCAATATTTTTGCATATTTAGTATGTCGTTCTTTTCAGTCTGTACCAATATCGACCACTCATCTATCAGCTCGTTCATTACCCTCGACTCCTGCGTGCCCATGAACAAAAATGAGGTGATTTCTCTGATCTCTGTCTGCACCAGCACCTCCACTCAGTTTTGTCTCACCATTCCAGTTTCTACTTTACGAATCATATTCATTGAGTATGAAAACATGAAATGCCAACCTCATCACTGCCTCTGCAACCGCTGTATCTACATTGTTACACTATTTGTGGTTGTTGCGTAGGCCTCCTTGGCCTCTCTTATTATTTTGTCTATATTCTTCTTAATACAGGTAACAGCAGAAAGTGCTTTCTTCTCTCCTTCCAACATGCAAGCTCTCCAGAGTGTTTCATTATTGGAATCGTTTGCAAACAGTACACATAATCTGAGTTTGGCTGCATCTATCTTACTGTGGTCAGCTAGTGGTACTGGACATCATTCTAGCATTATTCAGAATCAAACCAGACTTCTGTTTGAGTCTGCCCAGACAATCCTTGCAACTATAACAAATTTCAGTGTACAAGCTGATGGTAAGTTTATCGTTAGGTAATCTTTGCAACTATGAAATATTTCAGTGAAAGAAAGTGTATATGTTAGTACTATAGTTCGCATGAGATAATATATGCACGTTACAGAGTCTATGTGTATGAAAGAAAGAGAGCAAATATATGCATGACAGAGTGAGAATGTGTACAGGAGACAGAAGAACCGCCGAGTGGTTATCGGGGCCCAAATTTGGGGTGTAAAGAATAGAACCACTGTTACCTGCCACACATGTCATAAGAGCAGACTAAGCAGGTTTGGCTGAAATCAGATGCATGTGTCCTAAACGTGTAGAAGTCTATGCGTTTAGGGGCCTACTAAACCAATGTGCAACGTATACACGTTCTTGGCAAAGATCAAACATATCACAAAGAGTAATTAAAATTGGTCGTAAGAACGACGCAAAGAAGAAGATATAAAAGAACATATGTGTATGAGAAATCATGTTTGTGTCTTACTGTGATTGAAACATAAAGTCAACTTATATCCTATAATGGTCACGGGGCACATGACTGTCAATGGCAATAAGAAAAGCTGGCTCTGCCACCATATCAGGAAGTCAGTCAATAGATTGAACTGCGGTCATAATCCTCTCATAGAGTGTAGCCGTAAAAAAATTTTCATTAAACCAATCCACGTCAACTGCTAGATTGCAAGAGTTTGGATTGAAGATTGGAGTGACCAGAAAATAACAGCACAACAGACTTTGAATAAACTCATCATTAACATCGAACTGGATGGTTAGTCCTCAATGCTGTTGAAGATATTTCAAGGGCAGGCACCTATGGACATGTTCAGTGCAAGAGATATTTCAAACTGAAATTTTCATAGATTAATCTTTCATGCAATTCTCCAGAAAACTGCTGCTAGTGGCAATATTCTTTCTCATACTACATGTTGCCCATGTGTTGCGGGACTCTCAAGGGAGCAAAAATAGTAACACTGTGACCTACAAGGCATGTCGTAAGAGGTGACTGAGGTAGGGCCTACGTAAGCTACCATAGTAAATAAAAAGTGCAGCAGAAATCAGATATGCTGGCCTACTTTAGGCACATAACCGGCACAATGGAAAATCGTTCTTAGGCTCAGATCACATATAAATCACAAAGAATGGTTAATAAGTGGTCAATTTACCTCTGAAGTCGGAAAACCTCTCCTGAATGGCAGAGACACTGATGATAGGAAAAACAAGCCTTCATGCAAAAATCAGCCAGAAGCACCATACTGAACAAACTGACTACACCTGAATTCGTAGCAGATGAACTAGAAGAAGAAGTGGTCGATATGGAGCGTTCGAGGAAGAATACCACATTTGTTATTTGTTCATTTCTGATTGTGACACCATCTTCATATGATCTATTTCTGAATGATTCTGTTTTGTAACTTCTGTCTTTGTTCAGATGCACACCAGCAAGCCAACACTTCCCTCAACCAGCTAGTTGTTCTAGACAGAGAAAGTCGAGATTTGATCAATCAAACCAGTAATCTGACATCTCCATTGATCTTGCTTAAACAGAATGCAACAGCTATCAAAGAATCATCCAAACAGGGTCAACAGATTGTGGTGGGAAAACATCTGGTAAGTTGACATGAAAACAAAGCTCAAGATATTCAGCTCAAATGTGAAATCTGTGTTGCTGTATGGCTCGGAAACATGGAAAGTCACCAAGTTAAATACAAATAAGATTCAGACCTTTGTCAATGGATGTCTTCAACGGATTCTCGGACTGATTGGTATGGTAGAGTTGCAAACACAGACCTGTGGATTAGAACAGGACATGAACCCATGATGACCCAGGTCAAGAGGAGAAAATGGCGATGGATCAGGCATACCCTACGGAAGACATAGTCGTCATTTAACAAGCACTTGAGTAGAACCCACAAAAAAAACAAAAAAGAGGATGCCAAAACAGACCTGGAGGCGAAGTCTTCCTGAGGAAATGAAAAGTGCTTGACTATCCTGGGAGACCACAGAGACCGAGAAGAGTGGCGAACAACTGTTGAGGCCCTATGCTCCACAGAGCAGAGAGAACAAGTAAGTAGTAAGTCGACACATCAGTTCTTTTATGTTTTGTTTTCTAATCACAGTTAAGTGTTTTGTAGAACTCACTTGTAAAGTACATATGAAACACTGAAGTTGACACATCTGTTCTCGTATGTTTTGTAGAACTCACTTGTAAAGTACATGTGAAACACTGATTAGCAAAAAGATTTGGACAGATGATATCAGATCTACAAATGCATTATGCTATTTCATGTTATTTGATCCACATCATGGTACATTAGACATTCCCAATGCAGCAGCCATCCCAAACTTACCCATGAGAGTTGATTAGTGTATCGCCAGTGGTTACTAGGGTCCAAATTGGGTGTAAAGAATAAACCACTGTTACCTGCACATGTTGTAGAGGCGACTGAGTTGAGATGTGGGGCTAGCTACCGCACAGTAAAAACACTAGATGGCTACAGAACGGAGCGAACCGAGTAAACGCTGGCTGAAACCGGACACATTGCCGAAGGATAAGCACCAGAGCTCCAAATGGTGCTGAAGATATGACGTAAAACACACCAATGATAAGGCTGCATAAATCAGATTTCCACATGAATGGAATTTATGGGAGGGTGGGGGTGGGTCTGGTACATCGGTCTGGGTGGTGATTGTTGAGTTTACCACAAAGATGACACTGTCTGGTATGTCCAAACTTAACTCCTAATTCTCTAATCGATCTATTGTCTGAGACTAGCCATATCACATAAATCAGAGCACATCACTTTGATGACATCAGGTTTGTCCATACTTCTGCCAGCTTGAGTCGGGCATTGTTTGCAAGAAAGTCAGCACTGCGTTGCCCTACACTCCACCATGTCCAGGTGTCTACAGCCAAGCCAGTGTCTTGAGATGTGATCTCCGAATGCTGTCCACCCAGTCCACTCGCAGACTTTCAGATTCAATTAATTAAAGGGACATAATTTGACAATTAACATCAATTAATTTATTACAGAGTTAGATATACCACTAGACCAATCTCTCTCTCTCTTCCTCTAACCTGTGAGCCTCTTAGCGACCAGTGCACCACAAAATGTACACAATTCTTCTCTATTTTTGGTTATCCTCTATATTGTGTTCCAGCTGGAATTCATTTCTTTCAGTTCTTGTTCTACTGTTCTTCTCCAGGTCGTTTTGGGTCTTCCATATTTTTGTTTACTCTTTGGTGTCCAATCTCTCAGTGCAATTTTTATTACAGAGTTAGTCACCCTGCAAATCACATATCCAATTCATCTTAAGTGTCTGTTTTGTATGATGGTGTTCATATTTTCTTGTTGACACTGTGCAAGCAGTTCTTGGTTAGAGATAGTATTTGGCCAGAACATGCTTAAGATCTTTCGTAGACAAGTTGTATGGAAGTTGGAAAGTTTGGTCATTTCTTGCTTTGCCATTCTCCAGCATTCCGATTCGAATAGTGAAGTTGATAGCACACAGCTGTGGTATATATTAATCTTGGTTCTGATGCTGTATTGGACAGATTTCCAGACCGTCTGAAGGATCATGAATACACTTAGTGCCTTACTCTGTCTGTTTTTAATGTCAGATCCAGCTCCTCCTTCATGGCTGATATATCACTTCCAAGATATGTATTTGGTAAGATATTACTTCTAGTATGACTGGTGCTGGGGTGGCTGATAACAATCCCAAGATATGTGAAAGCAGTTGTATTTGGAAAGGATTGTATCTTTAACTGCACCAATGAATGGTTATATGCAGTTATTGAAATATCAGTTTACCAATAAATGGTCTAAAGTCAAAGAATTCACTTCATTTTTCTTTGATATATTTTTCTATCACATATGGCTTGGTCCCTCTCTGCAGAAATGGCACTCCATATGCAAAGAGTATTGCACAAAGCACGAACTCTGTAGCTCTGACAACAATCTAGGGGTCTTGAAAAAATGCACTATAAATAGAATGAGGCGGTCCGTCTTCAAACCTGCGACCTTCTTAACACGAGGCAAGGGCTTAACCACTTAGCTACAGAGACACATAGTTTACCAATGAGTTACTGTTACACGCAATTAAAGATAAAGTCAAAATTTGTACCTATGTTATAACCAAAAAAAACTATTTCCTATATGGATAGTATGAACATGCACATACTTAACTATAGTTTTTATCCTCAGAAACTGGTAGATCTGTACAATCAAGCAGAGATACTTCACACCAGGCTAATATCCACTGCAGATGTTAGCCAGGAGCATACACAGTTTTGAATAGCACACAGATTAACATCCTCATCCCTGCCCAACAACAGTGTCTCAACATTAATGTGTCTGTCTCCGAGTTTAGAGACACACTATCCACGACTGATGCTCTAGTCAACCAAGCTATCCAGACAGCTTCTAACGTTACGCAGAAAGCTAATCAAATGTTGGCTATGTTAACAAATATCACTAACGTGGACACGACCAGTCTAAATGTGCTCTTAGATCAAGTTCAGACAGCTCGATCAAATGTAAACGTTGAACAAATGAAAGCCATTATCAGTCAGCTACAGACTAGCAAGGACCTTCAACAAATAAAGATTGAAAGCTTGAGTTTAATTAGGAACAATGTAAAGGACAGAATTCAAACCTTGCAGTTGCTTAAAGATCAGATAACGCAGGTGTAAAAGCTCCAAGTAAGAGTTTAGTTTAGCCGTCAGATCATCATCACAGCACATTGAACCAATTAGTCCATAAGTGCTTCGATCTCTTCCTCAGTATGTCTCTCAGATTAGTTTAGTTTAGTCGTCAGATCATCATAACAGCACATTGAACCAATTAGTCCACAAGTGCACTGATCTCTTCCTCAGTAGTCTCTCAGATTAGTTTAGCCGTCAGATCATCATCACAGCACACTGAACCAATTAGTCCACAAGTGCACTGATCTCTTCCTCAGTATGTCTCTCAGATTAGTTTAGTCGTCAGATCATCATAACAGCACATTGAACCAATTAATCCACAAGTGCTCTGATCTCTTCTTTGGAATTTCTCTCAGCATGTGGTAACTAACGACACCAGTTCTTTGTTGGTTTACTATTTTTATATGACTACCAGTATAGTACTCTTGTTCTAGCTGTACCACATTCGATTTGATATTCTTGCAGTCTGGTTAGTGTTTTTATGAAACGACATAAATGCCCATTCTAGAAATCTCTTACTATCCTGATGTTGTGAGGCAAAACAGGATTAGAGAAAAGAAAAAAGAAGAAAGTCTGGTTACGGTTGTAGATTCACCAATATTCTTTGAATTGTTTACATGTCCTCTCTCCCTTAGGGAAATCAGACTATCAGCCATGTCCATTGCTAGACCACATTCTACAGCAGACATACTTGCAAGCCTATCAGCACGGTCATTCCCCCCACAGCTGCATGAACTGGCACAAAGTACGAGTTGCATAACATAATTGATTTCTGATTTTTGCCACCAGTTTCTTGTCAATAATATACCAATTATTCAAGATATATGTTTTTCTTGTATAACAGATACATTCCGCAAGATTTGAATCGCCTGTGTGTTGCCGAGGCTTGCAAGGGGAGCAAAGAATAGTAACACTGCGACCTACAAGGCATGTCCTAAGAGGCGACTGAGGTAGGGGCCTAGGAAGCTACCTAGTAAATAAAAGCGCTGCAGAAATTGGATGTGCTGGCCTACTTGTAGGTGCATAACTGGCACAACATACAATCGCTCTTAGGCCCAGATACACACAAATCACAAAGAGTGGTTTAACAAGTGGTCGATATGGAGCGTTCGAAAAAGAAAGAGAAAAAGGATTATCTTGTTTAAATTTGAACAAATTGTCTTACCTTTATAGACATTAATAAATTTCATATGTTTTTTTGTTAACCTGTGTAATGTTATAATTTTCTTTATCTTTGTTTGTGTTAATTCTAATCAACTAGTTCAATCACTCTTTGTGATATGTTTGGTTTGTACCAATAACGTCTAAATGTTGTGCATTGGTTCATAAGCTCCTACGCATTTAGGATAGGCCGATCTGAAATTTTTGGCCACTGGAAAAGTATTGTCTCTCTCGCCTGACAGCACCTTACACTTTCCCCCTGCATCGCACGCACAGTGCTCTTTAAGGATCATTTGTATGCCATACATTTGGGCTTGTGACTTGGAAGGTTCCATCATATCTAAAAATCAATGTAAACAAGGCTTCATGAAGAGCTCATAAAGGAGAAAGGGTGTAGACTCAAGAGAAGTAGATCATGGCTGAGTCAGACTCTTGGTACTTTGTAGTGGTACTCTTGGGAAAATATGCGAACCTTCAGGAATTGAACCAAGAGAGGAATAGATTACTGTGCCACCTCAATTTTAGACTGCTTTTACAGTCATTACAACCATTAAGAAAAACTGAACAAATAATCCATAACTAATTAACGTGTAGGTTGAGGGGCTCTCTTGAATGACAATGGAACAAAATGTACTTATTTACTCTGATTGTTCAGTCGTTCGCCAACAGCGATGTCCGTGGGATTTTTCTGCACTCTCAGGAGGAAAAATAATAAGAAAGCAGAGGGCCTCCAAGACAACCACAAGTAGTTTGACAGTGGAGGTGCAGGCAGTGACGTGGTTGGCATCTTCTTTTTCTTCTTTGCGTCCGTTCTTACGACCAATTTTAATCACTCTTTGTGATATGTTTGATCTTTGCCAAGAACGTGTATACGTTGCACATTGGTTTGGTATAGACTCCTACACGTTTAGGACATGTGCATCCGATTTCAGCCAAATCTTCTTAGTCGCCTCTTAACGACATGCGTGGCAGGTAACAGTGGTTCTATTCTTTACACCCCCAATTTTGGGCCCTGGTAACCACTCGGGTGATGGTTGGCATCTCATAACTACTCTATTGTTTTCATACTCAGTGACTCCATGAGTATGATTTGTAAGATCGAAACAGGAATGGGAAGAAGATACTGGTACAGACAGGGATCAGAGAAATCACCTCAGAACTCCAAACTGCTTAAATTGCTGGATCGATTCAACATCTATTTTAGTGTCTTCATCCAAAAGACAGTCGTGAAGAGACCGAAGAACATCCCCTTATCCATCTTCAACTCCCCAACAATCGAAGCTGTTGATGCAAGTCTGTCCGTTGTCTTATTACCGTAAACACCTGTATGCCCAGGACAGTAGATACACATGACACCATTAAAATGCTACATATGATGGTTTTATTGCCAAAGATGATATGAACACAAAATCTGCTCACATTCTGGGCAGTTCATTGACCATTCAAACAATAACATTTCTGAACTGTCCATTGAATATTCGTTACAACAATCAGATTCATTACAATAATCACATTCATAAACTGTTCATTGAACATTCACTTTAACTATCACATTTCTGAACAGTTGTTCATGAAAATCTCTTCTCTAACAATCACAATCCGAACTGTCCATGGAACATTCAAATAATCACATTTCTGAACTGTCCATGGAACATTCAAATAATCACATTTCTGAACTGTCCATGGAACATTCAAATAATCACATTTCTGAACTGTCCATGGAACATTCATTACAACAATCACATTTATAAAGTGTTTGTTGAACATTCACTTTAACTATCACATCTCTGAACATTTGTTCATGAAAAAATCTTCCCATTAATCACTTGATATTTGTTGACAAGTGAAGTCTAAAGTTGAAGGATTTACTTTATTGCACCGGGTTTTACATATGGCTTCATCCACCTGCCGAGTGTGGAACAAAGCATGAACTCAGTAGCTCCAGCAACAATACAGTAGAACCCGGTTATGTCGTCGGCCTAGGGGTTTGCCAAAAAGCGTCAGGATAACCGATGATCGAGATAAACGAAAACCAATATGGCGGCAAAATATTAACATGTGCTTGAAATTTCTTTATGTACATGATGTGCGTTAATAAATGAGAATGTACATGTACGTGTTATTTGTTTGATGAAGCGATCGGCATGCTATAAAAATGTACATACATGTTTGCTAACAACAAAGGCATATGTGCACCAACTAACAGCAGAAATTTACCAATATAAAATAAAAACCACCGTCGATTCTCGATACAAACCTTTATTTATACAAACTGACACAGTTCTGAAAAGTATCGAGCGGTTACTATGGCTTCTTTACAAAGTCTAAAATGCTTTGTTGCTTTTTGTGTATATATTACTATAGCATAAGTTAACACCCATGGTCATGGGGATCGAGATAACCAACGTTAAGTGGCAAATTTGGCCCTCTTTTGTGCTCGAGATATTAGGGTTCGCGACATAAAAGAATCGAGATATCCGATGAGAAAATGCTAAGACAAAGAGAGAATTTGGTGATTCCACTTCAAAAGCGTCGACTTAATAGGGTTGGCGAGTTAACCGAGGTCGAGATAAGTGGGTTCTACTGTACTAGGGATCTCCAGAAAACATTCCACAAGTGACTCTTTCCAGATTTGAACCTACAACCATCAGAATGCCAGGCCAATGTTTTAACCACTTCGCCATAGATACCCTTCAGTCTTAGGGGACAATATCACAGTCTTACTCAACATGTGTTCAGTCTGGTGGAACAATATCACAGTCTTACTCAACATGTACTCAGTCTGGTGGAACAATATCACAGTCTTACTCAACATGCGTTCAGTCTGAGGGGGCAATATCAGTCTTACTCAGCATGCGTTCAGTCTGGTGGAACAATATCACAGTCTTACTCAACATGTCCTCAGTCTGGTGGAACAATATCAGTCTTACTCAACATGTCCTCAGTCTGGTGGAACAATATCACAGTCTTACTCAACATGTGTTCAGTCTGGTGGAACAATATCACAGTCTTACTCAACATGTCCTCAGTCTGGTGGAACAATATCACAGTCTTACTCAACATGTGTTCAGTCTGGTGGAACAATATCACAGTCTTACTCAACATGTACTCAGTCTGGTGGAACAATATCACAGTCTTACTCAACATGCATTCAGTCTGAGGGGGCAATATCACAGTCTTACTCAACATGTGTTCAGTCTGGTGGAACAATATCACAGTCTTACTCAACATGTACTCAGTCTGGTGGAACAATATCACAGTCTTACTCAACATGCATTCAGTCTGAGGGGGCAATATCACAGTCTTACTCAACATGTACTCAGTCTGGTGGAACAATATCACAGTCTTACTCAACATGTACTTAGTCTGGTGGAACAATATCACAGTCTTACTCAACATGCGTTCAGTCTGAGGGGACAATATCAGTCTTACTCAGCATGTTTTCAGTCTGGTGGAACGTTATCAGTCTTACTCAACATGCGTTCAGTCTGGTGGAACAATATCACACTCTTACTCAACATGTACTCAGTCTGGTGGAACAATATCACAGTCTTACTCAACATGCGTTCAGTCTGAGGGGACAATATCAGTCTTACTCAGCATGTTTTCAGTCTGGTGGAACGTTATCAGTCTTACTCAACATGCGTTCAGTCTGGTGGAACAATATCACACTCTTACTCAACATGTACTCAGTCTGGTGGAACAATATCACAGTCTTACTCAACATGCGTTCAGTCTGAGGGGACAATATCAGTCTTACTCAGCATGTTTTCAGTCTGGTGGAACGTTATCAGTCTTACTCAACATGCGTTCAGTCTGAGGGGGCAATATCACAGTATTACTCAACATGTCCTCACTCTGGTGGAACAATATCACAGTCTTACTCAGCATGTGTTCAGTCTGAGGGGACAA
This sequence comes from Arion vulgaris, assembly GCA_020796225.1. Taxonomy (NCBI): domain Eukaryota; kingdom Metazoa; phylum Mollusca; class Gastropoda; order Stylommatophora; family Arionidae; genus Arion; species Arion vulgaris. The sequence continues at coordinate 30,400,012 of CM036758.1, read as the reverse complement.
TATCACAGTCTTACTCAACATGTACTCAGTCTGGTGGAACAATATCACAGTCTTACTCAACATATGTTCAGTCTGAGGAGACAATATCAGTTTTACTCAACATGCGTTCAATCTGAGGGGACAATATTAGTCTTACTCAACATGTCCTCAGTCTGGTGGAACAATATCAGTCTTACTCAACATGTACTCAGTCTGGTGGAACAATATCAGTCTTACTCAACATGCGTTCAGTCTGAGGAGATAATATCACAGTCTTACTCAACATGTACTCAGTCTGCGGGTACAATGAAACCAACATTCAATGTCTTACTCATATGAACAACTCTGACTTGTGGCTGGATTTCTGTGACTGTAGAATCCTTGCTGGTATGTTGGTCAACACCCCCTCTACTGGTCAATGTGCTATCTGAAGTATCCTTGTTGGTATGTTGAGCCACACCCATTCTACTGGTCAACATATTGTCAGAAGTATCCTTGCTAGTATGTTGAGCCACACCCACTCTACCGGTCAACATATTGTCTGAAGTATCCTTGCTAATATGCTGGGCCCCACCCACTCTACTGGTTAACATATTGTCTGAAGTATCTTTGCTGGTATGATGGGCCACACCCACTCTACTGGTCAATATATTATCTGAAGTATCTTTGCTAGTATGTTGAGCAACACCCACTCTACTAGTCAGTGTGGTATCTGAAGTATCCTTGCTAGTATGCTGGGCCACACCCAATGTACTGGTCAACATATTGTCTGAAGTATCCTTGCTAGTATGTTGAGCCACACCCACTCTACCGGTCAACATACTGTCTGAAGTATCTTTGCTGGTATGTTGTGCCACACCCACTCTACCGGTCAACATATTGTATGAAGTATCCTTGCTAGTATGTTGAGCCACACCCACTCTACCAGTCATCATACTGTCTGAAATATCTTTGCTGATATGTTGGTCAACACCCACTCTACCAGTGAGTATGGTATCTGAAGTATCGCTGTGATCATCACATGCTACAATAATCTCTGCTACACTGGCCATCACTGGACAACTGCTGACAGAATGTTCACTGACAGCTATGGAGGTTATTGGAGGCATCTTTTCACTGAGATCTTTATTTAATTTAGACAAATCAATCAGGTTGTTCAAGTCCATATTGCCCTGGTTTACATTAGCTTGGTTGTCACTTGAAGTACAACTTTGTTGCATCCCATCAGAGATCAGATCAGAAGAAGCATGAGAATCGTCAATGGAAGTACAACTTTGTTGCATCCCATCAGAGATCGGATCACAAGAAGCAACAGAATCTTCAGAGGAAGTGCAAATTAGCTCTATTCCAGCAGATATCAGATCAGAAGAAGGAACAGAATCCTCAGTGGAAGTACAAATTAGTTGCATCCCATCAGAGATCATATCAGAAGAAACAACAGAGTCTTCAGTGGAAGTACAAATTACTTGCATCCTATCAGAGATCAGATCAGAAGAAGCATGAGAATCATCAGTGGAAGTACAAATTTGTTGCATCCCAACAGAATCTTCAGTGGAAGTACAAATTAGTTCTATTCCAGCACACACCACAAGCTGGAGATATGAATCCTCAGCATCTCCCTTTTGTAATACTTCAGAGAAATCCTCTTCTTCACTTCTGTCGTGGACAGAGACTCTGTGTCTGTCAACAGCACATGACCCTCTCTAACCTGTGACATTAAATGTATGACTGGATCAATAGAGGTTACCATGCTCTGGTTGATGTTCTCTGATGGCATGTCCTGGGAAACGTTATCACCTGTGCTAAAAGCAGTTTCATGTCTGACCAAGGATCTTTGTGATCGAATGAGCGTTGGCAGCTTAGAAGAGAAATGTTTGGTCGGTGATAACTTGCCCTTTCTGATGTTGCCTTCTGCTAAGCTGATCTGACTCTTCTGTTGTCCCAGTGGTAACAGCTTGTCTGATCTTAACTGTGGAGGAAAACTGTATCTCCAAGATGGTTCAGTCCGAAGGGAACCTCCATGAGTAGTTTCAGTCTCTCTCTGAGGTATCTTAATCTTGTTTAGACTGTCGTGACTTGCCCCTGAAACTACACTGTGATTAGACTGTGTACCAGATTTTGGAAGTTGGGATAAAGATTGAGCTCCAGAATTTCTCCCCTTTAATGAAGATGGCTTGTGATCTGTATTTCTTGTAGATGCTAATTCTGGACAATGCCTATCCCCCTCACTAGCTAGACTGAGCTGAGAGGAAGATGTCGTTTTAAGTCTATGTTCACTGCCTGCCCTTTTAATTGACCCTGTGCTTCTAACTGGAACCTGCTCTCTTCTACTTCCAGACCAGTTAGATCCTGGTAGACTTTTAGCTACTACTCTAGTCTCCACTTGTGTCTTGCCTGTGCTCTACCAGAAGATGGGGATGTCCTTATGGGCACTCCCGCTCTGGCTGGAGCTGCTCCAATTCGTGATCCAGAACCCACAACAGACAGGGTTCTATCTGTTTTCTGACTCTTAACTTTGTCTGAAGCAATGAAGTGCTGTTTCATGAACAAGTTTACATCTGGTTCTTGAAGATAAACATAAGCGGAGATCTCTAATAACCGAGTCTGAACCGGCTGAGGCAGCATTGACCACTCTCTGGATCTTGTCACTTGGTGGATGTGAGTTTTGAAGAACTTCTCACAACGTCTAATCATAGCCTCCAGCAAGCCAGCAATCTCTGGTTCTGGAGTTTCAGGATTAGAATGGAACTCTTGAAGTTTCATCAAAGTTACAAAAACCAGACAAGCTGTGTCTACAGACAAAGAATCAATAACAGAATAAAAGATGTCTTCAAGTGCAGATGCCTTCCAGGAAGCTACTTTAGCCCAGTGTAAAAATTCTTGGGTTTTCAATACTTCAACAAAATGTGATGATGTGTATTCTATTGCAGTGTCCATGAGTCTCGTAATGAGGTACAGAACATTCTCAGTCCACTTGATGCGAGGTAGACTTGAAATTAACTTGGTGCACTCAAAGACAATATCAAGGACATTGCTTGTTGTTATCTGTGCCAGAATACAATCAAAGCACATTTGATGTAAGGAATCATCTAACATTGAGAAGCTCTTTGTTGGCCATATCTTGGCAAAATATTTAGCCATCCATTTCAAGCACAGAGTCTGCAACTCTTCCAGATAAAAGTTCTGACATAATACTAAAACTTCTGAGATCGTCACAGAGCAAGACGAGCAAGGTTTATGGAAAAAGTGGCAAAGGTCTCTCTTGACGTAAAAGATGAGAACCGTTCTGAAAGTCAGCACGCCATACATGTCAGCAATTAGAAACAGTTCCTTCATGTAGGAGACAGACGATAGGTCAATGACTCCACCATAGAGAAAAAGCAGTAGCTGCCTGACTGCCTGGGGGGACACAGCCTCCAGATTAACTGCAGCCATCTGACTCTCTGACCACTGACCACCAAACATGGCCAAGAAATACTCACTGCGGGCAGACAGTATACATTTATGAGCCATAAAGTGGACACCATCCACAGACAGACAACAGTCACAGTTTGCTTGTTGTGCGTACATGTTGAGCAGATCTGTGCCCAGTGGGCTACAAGTTTGGTATGATGCTGGTATTGACTCCGATGTCATAAGACAAGCAAATAACATATTCTTGTCTGAGCTGAGGTGCCGGTTTTGTTCATCATCAGCGGCAGGAACATTGATACCACGGAGTTCTACGGAGGAGGTGAGCAAGTCTTTATTTATTTCTCCAACATCTGCATTGTCCGTTACAAGTTTCAAGCCTGATAGTTCTTTCTCTCTACAAGAGTTGAGTGAGGTATCCTGAGAGTTGAATGCAGACTCAGTTCTTGCTGTCTCTTGAGAAGTCATCATCTGATCACTGCTAGTGGCAGCACCCTTGAACACATGCCTAGTTGACGATGGACTAAAGGAACAACTATCTACATTGACATCAGTTATAGGACTGAACTCAACATCTGATTTCCCAATTCCTCCATCAGGTGTGAGCCTATCTAATATAACTTGAAGCTTTTCATTTATCTGATAGCCTACATCTGCATATTGTTCATCTTGTATACTACAGCTAACTGTACTGAGTTGTTCTTTAATCACAGTTGACAGACTACCTTCGTAGACTAACTGACTTGTTAGAGTGTTATCTACTATTGGATCTTATGGTTATCTACATTATTTTGGTTATCTACACATTGCAATTCATATTGACGATTTAAATCAACTGCTTTCATTTGTCGTGACAACTATCCCATCACTAATCTGTATCTTTCACAGATTTAAAGTCAACTGTCATCTGTCATTGTGAGTCAGTGATCTGACTACTCTCACAGGTGACTTAATTGATTTAGTCTAAACTGTTTATCTTCAGTTGTAGCTGAGGTATGATGATCTGTGGATACTGGGTGCTCACAGGCTGGCAAAAGTCTCCTGCTACTTCCTGTGCGGTATCTTGACAGATTGTAATGCTAAGTTGTATAGATGATCTGTGGATACTGGGTGCTCATAGGCTGGCAAAGAGCTGCATGAACCTGTGCTATCTTCAGTTGTAGCTAAGGTATGATGATCTGTGGATACTGGGTGCTCATAGGCTGGCAAAGAGCTGCATGAACCTGTGCTATCTTCAGTTGTAGCTAAGGTATGATGATCTGTGGATACTGGGTGCTCATAGGCTGGCAAAGAGCTGCATGAACCTGTGCTATCTTCAGTTGTAGCTGAGGTATGATGATCTGTGGATACTGGGTGCTCACAGGCTGGCAAAGAGCTGCATGAACCTGTGCTATCTTCAGTTGTAGCTGAGGTATGATGATCTGTGGATACTGGGTGCTCATAGGCTGGCAAAGAGCTGCATGAACCTGTGCTATCTTCAGTTGTAGCGAGGTATGATGATCTGTGGATACTGGGTGCTCATAGGCTGGCAAAGAGCTGCATGAACCTGTGCTATCTTCAGTTGTAGCTAAGGTATGATGATCTGTGGATACTGGGTGCTCACAGGCTGGCAAAGAACTGCATGAACCTGTGCTATCTTCAGTTGTAGCTGAGGTATGATGATATGTAGATACTGGGTGCTCACAGGCTGGCAAAGAGCTGCATGAACCTGTGCTATCTTCAGTTGTAGCTAGGTATGATGCTCGTAGATACTGGGTGCTCAAGGCTGGAAAGACTGCATGAACCTGTGCTATCTTCAGTTGTAGCTGAGGTATGATGATCTGTGGATACTGGGTGCTCACAGGCTGGCAAAGAACTGCATGAACCTGTGCTATCTTCAGTTGTAGCTGAGGTATGATGATTAGTGGATACTGGGTGCTCACAGGCTGGCAAAGAGCTGCGTGAACGCCCAGGCATATTCTCTAGGTAGTCCTCCAACAGCAAGACTGAATCACTCACAGAGTACAGCTGTCTGAGGACAAATAATATACACAATAACACTCAGCGGACACCATCATCCTGGCACAGCTGTCTGTGAACCCAGACAACAGATAAGACAACACTCAGCAGACAGTATCACTCTATCACAGCTGTCTGTGAACGCAAACAACATATATGACAACACTCAGACAGCATCATTCTAGCACAGATGTCTGTGAACCCAGACAACACTCAGCGGACACCATCACAGCTATCTGTGAACCCAGACAACATACGTATATGACAATGCTCAGACAGCATCATACTAGAACAGATATCTAATACAAAATCACAGAAATCCTAACCTGACAAACTGCATCAATTTGTCCCTGCTGAGACCAGACATCTTAAGACAGCTAATCATATCAGAACTGTCTGGAACTGTTCCAAGACTTAGCCAGTTGTTCTGCCACAAATGTCTGCATCTGAAACAATCCGTACATGAACATCAACTAAGAAATAGGTTATTGGTTAATGTACTGATGTCATAGCACTTCGGAGAGACTCAGTCTTCCATAACTTTTCCAAACGCTCCATATCGACTACTTGTTAACTGCTCAGTTTGATTTGTAAGTGATCTGAGCCTAAGAGCGATTTTGCATTGTGCCGGTTAGACGCCTACAAGGAGGCCAGCACATCTGATTTCTGCGATGCTTTTTTTCTACTACGTTAGATTCCCTAGGCTCCTACATCTATCGCCTCTTATGACATGACTTGTAGGTCGCAGTGGTACTATTCTTTGCTTCCTTTGCGGGCCCTAGCACAACAAGGGCGCTTCCATAACTGAAGTAAAGGCAAAATATTTGACATCTTTGTACTGGGTTTTCCTCATATGGATTATACGGGGATTCAGTTGTAACAACCACATGATGATATGGGGATTCAGTAGTAACAACCACATGATGATACTGGGATTTAGTAGTAACAACCACATGATGATACTGGGATTCAGTAGTAACAACCACATGATGATATGGGGATTTAGTAGTAACAACCACATGATGATACTGGGATTCAGTAGTAACAACCACATGATGATACTGGGATTCAGTAGTAACAACCACATGATGATATGGGGATTTAGTAGTAACAACCACATGATGATATGGGGATTTAGTAGTAACAACCACATGATGGTACTGGGATTCAGTAGTAACAACCACATGATGATACTGGGATTCAGTAGTAACAACCACATGATGATACTGGGATTTAGTAGTAACAACCACATGATGATACTGGGATTCAGTAGTAACAACCACATGATGATACTGGGATTTAGTAGTAACAACCACATGATGATACTGGGATTTAGTAGTAACAACCACATGATGATACTGGGATTTAGTAGTAACAACCACATGATGATATGGGGATTCAGTAGTAACAACCACATGATGATACTGGGATTCAGTAGTAACAACCACATGATGATATGGGGATTTAGTAGTAACAACCACATGATGATACTGGGATTCAGTAGTAACAACCACATGATGATATGGGGATTTAGTAGTAACAACCACATGATGATACTGGGATTCAGTAGTAACAACCACATGATGGTACTGGGATTCAATAGTAACAACCACATGATGATATGGGGATTTAGTAGTAACAACCACATGATGATACTGGGATTCAGTAGTAACAACCACATGATGATACTGGGATTCAGTAGTAACAACCACATGATACTGGGATTTAGTAGTAACAACCACATGATGATACTGGGATTCAGTAGTAACAACCACATGATGATATGGGGATTTAGTAGTAACAACCACATGATGATATGGGGATTTAGTAGTAACAACCACATGATGATATGGGGATTTAGTAGTAACAACCACATGATGATATGGGGATTTAGTAGTAACAACCACATGATGATATGGGGATTTAGTAGTAACAACCACATGATGATATGGGGATTTAGTAGTAACAACCACATGATGATATGGGGATTTAGTAGTAACAACCACATGATGATACTGGGATTCAGTAGTAACAACCACATGATGATACTGGGATTTAGTAGTAACAACCACATGATGATACTGGGATTCAGTAGTAACAACCACATGATGATACTGGGATTCAGTAGTAACAACCACATGATACTGGGATTCAGTAGTAACAACCACATGATGATACTGGGATTCAGTAGTAACAACCACATGATGATATGGGGATTTAGTAGTAACAACCACATGATGATATGGGGATTCAGTAGTAACAACCACATGATGATAATGGGATTTAGTAGTAACAACCACATGATGATACTGGGATTTAGTAGTAACAACCACATGATGATACTGGGATTTAGTAGTAACAACCACATGATACTGGGATTCAGTAGTAACAACCACATGATGATATGGGGATTTAGTTGTAACAACCACATGATGATACTGGGATTTAGTAGTAACAACCACATGATGATACTGGGATTCAGTAGTAACAACCACATGATGATATGGGGATTTAGTAGTAACAACCACATGATGATATGGGGATTTAGTAGTAACAACCACATGATGATACTGGGATTCAGTAGTAACAACCACATGATGATACTGGGATTTAGTAGTAACAACCACATGATGATACTGGGATTCAGTAGTAACAACCACATGATGATATGGGGATTTAGTAGTAACAACCACATGATGATATGGGGATTTAGTAGTAACAACCACATGATGATACTGGGATTCAGTAGTAACAACCACATGATGATATGGGGATTTAGTTGTAACAACCACATGATGATACTGGGATTCAGTAGTAACAACCACATGATGATACTGGGATTCAGTAGTAACAACCACATGATGATACTGGGATTTAGTAGTAACAACCACATGATGATACTGGGATTCAGTAGTAACAACCACATGATGATATGGGGATTTAGTAGTAACAACCACATGATGATATGGGGATTTAGTAGTAACAACCACATGATGATACTGGGATTCAGTAGTAACAACCACATGATGATACTGGGATTTAGTAGTAACAACCACATGATGATACTGGGATTCAGTAGTAACAACCACATGATGATATGGGGATTTAGTAGTAACAACCACATGATGATATGGGGATTTAGTAGTAACAACCACATGATGATACTGGGATTCAGTAGTAACAACCACATGATGACATGGGGATTTAGTAGTAACAACCACATGATGATACTGGGATTCAGTAGTAACAACCACATGATGGTACTGGGATTCAATATTAACAACCACATGATGATATGGGGATTTAGTAGTAACAACCACATGATGATACTGGGATTCAGTAGTAACAACCACATGATGATATGGGGATTTAGTAGTAACAACCACATGATGATATGGGGATTTAGTAGTAACAACCACATGATGATACTGGGATTCAGTAGTAACAACCACATGATGATATGGGGATTTAGTTGTAACAACCACATGATGATACTGGGATTCAGTAGTAACAACCACATGATGATACTGGGATTCAGTAGTAACAACCACATGATGATATGGGGATTTAGTAGTAACAACCACATGATGATACTGGGATTCAGTAGTAACAACCACATGATGATATGGGGATTTAGTAGTAACAACCACATGATGATACTGGGATTCAGTAGTAACAACCACATGATGATATGGGGATTTAGTAGTAACAACCACATGATGATATGGGGATTTAGTAGTAACAACCACATGATGATACTGGGATTCAGTAGTAACAACCACATGATGATATGGGGATTTAGTAGTAACAACCACATGATGATACTGGGATTCAGTAGTAACAACCACAGAACAATAAGAAAATTGGTAGTAACAACATGATGATGATGAGATCAACAGTAAGAACAACAGTATACCTCGCCTGAACAATACACTTGTGTGCCATCACCCCTGTGGTGCCATTTGTAATCAAGAGATCAGCATGTATCTCATCTTCCAACAAACTGAATTATAGAGAAAATGGAATGTATGATACATTAACTTTGCAGCAACATAGAGTCATCAATTTATGATACACGATGTGGGTAGCACGGAATATATAATACACTATGTGGGTAGCACAGAATATATGATACACTATGTGGGTAGCGTTGAATATATAATGCACTATGTGGGTAGCTTGGAAAATATAATACACTATGTGGGTAGCGTTGAATATATAATACACTATGTGGGTAGGATGGAATATATGATACACTCTGTGGGTAGCATGGAATATATAATACACCTATGTTGGTATAGTCTGTCCATTAATTCGTGAGCACGTTTGAAATTGATTTTCTCGAAAACTACCTGTTGGATCTCAGTGATTTTTGCAAGCAGCCTTAGAATATCCATGACGCTAGAGAAATATTTTTTTTTTCAAGAAAATTTGATGTAGTTTGAAATATTTCTTCTTCAGGTTATATTAAAATCAACCTCACCGGATTGTACACAATAGTAACAGATCTACGGTACACAGGCGCGTTGTTCTAAAAATACATTATGGTAACATTGAAATATCGATGTAAACAACAATTTCACGGGAATTCCGTGCACCTAACCCAGTCGACTTTGAAAGCGGAAAGCATTGACGTTATAATTGGGATACCGTTGTATAGTCATAGGTGTATCTACGCTATTTGTATGAAGCTATTGTATCATATTTGTTGGCTTATCAAAACTGACATTGATATCACATTCATAATGAGTCTGAAGTGCACATTTATAACAATGCAGAAGGTTACAGTTTTACTATACCAACACTTCCGTAGGGAATCTAAGAGAGGTCATCTATATTGCGATATTCATAACCCTGAGAACGAACGCAACTGGCGCTTGGTCTGAATAGAGAATCCTTTTCCCGATGGATTAAACAGGACACAAAGTGCACTAATGTCAAGCAAGGAAGGAAAAGAACAATTGACGACTTTGACATAGATGTCATAAGGCGGGAGCTCTTGAAAATGTTTGCGACAAATCAACTTGTTACTCTCAGGAAACTGAAATTAAAACTGCAATCAGATTGCAGCATAGACATTTCTAAAAGTACTCTATGGAAAATTGTAAGAGCCGCCGGCTTCACCTTCAGAAAAACTATAGGCGGCAGGAATATTATTTGTGAAAAGCCACATTTAATTGCTGCCCAAAGTAAATACCTGAGGCAGATCCGTGAGCGCGGAGGCAAGGCTATGATATTGTATATTTGGACGAATCCTGGGTCAATGCTCACCACACCAATGCTAAAGAATGGCAATCAGTAGACGGTGAACAGAAAAGAAAAATACCAAGCAGCAAAGGCCAGCGTATTATACTAACACATGCAGGAAGCAGTGAAGAAGGTCTTGTCCATGACTCTGGACTTATTTTCCAATCAAAAGTACCGAGGTAGGGACTACCACACAGAAATGAATGGACATATTTTCAGGCACTGGATGGAGAAAGATCTACTTCCAATTCTAAACAGACCATCATGCTTGGTAATGGATAATGCATCCTATCACAGCAGTATCAGCGGAAGACAAAGTACCAACTGCATCAAATACAAAAGATCAAATTAGGACTTGGCTTGCTAAGGAAAATGTCAGCTTCGATGATACATATTTGAAACCGAGTTGTTGCACCTGGTGAGGATGACAAATAAGACAAAGGTGTTTCATATTGACAAAATCATTGCGAATACGCCACACGTCTTTGCGACTACCTCCATATCATGCTCACCTCAATCCGATAGAGCTTGTCTGGGCTAAAGTAAAAGGGCAAGTTGCGAACAGAACAGGACGTTTAAAATGTGTGATGTTGAAGTTCTGACACGTGAGTCCCTCTCAATGATAGACATGCAGTTCTGGAAGAAGTGTGTTGAACATGTGCTCGAGAGGAAGGCAGTACTGGCACCGAGATGGATTACAATTTGTCAGCCAGTAACAATTATCAACCTCATGGAATCGTCAGATTCGGGATGATACAAATCATATTTTGATTACAGACTGAGAAATAGCACGTATACATTTCCATATCCAAATTCGTCTACCATCATACAATTTGTGGTGAAGTTAAGACACCCTGGGGTCTAATGGTGACCGAAGGGAGGACTAACTGTTGCATATTGTATCCAAGTTCACGATTGCACATAAAGGGCAACACAATTAATTACTTGACCTATCAAGTTAATATGGAGATACACCTATGAATAGAATTGACATGGACAAATTCTAGGGATTACTGTAAAATCTAAAATTTGAGCCCCGTGTTGCAATTGTCATAAAGATCAAAGAATTCGCGATGTGCAAAATCCGTAGCATCTATGGACTACTGGTTAGCTTTATTTTAGCGTCATGGATATTCTAAGGCTGCATGCAAAAATCACTGAGATCCAACAGGTAGTTTTTGAGAAAATCAATTTCAAACGTGCTCACGAATTAATGGACAGACTATAGCATGGAATATGTGGGTAGCATGGAATATGTGGGTAGCTTGGAATATATAATACACTATGTTGGTAGCATGGAATATGTGGGTAGCATGGAATATGTGGGTAGCATGGAATATGTGGGTAGCATGGAATATATGATACACTATGTGGGTAGCATGGAATATATGATACACTATGTGGGTAGCATGGAATATATGATACACTATGTGGGTAGCATGAAATATATGATACACTATGTGGGTAGCATAGAATATATAATACAACATGTGGGTCATCCTTATCCGATAGATTGTCCTGAGCAGAACTTTGTCACCCTAACAGTCCTTCAGAATTTCTCTCCTCTCATAGGGCTGATGCTCCACATATGCTGCCATATATCTCAAATCATCAGTTGCATCCTGAATCCATCTACTCCGTAGTCTTCCTCTTCTCCTCTTTGCCATGATACCTTCTTCCAGAATGGTCTTTTCCAACTCTTCATATCTTTTTGTCATAACAGGCAGCCAGTTCTACTTGTACAATGGTTAACTCCAAACTAATAAACTAATTAAATCGCTGGATCGACTCAACATCTATGTTAAGTGTTTTCATCCAACAGGCAGTCATGAAGAGACCAAAGAACATCCCTCTTGTCCATTATCAACAATCAATGCTGTTGATGCAAACCTGTCGCTCTCTCATTGCATAAACACCAGCATACTCAGGACAGTAGATCCACATAAGCCTCTGGAGATTAGAAACTTCAATAGATGACATTCACTCTTACCGAAACCTGCCATTTTGGATCTACCAAACATTGACTGAGAGTCAGATACAACAACGTCCCCAGTCAATGGACTCACAGAAAAGCCAATGTAGGCCAGCAGTAACTACATCAACCTCCATCCTCCTACTAGAAGTAGTTGTCTGTATGCTCCACTTTGCTCTAAAACACCCTATCATGCACTAGCCTATAAAACCAGCCTGACTTCTCACCATGTTGCTCAGATCCATTAGTATAAACATAAACAAGTCGTTGATATGGAATGTTCGAAGTAGAAGAAAAAGCTCTAAAGCTAAGTCATTAGCTCATGGAAGTTGCCCATGCCTGTGATTCCATCTGGTTGGGAACTGACAATTTTGCAACGAATGATCTCCTGCATCTGAAACAGACATAAATTATTAAATTAAGCCAACAGTTTCACAAAGTAACTTCCATACCTTAACATTTCCTCTCTCAAATTCACAGCAACTGTTTCCTTCAGTCTCTTAAGTTCCTGGTCTGCCTTCTTGCGAAATGCAGAACTCAGTTCTTCAATTTGTCTTCGCTCTTTTGGCTTGGCCATTTTCCTGAAATAAAAAATGTACACTGTTTTCTGCAGACTTGAACAATGTGGAAGAAATCTATGACACATCTCAAACAATCAAATCAGACTCACACATCTCAAACAATCAATGAAACCTGTGACTGAGACATCTCAAACAATCAGTGAAATCTAACACATTCCTCACAAGCAATAAATCATCATCATCATTAGGTGCTGTGCCGGATGGTGTAGGCGATCATGAATCTCCACAAATCTCTGTCTCTGGTGTTGGCTATCATCTCAGATGTTGACGCTCTACCGTGCCATGAGGTCAGACTATCCAAAATTTTCTCTCACTGTCTTCCTCTTGTCTTGTCTACACTTGATTTTACCAGCTGTCACAATGTGTTCTAAACCTCCCTAGTTAAATTTCTTGCAATCTCATTAGCACCAAGGTAAGCTGTGTAAAATAGGGCACATGAATATGTGGCACAGGCACTATACAACCCGCTGTGTTAGACTGCCCTGATCTATGCAGTCACTAAGTAAATGTAACATGTAAGTCTGCCTGAACCTTCTCTGCAATCTCATACGACAGAAAGGTCAAGGAAGCAAGTGGTGCATTTAGTATGACAACAAGTAGTATGACAATGGAGGTACTGGTGTTGACTAAGGTACTACTCTGGTTGGAGTTACAAAACTACGCTCCTGCATGCATTTTGAATGATTCACTAAGTATGATCCGAAAGGTGGAGGCTGATTCGGTGCGCAGGCAATGGAGTGAATCACTACAAGCATCAACAAGTCAAATAATTACATTCATCTTCATTATGGGAAAACGGGGTCAATGGCAATGAGAAAGCAGATGGGATTACTGGCTCTGTCAGCATATTGGGGAGAGTCAGCCAATGGATAGAGCTGATATTTTGAAAGCCCTCATAGAGTGAGGTCACAATGAGGACATTTATCTAAACCAATCCACAACACCTGCTAGATTGCAAGAGTTTGAATTGAAGATTGGAGTGGTCAAAAAGAAACACACAACAGGTATATGAGTAGGCTCATCAATCCTCATCAAACTAGTACGATTAGTCATTGGACTCTATTAGAGATATTGCGAAGGAGATCAGAGCACATAACCGTGTCTGGGGAGCAATGAAGATATTCAAAACTAAACATATAATTATGCCAATAAAATGTGTTTCTATAATTCGTTCCAAAATTCATGAACACACTAACGTTTAATTTCAACAAAATCTACTGGATAGATAACAGTAATTTTGCAGGCAGTCTTATATACCTCAAGACCTTACGTATTCATGTTCAACTAATTGGCAGATAGCTTGGTTGGCCTAGTGTTGTTTTTTAAATATAATTTTGCAAAAGCATAACAAAATGATAATCAAAGTTTAGAACTTACAGTAATACACAAAATGGCGGCGATTGATTATAAAGGCATATCCCTATTACATATTATAACAAGCAGTGTGACATAGTGAACAAATGATACCTTTCACTTCTATCAATGAAAATAAATGGTATATGCATACGCCAATGACAATCGTTCAGATACAGTGGAAAATTATTAATTCCACAGGATTCCCGATTTTCACTGGTGCTGAATTGCACATTTAGCATGCATATGCGTAATTATGGAACGGAATGGTATGGAACAGAACTGATAAGAAAACAAAGATCAGAATACTAAGAGCATGCATATTCCCAGTGGTAACGTATGGGTGTGAAGCAAGGACATTTAATAGAGCAGTGGAAAACATATATGTGCTTTTGAATATAAGTGTTACAGAAGAGTCCTTGTATATCTTGGACAGAGAAGAGAACAAATAGATCTATCCAGAAAGAACTCAAAATCAAAGAAAACTGGCTGATGCTACAAATAAGAAAGAGAAATTGAGATATTTTGGACATATAAAAAGACATGAAGGGCTGGAGAAACCATCATGGAAGGAGGTATACCAACAAAGAGAAGAAGACCACGGAAAAGATGGATTCAGGACAGCTGCAGAGGCTGTCCTATGAGAGAAATTCTGGAGGACTGTTGGGGTGGCAAAGTTCTGCTCAGGACAAGCTATTTGATGATGATGCATAATTATAAGAATACTACTTCTTTGCATTCGTTCTTACGATCAATTTTAATTACTCTTTGTGATATGTTTGATCTTTGCCAAGAAGGTGTATACGTTGCACATTGTTTGGTAGGCCCCTAAACGCATAGACTTCTACACGTTTAGAACATGTACATCCGATTTCAGCCAAACCTCCTTAATCGCCTCTTACGACATGCATGGCAGGTAACAGTGGTTCTATTCTTTACACCCCAAATTTGGGCCCGGTAACCACTCGGGCGATAGGAATACTTGACTACCGTACTGTTAAAGTTCTATGTATACCAAATCAACATCACTGTTATTTTAATAACAAATAAGTGAAATTTTATACGAACTTTGCTGAGAGAGGCAAGAAATGTCGGTCTCAGTTCCATGGAGTTGTCCGGGATAGAGCGGTGTGGAGAAATTGCTTGCAGGTCCTATGTAATGTATAACGGTAAGAGAGGAATTATTATTATTAAAATCTTATAGCACTAAAGGTTTGGGTGAGCAAAAATACTCTCGAAGGTCGCCACTGTTATCTATAGGAAAATTTAAAAAACAATAATTTCTGCCAAGTGGCCAATTTTATATATATTGGTCAGTAAAGATGTTCATGAACTTTGGAACAAACTATAAATCTTGTGCCACCTTCAATTTTTTTTAAATATAACTCACCAAATGTTATCAGATAACTTTTCTGTCAGTTTGATTCCAGATATTCCCGGATACTTGACTGCTTCTCTGTGACAGAATGTCTCCTCTTGTAGCAATGACAATAGTCATATAGAGGTACTTGTAGATGGTTATTCTTCATACTTAATGTTACGTCATATAAGCTGTTTGTAATCTGAATAGTTGATTGTATCACAATATAGCTGGACAGTAATGACAGCTGACAGAAGTGCTCTGGTTTGTCTTGATATCCCTCACATCCTTCCTCCTCTAAGTAGTTCTGAAATATCAATAATCATTAAGTACAATGGATTCTCTGATGTAAAATATGGAACTGCAAGTTACAGTTTTAAAACTAAATTACAAATTTTCTATTCAAATGTTGTAGCAGTCCTAACATATGCCAGCGAGTGTTGGAAAATGAATAAAGATATAGAAAGTAAGTTGAATGCATTTGAAAATAGGTGTCTGCGAAAAACAATGTACCTAAAATGGGATGAATTCAGGACAAGTGATGAAATCAGAGAAATGTCTGGTCAACCACTAGTAACAACGGTTATAAGAAAGAGATATGTTGGGCATACTCTGAGAAGAAATGATAAAAGAATATCAAAATGGGCATTGAAGTGGAAGGCAAAGGGTTCAAAAAGAGATTACGCCTAGGAAACCCTGAAATGAACTTTGCTGAGAGACGCAAGAAATATCTAACTCCATTCCATGACAGAGATTGAACGAGTTGCCCAGGACAAAGCAGTATGGATAAATTACTTGCAGGCCCTATGTAACATTTAACAGTTCGAGAATAATATGTATTCTTTGAAGTAAAACTTGCATAGATATAAGGACACAGGACGAACAATGTTCATTATTTTAAAGACATGAAAATTTGAAACAAATAGTCAAAAAGAGATAGTATATAGTAGATTCTTGGCTATCAAGTTACTATCTTTTTGTTCTCAGTGCAACAATATAATGATTCTAAATAACTATGTAACTAGTAATTATCAGTTCATCATCATCAAGGTGTGTATCCTTTATAGGACGTTGCTCTCTTTGCAGCACATCTGAAATTCACTCTGTATCTAGCCAGTTCACCCACTTCGTTGATGGTCATATTCATGGTTTCTTTAATATCTTGTAGCCATCTTCTTCTTGGTCTGCCTCTGCGTCCTGGGATCATGCCCTCTAATATTGTTCTTTCAGGCCATCATGGTGCTTAATGTGAACAAAGTATCTAATTTTTCTGTATAGTATGTTGTTTATCAGTCAATTCTCTTTAACATTTAGTTCTTTAACATTAAATTATCAGTTATCAGTTATTTTTTTTTTTTTTTTATCGTCCGCTTTCAACTCAGACGAAGTTTCATCTCTGAAACTGATTTTTGCGTGAAAATCCGTTTTTCCAATTTCTTACAATGGCAGCAACGCTGCACATTGTAAATTACTTTACACTGGCAGCCGTGTGCTCAATGTACTCGTAATTAGTATTCCCTCGCCATACAGGCAGATTTTCTCCGACTTCAGAGGTACTCACGTTATCGTCCTGAGTAAGACCAGGGGACTCGAACAAATGCCGGACAGTAGATTCGAACCCGAGCTATGAGGCGTCTCACAGCTAGCAGGCCGAGCTACTATCAACTACTCTAGGCAGTCCCCCCGTTATCAGTTATATGAGGACTATCATCATAGCACTCTGGACACGTTAAGATCGTCCAACAGTTTCACGAGGGCATGATGGCACGTGTACTTGATGAAAGGGAGCTGTCGGAAGCCTTCCATGTCACCAACGGCGTCAAACAGGGCTGTGTACTGGCCCCAACACTCTTCAGCATGATGTTTGCTGCCATGCTCACGGATGTCTTTTGGGAAGGCGACTAACATGGGGTAAAGATTAGATACAGGACAGACGGTAATCTATTCAATCTTCGGAGGTTAAAATCCTTCACCAAAGTAAAAGAATCAACTATCTCAAACCTGTTGTTTGCTGATGACTGCGCCTTGCTACCAACTCTGCGGAAGAAATGCAGACTTACATGGACAAGTTCTCAATGGCCTGTGATAGGTTTGGCCTCACCATTAACACCAAAAACAGAGGTCATGTTCCAGCCCGCCCTTAGAGAACAGTATTACGATCCAGTCATCAACATTAAACACCAGCGTCTCCAGTCAACGGACAACTTTGCTTATCTTGGCAGCCTCCTATCCAGATCGCAAATATAGATTCTGAGGTCAACAATAGGATATCCAAAGCCAGTGCTGCGTTCGGAAGGTTACGTGTCACTGTGTGGGAACGGAAGGGATAAGCATAGTCACAAAGCTGAAAGTTTACCAGGCCATAGTGCTAACCACGCTGCTGTACGCAAGCGAGACATGGACAGTATATTGCAGACACGCAAGAAAATTAAACCATTTCCACACAAGCTGTCTACGCAGAATACTAAAAATAAACTGGCAGGACAAAATTCCAGACAGCGAAGTCCTCACAAGAGCAAAGATCCCAAGCGTCAACACCCTGTTGCAGAAGGCCAAACTGAGATGGGTCGGTCACGTTGCTCAGATGCCTGATAAACGCATCCCAAAACAGTTTATGTATGGCGAGCTTGAAGGGGGCAGACGTTTAGCTGGTGGACAGAAAAATGCTTTAAAGACACTCTTAAAGTGTCTCTGAAATGCTTCGATATAGACAATACGTGCTGGGAATCCTTTGCGCAAGATCGCCAAATGTGGCGCTGTAACAACAAATGAGGAACCCGAATAGCTGAGAATCATCGTATTGTTGAGTCACAGAGAAAACGAGGCAGCCGAAAAGACAGAGCACACAACACGCACATGTCTAACCTTGATCATGTATGCCCCACCTGTGGTCGGGATTCTGTTCTAGGATTGGACTCTACAGTCACCTCCGCACACACCAGAGAGGTGCAACAGCACACGTCTGAGATTGTTGTCATCATCGCTTGCGATGGACGGCTATATATCATCATAGCACTCCGGACACGTCCATAGGTGCTCTGATCTCCGCAGCATCCAGCAACCCAACATGCCAGTTCGATGTTGATTAATCAATCTCTTTGCATATCTAGTATGTCGTTCTTTTCAGGATGCACCAATATTGACACCCATCTCTTTCAATCTGGTCATCTCTTTCAATCCGGTGGGATTCACAGCCCTGAAACTCCTCTGTTCAGAAAGACTCAATGCTTGAAGAACGTCATTGCGATCCATAGCAGCGCCCTCTGATATTGTAGTCAAGCCAGCCAATCTATCAGCTCGTTCATTACCCCTAACTCCTGCGTGTCTAGGGACAAAAATGAAGGTGATTTCTCTGATCATTGTCTGTACCAGTACCTCCACCCAGTTGCGTCTCACCCTTCCTGATTCGACTTTACGAATCATGCTCATGGAGTCACTGAGTATGAAAACACGAGAGTAGTTGTGAGATGACAACCATTTCACCGTCTCCGTAATCCCTGAACCTCCATTGTCAAACTACTTGTGGTTGTTGCGTAGGCCCCACTGGCCTCTCTTATTATTTTTCCTCCTGAGCGTGCTGAAAAGCCCACGCACAGCGTTGTTGGCGAATGACTGAACCATCAGTGTAAATAACCACATCTGTATCATTGATGATGTCATTCAAGAGGGCCTCCACCTCCACGTTAATCAGTGAAAGAATATTTTGTTCGCAGTTTTCTTAATAGATGTAATAACGGTGAAAGCAGTCTGAAATTGAGTTGGCACAACAATCCATTCCTCTCCTGTTTCAATGCCGGAAGGATCACATATTTTCCAAAGCATATCTTCCGCCTGACTCAGCCACTACACCCTTTCTCCTGGAGTTCTTCAGACTTCATGGAGAGGATGTTCCTTGTTTGCATTGATTCTTAGATATGATCGAACCCTCCAAGTTTCAATTCTGTTAGCAATAGTATTATCAGTTACTCATGTTTAATTACAATAATTAAAGTTATGGACAGGACAATATCATATATGGTGTTTTGTTGTAACAAGTAATTACAGAATGATAACAAGGCAAATGCTAAATAGGATCAGATCAGACTGTATTACAGAGTATTCACACTGAACAACACTACTCATCACTGTATTGTTATTGTAATGTTTGGTTTAAGTTTAACACTACTAATTTACTAAACGAATTCTAAGATAACTTTTCTTTAAACAAATTTATAAATGTATGCACAAATAACAAACGTTGAATATAATTAATTAATATTGTTAATAATTTCACATGCCTTCAATCTCAGTGCTCAGACTAACTTTATGATCAAACGACTAAACGTGCAAACAAGACTATCTCGTTCCGTCAAATAATGTTGATTAAACAATTTATATCAGTGAATGATCATAATCACCGATAATATGTTATTTATTAGACGGTTAGTCAAATGCTTGAGCTCACCGACCCTGAGCTGAACTCGAAAATGTTGTCTAACCAGTCCTAGTCTTAAGTATACCGTATAATATATCGTCTCAACTCTACAGTTGGTATCTAATGCTAACACTCTACCGTAACTACACAGTTGAGTAAGTAAGAACAGTTCAAGTTAGACTCAGTGACTGTGAGTGACAGTCAGCTGTAAAAAACTAAACGTTAAACTTGTCCCTGGACTAAAATGATAAATAAATTAAAAATAAATAATTAGTCACTAAAATCTAAAATCTCTGCAATAATAAAGAACCTCCATATTATCATTATTATATAGTGGCCATATTTAATAGTTAAACTTACTGATCATAAATATGCATAGTGTGATCAGTGTTGCATTGGATAAGCTGTACACAATAAAACAAGCAGAAGACAATAAATATAATGTATTCATTGTATACACAAATATTGTTTGATTCAGTGCTACCAGTTTTACGTTACGTATTAGTAATGTTCGAATAGTAACTATTCGTTACTCAAATACCTACTAATGTCTGCATCCGAAATTACCGAGAAGCATTTTAAAAAGTATTTCTCTATAGCTATTTTACAGATGTGGTCAATATACGTGATGAACAGCAGCGGAGATAGTACGCAACCTTGTCTTACTCCTGACCCTATGTGAAACTTTTCTGATAATCCTGTGTTTGTTCTAATTGTACATTGGCTGTCAGTATAAATGCTCTTGCAAAGGTTGATTATATGGCCCTTTTCATCTTTACAGACGGTCAATAGGCAAGTGTTTTACTGTGACAACTTCTGAGTTTTCGCTTTTCTCTCTTGTCGTTCAGCTCGTACATAAGTCTCTTCTCAAAAGACTCTGCGCCCTTCCGTAATTTGGCTTTCACACAACTCTGTCATCAGCTAGTCCCTCCCATGTGCTGGGATCTATAGAAAAGTTTTTCATTGAGGTTTTGCAGACATCTTTATATCTGAGCAGTGGTCTGCCCTGGTGCCTCTTCCTCCGAAAGTTCACAGAACAACATTTGTTTTGGTATGCGATAAGTTTCCATTCTTCTCACATGTCCCAACCATCTTAGTCGTCTACTGCTGAGCATGCCCATGATGGAAGGCAGATTTGCACGTTGTAGTACTTCAGAGTTGGTTATCTTGTCGTACCACCTGATGTTCATAATCTTGCGGAGACATCGAAGGTGAAAGATGTTAAGTCTCCTCTCGTGTCTTGAGTAGGCTGTCCATGTTTCTGAGCCATATAGTAAAGAACTAATTACACAGGCTTGATATATTTGAGTTTTCGTCTGCAATGTCAATTTTTGTTGTCCCACGCTCGCTTTGATAGTATGCCGAATGTAGTAGCCGCACTCCCTATACGAGCGTTGATTTCTTCATCAAGAGAAAGGCTGGCAGTGACCGTGGACCCAAGATAGCAGAATTTTTGCACTGGTGTTAGATGGTTACCATTTAAAGTGATATTTGATGTCTTACCTCCTGACATAATACAACTGTTTTGGAGACACTTATTGTCAGAGAAAAGAGGTCGCATGCCTTTGACAAATTATTAATTAGACATTGCAGTGTAGTCTCACTGTGGGCGACTAAGGCAGCATCGTCAGCGAAAGGAGGTCCTTGAGAAGTATTTCCGTCGTTTTTGTCTTGGCTCTTAAGCGAGCCAAGTTAAACAGTGAACCATCAGATCTAGTGCGGATGAAAACATCACCATCAGCGTCCCTAAGGCGTGGTTCAAAAGGACTGCGAAGAAGATACCAAAGAGAGTGGGGCAAGGACACAGCCCTGCTTGACTCCACTCTTAACCTCAAAACTATCAGATGTGCTGCCATCGAACTGTATGCTGGCTTTCATGCCCTCATGGAAGGAAACAATCAATTGGAGCAACTTTGGGGACAACCAATATACTTCAATATTTTATAAAGACTTGGCCTGCTGACTGTGTCAAATGCCTTAGTCAGATCCACGAAAGCAAGGTGGTGATTAACCCCATAGGTTGTTATAAAAAAAAATAGCAGTGAATTGTATGCAATCTCCATATTCCATGGGCTGTCTATTAGAGTGTTGTTGATGGTCCCCTCACACTTGGCGGCGGAGGGATAGCCACCAGCGTTAGGGGTTATATGGGTAAGCACTACCCAGAAACGTTCTTTGCCGTTACATACCTTCACACAATCCCCATGTGTTAGGGCTTGTAGTTCATCATCTGATGGGGGCCGGAATGCCTCAGGGTGCAGTTGGTGTTGCTTTTGAGCATCGACTAGAATATTATCCACATTCGTATATGACGACGCGTCCATAACAAAGATTATATTTTAATCACCACTCAGGCGCAGTCGGTATAATACCGGGGCAAATCTCTTTATGGGGGTGGGGCTCTTCAGGGCGGCCGAACCACAAGGCAACTTATTTCTGCGGCCCATTGAAAGCGGCCATAAGCTTGGAGAACTATGCGCGGGCCACCTCTCGGCCGCGCTCCTTCCACTCGTTTTTTGCCGCATCATCTGCGGCGCGGGACTTAGATCGAATCTCTTCCTTCGTGACTTGGTTGCGATCTACCTCGTCTGATACAAGGCGAAATTCCTCGTCAGAGATGTTGCCATCGATCAAAGCCTTTGAAATGAGTTGATGAACCGAATTAAGTTTGGCTCTGGCAATCTGCACCACCGCGGCGTGCTTCACAGCCTTAGCTGTACACTTGCGGCTGATTCTACCACAGACCATGTCTATGCCGAAATCGCCCATACCGAGTCCAGCCAGCACAAAGCCTGGGAGAGCTCCGACGACAGTCGCAATCATTGTTATCCCGGCAGCCTCCAAGCCTAGACCTGCAACACCCACGCCAGTGCTAACACCATAGACAATATTGACGGCGCGCATATACTTTTTACAAAGCTTCAGTCTACCCTCGATTTCTTTTGCTAAAAAAGCATCCAACTCGCCGATCCTTGTCAGCCTAAACTGTTGATTATTCGGCTGGACCACCGGCGTCCCGTCACAGGGGATACTAGGATACAACTTATGCATACCAAAGGTATGATACCGTGACAAATATAGTATTCAATTCTTTAACTTGGATATCAGATGGTCAATGCGGTGGTCATTGACCGGGCTAGACGAGAAGAGGAGTCGGACGAAGGCAAATGCCGTATGAAATATAATTTCTTCCACCCCAACCTCTGCGAGCAGCGTCACAATTACTTCCTGATCAGTCACACGCACCGACCACTTCCCGTCAGATCCAGAAGTAATCACCAGTGCAATATGCTTGCCTCGTGGCGATGTAGCCCATTTGATGGAAACGCAGGGGAGGACAGGTAGCGGGTCTGCTTGCGCCGTGGGCCCGAGAAACAGCTCGAGATATATGGTCGATCCTTTCGGGGGGCTAGTGAGGTGACTGAGGTCGGTGTCAAACTCGGTGTTTGCCTTCATGCAGTATTTGGCCTTAGCTTTAATCTCGGTCGCAGAAACACCGTAGAAGAGAGGCTTGGGGGCCCCAACTTTCAGAAACGATTGGGTTGTGACGATGGGGGGGTTTGTTGTCCTTAATAACCATTTTACATGACAGGTATGAGACAAGGCATTTGCCCAGGTTTTCTAGTCTCTGCAGCGTGTTATTATGGTCTAAGTTGGTGACCCCACGTCATAGCTCGAGGTGAATATCCCAATCATCATCGTCGGGGCGATCAATAACAGCTCTAGAGTAGTATCCTTTCGGATCTAGGCGAAGCCCATAGATTTTGTTGGCGTCTCCAGGTTCTCTAAAGCCTACAGTATCTCCCAAATCAGCGAGAGTTAGTGTAGAGCACAAACGCGGCGCATGGCGCCCTGGTCCTTCTGAGTCGGCCATTATACCGTCTCCGTCAAGGTATGCGTCGAACCTCTAGAACGAGGCTGAGATGTGCCAGCTTTATCTCGCTACCATCCTCAGCACGGACCGAGACTCCAATTGACGAGTGTGTTCCGGTCTCCAACCGTTTGAAGTGCGGCAACGCGAAAGTCACCTGTCGACCTCCGTTGCACTCTTCCTGTCCCACAGGGATCGCCCTCAGCAGTGTTGAGGGCAAACTGTTGTGTCTATTCTCGTACGTAGATAGCCCCGCCAGATGAATGTAGAGCTCCTTGTACACGATGAGCCGGGGGAAAACCTCCGCGGTAACTCGCCCGTTCACAACAGATGGAACCAGATTGACGAATCCGAGGTGTTGCCTACAGTATCCATGTCTATATATTGGGTTATCCCACTGATAGTGACACGCCCGGTAGCTGGATTAAGACCCATACTCACGCCAATTGGCGTAAAAACTTCTTTGTTGAGAGCACAAACGTCCCAATATCCGTCAGGGATTATAATTTTTTGTCTATCCCGGCCGTAGTGGAAACTATTATTACCGAGGGCGTCTGCTATGTTGAGCCATGCCGGATAATATAGGATCTCGCTAAGGGCAACCGACATATCACCTTCACGATTGTCCAGGACTGGGTTGAGGGGAACGGGCTCCCCGTGTTGGACGTTCGAAAGCGTAATGAACATTGTCGACACCGCCATGAACACCCAAGCTTACGAGTTCAACAAGGACGCCGGCGTCCCGCCGCAGCCAGATCGGGTGTACCCGCCACGCATAAAAGCCTAGCAGCTTACAAAGCCGGCAGTACAGGTCAACCTCCAAGGAGCCTTTCAGGCGGAATTTCTCAACGTGTTTAAAAAGTACCGACTGCCTTCCGTATATTCTAATCAGACTGTGCAGGCATGGACCAGCAGTCCGATGCAATTCTGGCAAAACCAAGTTAACTTCTCGGTTTGGTGTGCCTCGTCTGGTTGTGGCGTGTCCTCACAAGAGCACCTATCAGACCCGGACCCTCTAACGCTGTCAGTCTTTCGGTTTCACGTATACTACCAGATTCGAAGGATTTTAAAGGAAATACGCGCTCCCTTACCCCAGGATCAGAGTTGGGCTGCATTTGAAAACCCCTACGACGTCAAAGCGTATGAGCGCTTTTGCGCCGAGTTTGGGGTCTCTCCGCACACTGACTGGAGACGGCATGGGATTAATCAGGGGATAGGAAAGGTGTACAATTATTGGACCAACGACGGATACCATATTGTTTATGACGGATCCTATGACCGTACCCGCATGTCATGTACTCAAACAACAACGAACGAGGTCTTACATATCGATTACATCGCACAGGACTCGGTAGCCGACAACGCCTGGAGCACGTTCATACTCGACACATCACAGGGGTTCACGCGACCTGGGGTAGAGAGAGAGTTAATGACAGCATCAGAACCTATGTGTGGGCAATACTGGGGGCTCAGGCTCAGACTAGAACGCGCATCCTGGGGACCGGGACGGCATTTGATGCGCAGAAGCAATATCTAACGCTTGTGGAAGATGCAATCTCTTCCCTTCCCTGTAGACCTCGCAGCAACGATCAAGCGTTATCAAGATATGTTACTCAACGCTAATTCCAAAGTAGATTTCGTCTTCGGAACCGGACTCAGCATGGCTCCAAGCGACATGTTGCTGCGCATTGACCAGGTGGCGGGTTACAATAATATGATCGTTGTCGCCCCGAAGGCTAAAACGCGGTGTGAATACTAGTATTAACGTCTCGGATGCCCCACTGCCCCCACCGGTGCCCTCGGGACCTCTACCGGCACATCATGAGCCGGACGCGCCTATCGCCAGCCCCGCCACCGGAGGGCTTGTTAGTGCTGCAGACAAGGCAACCTCTGGCCAGCACCAAATGAAAAACTGCCCTAGTCGTTGGCCTAGTGGCCACAGGGCTATTCTTTCTTTGGTGGCGAGGTCGCACCCACGTCCCGTGAATGCTTCGCCACTATCCAGTCCTTGGCCGTGAGATAGACCATTCCGACAATAGCTACCACAAGAGCCCATAAATTTTGTGCCAGCCAACCCACAGCTTTCTGAGCCGTGGAGAGGAGCCACGATACAATACTACCGATGATTCCGGGGAGAGCGGCAGCTGCTTTTTCTGCGTGCTTGCCGAGGAGGCGCCCTAGGTCTTGGAGGCGATGATTCACCCACTCCTTGACCCCACCCTTATCAGATGGGGGTGATGGGGTACCACCTGCTGTAGGAGAGCCTCCTGTAATGGACAGAACCAGAGTGCTAATAATAAACCCCAGCGCTGTTAAGATAGTCGCGATTATGACGCGCTCGTTGAGAACGCGCTCTATAGTTTCACGAATTCGTGAGATCTGGGAGCGGAGAGCTTCGCGATTGGCCGACAAAGCCTCCAAACGGGCCGCACATTCGTCTTGGAGGCTGCGCAGAATTTGTACCTCACGCCTTCGGATTGACTCATCGAGAGCCTGTGCCTCCTCAACCTTTGGTGTTTGATGGGCTATCCTCTTATCGAGATCGGAAAGTTTGGCAAGGTTGTTGACAAGCTCCCCGCGTGTTCTCTGCAAGGCCTGATCGAGGCCCCGGAGCTCTCTGAGATTGAGAGGCGGGTCGTCAATGGTGGTGAGAGCTCGATCCACTTCGGACTCGCTAATGCTGTGCTCGAGGTCGTTGGAGATCTTTGTAATGGCTCCAGGCAGCTCCTGGAGCTCGACATTCTCGATGCCGGATGCTGCGAGCTTCACCTCGCCGAGAGCCGCTACCGCTCTCGCTGGCAGGCGACCCTTCTGCCGGCCCGTTAACCGATTTGAAAAACCCAGCTCATCAAGCCCAGCACGTTTGAATGACGACAGTCCGCGAGACGTTCCGTCACGCTTTATGAGTTCGAGATATGGATGATTTTTTAGCCGGAGCTTACCCTCCCGATCAGTGTAGAAGCGATTATAGTTGCGGTAGGTCGATGGTATGTCCCCTCCCGCTGCCAGCTGGTTGTAGTAGCTGTTCGCGGCCTCCATTACCTTCTCTCGCCGGAGATTGTCCCCAAGACCCTCATGCCAAGGCGTCGGCGTCATCTCGACAAGCCACTGGGGGTCCACTATCGGGGGCTGCTCGATATTAAAACTTGTCTCGTCATCATGCGGTTCTACACGCGGGCCGTCGTGACCAGACAATTCAAAACCATCTGGCTCGAAGTGTGCCATTGTGTATTAAACACAAGACGTGTGGTGTTTAATATCATGTCTTCATACGGGCGTAAGCTAAACCCTCACCGCAGGGTAAGAGAACCCCTTGGAGTCAAAGGAGAGCGGCAATCCGTGGTTATCACCAATAACCCCAGCACGATTGACCAGAACCAGCAGTTGTTGGTACGATTCCTAACCTGGGCCCCAAGATGTCATGGTGCCTGGGTCGAGCCGGTTGGCATTCACGATCAGTCCCACATCGACGGATGCCAACCGGACTGTTGTTCAAAATCTCGGCCGTGCTATAGTCAAAAAAACAATCGTTCGAATCAACGGCAACGAGGTTCTCTCAGTCGACGATTGTGACGTGTTAGGTTGTTACGCCGACGCGTGGAAGACGACGAATGAGCGACATAAAGCGATTTATCAGGGCATCGACACCAGCGCCGACAGAAATATTAACAAGCTGCGGGTTGGCGTCGGGGAAGGTGACAGCACCAACAAAGGGCATAAGGCTGTGGCGGACGCCTGGGGGAATCGGTTCTACATTCCACTAGATTTCGAGCTCCTCGAAAGTCACATGCCGTATTATCAGAGCGCGCTGGGTGACTCGTTGGAATAAGAGTTGACCTTCAATGACTAGAGTCTCGCTGTGGTTGCCACAGGCGATCCTGCAGCGAGTTATAAGATTGAGAATATATGTTTGGAGTTCGACAAGGTTTCCCATGAGAGCCTGGCAAACACGATCCGCAACCAATATGCTGGACGTGTTGCCATCTATTACGAACGTATTCTCCGCCATCGTAAGGTGAGAGTAAACAAAATGGATGGCGTCTGGAACGTGAACACTAACGTTCCCGCCCGCAGCATGAAGGGGATCTTACTGTTGTTCGAGGAGCCCAAAAAAGCATACCAACACGATACAGAATCGTTCTACAACCCCAAGATACGTAAAGTCGAGACCTGTATTGAGGGTGTACCCAACCAACTTTACAGCCAGGGGATACGTGCATACCAACAGTGGGACGAGGCTCGGAAATGCTTTGCAGCCGGTTCGGCGCTTATGCGGCGGCATCCTGAAGCCGGTTGTATCGCAAAGGACCTTGAGTTATCCGATGTGCTCCCCAGCGACTTCCTAACCAACAAGTTTGCTCTGTGGCTTGACTTGCGGACGAGTGATGATGACCAGCTTCACGGATCGGGGCGCAGGATTGAGAATGGATCTGAAGGTATTACCCTCCAGATCACTAAGACCGTTGAGCCAGCCGGGGACTTGTATATGTACCTATTTCTAGTAATGGACGCGCAATTACAGATTGAAACCGGGCGCTATGTAAGTGCGGTATATTAAAGGTCATGCAGTCGGAACGACGGGACAGCTTGTACCCACCCGACCCCCACTCGGTGCTGTTCGTAGGGCAACAGGATGTGGCAAAACCGAATTTGCTTTAGATCTCCTCGAGGAGTGTACAGGGAGTCTTTCGATACATCGTGATTCTGTGTCCAACTGTGCGATATAACAAGGCTTATCGCAGGCGTTCCTGGATATGGGCAGATCCTATAATTTTCGTAGTCAACCCCGGGGAACATCTACACGAGTGGCTTCGGTATTTTTATAACGCATTCAAAGGGCAGCGCACCCTCTACGTCATCGATGACATGTCTGCGAGCAAGGCCCTCACCAAGAAGAAGGACATGTTCAGCGAGCTAGCCTTTTCCGGTCGTCATGCCAATCAGAGTGTCTGGGTGCTTACCCAAAAATATAACGCTGTTAGCACAGACTTTAGAAAGCAAACACGCTGGGTGGCTCTCTTTCACTGCAAAGACCAAGACAGTTTCGCAGAATGTCTTCAAGAGAATGACGTCGTGCCCAGAGAGAGATGCCGGGATGTGAGAAACCTTCTGGCAGCTACCAAGCACGCCAAGCTCATACTAAAGACCGACCAGCCCACAGCCTACAGAGTGCTTACGCCTGGTAAACATTGCTAACCACATTGTTGAACAATGCTGAACAATGCTGAGTAATGCCTATGCAAAGCAATATCAGTTGGGCACCAGATCATTTCGTTGCTTGCAACATGTGTACATATGAGTCTGCTGATGTGGATTGTGTACACATACTTCAGATTTAAAGACATACTAGGGAGATGGATAAGCATGGACGTTGATGAACTCATCGATAAGCTAGTTGCAGAGCAACAATCAGAGGAAGCGGCAGGCAGTGCTGGACAGCAGGCGGCTACCGATGCAGTTGCTCAGAAGAGGGAACGACTTGCGGCCGTGATCGCCGGTGGACTGGCGGAGCGCTATCTCGGACGAGCCATCTCTCTGGACCAGCTCGATAAATTACCTAAGGCAGATGCCGAGAAGCTTTACGCGAGGTATGAGATGTGTTTAGGCGCCTCCATGACAAAGACCCTAGTGCCTACTGTCCTTACTATGTACAGTGAGATGGCTCGCATCTGTCGACCTAAGATAGACTCAAACAGTATGGCAGCGGAGCTAGAAGCTGACCCCTTTGTCGACCTCGACCTGAGTGCCTATTCGGGCAGTCTCTACCATAAGTTCGGTTTTGGGTTGAGGTTAGTGGCTCTTTTACTAATCCCAATTAAACACTGCAAATTTGGAGAAGTAACCAATGGAGAACCAACCAGTCGGGCCGACTGTATTATCTGCGAATTCGGAGGTGCCAACGGAGCTTCCGCGAGTCGAGACGATGTCGAAGCCTAAAAACCCGAAACGAGTGGCTGTCGGTAAAAAATCGGCAGAGGCTTGAAGCCTGAAGGCAGCAGAAGCTCGAAGCCTGAAGGCAGCAGAAGCTCGAAGCGTGAAGGCAGCAGGCGCCTCAGAGCTACAGGCGCAATTGGAGAAGCTTACTAAAATGAAAACGCATATGCGTGACGAGCCCCCACTCGTGGTTACAGCTTCGCCGGCGCTGCGAAGCCACTGGACACCATGGGTTGCCGGGGTTCTAGGAGATGCTGCCGACCTCTGGTATATATTCGGTGAAAAAGTAAAGTCACGGGCCCGTCGTGACGTCTGTCGGCAACCACCCGCCGTCCCGCCTGTTCCACCGGGTGCCCGGGGCAGCAATTGAAGACTAGGGACCCATTTTACATGGAGTGAGCAACATGGCAACCTCGAACATTGGGATCATTACAAGTTGGCTACGTGCGAATAAGTACTTAGACCCAGTCATGGCTATACTGATAAGAGATCGGACCTATGAGCAATATTATCTACCGATAATGAAGGCTATGCGCCGGGCTTGTTTGACCGGGGAACTGGACGTGGCTAAGTGTCTAGTAACTACCTTTAGGCTTGACGAGCGCGCTGATACAATGCGTATGTATGCGCTGGAAAATGCCTGTGAGAGTGGAGACTTGGACGTGGCTAAGTGGGTGGTGGAGACATTCAAACTCTCCGCGGTCGATATGAAGAATGGTGACGGTGCCCTGCTATTTGCGTTCGCGCGTGGACACTTACACGTAGCTAAGTGGCTGGCGGAGACATTCAAAATCTCCGCGAACGATGCATCGTTCGCGATGCTATTGGCTGGTGAGAACGGACAGTTGGAGACGGCGCTGTGGCTGAAAGCCGCTTTTAGTCTTTCGTATTGAAGATTGTAACACATCTTCTGTACAATGTCTACCGCATCCGTTGACGGAAAGGCTATTGTAAACGCCGCCTACCATGGAGCTGTGGTCAGCGTGCTGACTATAGGTGTCGCGAAACTCCTGAAGATGGTTATCAAAAAGGCGACTTTGCCAAGCCTTGACGCGGATGCTTATGACGCTGTGATGCTGGTATTAGACATTTCCGATGCTCTTGGAATCCGAGACATGCTCGTCAAGCAGGGCATCATCCCTGCAGATATTGTGAAATAATGGCCTCTATAGCAATAATGGCTGGGGGAGCAATTGTTAATGCTCTTGCGTTTTCAGGCAGCAGTTACCTCTTTAGCAAGCTTGGACATGAGGACGCACATGAAGAACAGATACGCCACGACAAGGCCGTAGAACAGCTGCAGGCCGCGCAGGCTGCATGGGCGAAAAAGAGAACCGAACGGCTTGACTGGCTGAACGATCAGCTCCAACGCGAGGGCCAGACCGTTCGCTCTTTCCAAGACGTCGACCAGGCCATGCAGGAATACCACATGGTCACTGGAGGCAAGCAGTTAGTGGCCGCATGGCCGCCGGAGCCGACCCTATCTGACTTTTATGTGCCCTCTGACGCTCAAAAAGCTCGCGAGAACACTTTTGTCATTCTTGGGATGGCTGTGACCGGGTTTGTCGTTTATAAGATCTCAAAGAGATCGACCAAGTGATCGGCACCGATCTAGAGCTTTGCATACTCTCTATATATATATATTACATAGAGATGGAGTGCGCCTTGTGCCTAAATATGCTAGGTGAGGACAGTACAAACACCATAAACCTTGTTTGCGGACATTCCTTTCACTGGCAGACCAGTGATGCGGTGGCATGCTCGGGATTATGCCGATGGATATGCCAATATTCAAAGACCACCTGCCCCACCTGCCGTCATCCACTCAGAGATGACGTGCCGGCTGAGGACTTGACCGCTATGAACTCGGCCGTTCGGTCACGTAATATTACCAAGGATTACATTAACATCGTATATCGGGGTCTCGTATTTACAGCAGCCTCGATTATCATGTCCCACGGCTTCAGTTGGGCATTTCAACGACCAAGTGGCCTGTTCTCAAGAGGGTGTGTTTATCTAGTGTGTGGGCTCTGGGGGGCTTCAGCCGGGTTCGTTGTAAGCTCCGTCTTTCCCAGACGGATTATTTAAAGTTTACACAATGTTAATATACGTAGAATAGGTTGGCACGACATGGGTCTACCCGATGAGCTTTATTGCAAGCTGTTGGAGGTGGGCGATATCGCCCGAAGGCATAAGATACCCGAATTGGCTGATCCGACGCTTTATGCAGCTCGTAAGTGTCTCCCAATCTGGCGCAAAGACGAGAGAACCCTTCTAATTTTTGCTCGATGAGTGCTGCGAACAAACGTCCCTTTGCGGTCGACGACTGGTCAGCTTCCGGGACCCGCTGCTGACGCCTGTTGGAGATTGATTGATTTGCTCGAATACATCGCTAATGAAGCCGAAATCGCATGTCATCCCTTGCAGATTACTATAGCCCTCAGGGCTACTGGAAAGGGATTACAGCTATAAGAAAGCTTTCCGAGGCAGCCAAGGCTTCCGAAAGTGTTGCTCGGGACTGGCTCAAGAAACAGGCAATTTGGCAGGTTTACTTGCCCGCGCCTCGCTATATACCGAGGGCTATGTTTGATATTTCAGAGCCCAATGAAGCGTACCAGGTTGATCTGCTCTTTTTGCCTCATGACAAGGTTGGCCAACAGACTTACAGATATGCCCTCACTGTGGTGGACGCAGCCAGCAAATATAAAGACGCTCAGCCTTTGGTTACGAAGAGCAGTGCAGAGGTGGCAGATGCTCTGGCACAAATCTACCATCGGGGACCTCTGACGTGGCCTAAGCTGCTCATGGTAGATCCAGGGTCAGAGTTCAGGGGCGAGGTTTCGCAGTTGCTGTCCAAGCACAATGTGCATGTGCGGCGGGGCCAAGCTGGAAACCATCGGGATCGTTGAACGGTTCAACAGAACTCTGGCAGAGAGACTGTTCGGGGCTCAGTATGCCCAAGAGCTGCTGCTGGCTGCCCGTGGGTCTTCAGAAAGGTCGGTCAAGTGGGTTCGAGCTTTGCCTGGCGTAGTCAAAGCACTGAACAATGAGGTGACACGTCTGACGGGAATGAAGCCTGTCGACGCCATCAAGATTCAGCGTGTGACACAAAAGCCCTCCCGACCGGCCCATCGCTCTATTGGGCTTGAGGAGCCTATCCTCAGTCCTGATGTCGCGTTACGGTATCTGTACGCGAGCTTGCCTGTAGAGCATGAGCTCGAGGGGGGCCGACGCCGAGCTACGGGCCCTGTTTGGTCCTTGTCTGTGCACGCTATACGGAATGCGGTTCAGCAGCCGGGCCAGCCGGCTCTATATTATTTAAATGAATCGGCCCCACAGAGGGCGTTTGTCCGCGAAGAACTGATGGCTATCCCTGCTAGCACAGAGCTACCTCCAGATAGGATACTGCCTCTCAAACGCCTGTGAGAGAGTATTCTATTGGCTCCGTATGCACGCCATCGGGCAATACCCGGCGCTTGTCATAGTACGCCGACAGACCCAGTTTGGCCTGTTGATATGTCTGCATTCGGCCGTCGCGCATTCGGAAGCCTCTGTTTTCAGCCTGGTCACAGGAGCCAGCCAGAGCTGCTTTATAGCGCCCCCAGGTGAGGGCGTTGTGTCTCGCAGACATGCATTTACTATAATGCTTGCTCTTTATATCCCCCTCTACGTAATAGCACTTACTGCATAGCGCAATAGCCCGATGGCCTTCGAATTCCAGCTTGAACAGCCCCGGGGTTCGGTTGCTCCATGTGTCCGACGCGAGCCAGTCTTGTTTGCACGCTTCGAACTCAGCTCTTAGCTCTGGCTTTATAGCATGTTCCAATGTCATCGCACTCAGCGCGAAGTACAGGCTGTCAGTATCCATCTGAATCAACTCGTAGTCTCGACGATCGACGAATCGGTCTAGAAAGTCGTGGTAGAACTCTAGGATACGGAGCTTGGCCAGTTGATAGACCGCAATCCCTACCTGGAAAGGCCGATATATCACTATCCGAGGCTTGCGACTCTCTATTTCATAGGCTGCACCGATCTCAGTCAGGTCGCTAAACCATGCTACCTCAAATTGCGATCGACAGTGCGCTCATTTCGGGTGTAGCAGCGATTTGTGTGACGCTCTAACGCTTCGATTAGTTTACCGTAGGCCGCATTGCCCAGGAGCTTCATTGCCTCCGCTAGGATAGCTTTCTCCTTGGAAACATCCCCATACGGCGGGTCTCGGTCACCTGCTCGACGAACCATGTGAATATCTTTTCCGGCATACACAGCGTCTACCACTAACCCGTGTTCGAGATACCATTTTAGCAGAGGGGAATACAGCAATACGCCGTCTGCCTCTAGGACCCCCAACAGTTTGCGGGCTGCGGTACGTTTGCGGCCAGTACGTTTGAGATAATCCAGCATCTCCTTTGGGACGGCTGCTTCCGGGACCTCACAGTTCATGAATATCGGGGGCATCTCTTTGAACGTGGCCCACAGGTGTTTTGGCACCGAATCTTGCATTTACAAAGCCGAAGAGGTACTCGTTTAGAACCAGTCAAACTATGTTTTCGGCCATATCGCGTTGGTCGCCAGGCATTTCGAAGATCTCTATCTCCTCTTTTCCGCATGGGATTTCAGCAGCCATTGTACCTAGGTACAATGCATTGGCATCATAGCCAAAGACTCGCCTGCAAGGTTTGGCTCCATCTCCGTACTGGTGTGAGCGAATCTTGGTAACCCCGGCCTCGTGATACCGGGTGAACACTATTGAGGGGCCCCCAACCACAGCTTCCTTCAGGAGTGTGTATGCAGGTTTGCCTGGTCCGTACAGCTTCGCCTCTGTACCTCTCAGAAGATACTGTAGGGACACCCTAGGAAGACTGACGGCGTCCTTAAAGAGGTCCACACCTCGTTCACTGTAGAAGGCTTTCATCTTTTCCTGTGCTTCTATAAAGGGGACCACATCGAGGTTGTTGTAATATCGAAGCCAGTCGGCGAAGCACTGCATTCCTTGCTCTCGAAAGAGGCGTTTACAGTTCTTCCATTCCACCAGCGTCAGAGGATACTCCGCCTTTAGTTTTGAGTACCCCGCTGGGTAATCGGGGAGCCCTGGATAATCCAACTTTTCTGGAGAATAAAACCATTCATATGGGAACCAAAACTTTGCCTGTTCGCACCCGTAAGCTTTGATCCATTCGGCGTAGCTCGTTCCTGGACCGAGATAGTTTATGACGTCAAGGAACTTTAGCTCTGGCGTGGCGAGAAACATGATACAAGTTCCTTTTGCTGCCACACTCACCTTTTTACAGGTGTCCGCTAATGTCTCCACAAAGTGCGCCTTGATGAGGTTCAGGTCGTATTTTCCGGAATTGAATCCGAGCATTGGGACCTGCTCACACCATCTCCGTATTAACTTCTGTTGCCGTTCTGGCAGTAGGTCGATGTATTCGGGTATGAAACGCTGCTCCACGTCCTGCCGCACTACTGCAGCTCGTCTCTTGACCTCAGCAACGAAATCCTGCACCAACTGTTTGGGATCTCTCACGCATATGTGGGTTGGCTCCCGCTGGAGCGTATCTCCCAGCGAAACAGAGATCGGGGTGTGGGTACTCTCGAAGGTGAGGTTCACCGTTGGTTGGGTTGCTTTTGTTTTATCGCCGTAGGACTCGAAGTCATAGGTGATGACGTGTGGATAGGCTATAGACTGTGGCTGCTGCTTCGCAGCCTTTCGATCGTCTGGGCTTTTCCAGGCACATTCCCACATAACGACCAGTGTGTACCCCGCATCCCGTATTTTATTCTCCTGTTCACGTGTCTTAGCATACAAGAGGCGACGATGCCCTAACTTGCAATGGGTCGGGCATCCGTGCCAGTGACAGCCGTGATATTGGAAGACAATTTTAGTCATCGGTTCGTAGCCATCGACCGGTGCTTCTGCGATCTGACGCTCCCCACCGTGACCACATTTCTCATGGTGGATGTGAAGACCTCGTTGCTGTGTCTCATGTTCGAGCCACTGTATGGAAGACGTGCTGCATTACCCTTTGGATAGAAGGCCTTCTCGTAGGCTGACAGAGGGTGCTGTAATGCGTCCCCAGGACATTTGATCGTTGTTTTTCCCTGTGTACACCTGGCTGAATGCCGTTGGAGATGACATATCTGAGTAAACTGTTGGTTACATGCCCCACAGGCGTAAACCTGAGCTGACTTTTTAATGTCTTTGATGAGGAAGGCGTGGTCGTTGTAAAGCCCTATTATCATCGGCTCTATCCCTATAGCGTCGTTATAGGCGGGTTGTTTTCTGAGCTACCACGTGCCAATTTCTTCAGGTTCGTACATCCGAATTCCCAGTTTGAACCGTTCTTCGACCTTTTTAAGTTCGTCTAGTGGTAGTTTTAGGGCCAGACGCTTCAGATCGTCTCCACTCAAACTGTAGTATTCTTCAGTGAGCTATGTAGCTTGTACTGTGCAGCGATCTGGCCTAGCACCTCTATGCACTGCCATACAGCGAAATAGGCATAAAGTATCATCGTAGGTGTCCAAGGCGTACAGCCCTTTACGATTGCGCAACCAATCGGGTAGCCTTCCCGCTCCTAGTAGGGGTTGGGTGGTTATGATCGCTTTTACCTCGACTTGAACCCAGCGCTCGAAGCTCCATGGAGTGTTTGGGCGGTCCAAGTTGTCAGTGTCTAGGCGGCGCTCGTCTTGCACAGTCAACCACTCTCTCGCTGTGGCTAGATTACCACACAGAGGACTTGTCCCAAGGTTTTGGTGGTAGAACATCCTTTTATCAGTTTCTATGTGTTTTAACTGATAGGTGTAGGCATACCTGAGATAGAAAGCGGTTTCTAGTCTTTCTGCCTTGGTCATGATACGCTCCACCTGACTATTCGCAAGACCTCTCCCGAAGAATTTCCATATGCGAGTCCGGCGACCCGCCTCTTCCCTTATGCGTCCCCAGCAAGCTCTTCTAAAGGGCGGGCCTTGGCGTCTTAAAGCCGCATGAAGAGGTTCGGCTCGAAATCCATGTCGGCGCCTACGCTTTACTAAGCGCTCGTACGTTTTAACGCGCATTTCGGGGTTCTGTCTTAGAGCCTCGTACTTTTTGGCCTTCAAGGCCAAATGCACCTCCTCGTTCAGTTGTTTCCGTTCGCGGAAAGCTTGGTACTTCTTGTGAGGGGCAAGCGCCTCGCCACTTCTCAGAGCTGGATAGCGACCGGTTTCGTTAGCTCGGGCGACGCGCCTCTGCTGCTCGGCGAGCCATGCCTCGGTGATTTCTCGCACAAGCTTTGCTTTATTGCGCCGGCTGTATGGTAGCCCATATTGTCGCGCTTGATCCTGTAGTTGCTTTAAGGTTTGCATGTCAAGAGATGTGGTGTGTGATACTAAGTGTACACAAGTCTCTAAATGGGCTGCCGTCGTACCGACAAGAGCTCGTTGAGTATGGCCGTCGAGGGCCGACTACTATAGCGGGATTAGAATGATACAACCCCCGTCCCTGGGCCGCAGTTCGGACACATAACAGCCCCCAGCCCCCTCGAATTCTGAGGGGTGCATGTATAACGCTGGGCAGGTCTCGCATTTGACCAACTACCGCCCCGAGTCCTCGATTCGCTAAACTACGATTCCCAGCCCCGCGTTATACATGGTGGCACCCTCAGAATTCGAGGGGCTGGGGCTGTTATGTGTCCGAACGGAGGCCCAGGGAGGGTGTGTATCATTCTAATCCGCTATAGTAGTACCCGGGTATAATTTCATCAAAATTTTCGTTTCCTGTAATTTTTCTACGATCAATTATCAGTGTTGATCCAACTGGAGGATTTTTAAATATTGCTTCATCTTCTATAAATTCAGTTTTAAAATTGAGACTAGCATGCCCTTCTTTCTTTTCTGTACTTATAAAATATTCTTCATCTAATCTTGTTAATAAAACATGTTTATTTGACGCTAACTACCTATGATTCTCCCTGAATTCATTATTTGTTGAATAATATGGTCTTTACCTCCAGTTTTTATCAGAAGAATATCATCTAATCGAATATCAATATCATATAGATATTTTGTAGGTACAGCAATCCATTTTCCTCTTTCAATATTATCAGTTACATCAGGGGCCCAAACAAAACTAATAGGTTTATTTTCTATATTGCTGTTTGGCATTCTAGCTTCTCCATATAATTGTTTACAAGTTTCAACAATTTTATTCACATCGTATTCTTCTCTAGAATATATTCCATTGTTTGAAAGTTTAAACAGGTATAAAACATCGGTTTTTCCTTCTTTAACAAATCCATTAACAATTTCTAAATCATTGAACTTTTGAGCTTTACCTGCATTCAGAGCATTAGGCATTTCTTGTCTAATATAAACCATTGTTTGCAAGTTTAAATCTATATATACCATCTATTATACCTTCCTCATTGAATCCTTCTACATTCTCTAAGTTATCTAGATTTAAATCATAACTTTTATAAGATTTTATTATGTTGGTTATATTATTTGTTATATCAGATTTCTTTCTATCCATCATTTGACCGTCTTTATTTACTGGCATTTTTATTGAATACAAATTGCAAACACAGATGGCCACAAATTACTGTATTAAAAGGTTGTATTTGTTCAGTAGAATATTGTATATCTCCAGGTTTTTCTCTAACATAATCGATCAATTATAATGGTGGTTGAATGCCAAAACTATCAAAGTAGAGTTTATCATG
This sequence comes from Arion vulgaris, assembly GCA_020796225.1. Classification (NCBI taxonomy): domain Eukaryota; kingdom Metazoa; phylum Mollusca; class Gastropoda; order Stylommatophora; family Arionidae; genus Arion; species Arion vulgaris. The sequence goes on along the minus strand of CM036758.1, from coordinate 30,361,193 downwards.
GTTATTTTTGTACCAAGCAACCCAATGAATTTGTTTCATCTGTAAGACCTCCATCTAAATTTAGTATTGCACATTCTTTCTTTCTTAGTTTTTTTAGGAAGTTGGGTTCTTATATACACACCTCTGCCCGCGTGCCCAGCGTGTTCGTAGCGCGTTGGACTACGGGTGACAAGTCCTCTATATGTGCGGGTTCAACGCGGACTGGCAGAAAAGCTACAGGTTCCCCAGATTTACGGTGCTCGTGGCACCGAACCGAAGAGTTACGATGTCCATGACACCGAGCCGAAGAGCTTTCAGCTCAAGTGCTTCTGGATCGAAAAAAAAAAAATATACACACCTCTGAAATTACGAATCTTTAGCTTTCTTTTTTACTGCATCTTCAAGTTCAAAATTTGAAAGAGATTAGGTAACTTTAAGTTTCCTATTTCTATCATTTTTAATCTAAATAAAATGGAGTTGTATTGCGTAAAATGTAAAAAGAAAACAGACACTTCAGATTTGGAATATGCAAAAAGCAAAAATAATAGAAATATATTGCAGAGTATGTGTGTTATATGTGGAACTATAAAAACGAAATTCATTAAAGCTTCGGAAGTAGAGTATGAAGGAGGTAATCTAAATAGTACAATTAATAAATTACCATTTGAATTGCAATTACCTGGACATAATTTTACAGGACCAGGAACTAATGTAAAGAAAAGATTAAAAGATCCTTATGGAAATCCATCATATTTTACACCTAAAGAATGGAGTAAACCAATAAATAGAGTAGATGAAGCAGCAATGAATCATGACATCTGTTACCTACAAAATACAGACAGGAAAACAAGAAATAAAATTTGTGATCAAAAGATGTTAGAAGATCTAAATATTTTTTAAAAGTAACGACAAAAAGTGTGATATTTGTTTTTTTAAAAAAAGGTCTTTTCTACACCGAAAGTTGCTTATCAAATTTAAAGAAGCATTTGACTTCGAAACATCCGACGTTCATATAATAGCCGTCCATCGCAAGAGATGATGGCAACGTCATCGACGCGTGCTGCTGCACCTCTCTGGTGTGCGGAGTCCAATCCTAGAACACAACCCCCCTACCACAGGTGATACATGATCAAGTTTAGACATGTGGGTGTTACAAGACCTCAGGCTGAAACATGACCTAAGTTTTCTTATTGTTATTATGTAAGGCCAAACATATCACAGGCCATGTCCATGTTTGCATTTCTTCCTCGGAGTTGGTAGCGAGGGCGCAGTCATCAGCAAATAACATGATTTGAGATTGTTGATTCTATTCCCTTGGTGGAGAAATTGGCCTTTTGTCTATCCTGTATCTAATTTACCCCATGTTCATCGCCTTCCCAAAAGAGATCCATGAGCATGGCAGCAAACATCATACCTTTCATTCATTTCATGGCAGCAAATATGTGTTAGGGCCCAGTACACAGCCATGTTTGACGTCGTTAGTGACGCCAGTTCAAGGCCTCTGACAGCTCCCCTTCATCTAGAACACACGTCATCATGACCTCGTGAAACTGTTGGATAATCTTAATAAATTTCACTGGAGATCGAAATTTTTCGTGATCCTCTTTGTTGACCGTGTCGAATGCCTTCGTCAGATCGACGAAGGCCATGTAGGCATAGAGGCCTAGATCGACGAAGACCATGTAGGCACCTGTTGTTGGCGAGCTGTAAATATCATGTCTGCTGTTCCACGGCCCACTCTGAAACAACATTGGGTCTCAGAAAGTAGGTCCTGTTTCATATGCAACAAAAGCAGGTCATCATTAGCTGTCTTGTATGATCCGCGTTCCGCAACAACTGGACTTAGCTTGCTGGCTAGGAAACCATATTCACTGATAGTTTTCTGTATCAACCAGCGAAAGTGTTCTTCGAACGCTCCATATCGACTACTACTTGATTGTACGGTGTGCCAGCACATCCGATTTCTGCGACGCTTGTTGGTTACTATGGTTACATAGACCCCTACCTAAGTCGCCTCTTACGACATGCTTTGCTCACCTTGCGAGCACCGGCAACACACGATCATTGCAACACACGGTCATTGCAACACAGGTCAGTGCAACAAGTTTTTTTAAAATAAAAATAAAAACTTGGAGTGCCGGGATCGAACCCGGGCCTCTCACATGCGAAGCGAGCGCTCTACCACTGAGCTACATCCCCTTCGAAGGAATGATGCAGTAAATACTTACATTATCCTGTTCTCAAATATACGTAACATATCCTGTAATCTTACAATATTCTGTTCTGTCACCTGCAAATTGTCTATATTTAGCCGCTGTGTTTCTCTCTTAGGATGAGAGGTTTCACATTCGCTGAAAAATGTACTACACTTGCTATTTCATTATCCAGTCATATTTATTCTCACAAAATACATTTGTAGCGAAGCTTTAAATTCCTTATCATATGGTTGCATATGCCAGTTACGTCTTTGAAAGCCAATTCAATAATCGCTAATAAACAACGATATTTGTTAAACTTTTCAAAGCTATGGTTCAGTTTATAGAATTCAAAAAGCAATTTCCCAATCTTTATGCCTTGTTTTCATTTGCTAGTAAAACTGATGCTAGATAATTATGTCTTTTGACAGAAACGACCTCACGCCGAGCAGATTCTTCGAATGATTTTTTCTTATAGTTATCGGACGAATCAAAGAAGAAAGGGTAATCATGCTGATAGTAAGTTACATGAATACCTCGCTGACTATAGACTAATATAAAATGGTCTCGTGGGGTTTACTTTGGATTCATTCCACGAAATACACCAATTTTCATCAGTCTCATGATCCCGTCATCGTCTATACACCAGAAATTATACTGTATACTTCTTTGTGATCTACGATTTGCTGACGATATTGACCTTAATGCAGGCACTGAAGCAGAACTCCAAGAACTAACTTCAAAATTAGAGATAGTGAGCAGAAAATATGGAATGGAAACCAACAAAGAAAAAAGTAAGATACTGGTGATTAGGTCCTACATATGTAGCGATGGAAACTCTGGTAAGGAGATCAAGTCAAGACTTGCGATGGCTTAAGGTGCTATGTCTCGGCTAAACGTGATATGGAAAAGCAAAATCAGTACTCTGACAAAAATTAATATCTACAGATCACTGGTGCTATCCATTCTTTTGTACGGTTGTGATAGCTGGACTCTCAATGCAGAACTGGAGCGAAGAATCCAGGCCTTCGAATATAAGTGTTACAGACGGGTACTAAGTATTAGTTACATAGAACATAAGATGAACATCTATGTAAGAGACCAAATAATCAACCTTGCAGGTCGACAAGAGCCCCTCTTGACAATAGTGAAAAGGCGTAAACTTGCGTGGTTCGGACATGTGATGAGACATGACAGATGGTAGCATGACCAACTATCTCAACGTTATCATTACTCTTGGAAGAGAATGTAGAGATTGGGGCAACATGAAGGCTGATCTCGCAGTTAAGCAGCTGATAGAAGGACAGGAGGACAGAGAAAATCCTGGTTTGGTTATTGACACATCAAGAGCTGGTCAGGACAGAGTTTCTCCACACTTGCTCGAAGAGTTGAAGACAGAGACTTATGGCGTGATTTTTGTGCTGATGTCTCCACAGTGACACCCCTACGACCCTAACGGGTTATGTACTTTATTATTATTATTATATACTATATGTTAGGCTCTTGTTCAACTCTGTTCACCCAAAACATAGATCATCAATCATAACTCTTCTTCTTCTTCTTTGCGTTCGTTCTTTACTACCAAATTTTAATCACTCTTTGTGATATGTTTTATCTTTGCCAAGAACGTGTATACGTTGCACATTGGTTTGGTAGGCCCTAAATGCATAGACTTCTACATGCTTAAGACACGTGCATCCGATTTCAGCCTCCTTAGTCGCCTCTTACGACATGCGTGACAGGTAACAGTGGTTCTATTCTTGACACCCCAAATTTGGGCCCGGTAACCACTCGGGAGACTCTTCACTCAACTCTAGTAGGATCTTGTTCCTTACGCTTTCATCACAACTCGCCTGAAAAAAAACTCTGTATCTAGCAAGTTCTCCTGTCTCTTCCAGCGTCATGTTCAATGTTTCTTTATAGCTCTCCAACTTTTTCTACTTTAGGCAGTTCTAACCATGCATTTCCACTTTAGGCCATTTGGTGGACACAACGTATATTCGTATGTTGCTCTACCATATTGTAACAGTATACCAATATTGTTAATGCCTACACTTATCTTCGTTCCGGGCACTTAGGTATCGTTGGCAATTAGAGAACAGACAGGTCGGCTGGCTTTACCACCATAACAGGGGTCCAGCCTTTGAATAGAGATGACATATTGAACGCCCTCATAGAGTGTGGCAGCAAAAAAAAAATGTCATTTAAACCATAGATTCGCAAACTTTTTCTGCTCACCCCCACTTTGCTCGACATAAACTTTGTAACGCCCCAAACACCACCCACTTTGCTCGATTCATAACTTTTGTAACGCCACACCACCATTTGCTGACATATAACTTTGTAACGCCCCACACCGCCCACTTTGCTCGACATAAACTTTGTAACACCGCCCACTTTGCTCGACATAAACTTTGTAACACCACCCACTTTGCTCGACATAAACTTTGTAACACCACCCACTTTGCTCGACATAAACTTTGTAACACCACCCACTTTGCTCGACATAAACTTTGTAACGCCCCACTCTCACCGCCCACTTTGCTCGACATAAACTTTGTAACACCACCCACTTTGCTCGACATAAACTTTGTAACACCACCCACTTTGCTCGACATAAACTTTGTAACACCACCCACTTTGCTCGACATAAACTTTGTAACACCACCCACTTTGCTCGACATAAACTTTGTAACACCACCCACTTTGCTCGACATAAACTTTGTAACACCACCCACTTTGCTCGACATAAACTTTGTAACGCTGCCCCTACCCACCGCCCACTTTGCTCGACATAAACTTTGTAACACCACCCACTTTGCTCGACATAAACTTTGTAACGCTGCCCCTACCCACCGCCCACTTTGCTCGACATAAACTTTGTAACACCGCCCACTTTGCTCGACATAAACTTTGTAACGCTGCCCCTACCCACCGCCCACTTTGCTCGACATAAACTTTGTAACGCTGCCCCTACCCACCGCCCACTTTGCTCGACATAAACTTTGTAACGCTGCCCCTACCCACCGCCCACTTTGCTCGACATAAACTTTGTAACGCTGCCCCTACCCACCGCCCACTTTGCTCGACATAAACTTTGTAACGCTGCCCCTACCCACCGCCCACTTTGCTCGACATAAACTTTGTAACGCTGCCCTACCACCGCCCACTTTGCTCGACATAAACTTTGTAACGCTGCCCCTACCCACCGCCCACTTTGCTCGACATAAACTTTGTAAAGCTGCCCCTACCCACCGCCCACTTTGCACGACATAAACTTTGTAAGCCCTCCCATTATAACAGTTTGCCAACGCCCCCCACCCCGTGCTCTATTTTCACTTTGACATAGAAATGTGATCTATATTTCTGTCCTACATGGTCAATTTTCAAATGCTTATATACATGAAATAGAAAATTGATGAAAAAATGGATCGTGTAAGATGGGCATAAGATAAATTAAAATGAAAATTCTAATTTTTATGATTATTCAATTGAAAATCACGAAAAAACTCCCCCAAACGCTTCCGAACCAATTATCGCCCCCTGGAAGGCTTCTGTGCCAACAGGGGTGGTAAACAGGGCGGTACCGCCCCTTTGAGAATCCATCATCTAAGTCAACTACTAGATTTCAAGAGCTGGGATTGAAGATTGTGGTGGCCAGAAAAGAACAGCACAACTGGTATATGAGTAGGCTCATCAATCAAAACTGGTACGGTCAGTCGCTGGACGCTGTTGGGGCCTACCAAACCAATGTGCAACGTATACACGTTCTTGGCAAAGATCAAACATATCACAAGGAGTGATTATCATTTGTCGTAAAGAACGAACGCAAAGAAGAAGAAGATTAGGCAACTGTTCGTCCGTGTGGTAATGGGGGCATGCAAGGGAATAGTACCACCGCAACCTACAAGGCATGTCGTAAGAGACGCCTGATGTAGGACCTAGGAAGCTACCTAGTATATAAAAGCATCGCAGAAATCGGATGTGCTGGCCTACTTGTAGGCGCATAACTGACACAACGTACAATCGCTCTTAGGCTCAGATCACATACAAATCACACAAAGTGGTTAACAAGTGAACATATGGAGCATTCAAAGAAGAAGGCAATTGTTAACGATATCTATATTTTTGAAATAGGGGAAGACTGCAGTAAAACTTGGTAAATAGTGAAACACGTACAAACAAAGTACTATAGTTTTACAAAAACAGAAACAGTGACGATAAACAGCAACGTTTCGACCAACAAGGCCTTTATCAGCAAACGAACAAACAGGAGTGACAAATTAAAATGAAACACAAATGGACGACCAAATACAAAAGTATCTAAGGAAAAGCTGGAATAAAAACGAATAACGAAATAAATGTAACACAAAAACACATAAAACTAGAAATAGAACGGAAAGAAACAATGAAACATCTAGTAAATATATAACTTGAATACATGCAACATATACCCATATAGAGTACAAAGCATAGGAAGAGAAAGTACTAAGAAGCATAAGAATGTAATACGTTGAGCCCGCGTGGTCGCAAGGTACCATACAAAGAAATCAACCGATTCTCCAGAGCAAATCGACTACGATCATCAGAGGAACATGATCGGATGGCTGTGACCTGACATCGCAAGCTCCTGAATGGCCAGTATCATTGAAATGGGTAGCTACAGGGTCACAGAGCATTGGCGTATATCGCGCAAGTGTTGGGCGAAATTGTTGAAGACAGTTTCACGTGCGAGTCCGTAATATTATCTATGCCATTATCTGCAAGCGGTGCAACAAGGCCTATATTGGGAAACCGGCAGGAGACTCAGTGACCGATTCGCCCAACACTTGCGCGATATACGCCAATGCTCTGTGACCCTGTAGCTACCCATTTCAATGATACTGGCCATTCAGGAGCTTGCGATGTCCAGGTCACAGCCATCCGATCATGTTCCTCTGATGATCGTAGTCGATTTGCTCTGGAGAATCGGTTGATTTCTTTGTATGGTACCTTGCGACCACGCGGGCTCAACGTATTACATTCTTATGCTTCTTAGTACTTTCTCTTCCTATGCTTTGTACTCTATATGGGTATATGTTGCATGTATTCAAGTTATATATTTACTAGATGTTTCATTGTTTCTTTTCCGTTCTATTTCTAGTTTTTATGTGTTTTTTGTGTTACATTTATTTCGTTATTCGTTTTATTCCAGCTTTTCCTTAGATACGTTTGTATTTGGTCGTCCATTTGTGTTTCATTTTAATTTGTCACTCCTGTTTGTTCGTTTGCTTGATAAAGGCCTTGTTGGTCGAAACGTTGCTGTTTATCGTCACTGTTTCTATATTTTTGGCAATCTGCTTCGTAGCTGTTCATGTTTACGATGCGCACATAAGTATTATTTTCACATTGGAGTTGAATGTCCTTATCTTGGTGTATATTTAGGTTTACTCTTCCTAATCTATGACAGTCTTCGCACTTATTACATGACACCATCTGTGTTTCTTCTCCATGGAAACGGCATAACTTTCTCTATGGAAGCCATCCTAGGCTTTCATCAAGCCTTTATCTCTAGGCAGTGTTTCATATAGATCGCCAAGTCATTTCGAGCATAAGTCACTTGCGTCATGTATATTCTTTTGCAACCCATGAGTCTAAACACTCCCAAGTACTGATAGGACTCTCTTGGGAGATCACTCCAGTTCCTTAGTGCAACCGTTGTAGTTCTACACTTTATTTTGCTTAAAATCAATATTTTTAAGATTTTTAAAAAAAAACTTTGCCAGAATATGTTAGAAAATCTGGCTCATATTCAAGTAGGGTTCTATCTCTTACTGTCATCCCCAGGTAGATGATGGAATCAAAGAGGTTAGGTGTTCACCTCTCGTTCCAAAGGTACTCGGTTCGCTTCCTCGTAAAGCCATCAGAATATTGTTCCAGAGATTCCTGATCTAAGTGCAGGTGAGATCAAGCTCCTAGTCCTATCGTAGACGAACGATAAAACGTAGGTCCCGTGTTCAATTTGAGCACGCAAAAGAACCATTGGTAGTTCAAAGTCGAGAAGAGCATGCTGTAAAACTACTGCCCGGACAAAATTCATTAGAAAAATTAAAAAATAAAATTCCTACAAAATAATTTCACCATCTTCTAACGTATATCGGGGACCCTTGCCGGTGCTACGAAGTTCGTGCACTGCCGTTGAGATCTTCATGTAGTAAGAAAGAGATCGGAGCGCACACTGTTACTCGCCGAAATGCAATGATGATGGTCTTATCGATCAATCAATTTTGGCTAAATCATCTTCAATCATCCTCAAATAACTTGTCCCTAGCAGAACTTTGCCACTTGTTCTACAACCACATTGTTCCTAGCAGAACTTTGCCACCTTAACAGCCCTTCGAAATTTCTCTCTGTCATAGGCCAGATGATTCGCCCCTGCAGTTGTCATGCTCAAACATTCATCAGTTACAGTCTGAATTCATCTCCTCTGCGGTCCCTCTTCTCCTCTTCACCCGTTGCAATGAAGTCAATCCTTCGGCTTTAAAACCCTTTTTAAAAACTTATATTCAAAAGCACATGTTTTTCAAACACCTTGTTCCATGCTTCACACCCACACGTTGCCACTGGGATTTTTTTTGTAAAGCCATTTGTTCTTCTTTCATCTGTTTAAAAGTGAACCATGATATTCAAAACGTCACATTTTCTATCCATTGATAAAAATCTTATATAGCAGTCTTCTATAGAAATATGTGTGATTTACCAGCATTTGGCAAGTCAACCCTCAAAAACCTGGTCACTGTCGACTTTCTGGTGAACTGAAAACGACCTAACATTGAACACAAACATCTGATCAACAGTTTGTATTTGGAACAGATGAAATGACGGGAAAGTAGAAAGCTAATCGTTTGAAATATGCTATCAAACTAATGAAATATAGCCGGCATTAAATTGGTAGCATAACTAGTTAGTAGTTACAAGCAAGAGGTTAGATTAGACTAGTTAGAGGAACTCAAGTGACTGTAAAGTGTTGAAGTTACTTAGTAGAGTGACTCGGTGTAAACAATACACCACTGAACAACAATCAACATGTCCACACAACAATCTGAAGAATCACAGTCGCTTGATTCACAAGGTTAGGACTGGACCACTTTTCTGTTCTAAGACAACAGTGAACAATAATTAGTAATAATATATGTATGAGATGACGTCCTACCCGGGCAAGAGCTCTTAAGCACTATACTACTGTTATATTGTATTTACTATTTGTCTCTTCTGACCACATCCACATGGAAAAATGTATTATTGTTTGGATAAGTGCATGAACATAATGTTGTGAATGTTCCCCATGTATTTCTCTTATATCTATCAATCTGCTTATTAGTATTCCTTGTGTGCTCAATCTTCTGCTGTTGTGAACACGGACGATCATTTAAGATGGGAACCATATTTACTTTTTGTCTCTCCAAATATTTTATTGCAAATGTGGTCCAAACAATTTTTCGGATGTCTGTGCATCTCACTCTGTAAAAATCATAATAACAGTGATAAATTATTTGTCAAAGTTATGAAGTCATGCAGTAATGAGTGTGCTGTATTCAAATAATAACATATACTTGTCATATACTATAGAGGTTCGCATGGCCATTTGAGTTGTTCGTATGTGTCGATTCCTCCCGCCAATAATGGCTGACACATTCCGTTTCTGAGGACATCTTTTTTTGAGGTTGTTCTCTAGACAGTTGCAGTCCCCTGCTGACGAGATCTGTCTTCCCGGGTTTGTCTGGAGTCGTCCTACTCTAGATGACTTCAGCCTTCTGTTGCCGGGCTCACCAACCCAGGCTTTTATGCAGGGTGTGCTCCCTGGACACTGTAGTTTAATCCTTATGCTTAAGGGAAAGTGTCATAGAAGTAGAAGACAAGACAAGAAAAAGGATGTCCTCCTCAAGAGAGAGAGAGAAAGTGCTTATTCCATAGCGGAGTTGAGCCAGAGATTACGGGTTCTGCAGTCACCTATGACCCCACTGCCGCTTGTCTGCCTTCACCTAGTCTGTTGGTGACTCCAGAGTTAGACTCGTGCTGAAGATCCAATCACACAAACCTCAACACATAAGTAGCTAATATGAGCTATGAGTTCATCAGTATTCTGCGTACTCACTAGGTTGGGATTTTGGATTCTCTAATAAAGGCAGCTGTCTGCCTCAGATTATCAGCCACGCCATGCATTCTTACTGCGTGGCTAAATCTCTGAGGCAGATCGGCGACCGTATAATCCGTTATCCCATTCCTCATTGTGAGGGGTCATTGCACTATGTTATGTACCTTACTGCTTGGTGCATCCGTTTTCTGCAAGCATTTGTTTCGGGTTAGCATTCCCTAACCTTTGATTGCTACACAACCGTCCCGCAAGGCAGCAGGCCTGGTACTGTAGATTTGCTGGTCTGTACAGCTGAAAATTTCCCCATGACTGACTAGGTTGGAAAATATGGATTCGTCGTCAGAACTTCTTTATAAGTACTCCGGTACAGCCATTTTAACAGCATGCTGAAAGAAAGATCACCTACTGGAGAACTCTTTGAGTGTGAAAGCATCAACTCTGACCAACTTTCTAGTTTATTTTTCATCTGGTGACATACTTTGAATCTGGTTCTGAAGATGTATTTTGTTTTATTTTCTAGAAATGTATTTTATTTTGCAACAGTTCGGTAGTAATTAGAGCTGTAATTATATTTTACTGCACAAGATATGTAGTCAATGTGAATTGTGATAGTTTTATTTATTTAAATGATACTGGCAGTGTTCAGTGTTGCCTGTTGTTATGGTATGATTTGTTTCTTTTATTGTTTGCGCGCAATTAATTCAGGCTTAGTCAGTGCACCTCTGACTGATTTTTGCATTAAGGCTAGCTTTTCTTATAACCAGTACCTCTCACCATTCAGGTGAAAACCATACTCTGAATTCTGAGGTATTTGTAGTTCAGATCCCCAAGTACAGGATCAGGAAACCTGTAGTCCAACCATATACCAGGCACACAGAAACCTGTCCCATGTTGGCCGTGAACCCCTGAATTAGCACAACATGTGGTTACTAGCGTAGCGTGTTATCCACTTTGCTTCGGCATCCCATGATTATTAAAAAATTTAGTAGTATATTATTATATGCAGATTACACAATTCTCCTTTCAAATAATATAACATAATTGGAACATTTAATCGTGTCAATGAATCTACCAAAAAGCAAAGATTGACAAAACAAGATCTTAATTTAAAATTACCGCCATTAATGAAAACCTAAAATCTTACAAATTTTGAATATCTTGACTCCAAAATTAACAACATTGAAGACTAGAAAATAAATTAGGAGACTAGCCATGGCAATTCAGAGGAAAGTTAGTATTAAGAACCTATGGTACTACACTGACAACAATAAAACTTCTGAGGACATGCATTTTTCCTGTGGCAACAAATCAATGTGCATCATGGACCATAACACAAGCATTTAAGAAGAAAGTCAAATCTTTTGAAACAAAGTGCTGCAGAAAAAATGTTAAAATACCCTAAACAAAGAAGAGGATAAATATAGACAGTCTTTATAATCTGAACATCAAGAAAAAATTAGCTCATAAATAGTGTCATGTCTAGGAAACTCTCTCGCGATCCCATGTCTCGCAAACTAAAATATGTTGGTCACATTAAAGGTCAGTGGTTTATAGAGCGCAGTAATGGAAGGCAAGTAAATGTTCCAATTATTTGATATTACTTGAAAGGAGAATTGTGTAATATGTGTATAATAATATACTATTACATTTTTAATTGGTAGGAAATTTCTGAATCATGGTCAGATCTACTATTTCAGTGCTTGGACACTTTCAGGTATCTAAAATGGACAATAGATGGCTCCCTGAGGACAAAGGCATTGATTCTATCCAGTTTTGCAGATATCTTATATATATATATATATATATATAAACATATCTATATAATAATATATGTTTGAAATTCCCCAGATAAGGACTGCCAGTTTATTGATGTTACCACTCACACATTTCTTGTTCCTGAAAAACTAATTAAAGTTCCAGAAGATATTCCTAAATGGGAAAAGTCACAGGTAATGATTTCTATTTACTTCTTCATCTTTTTTGTGCAGCGTTTGGGCTTTCACCCTCCGGCACTATGCTGTATCTGGGTTTTCTACCCATCATAGACAGGAACTAGAATATGATAGCCTTTGTAGTAGGGAACAAGGGAGATTTTTGTACTACTCAATGATACAACAAAGGATGCACTAGGGAAACACTGAAACGAACTGTTCGAAACATGTACTTGTTCATGTTAGGTTGTGCTTATCTTTAATCTTCTTTTTCTTGCGTTAGCCCGCTATGCATTCTGGCGTAGGCAGGGCTCTTGGTATGGGACTTCTAACTGATTTTTGCATTAAGGCCTGTTTTCCTTATTATCTGTCCCCCATCATACAGGCGTGCCTTCTCCGACTTCAGGGGTGATCTTTTATCTATATATGAATATGTCATCTGAACTTTTCTTAAGGAGAAAGTTGCCTTTGGTTTTGTGTTTATTGTTTGTTAATTAGCCTTTTTCACTAAAGGGCATCCATTCTACAAGGTTTGATCAGGGAGGGCTGATGCTTAGTTCCATAGTCCCTTAGTAGCACAGGGACCTAACAGTTGAAGACTTTTGAATATTATTTGAGACTAGAGATAGATTTGAGACTAGTTGTTAGAATAGTTTGCAGTAATGTTACTAAACTGTCTCAGCTAAGTCTACAATATGCTATGTTATATTGTACTTCCCATCTGTTACAGGCCTATTCCGATCTGGTGGGATTTATCCTGGCATTGAATGATTCTGTCAAAAACAAGAAAATACGTGATTCATATCCTGTGTCATCAGTAAGTGTTGTTGGAAGTGATGTCATCAGTATGTGATGTTTTTATGTTGTTTGAAGATGGTTATTGGTTACCGAAATAAAAGCATCTGGTCGAATGGATTAGAGCAGCGGTTCCCAAACTTTGCATTACCTTGGACCTCCTTTTAAATACATTTTGCTACCGCGGGCCTCCGAAAGTTTATGTATGTGAAAGTCTTCTAGCGATGGAGTTATTAGTGCACCACACCAATACATTTGCTACCGCTCAAAGTTTATGTTGTGAAAGTCTTCAGCGATGGTTGCCCCATCATTTTGCTACGGCTCAAAGTTTATGTATGTGAAAGTCTTCTAGCGATGGAGTTATTAGTGCACCACACCAATAGTCAAGCTGGCTCCAATTTCTCAGACTGGGGGAAACTTCAAATGATCTTTCATTTTGTCCTGTCAGACATTTAGACTCTGATCTGGTCTGGGTCTTTTGAGTTTCGCAGCGAACTAGTTTACCACTGTTTTTATACATGTTTTTAAAATTGGAAAGGTTTGAAATGTCAAAGATCCTAATACTTTTTCAAGCGTTTGAGGATCCCCTTTGAGTACCTTGCGGACCCCAGTTTAGAAAATGCTGGATTAGAGCATGGACTCACATGCGGCAGACCTGGGTTCAATCCCCAGTAATGCAGTTTTTTTTCTGTTGGCGTAAAGAAAAGTTATAACCTGAACAGTTTAGCGATGACTGCACTAGCCATGCAACCATTAAATTCCACAGCACATGTCCCTGGTCCTACATCGCTCTAAAAGCGGTGTACAGCAGTTATTACAGGGTTTTTGGGGCTTTTATTGGTTACTAAACCAACGTTATAGCACTCCAGGAAGATATATAGGTGTTCAATCTCCCCCAACATGAGATGTAAAAATATATGCATACTGATGGTTCCTGTGGCTTGCTGTCACTCTGCCATTCAAGCATCCATTTCACTTGTACAATGCCTAGTTCGAAACTCCTTAAATCGTTGGATCAATTCAACATCAATTTTAGTGTCCTTATCCAATAGACGGTCGCCCAGAGACCAAGGAACATTCCCTTAATCCATCCTCAACTCCCAGATGATCAATGCTGTTGGTGCAAGGCTCTCTGCGCTCTCATTGTCGCAGACACCAACATACCCAGGAAAGTAGTCCTCTGAAGGTTGGCCATCAATAAGTGTTGTTTCTGAGTTGTTTGCTTAGCTATATTGTATAGAATACTTGCCTGTGTGGTGCCGGGGTCTGCAATGGAAGCAAAGAATAGTACCACTGCAACCTACAAGGCATGTAAGAGGTGACTGATGTAGGACCTAGGGAAGCTACCCTAGTAAATAAGAAGCGAAATCAGAAATCGAATGTGCTGGCCTACTTGTAAGCACATAGCTGGCACAATGTATAATTGCTCTTAGGCTCAGATCACATACAAATCATACAGAGTGGTTAACAAGTGGTCGATATGAAGCGTTCGAAGAAGATTTGTAGCATCAGCCAGATTTCTTTGATTCTGAATTCTTTCTAGATAATTCTATTTGTTGCACAATAATCATGTTACACAAGCTTAACTGAAGTGTCACCATTTTCTTGTCTCTCTGGTTGCAGAAAATAGGGAAGCTGTACGAACTGCTGGAGGAGTTAGACAAGTGGGTGGATGAAATACCACCGATTGATCAGCCTCAGCGGTTTGGAAATAAAGCTTTCCGAACTTGGTTCAGTCGGTTCAGGGAGGTAAGTGTTATGTTCTAGTAGTGTGCTTGTACTCTATCAAATTGTAATGTGTTTGAATGCTGTGTCATGTTTGAGTTTCACATTTGTTTAGAGTTATGTCAGTGTGTTAACCCTTTAGTTGCTAAGGACGTATATATAGTTTTCCTATACACTGCTAAAGACGCATTAACACGTCTGTTATCTCTCCTCTGTGGGCTAAAGACGTGGTAACACGTTATACATTGCTACTGTCAATGCTATAGATGTACATTCATGTTTGTTACCTAGAAACAAAGGGTAGCTATTTTAAGCTCAGCCTTCAGAAAGTATGTAGCAGCGAAAGGGTTAAAAAATAATGCCAAACTTTAGTTGGTTTTATGATACATCAAAACATATTTTATGATGCAATAACCTCTGTTGTATGTCACACTTAAATCTATAACATACTGAAATCTATAACACACTGAAATCTATAACACACTTAAATCTGTAACACACTGAAATCTATAACACACTGAAATCTATAACACACTGAAATCTGTAACATACTGAAATCTGTAACACACTGAAATCTATAACACACTGAAATCTCATCACCCATCATTGGCCTCTTTGTATCAGGAGACAATAGGTCTTGCGTCATGTATTTTCTGCGCTGAATCAAAACCCTTTCTTGTGGCTGTAATGGCCTATTCTGGAGTGGCAATCCTTGCCACAGTTGCTGCAGGTGAGACTGGAGCTGATATATAGGATGTTCTCTGTGCTCTCTTTTGCCTCCACATGTGATGTTGTTTCTTTTCTTTTGAGCCACCTGAAATCTATAACACACTGAATCTATAACACACAATGAAATTATAACACGAATCTATAACACACTGAAATCTATAACACACTGAAACCTATGACACACTGAAATCTGTAACATACTGAAATCTGTAACATACTGAATTTTGTGACACATTGAAGTATATTTTAATGCACAGTGACACATTGAAGCGTGGACACACCAAAATCTGTGACACATCAAAGTGTGGACACACCAAAGTCTTTGACACAATGAAGTGTGGACACACCAAAGTCTTTGACACATTGAAGTTTGTATAAAGTCTGTGACACATGGAAGTCTGTGACACACTGAAGTCTGTTGTATTACACAGTGACACATTAAAGTGTGTGATGCAGCAAAGTCTGTGACACATTACAGTATATCACTATCACATATGTAACACATTGTTCTGTGTAAGTAAGTAAAAGTAAAGGAACCCTTTCATACCTCGTGGTATATAGGTCAATACAGTGTTAGGCCTGTATTTTTCATTGACCATCGGCACACGATGGGTGATGTGGTCAGCATCACGCCGGCCTTATCTTTACCTTCCCAGAGCATGTCTGGTACCCAGTTGAGGTTGGGTCGACCTGAGAGTCGTCGCGGTTGGGACAAATTCCACTCGCACTGTGGGAGTTGAACCCAGACCACCAGCCTTGAGAAGCGAGTTCACTAACAACTACGCTACCGCGGCTCTCCATTGTTCTGTGTACCATTTGTAATCTCTCATCACTTTTGTTTTTCCTAGAGAGGTCCAGTTTTATTAACAGAAAGCTTAGCCCCAGAATTTGAGCCAGCGGTACCCGAGTTGTTTGTGTACCTAATTGAAAGTGTTGGCAATGACACCCGTATTGACTATGGTACAGGTCAGTAGTTATATAATTCAGTCTCATTGATATCAGGGAAGACTGTAGTAAAACTATGCAGTAATGGCGAAACACGTAAAAAGTACTGTAGTTTTACCAAATTTCTTCTTCATACGCTCCATATTGACCACTTGTTAACCAATCTTGTATGTGCTCTTAACCCAATAGCGATTGTACGTTGTGCCAGTTATTCACTTACAAGTAGGTCAGCACGTTCGATTTCTGCAACGCTTTTATTTACTAGAGTAGCTTCCCTAGGCCCTACCTCAATTGCCTCTTACGACATGTCTTGTAGGTCGCAGTGTTACTATTCTTTGCTCCTTAGAGCCCAGCAACACACAAGCGTTTTTTTCAAAATACAAACACAATATACATCAATGTTTCAACCAAAAGACCTTCATCAGCAAAAGATACAACAGAAGAAAGAAATTCAGACTTCCTATATGGCAGATATAACATATACAGTCCAACAATAAATCCCTAATGGCCATAAAATGCTTGATAAATCCTTTTGGTCGAAATGTTGATATATATTGTGTTTGTACTTTGTAAAACTACAGTACTTTGTTTTTACGTGTTTTACCATAATTCAGTCTCCCATTGAAATGTTCTGGTTCTTCTTGTGCTCTTGATTATCAAAGTCTATGGCTGGTTCAAATGTTACTTGATCAAATAAACATTGATGTCTGCCATCAGCTTGCCAGATCATGCCAGTTTCAGGTAAATAATCCATTACTAATTAGCGCTGAAGTTGAAACCCTCCTTAATGACAACATCAGTGAAACATATACACCAATGGTTCAGTCATTCACCAACAACGCTGTGCATGGGCATTTATGACACTCTCAGGAGGAAATATAATAAGAGAGGCCAGTGTGGCCTATACAACAAACACAAGTAGTTTGGCAATGAAGGTGCTGGCTTTTACAGAGGCAGTGATGTGGCTGGTATCTCATAACTACTCTTGTTATTTCCATACGCAATGACTCATGAATATGCATTTTAACCATGCTAGCTAATGAAGGAATGAGCTAAAGTAGCTGAGCTAATGAGTAATATTCCTAATCTGAGAATCCAGTTTTATGCAGCAATTGAAGGATTGATTTTATTAAATGTCTACAGGACATGAATTCTCCTTTGTTGCATTTTTGTGTTGCCTGTGTAAGCTGGGAGTACTGAGAGAGGAAGACTTTCCAGCCATTGTTCTCCAACTGTTTGAAAGGTAAGCTGAGAGAGGATGTGTGTGTGTTTGTATATGTTCTTATCAACTAGTTTAATCGCTCTTTGTGACATGTATGGCTTAGGCTAAGAATGACTAACATTGCACATCGATTCACACCTGTAGGGCAGGTGCATCCAAAATGTTCAGCTTACAGGAAATGTTTGAGTCTCTCGCTGACAGTCCCTTACACTTTTCCTAACATCTTGTGTTCATTACTCTTTAATGATCATTTTTATGCTGTATATTTGGGCTTGTATATGGTATATGCCAAAGAACATATCTACACTTTGCAACCTTTCTGACTGGGTGAAGTCGTTCCGGTTTAGGAATAATTTCATCAGTTTTGAGACCCATATCTTTAGACTTGTTTTGGTTTGTCTTTGCTGACGTACCCAATATCCATCTTTTCTGGCAAACCACTATTTTGATCATCCTTAGCATTTTTTGCATCATGGGCTGTGATCTATGCCAAGAAGTGTTTTTGCATCATGAGCTGTGATCTACTCCAAGAAGTGTTTTTGCATCATGAGCTGTGATCTATGCCAAGAAGTGTTTTTGCATCATGAGCTGTGATCTACTCCAAGAAGTGTTTTTGCATCATGAGCTGTGATCTACTCCAAGAAGTGTTTTTGCATCATGAGCTGTGATCTATGCCAAGAAGTGTTTTTGCATCATGGGCTGTGATCTACTCCAAGAAGTGTTTTTGCATCATGAGCTGTGATCTATGCCAAGAAGTGTTTTTGCATCATGGGCTGTGATCTACTCCAAGAAGTGTTTTTGCATCATGGGCTGTGATCTATGCCAAGAAGTGTTTTTGCATCATGGGCTGTGATCTACTCCAAGAAGTGTTTTTGCATCATGAGCTGTGATCTACTCCAAGAAGTGTTTTTGCATCATGAGCTGTGATCTATGCCAAGAAGTGTTTTTGCATCATGGGCTGTGATCTACTCCAAGAAGTGTTTTTGCATCATGGGCTGTGGTCTATGCCAAGAAGTGTTTTTGCATCATGGGCTGTGATCTACTCCAAGAAGTGTTTTTGCATCATGGGCTGTGATCTACTCCAAGAAGTGTTTTTGCATCATGGGCTGTGATCTATGCCAAGAAGTGTTTTTACATCATGGGCTGTGATCTATGCCAAGAAGTGTTTTTGCATCATGAGCTGTGATCTATGCCAAGAAGTGTTTTTGATCATGGGTGTGATCTCGTAAAAGTGTTTTAGACATCTTAGACTTTTTTGGATCTGTGCTCAATAATCTTTTTGGGATCATGGCTGTGATCATCCTAGAGTGTTTTTGCATCATGGCTGTGATCTATGCCAAGAAGTGTTTTGCATCATGGCTGTGATCTACTCCAAGAAGTGTTTTTGCATCATGAGCTGTGATCTACTCCAAGAAGTGTTTTTGCATCATGAGCTGTGATCTATGCCAAGAAGTGTTTTGCATCATGGCTGTGATCTACTCCAAGAAGTGTTTTTGCATCATGGGCTGTGATCTATGCCAAGAAGTGTTTTTGCATCATGGGCTGTGATCTACTCCAAGAAGTGTTTTTGCATCATGGGCTGTGATCTACTCCAAGAAGTGTTTTTGCATCATGGGCTGTGATCTATGCCAAGAAGTGTTTTTGCATCATGAGCTGTGATCTACTCCAAGAAGTGTTTTTGCATCATGGGCTGTGATCTATGCCAAGAAGTGTTTTTGCATCATGGGCTGTGATCTATGCCAAGAAGTGTTTTTGCATCATGAGCTGTGATCTATGCCAAGAAGTGTTTTTGCATCATGAGCTGTGATCTATGCCAAGAAGTGTTTTTGCATCATGAGCTGTGAACTTCCAAGTGTTTTGACATGAGCGTGATCTAGATTTGCTCAATGCATAAAGTGTTTTTGCCATACTATGACTGTTGAGGTCCTTCCAGTTTAGTAGTTCACTCAACCACTTTGGGACTTCTGTGTTTGTCCTCACCAAGCAATTTGGAGTTCCTACTTTATGTTTTACCTTCCGAAGTAGCAGAAATATTAAGCTACGGATAAGCACAGATATCAGGGTTTCATCAGGCACTAGAACGCAATTTTTATTTTTGCGCTCTGCCTACATCATCCACCCTAGTTCTGCGGAAGGGCAGCTTTTCTAAAACCAGAACGCAACATTTGGTTTTGCACATGTTCAACATAACCAGTCGGTATGCAGAACTAGTTTTCTGTTTAAATTTTATGGCTGCTTTCATCCTTTTCAGTGGCGGCTCGATAAATAATGGGTAGCGTGCATTTATTGTTTTGTACGTTATTTGTTCATAATGATTAACTTTGAAAGTTGAATATATAATGTTAATATCATATACAGTCTGAATTCCCTGATTAGTTTACTTCACAATCCATTTCCAGCGCACTATTTTTTAGGGCCAGTAGAAATGTAGTCTATTTAGGCCGTCTGTTAACATAGCGATCTTTGACCTCTTTCTCGACTGGTTATTTGCACAGACAAATATGTGGTTTTCATTTGTTCAGTAGGGAAATTCTTGCATGGCCAAGCTGGTGCACAATTAAACAGTGTTATTACGCTAAATATTAGTCAGGGCTCATAAATACTGAATGATATTAGAAAATAATAGAAATAATTAACTAACCATCATAGAATAGTTTACGGTAATCACCCGTTCATCAATATACAACTGTCTACACAATGTACGTCGTTGACGAATTGGGACCTACATATTCTTGTAAAGGGGATAACTTCCGGAATAGCCAAATAATAGTAAATACTAAAATATAACCTAACCCAAAACCATAATTTTTCCAAAACTTTTTGCCTGGCCACACCAACAAAAATTATTAAGAGCGGTCACTGATCCCTTTTCTAATTGATAATAAATATTTAAATTGATTTCTAATTGGGTGTCTCTGTGACGTTGAGGTTAGATGCTTGTATCTTATTCCAATGGTACTTGGTTCACACACTTTGGCAGCCATCTGGATATAGTTCCAGAGATCCCTGATCTCAGTGTAGGTAAGATCAAGTTCTTGACCCTATTGGAAACAGATGATAAAACATAGGTCCTGTGTTCAAGCTTAGCTCATAAAAGAATCCTTGGCGTTTCAAAATCAAGAAGAGCAATCTGGAAAACTGAAGTCCGGGAAAAACTCATTAGAAAGATTAAAAAATTCAAAATTCCTTTAAAATAGTTTCACCATCTTCTAAATTACATCGGGATCCTTGCCGTGCTACGGAGCTTGTGCACTGCTGCTGAGATCTTCCTGTATAAGAAAGATAGATCAGAATGTACATGGTTACTCACTGAAGTGCAATGATAATGGTCCTATCAATCAATCATTTTTACCACTGAAAGTATGAAAGTAGCATACAGTCAGTCAGTACTGAAAGACTTCAACGAGTATGTTTCTATACATTACACTTTATCTCAGTCAGATGACTTAGATTATGCTTAGAGAACTTCATTAACAGCAGGCGCCATGTGTTGCAGGGGCTGCAAGGAGCAAAGAATAGCAACACTGTGACTTACAAGGCATGTCGTAAGCAGCGACTGATGTAGGGTCCTAGGAAGCTACCGTAGTAAATAAAAAGCGTCACAGAAATCGGATGTGCTTATCTACTTGTAGGCGCATAACTGGCACAACGTACAATCGCCTTTAGGCTTGGATCACATACAAATCACAAAGAGTGGTTAACAAGTGGTTGATATGAAACGCTCGAAGAAGAAGATCTACAGCTCAGAGAATGGACTTTGTGATTTTTATTAATGGTGATTTTCTCTCCAGGTATATGTACTTAATCCGCAAGCTACAACTGACCTACCGCATGGAACCTGCTGGCAGTCATGGGGTCTGGAGCTTAGATGACTATCAGTTCTTGCCATTCTTGTGGGGGAGCTCTCAGTTGATGGGTAAGTGAGGCTGTGGGGCAGCTCTCAATTGACGGATAAGAGTGTGATGAAGATGTCAGCTGACGTAGGTTGTAAGAATGTTATAGAAATATCAGCTGATGGGTGAGAGAAATAGGATGTCAGAGAGAAATAGTCAGGATGTCAGAGAGATGTTAGATAATGGTGAATGAAAGTTTGAGGGTAGTAAGCACTGTATATCCTAGTCAGTCATATATGTGTCCAGTCAGTCATATATGTACGTCCTAGTCAGTCATATATGTACGTCCTAGTCAGTCATATATGTACGTCCTAGGCAGCCCTGTACGCCTAGCAGCCCTGTACAACCTATGCAGTCATGTACGTCCTAGGAAGCCCTGTACATCTTATGCAGTCCTGCACATCCTATGCAGTCATGTATCCTAGACATCCATGTATGTTTGTATGTCGAGACAGTCATGTTTTTCTGAATCAACCCTAACTTGTTTGACATATCTATTATTTCTTTTATATCTTCCAGATCATCCAAAGATCAAACCCAAATCATTTCCCAATGAAGAAATCTACAATGGTTTCTTTAAGGATTATATCTTTCTCAGTGCAATCAAGTTTATCAATCAGGTGAGAGAGTTTTACCAGGTATAACATTACTTGTGTCTATCCCTATTGGTTCTTCTTCTTTTCGTTCTTATTTTATTCTCCCTATCCTATCTACCCCCTCTACAAACCCAATGACTCTATCATTTCCTCCTCTACAGGTCCACTCCCACCTATTAGACATCCCTGTATTGTTATACCCTACATTAACCCTTTCTGCTCTCCCCACGGCCTATATACACTTGTTGTTATCCATGCCTCTCTCGCCTACCTCTTCTGCTCTTATTTATTTATACCTACGCACTCTTACATGCCACTATCATCCCTATTCACCATCAGAATGCAGTCCATTTCTCAAACTCTGGGGTGTCAGTCTTGACACTACTCTTTCCTCTGTTCTAGTCCTATGACATTGGATTCTGTATGTGTCTGTTCCCGGGACACCCAGGATGCATATTAGCCAAGTAGGGCTCTGGGTGAACGGTGGTTGAGTAATCCCTACAGTTGAGTTACTTGAACATGATCTAGTGTCATGTATACTCACATTCTTACAATTCTTTTCCGTCCTTTATCGTCTGGTATACATATATGTGAGACACTTACAATGTGATACTGTTGATCACTAGGCCACACCCTTGAAGATATTGGATTATCTACTCGCCCTTGCTGTTGGAGTGTATACAATCCATATTAGTCGTCCTACTCCTGTTTTCTGGGGGTGTACGTCTCTACACATTAGTATTCTATATCAGATATGAGCGCAATTATCTCCCTTTCTTCTCCCCACACACAACCCTTCTACCTTCTACATGTGTGGTCTTTGTTCCCCACCTGTATACACAATATCTTTCGTAACCTGCCACCGACACATTCTGATTGACCAGACCACCGGATACTGACTAGTCTTACTATTTCCTCTCCATTCTATCACTATATTCACTACCTGCTCAGAGACAGCACGTACTTGAAGACAGGTTCGTTTGCTCGTATCAATTTCTTGACATCCTTAGTTTGAATTATGTTTGAGTTTATTAAGTATTCTATGTATATTTAGTTTATTAAATATTCTGTGTATATTTGTTTTTCTTGATAAAGGTATATGACCGAAACGTCGAGTGTTGTTTATTTTCATATTTAATCATTAATTTTTCAATACTTATGTAATACTGTATGTGCCTGTCTTTGTTCAACCACTTAATCAGGTAAGAGAGAGAGAGAGAGTTTTACCAGGTATAACATTACTCAGACAAGTTCATCACTGAGGTGAGAGTTTTATCTGTTCAGGACATTATGGCTCTCTCTTGTGCCTTTTTAACCCCAAGTTGGGGCATAAGCCCTCACTACTTTATGCCAAGTCTTACTATCTTTTGTAACTACTTCCAGCTCTTCTGTATATCATTAATTTCTGCCTCCAAATCTCTTCTCCGTGTATTTTTAGGTGTCTCTCTCTTTCACTTTCCTAGCAGGTTCCAGGAAAGCATCTTTATATCCTCAGGTTTTCTCATAGCATTTATTATCCACAGTCATTTCTTCACCCCTTGACTCACTGGCATCTGTGTCTTTATTCAAATGTGTAACATGTAGAAGAGAAGTGTCTGACCAAATGGTTTAGTTAGAGCGCAGTTTCCATGCTGGAGAGCTGTGTTCAATCCACGGTAAGCCCAGGGATTTTTATGTCGGGGTATAAAGAAAAATCCTAACCTGAGAACACTGAGTTTCACTGCGACTGCACTAACCATGTGGCCATTAAATTTCTCAGGCTCTAGTCATCCCTGTACTACACTGTCCTAAAAAGCGGTAGTACAGGTAGAAGCGACAGTTTTTGTTGTGTTCAACATGTAGATATCAAATATGAAGTATATTTATATGAAGGTAATATAGAAATAATATTTGTTGCAGGTGAAAACAGGACCTTTTGCTGAACACTCCAACCAACTGTGGGGTATCAGTGGTGTACCAGCCTGGTCAAAGGTCAACTCTGGTCTCGTTAAAATGTATAGGGCAGAGGTTGGTGAGAGTTAGCACATTTTCTCATTGTATCTTCTACCATTTATTTCACATTGTATCACTCTCATCATCATCAAATAGCTTGTCTTGAATAGAACTTTGCCACCCTAACAGTCCTTCAGAATGTCTATCTCGCATAGGTCAGATGTCCCGCCTCTGCAGCCGTCATGTTCAAACCATCAGTTGCACCCTGAATCCATTTTCTCCGTGATCTTCCTCCTCTCCTCTTTGCTGTGATGCCTTCTTCCTTAATGGTCTTCTCCAACCCTTTGTGTCTCGTTATATGTCCAAAATTTGTTCTCTTCTATATACATGACATACGGAGGACTCCTGTAACATTTATTTTCAAAAGCACATACATTGACACCCATACATTGCCACTGGGAATATGCATGTTATAGGAGGCTGAGTTTTGTGGAGAGTATAGATGAGGAACATCTGGAGAACATGATACAACGTGTGGGATAAATGTGGCAGTTGCCCAGGCGTGTCCAAGTTCTGCTATATAATATGTAGTTCAAATCACACAGAGTAGTTAACAAGGAGTCGATATGGAGCGTTTGAAGAAGAAAGCATTCTTCACATCATGATACGATGAAAAGTACAAGGTGCACCTTCATTCATAGATGTAAAATATATTTATTCAGATGTAGGTAATATCATATTCAATTCTCTTCGTTCAAGACAATGATCTCTTTGATTTCATTCATTCACAATTTATATAATATGCTGGGCAGTTTCCTGGTGTAATATTTATCTTTGTTGCTCTATTATTTCTATTCCTACCGTTTCTATGTAGTCTATCCATCCCATGATCAATGTGTGTGTCCTTTATAAGACTTTGCTCTCTTTGCAGCTCATCTGAAATTCACTCTGTCTCTAGCCAGTTCAACCATTTCACAGGTGGTCATACTCATGGTTTCTTTAATATCTTGTGGCCATCTTCTTCTTGGTTTCCATCTACTCAACCTATTTGATCTACTTCATCTTTAACTTCATCTTGCTTCAACTGTTGCTATCTCTTGTAATGGTCTTGCTATAACTATCTACTTTAGAGTTTTCATTTACTTTACCTCGCCCGAGTGCTTACCGGGGCCCAAATTTGGGTGTAAAGAATGGAACCACTGCTACTTGCTATTCATGTCGTAAGAAGCGACTACAGAGGTTTGGCTGAAATCAGATGCACGTGTCATAAACGCGCAGAAGTCTGCGTTTAGGGGCCTACCAAACCAATGTGCAACGTATACACATTCTTGGCAAAGATCAGTGATTAAAATTGGTCGTAAGAACAACGAAAGAAGAAGAGATTTATTTAACCTATATCGCTTTCATCTTTACTACCTTCGCAGCTTTCGTTGTTCTCTATTGTTATCTCACATCATTTGTCTGCACTTTAACGTGTCCACACTTTAGCACTGCTTTTTTATGTACGCTTCTTATCCGTTGCACATCATTGGTCCAAGTTTCTCTTCTAATCATTGCTACTGTCGATATCATCGATTTGTCTTCTCTATGTCTGCCTTAGTGTCATAGTTATGGATTCTATATCATGGTGGTGGTAGCGACATGTATATACATGCTCTTTATTTTCCTATCAGTTCCATTCCATACTGTTTTAAGTTAATTTTTTTTTAAGGCCCTGTTTGTTCTGTGAACCAAGACATTCAATACTATTCACATTTTTATCTCCATTTCTAAAAATATCGCCAAAGAAGGCTCTTCTGAATTGTGAGGGAAACTGATGGTAAGGAAAGCAATATTTCCCGCAAAAATCAGCCGAAAGCGCACACTATGTACCCTGACTATGTCTGCATTTGTAGTGTACGAACGAGAAGAAGAAGACAATATGTACCTCTGAAGTTGAAGGCTTGCTTGAATGGTGAGGGACACATACGATCAGAAAAGAAAACTTTCATGCAGAAATCAGTCAAGAGGCTACATCAAAATTTGTAGTAACCAAATGGAGAGAGATAGGGGAGTGTAACAAAACTCATCTCTAGCCTTAATAATGATTCATAGAGTCTTGATGCTGCCCTTGACCAATCCAAATAGTCATCCTGCTGCCCACATTGGCATTTGAAACTCCTGTTTTATATTTACTAGTCAAGTTGCCTATGATCTATCACTAATGTTGTATGTACTTCCTCTACAGGTACTATCCAAGTTTCCCATAATTCAACACTTTGTGTTTGGCAGTTTATTGACATTGAAGCCCTCAACTAACCGGCCACCAGCTGTGGTCGACTCAGTGCCAAATGTGACCAACTTAACTACCAGACCTGGCATGATGCCACCACCAGCACATCCACCACTATCATCCTGATATCTGATCTGCAGTTCAGATGTTGCAGGACATCAGACATGACCTGTGTCACTACCATAACCTTTGACCTTCCATACAGTGCATGGAGTGGGCAGACAATGAGACTACCTATGTTGTTGTTGTCTTGTGAGTTGTCACAGAAAGAAAAGTGATTACACATTTGTCAATTTTGCAATATTACACAGAACCTTTTTGTATATGGCTGAAATAAAATATTCCACATGCTGACTCATAATGTGAGTTAACTATATATTTCTGTATGTTAATGTCCGAATCTCATTACATGACTATATTATTACAGATATTATATGGCCTTTTTCGTCTTTACAGACGGTCAATTGGCAAGTGTTTTACTGTGACAACTTCTGAGTTTTTGCTATTCTCTCTTGTCGTTCAGCTCATACATAAGTCTCTTCTCAAAAGATTCTGCGCCCTTTCTCAAGTTCTTTCCACACAACTCTGTCATCAGCTAGTCTTTCCCATGTGCTGGGACCTATAGAAAAGTTTTTCATTGAGGCTTTGCAGACATCTTTATATCTGAGCAGTGGTCTGCCCTGGTGCCTCTTCCTCCGAAAGTTCACAGAACAACATTTGTTTTGGTATGCGACAAGTTTCCATTCTTCTCACATGCCCCAACCATCTTAGTCGTCTACTGCGGAGCATGCCCATGATTACAAATATTATGATTCAAATATTGACACAAATATTAACACGGGTTGAGGCCCTCTTGAATGATAACGTCAATGAAATAAGACATAGCTATTTACACTGATGGTTCAGTCAGTCGCCACGAACGATGTGCGTGGGCTTTTTCGGCATGCTCCCATTAAAAATTAATTAGAGCAAGCAGTGGGGCCTATGCAACAACCACAAGTAGTTTGATAATGAAGGAGCTAGCGGTTACAGAGGCAGTTATGTGACTGGAATCTCATAACTGCTCTCGCATATTTTTACTCGGTGACTGTGAGAATGGTTTGTAAATTCGAAACAGGAATGATAAGACGAAAATGTGTGGAGGTACTGGTACAGCTTGAGATCAGAGAAATCACCTTCAATTTTTATTCGTGGGAACACAGGAGTTAGGGGTAATGAACGTGTTGATAGATTGGTTGGCATCGCTACAATATCAGAAGGAACTGCAATGGACCAAAATGACATTCTTAACGCATTGAGTCTTTCCAAACAGGAGTTTCAGGGTTGTGAATCCCATTCGCTGACCAGATTGAGAGAAATGGGTGTCAGTATTGGTACCGTCCGAAAAGAACGGCATACCAAATATGCAAAAAGATAGATTAATCAACATCGAACTGCCTTGTTTGACCGCTGAACACTTGGATTTGTTGTGACAGGGATCAGAGCACCTATGGACATGTCCATAGTAAGAGGCGACTGAGGTAGGGGACTAGGGAAGCTAGTAAATAAAAATCTTCACAGAAATCATATGTGCACCTACTTATAGACACATCTACTTGTAGGGACATAACTAGCACATACAAATCACAAAGAGTGGTTTAACAAGTGGTCGATATAGAACATTCTAGCAAGAAAGATGGTGTGAGATGTGTGCCTGTGAAATTTCGTGGCTAGTGCGGTCGTCACAAAACTATTCCAAGTTAGGATATTTCTTTATGCCCCTACAGATAAATCTCCTTGACCTTACCGTGGATTGAACCCGGGTCACTGGCATGGGAGCCGCATTCTTATCCATTCGGCCAAACGCACCTTGTCCAAACATCTTTGATTCTTCTTCTTGTAGTTGAAGTATTGTTATAGTGTGAATCATTTTACACAAAATAATTACTGTCCCGGAAAATGGGACGGGTGACAAGAAATGTCCCAAAAAAACGGACATGTGGCAAGGAATGTTCCGGTTTATGGGTTACAACATCTGGTAACCCTAACCAGACATTTCTTTAAGGGAGAAATAATGTGTAAATGATTCAAGTAATAGTGGTGAATCTACAACGCTAACCAGACTGCAAGAATACCAAGTCAAATGTGGTGTAGCTAGACAAGAGCACTATACTGGTAGCCAAAGAAGAATAGTAAACCAACAAAGAACCGGTGCTGATAGTCGCCACACGCATAGAGACATACTGAGGATAAGATCGGAGCACTATGGACTAATTGGTTCGATGTTCAGTGACGATGATCCGACGACTAAACTTCCGTAGCAGAACGTAATTATATTTCCTGTGCAGTCATTTCAAAATCACTGTATTTGCATATTACGTCTTGAAGATAATACGCGCACACACACGTTAAATCGGGTTTATGTCAAGAGATTGTACAGAACAATCTAGTATAAGAAATGATTGTTGGCTTACAAAGTTCCTACTGTTATCGTTAACTGTGGTATGCCTAGCTTTATCGTGCGGAAAGATCTCAAGATTTTGATGATACTGACAGAAAGGCACTATAATAGGGTACATCACTTGATTAATGTAGAAGTCATCTGTGACGTAAGCTCGGAAAGATACTTAGAAAGAGAAGTATGGTGGTCATGAGAGTAAACATCCCACACAGTTACGCTTCCTTCTCCATATATGTCCACGAATGGCTCGTATCTATCTCCAGGACGACGTCAGATGGCATTCTTGTAAACGGCATTACCAAAGGAGATATTAAACATGGTTGATATTCATCCTCATAACACACCTTGGGCGAAAAATATTTGTTAGGGCCCATGTCAGTCTGTTGTTTTGAAGACTGTATATTAAGGTATGCTCAACAGTAGAAGACTAAGACTGTGTGTGCGTCTGGAGCTCAGGTGGTAGTGAGCTCGATCACAACCTAAGGTACCTGGCTCAAACTCCGCGGCGGGCAAGTTTGAAAGCAAATTCGTTTCCGTGGGATTTTTGCGAAAGGTAAAAATAGACATCACCGTTCAGAAAGCAATAGCAAACTACTGAACGTGTAAGTGGTGCCTAGAAAATAAACGATTCGTGTTACTGTGGTTGATGACTACGTCCTGTAAAGGATGTGCCACGATTTTCATTTTTAATATTAAGGATATGACCAGTGGCGGCCCGTGGTCATTTTTCTTGGTGGGGCCAGGCATAAATTTACGGGAAAATCGTGGTTTTTTTAGTATTTATTATTATTTATCTATTCTGGGAAGTTATTCCCTTCGGTTTTTGGTGGAGCCGGGCCCCACTGGCTCTTAATGACGAGCCGCCCCTGGATAGGATTAATGTTTGGGGCGTTTGTTTTGACAGTCAGCTAAGTGAAGTCTCCGTGACACAGTGTGAGTGTTTGTGCTGACAAGTCTCGGAGTGCCATGTCTATGAGTAGCTGTCAGAATTGATGTTTTAAAACGATTGTTGATCAGATGTACCAATACAATGTGACGAGCATGATCTAGTGTTGTTGACGAGGCCTGGGATGGTCATTGATGGTACATGTCGATCGATATTGCTGGTTCAACATCTTTACAACGGACTGTTCAAAATGTCTGCA
Source organism: Arion vulgaris (assembly GCA_020796225.1). Taxonomy (NCBI): domain Eukaryota; kingdom Metazoa; phylum Mollusca; class Gastropoda; order Stylommatophora; family Arionidae; genus Arion; species Arion vulgaris. The sequence goes on along the minus strand of CM036758.1, from coordinate 30,331,260 downwards.
ACTTTTCTATTCGCCATTTCCCTGATGAGCATATCAACAGTTCTTGTGTCAACGGTCGGGGCATGGTAACAATACTAGCAGATTTATTTATATCTTATTTTGTCGTCATACTGTTACAGTCACAATGTTTTTGTCTTGCGTTGCTCTAGTGGCTTGGGTAAGTTATTATTATTTTTTTTTTTTTTTTGACAGGATTCTGCTATGCCATCTAACCATCTTTTTGTGGTCTTCTTCTCATCTTCTTTCCTCGTGTTCTGTTGTAGAAGGCTCTGTATACAATGAAGTTTCTTTCTATAAAGCCATGTAATTGATTTTTGCTCTGGAAACTTGTCTAATGATTTAATCTTGAGTCGACACATAAATAAGTCAAAACATATAAATTCCTTATTTTGCTTATTCACTTTGATACACGCAAAATATGTAGCAAACATCATCACCAAGTAGCTTGTCCCTTCCGGAACCTGGTTCCCATGACAGCAGTCCTGAAAACTCTCTGTTCTGTGCAAGTTGACCGGCGTCAGCAGCAGTCATTCTCAGATCGTCAATGACATCTTGCACCCATCGTCTTCTAGGTCTTTTTCTCATTCTTCTTCCAGGCCCCATTCCCTCCATAATTATCTTCTCTATACACTCATGTCGTTTTTATGTCCGAAATATTTAATTTTCCTTGATTTTATGTTCTTTAACCCAACTCTCTTTAATATCATAAACAGAAGGAAACATACAACCAACAATATGAAATGGGATTACAAATTTCGTCATTTATACAAATTTCGTTGTTTTGAAAATCGGTCACATAAAAAGCCCATGAAAACCTGTCATGATTTCGATTCGTATTTAATGGCGGCTAGTATACTTACAGACTTTGAAGGCATCATCCATGAATTGCACAAAACAGATGTAACCAAATACCAACCTTCAGTGATAATTATCTTCAGTGGTTGTTCTAACTTATTCTGATTTTTTGATGTTCTCACATATTTTTCTGGCGTTTCTTGTAGAATGTATATACGTACGGCATTAAAAGATTTTCGATGTCCCCGCAAGATTACGAACATTAAGTGGTACGACAAGATAATTAACTCTGAAGTACTGCAACGTACAAACTCGCCTTCCATCATGTTCATGCTCAGTAGTAGAAGACTAAGATGGTAAGGACATGTGAGAAGAATGGAAAATAGCCGCACACTCCAACAGGTGTTCTGGGAACTTTCGCAAGGAAATGGCACCAAGGCAGAACCCTGCTCAGATACATTATATCTGCAAGGCCTCAATAAAGAACTTTTCTATCGGTCCCAACAAATGGAAAAAACTAGCTGATGACCGAGTTGTGTATAAAATAACATTACGCATAGGTGCAGAATCTTTTGAAAAGAGACTTAGGAATGAGTTTAAAGGGAAGGCAAGAGAGACAAGCACAAACTCAGACGTCGACAACCTGCTGCCTTGCAGGTCGACTGGGGACAGCCAAAGGCTAACGAAGAGCGAACCCAGTAAACGCTGGTTGAAATCGGACACGTCGTCGAAGAACAAGCACCAGAGCTCCAAATGGTACTGAAGATGTGACATAAAATACGGTCTCTGCGCTAGATGGTATGTTCATCAAAGATTACACGGGGTAGATCAGCCTTGACGATGTGATTATTCAATGAGCTATCTTGGAATAACCTTTGATCGTAGTCTATCTTTCAAACACCATATTTAACAGACGATACAACGGTGCAAGCGTGGTCTTGCGGCTCTCAAAGTTATGGTGGCCGCACACATTGAGCAGAGACTACTTGCCCTTTTGTTCGATCGACTGGTAATGTCAGTTGTAGATTACGGACTCGGGATTCTTACGATATCAAGATCACAATATGAACGACTCAAACGGGTTCAGAATGAAGGAATGCGTATAGTCCTGGGCTGCACTAGAGATACCCCATTGTGAAGATGAGATATATGCTTGGCCTTCTGTCACTACGCTCCGATCATGCAATCGCCCAAACCAAGGCATATTTGCGGGTTACTGCGGATAAGAGACATCCACTACACAAGAACACTAATGATGTTAAGGGCACGAGAATCAAGCGTGGCATGTCGGGGATAGCCCAGGCTGAGAGAACAATTGGCCAGGTGACTACGGTTGCGACCCTACCAAAAGGGGAAGAATGGATCTCAACAGATGGTAGCATGACCAACTATCTCAGTGTTATCATTACTCTTGGAAGAGAATGTAGAGATTGGGGCAACATGAATGCTGATCTCGCAGTTAAGCAGCTGATAGAAGATAATGCAAGGGATGATGATGTTGTTGTATATACCGATGGGTCGGTTCAACGTGGTGAGAAATCCGGCTGGGGTTTCTTGGCTAATGCGCATGGTAGGGTTGTTGCAGAGCGAAGTGGGGCATACAGGACAACAACTTCTATTATGAGGATGGAGGTTGAGGCCGTTACTGCTGCTCTCCATTGGATCTCTGGGACTTCATTTACTGGGGCAGTTGTTGTATCTGACTCTCAGTCGATGCTTCACAAGATCCAGAAGGGCAGGTTTCGGTATGAGTGGATGTCGTCTATAGAAGTTTCTAACCTCCAGCGGCTTACGTGGATATGTTGTCCTGGGCATGCGGGTGTTTACGGTAATGAGAGAGCGGACAGGCTTGCATCAACAGCATCGATTGTTGGGGAGTTGAAGATGGATAAGGGGATATTCTTCGGTCTCTTCGCGACTGTCTGTTGGAAGAAGACACTAAAATCGATGTTGCATCGATCAAGCGATTTAAGCAGTTTGGAGTTACCCGTTGTTCATGTCGAACTGGATGCCTGAGAGGCAGAGTGAGAGGCGTGTTTAATCAGCGCGCCACAGGAACCATCAGTATGCATACTCTTCGATATCTGTTGGGGAGACTGAGCACTTATGGGTCTGCCCGGAGTACAATGACGTCAGTTTAGTAACCAATAACCAATAACCAAAATACGGTCTTGGTTCAGGCTATTTATATATCACAATAAGAATGATTAAAATGACCACAAAGAACGAACAAGAGAGAGGGAGGGAGGGAGAGAGAGAGAGAGAGAGAGAGGTCGACAGAGTAATAGCGCACTTGCCAATTTCATAATCATGAAATAGCTTGTTCTGAGCAGAACTTTGCCACACTAGCAGTCTCTCTCATAGGCCGAATGTCCCGTCTCTGCAGCCGTCATGCTCAAACATCAGTTACATCATGAAACCATTTTCTCCGTGGTCTTATTCTTCTCCTCTTTGTCATTCCTTCTTTCGCTACTTTTGCAACATTATTTTTGTTATAATTTCTTTATTGTCACTGTATGCATTCGATCGGATCTTCATCAGGTTGTAGTTCGTTTCTATTTGCTCTTATATTTTAGGATCCATGTTTTAGTTAACTTAGTAGTCGTGTTTGTATGTGTTATCTTGATAAAGACGTATGGTCGAAAAGTCGATTGTTGTTATTTTTCATATGTGATTATCAATGTTTTTCTTGATTTTGTAAAACTCATTTACCTGTTCATATTGCCCGTTTATCTAGTTTTACCGTAGCCTCCCAACGGTGTTCTCCAGATCTGATCCGGTCTGACCACCTCAGATCTGTAGGTTCCCGTATATCGCCTGATGAGTCGTTAGAAACTGGTAAAGATATTGGGAGGAGATCGGAGCACATATGAACCTGTTTGGATTGCTGCGATTGGGATCCTCACTAATCATATTATATTTCAGCATGCGTTCGCCGTTCGTCTCCATAGCCGTCTGCAATATTTACTTTATAATGAGAATATCTATCTATCATGCGTAACTAGAGAAATCTGGCTACTGTGATGGTCAAAGATGGAGGGAAACATGAACTAAATAGAATAAATGTCTATCAACTTCAGTATCATCTCCAAGAGGCATAGATTGTCTAATTGTGTGTATATGTATTCATGTGTAAGTCTCTTAAGTAGTTTGCATTTGTCAATTAAGATATTCCTCAAAATTATACAAAAGTAAGCTATAACAGATAAGAAGGTTGGAGCGACAACACTCTGGAGACTACACTAACACTGACTGACTACACTCTACAGTACACTGAGTACAGTACAGTGAGTGAGTGACTACACTCTACACTCCTATGCACCTGCTTGACTGCTACAGTTAAGTTGAGTGGTCCGGTCGGCAGTGGAAGTGGAACAAAACTTGTATAGGACGTTGCTCTCTTTGCAGCACATCTGTCGATCTGAAATTCACTCTTTCTCTTGCCAGTTCACCCACTTCGTCGATGGTCATGTTCATGGTTTCTTTAATATCTTGTAGCCATCTTCTTCTTGGTCTGCCTCTGCGTCCTGGGATACTACAAGAAAATATATTCTTTTGTCGTCACACTGCTACCGGGTTGTTGCCCAGTGTCGTGGTTTTCTGTTTTGTCTTGCGCTGTTCTGGTGGCTTGTGTGATTGTTATTTTTGCTCTTTCATAGGACTCTGCTACACTATCTAACCATCTTTTCCGTGGTCTTCCTCTTGCCTTCTTTCCCGATGTTCTGTTGTAGAAGACTCTGTATACTGTGGAGTTTGGATGCATCCTTATTAGGTGGCCAAACCACTTCATTCTTTGTTTCTCAATGTAATTCAAGCAAGGTTCTGTGCCAACTTTCTTTCGTCTTATGTTGGTGACTGTCTTTTCTCGTGTTGTTGGTAACTTTTCGCAGGCAACGAATTTCACATGTAGTTATTGTTTGTGACTGCGCTTTGCTCATTGTCCATGTTTGGCTCTGGTAACACAAAGTAGGTATAAAAATATAGAAAATATATTAAAGCCCCAAAAGTATCTATGGCTATGTATGACTGTATAATGTATTCTTCATTGGCTGCGCCACATACAAGTTTTTCAAAAACTTTTTGACAGGAGTCCAACATGAACAGTAAATTATAAATAATTATTTGAAGATTTCCAAGAAATAGGCTTTGTAAACTTTGACTTCACTATTCACTTTGTTGTTAACTCAAACTTGTTGTTAGAAAAGACATCAACTATGATCAACCAATCTGGCTGCTAATGAGAATGAATTGAACATTTTATCTTGGGAACAAGTAAGCAGCAACAGTAAAAAATGACATTGGGCTGTAACAAATTTGAAATACACACCATTCTTCTCTATTCTTGTCCAGAATCGGGAATGTCCGTCCTCTGTATTGCATTGTGAGTGTATTTACTACTAAGCACACATGCAATGTGTATTTACTACTGCTAACCACACCTGCAATGTGTATTTACTACTGCTAACTATACCTGCAATGTGTATTTACTACTGCTAACCATACCTGCAATGTGTATTTACTACTACTAATCACACCTGCAAAGTGTATTTACTACTGCTAACTATACTTTCCGTATGTGTTTACTACTGCTAACCGCTATTGCGGGGTGTATTTACTACTCTATGGTGTTTCTTTGTGTCCACAGCTGCAAGAAAGCAGTGCAGTTTGAAGTTTCTGACAGTGAATTGAATGATGACAAACTTGGTGGAGAATGAAGGTATGACACATTCACATGTAGAATATGCTTAATCAGCTTTGACACCTGTTCAGTTAGTGTGGTATCTTCTGCTTTGTGTTTGGTTGCGTATGCCAATCTAAACCATGAGATGGGTTGCCTCTATGAAGCTGCATGTCAGTTGGAGTTCCTCAAGAGTTCCCCATAGCTTGCTCTGTAAATTGTGGTATAAGTAACGGAAACACATAAAACAAAATACTGTAGTTTTGCAAAGTCAAGTAGTAGCATGTCCCTTGTGGAACGTCGCTTTTATCACAGCCTGCCTGAAAACTCTGTCTCTAAGTTCTCCCGCCTCTTCCAGCGTCATGTTCAAGGTTTCTTTAGTGTCCTGCTGCCACCTTTGTCTTGATCGTCTCCTCCCTCATACTCCAAGAACCATGCCTTCCATTACCTGGATATCACAAGCTCTCAAATGGTCAATCCCATTTAAATGAGTGGCTTCAGGAGTCACAGAGAGTTTTTCATATATCACATAAGTGTTGGCCGGAACGGTTACTATGCTTTTGCTAGTTTCGCCTATGTATATGCCTTGTCGCAACGTTTTTGCATGTTTCGAATTGCTACATAGTTTTACTGCAGTCTTCCCTTATAATGTGGTATAAGTAACATATCATATATGTCTGCTGTCTTCAGTCTGCATGTCGACTAATGATTAGTCATATCCTCAATCAGATCTGATAGTTGGACAATCAGTGGCTCTATTCTTTACACCCCAATTTGGACCCGGTAACCACTCGGGCGAGTCAGTGGTCTATACAATGTACATCATTCTTGTGATTGACATCTTTCGTACATTGCACATGCTGGTGTTTGTGGTAACGAGAGAGCGGACAGGCTTGCATCAAAAGCATCAATTGTTGGGGAGTTTAGGATAGATAAGGGGGATGTTCTTTGATCTCTTGGCGACCTACTGCTAGATTAGGACACTAAAATTGACGTTGAATAAATCCAGCGATTTTGGGAGTTTGAAATTAAATGTTGTAGAAATAGAGCTTGAGGTGCAAGAGAGGATTGGGTTGAACCAGTGTGCCACAGGTCATAGTCAGGCTGGAGTTTCTTGGCTAGTGTGCACGGTAGGGTTGTTGTGGAGCATACAGGACAAGTACTTCCAGTGTGAGGATAGAGGTTGAAGCTGTTACTGCTGCCCTCCAGTGGATCTCTGGGACTCCATTTACTGGAGCCGTTGTTATGTCTATTAGTCGATGCGTTGGAATGTCCAAAGTGACAGGTTTTGGTGGTATTTGTGGATGTGGTCTATTGAGGCTTAGGTGGTATTACTGTCATTGACATGCTTGTATTCATGGCAGTGAGAGCAGACATATTTCCACCAACAACATCGATTGTCAGGGAGTTGTCTTCTTCTTTGAACCTCTCCATATTGACCACTTGTTAAACACCTACAAGTAGACCAGTACATCCGATTTCTGCTATGCTTTTTATTTACTAGGGTAGCTACCCTAGGTCCTACATCAGTCGCCTCTTATGACATGCCTTGTAGGTCACAGTGGTACTGTTCTTTGCTTCCTTGCGGCCCCAGCACCACACGACGGTCAGAGAGTTGAAGACTTACCATTTATGCATACCCTTTGACATCTGCTGGAGAAGACTGAGCACCTATGAATCTGGATCATCTCAAGGTGCTATCACAACAGTTCAATAACCAATCCATGACATCTTATTCTTCTCTCATTGAACTACTCTAAGATTCAAATTCCTTTTTAAAATTCTTTTTTGGTGTATATTCTGATTATTGTAGCGGGTGGCTACGAGGATGAGATTGAAGCTTTATGTGCACATGTACCAGAGGTAGCTAGTCATTTTACAATCACAAGCAAGATTGGAGAAGGTAGGCATCATGTTCAATCATTCATCACATTTCTTGTTTAATCTTTGAGTACACATGTTCCTCATGATGAAATCAGAGAGATGTCTGGTCAACCACTATAATGCCTTCCAAAATTCGTGAACATCTTTACCGACTGATAAAAAATCATCCACTTTACAGAAATTGTTTTTTTATATTTTGCTATTGATAACAGTAACAACCTTCGTAAAGTGTTTTTGCTCACCCAAACCTTTAGTGCTGTAAGATTTTACTTATTTGTTATTAGTAAAATAACAGCAATGTTTATTTGGTATACATGAAGAAGTTAGCAGTACGGTTGTCAAGTATTCCTGTAATTGTGCATTTGTGTGTTAAACATGCAATTTGGCACCAGTGAAAATCGTGAATCCAGTTTAAAAAAATTAAAATCATTTTACACTGTATCCGAACGATTATCATTGACGTATGCACACACCATTTATTTACATACATTGATAGAAGTGGAAGGTATCATTTGTTCACCATGTCACGCTACTTTTTAAAATATGTAATAGGGATATACCTTTGCAAACATTTGCCGCCATTTTGTGTATTACTGTAAATTCTAAACTTTGATTATCATTGTGTTGGTCTTATGCAAAAATATATAACAAAAAACACCTGCATCAACCAAGTTACCTGCCAAATAGTTAAACATGAATTCGTAAGTTCGTGAGGTATATACACGGCTGCCTGCAAAAAATTACTATTATCCATCCAATAGATTATGTTCAAATTAAACCTTAGTGTGTTCACAAATTTTGGAACTAACTATAGTAACAACTGTTATAAGAAGAAGATAAAGATATGCTGTGCATACCTTCAGAAGACATGATCAAAAAATACCATAACAGGCATTGATGTGGGAGGCAAAGGGTTCAAGAAAGACAGTACGCCCTAGGAAAACCCTGAAACAACTTTGCTGAGAGAGGCAAGAAATATCAGACTCAATTCCATTGAAGAGTTTGAACAAGTTGCTCAGGACAGAGTGGTATGGAAAAATTACTTGCAAGCCATCTCTAACGTATAACTGTACCAGAGGTACATATATATACACATGTTCCTGCCCTATATGAAACTATACAGATTTCTCTATGGGAAATAAGGTTAGACTGTTTAGCACAAATAAAAAATTTGACATTTGGGTGTCTATGGCAGTGAGAGAGCAGAGTCTACCAACTTATTGAGAGGTCAGCTCATGGAGTGTAGCCGCAAAGAGGACTTTCATCTAAACATAAGTATAGTTTATAAAGACTGAGTGAGCACCTATGGGTGTTCTATTATATTATATGTATACCCTCTAAAACATACATAGATATGAGTATAGCAAATGACAGGACTCCTAAACCTTGTAGTTTATTTTATTGGGTATATTTCATTAGTTCACTTTCACTTTATTGATTTAACAAATCAATTGGTTACTGAACTGACATCAAAACGCTCCGGGCAGACCCATAAGTACTCAGTCTCCCCAACAGATGTCGAAGGGTAGCACACTGATGGTTCTTGGCTCGCTGGTTAAAAATACTCTTTTTAGCCCTTCAAGAATCCAGCTCGATTTGTAGTTCCAGTGATGTCACAGCAAACGGTATAAGCTAATGTACTGGATGCTTGAAGGGCAGAGATAGGAGCATGTTTAACCAGCGAGCCACAGAAACCATCATTATGCAGACCCTCTGTTGGGGGAACTGAGCAGCTATGGGTCTGTCTGGAGTGCTGTGATGTCAGTTCAGTAAACAATAACCAGTCAGTGTTAACCGTTACCTAGAAATACTAACAACTATGAGGACAATAGGCCATATCTACTTGAAGTAACTAGGTTGTACACCAGAAGACGGTTTTGATTGATTGATAGAATCATCACCATTGTATTTTGGTGACTAATTATGTGGGCTGCGATATCTTTATTACACAGAAAGATCTCAGCGGCAGTGCACGAATTCGATAGCACGCAGGGTCCCGATGTAATTTAGAACATGGTTAAAATATTTTGTAGGAATTTTATTTTTTTCATTTATTTCTAATAAATTTTGCTAAGGCAGCGGCTTTCTAGCCTGCTCTTCTTGATTTTGAACTGCCAAGGGTTCTTTTATGTGCTCAACTTGAACTTGGACCTTTTATCATCGGTCTCTGATAGAACTAGGAACTCGATTTCACCTAGACTGAGATCAGGGATCTCTGGAAAAATATCCTGATGACTCCACGAGGGAGTGAACCGAGTACCTTGGAACGAGAGACGAGCACCTAACCTCTACACCACAGAGACCTCCTGTAAACCCTTTAGACACCATTTGTATGAGATATCTTTTTTTTTTTCCCACTGAATAATGAATGTTTGTTTGATTCTACAGGCTCGTTTAGTTCAGTCTATTTAGCCAAATTGAAGCATTACCCAGAGGTAATTGAGATGTTTGCCCTGAAACACATCATTCCAACTACACATCCATCACGTATTGAGAATGAGCTGAGATGTTTGCTCAATATTGGGTGAGTCTAACATGCGCTCAAATTGATCATTTATTTATGTGCTGAGTTTGTGCTTCAGTTTTGATCATCTTCTGTGTACACTTTCAAATGTCAATTTGGATATTTGTAAACCAAGCAGTGATCTGATTATTGATATTCTTCTTCATTTGGGGATCTCAATAGCAAAGTGGTTAAGATGTTTACCTGTCATTCTGAAGGTTGTAGGCTCAAACCAAGTCACATGTGCAATTTTTTCATACGATCTCTAGGATTGTTGCTGGAGCTACAGAGTTTGTGCTTTGTGCAACACTTTTGACAGATGTCTTGACATTTCTGCTGATACGGAAATATCCATATGGAAAACTCAATGCAATGCATTTAACAAGGCAGTGAAAAACATATGTGTGTTTTTTAATATAAGTGTTACAGAAGAGTCCTTCGTATATCATGGACAGAGAAGAGAACAAATAAATCTATCCTGAAAGAATTCAAAATTAAAGAAAACTGGCTGATGCTACAAAAAAGAATGAGAAAATTGAAGTATTTGGCCACATATAGAGACACGAAACGTGGGAGGCCACAATAGAAAGAGGCGGCATCCCAGCAAAGAGGAGAAGAGAAAGACCACGGAGAAGATGGATGCAGGATGTAACTGATTGTTTGAGTATGATGGCTGCAGAAGTGGAACATCTGGTCTATGAGAGAGAGAAACTCTGAAGGACTGTTAAGGTGACAAAGTTCTGCTCAGGACATGCTATTTGATGATGATGATACAACTACCTTTATTTTGTCACCTGTTTACCTGGTTTATACAGCTACCTGTATTTCGTTAACCTCTTGTATATTTCTATTTTTTTCTTTCGTGCAGACAAAGGTGTGAGATTGATCATGGGATGCTTTCTCGAATTAGGTGAGTTTAATATAAAAATTCAGACTTTAGAGTTGAACACTTATCTAGCATGTCAGTGACATGGTATCCATAATAACAAGCTGCGAAGACAGGCTGTTGACTTATCTAACATGTTACTCAGTGACTCAATGGCGAAGTGAAATGCGCAGGCTGGATTATCTCAGCATGTTACTAGTGACCATGACATGAAGATGAAGCCAGAGACAATGGCTGAGCGACATCACATGTACTCATGACTCATGAGTATGTCGAGATTAAACAAGCTGGCCGAAGCTGGCAACATCACATGTTACCAGACTCAATATTTGAAGATTACGCTGGCCAAGACAATGCTAGTTGATTATCATGTTCAGTGACCAATGGATGTCAGAAGATTGCTGGCAGAAACAATGGCGGGTTACTCAATGTTTTATTGAGACTGAGTAAAAGCAAGACGGCAGATATCTAGATTAATAAATAACAGTGGCCAGGACAATGGTGAATGGGATTTAAGCATGTTATAGTACTATGAGTAATTCAAGTTGAATCATGCAGAAGATAAGTTGTACTTTTATCTCATGAAATTACTCAGGATCAAGAGTGTTAAGATAAAAATTCGGTGCTTCAGAAGGACAATTGAGACGTCAGACTTTTATCTAAGCATGTTTTTCAGTGATTCAATGAGTATGCTCATGAAGATTGAAACAAGCTGGGCCAGAAGACAAAGGCTGAAGTTGCAGACTTTTATCTAAGCATGTTTACTCAGTGACTCAATGAGTATGCTCATGAAGATTGAAACAAGCTGGGCCAGAAGACAAAGGCTGAAGTTGCAGACTTTTATCTCAGCATGTTTACTCAGTGACTCAATGAGTATGCTCATGAAGATTGAAACAAGCTGGGCCAGAAGACAATGGCTGAAATTGCAGACTTTTATCTCAGCATGTTTACTCAGTGACTCAATGAGTATGCTCATGAAGATTGAAACAAGCTGGGCCAGAAGACAAAGGCTGAAGTTGCAGACTTTTATCTCAGCATGTTTACTCAGTGACTCAATGAGTATGCTCATGAAGATTGAAACAAGCTGGGCCAGAAGACAATGGCTGAGTTGCAGACTTTATCTCAGCATGTTTACTCAGTGACTCAATGAGTATGCTCATGAAGATTGAAACAAGCTGGGCCAGAAGACAATGGCTGGAGATGCTGAAGAGGTCTAGGCTGACAAAAGAAATCAGTTTTATTTTTGTGCCAGGACATGCAGATGTAAAGGGAAAGGAACTCACAGACAGGCTTGTAGATATGGCTGCAAAAAGCATGTGAACAATGAACCAGGTTGATATTATAAATTCCCTAAGGGAGAGAGGATGTGTAAATGATTCAAGTAATAGTGGTGAATCTACAACCCTAACCAGACTGCAAGAATACCAAGTCAAATGTGGTGTAGCTAGACAAGAGCACTATACTGGAAGTCAAAGAAGAATAGTAAACCAACAAAGAACTGGTGTTGTTTTCACCACACACTTAGAGACATACTGATGAGATCAGAGCACTGATCTACTAATTGATTCGTTGTGCAGTGCTGATGATCCAACGACTAAACTAAAACTAAACTAGACTTATACTATATTTCTCTTGTTACCAGGAATACTTACACCAGATGGAGCTGGATGATGCTAGGGATTATATGAAGAATTTGTTGATTGCATTGAGAAGGGTACATCAATTTCATGTGATTCATCGAGATGTCAAGCCTTCCAACTTTCTCTATAACAGAATACTGAAACAGTAAGTTGTCTTTTGTCTTATCTTTTTTTTTTTTAAATTTTCATTTGTACACTATGAATTCATACGTCATTTGTGTGGTCATCATCACCCGTGATGGACGAGCATCATCATCATGAATTCATACGTAGTTGTGATCTCCAAATGATATCTGCATGAAGTCTAGCTTTCCTTGTCATTGAGACAAGCCTTACTCCAACTTCTGACGTACTTGTAATTTAGATCCCCAAGTAAAGGATCAGGAAATCTGTATTCCAACTGCGTACTGTGTGCAATTTTGAGTGTAACCAAGTTGGCCTCAAATCCCAAAATTAGCAGGCACATAGTTACTAGCGAAGCTTGTACCAGAGCCCTCATTGTCTTAATTAGTCATTGCAATTCTCTTTGTTTCTTAAATTTTATACTAAAGTAGAGACGCCAGTGGTTACCGGGCCCAAATTTGGGGTGTAAAGAATAGAACCACTGTTACCTGCCACGCATGTCGTAAGAGGCGACTAAGGAGGTTTGGCTGAAATCGGATGCATGTGTCCTAAACGTGTAGAAGTCTTATGCGTTAGGGGCCTACCAAACCAATGTGCAATGTATACACGTTCTTGGCAAAGATCAAACATATCACAAAGAGTGATTAAAATTGGTCGAAAGAACGAACGCAAAGAAGAAGAAGGAGATACTAAAGTAGTTACGTCTATGTTGTAGAATTAGCAACAAAGAAGTATATATTATTTTGATAGTACTAAAACTCTACATGCTTCTATTAATCTTGCAGATATGCATTAGTGGACTTTGGTCTGTCGTCTGGGGCATTCCTTATTGACAGAGAAAGTGAGAAGTTGGGGAAAAACCTGCCCAAGGTCTCTGTTACAAGCTCTTCGTCTGCTGCTACCGTTGATGTCAGGATACCGTTGTCTCCCTCCAAGAAAAATATGCACAAAACCAACTCAGCAAATATGCAAGGAGCTCAGAACAGTGGAGCAGGCAAAAGTAAGGTATGAGATTAGGTGTATGGGCTTAATAGAGGAAAGTAGCATATATGTTTGATAGAGGAAAGCACCATATGTGTTTAGTAAAGAAAAGTACCTTATGTAATTAACATGTTGCCATAGTAATTGAAAGATTGCCATATGTGTTTAGTAGAAGAAAAGTACCTTATGTAATTGAAAGATTGCCATATGTGTTTAGTAGAAGAAAAGTACCTTATGTAATTGAAAGATTGCCATATGTGTTTAGTAGAAGAAAAGTACCTTATGTAATTGACATGTTGCCATATGTGTTTAGTAGAAGAAAAGTACCTTATGTAATTGAAAGATTGCCATATGAGTTTAGTAGAAAAAAAGTACCTTATGTAATTGAAAGATTTCCATATGTGTTTAGTAGAAGAAAAGTACCTTATGTAATTGAAAGATTGCCATATGTGTTTAGTAGAAGAAAAGTACCTTATGTAATTGTCATGTTGCCATATGTGTTTAGTAGAAGAAAAGTACCTTATGTAATTGAAAGATTGCCATATGTGTTTAGTAGAAGAAAAGTACCTTATGTAATTGACATGTTGCCATATGTGTTTAGTAGAAGAAAAGTACCTTATGTAATTGAAAGATTGCCATATGTGTTTAGTAGAAGAAAAGTACCTTATGTAATTGAAAGATTGCCATATGTGTTTAGTAGAAGAAAAGTACCTTATGTAATTGAAAGATTGACATATGTGTTTAGTAGAAAAAAAGTACCTTATGTAATTGTCATGTTGCCATATGTGTTTAGTAGAAAAAAAGTACCTTATGTAATTGAAAGATTGCCATATGTGTTTAGTAGAAGAAAAGTACCTTATGTAATTGAAAGATTGCCATATGAGTTTAGTAGAAAAAAGTACCTTATGTAATTGAAAGATTCCATATGTTTAGTAGAAAAAAGTACCTTATGTAATTGTCATGTTGCCATATGTGTTTAGTAGAAGAAAGTACCAAGGTTTACTTGTGTACAGTCTAGTACTCAGTCCGTCACTTATTTACTCTATCCTAGAGTGTACAGATTGACTAGGAGAATGTCCAAATGTTATCATAATTTTTTGTATCTTCTGACATGTTCCCAGAGAGCCGCTGTAGTGTAGTTGTTAGTGAACTCGCTCGCAAGGCTGGTGGTCTGGGTTCAACTCCGCAATGTGCGTGAATTTTCCCACCACGACGGCTCTCAGGTCGACTCCAGCCTCAACTGGGTACCAGACATGCTCTGGGAAAGTAAAGGCGGCCGGCGTGATGCTGACCACATCATCCATCGTGTGCCGACGGTCAATGACAAATGCAGGCCTAACACTGTATTGACCTATATACCACGAGGTATGAAAGGGTTCCTTTACTTACTGACATGTTCCAGGCCATATTCTTTCAAATCTTGTCTAATATAACTTGAGATATCCTGAAAGTTTAGCTCCCTTTAGCAACAATTCTCGGTGTGCACACAGACTATAAGATATCCTTTACTTGGGAAAAAAGGACCATTTGTAGAGTACGATTTGCCTGAATGGCAAGGGACACTTGTTATAAGAAAAGCATATCTTCATGTAACAATCAGTCGAGAATCCATATTAGGCTCCATGACCATGCCTGAATTTGTAGCAGGTAGAAAAAAAGGTAGTCTTTTTACTTCTGATGTTTACATTTTTCTGTGCCACAAAGTAAAGTTTCCAGAAATTTCTTCTCTCTGTCCCTACGCTCGTTGGTTTCAGGATAACATAGAAATAATATCAATAATTTTCCTTACAGAAACTGAGTTCATCATCCAGTTCATCCAAGCTGCTAGCATCCGATAAGAATGGATTGTGTGACTGCTTTAGTAAACCAATGATTTGTTCATTGTGTGCTGCAAGGTTGGTTAGCTTTACACTGTATGTGTTTGTGTGTCAGATAGTAGAAGGTACTAAAATAAACACATTGCTTGTTTAGTATGTGTGTGACTACAGTCTACACGACACATTACCTTTTTCTGTTTGATATAAAAGTATGACTACACATTACATCGGCAGACGCCTGTGTGTTGCCGGAGCTCCCAAGGGGAGCAAAGAATAGCAACACTGTGACCAACAAGGCATGTTGTAAGAGGCGACTGAGGTAGGGGCCTAGGAAGCTACCCTAGTAAATAAAAAGCATCACAGAAATCGAATGTGCTTTGCCTACTTGTAGGTGCATAACTGGCACACCGTACAATCACTCTTATGGTTGGATTACATACAAATGACAAAGAGTGGTTAACAAGGGGTCAATATGGAGTATTCGAAGAAGAAGAAATGGATAGTATCTTAACAGTAACAAGATAACTGTGATGATAGTATTATTTAATGATGTATTCCACAGACATATCATTACCTGCGTTCCTTCAAGATATGAACAGTTATGAAAACTTTATCAGATGCTTCTCAATTTAGCAGTTCATTAAGCAACTGTTATCTCACAGCTAAAAGGAAATGAAATTCACAAAAATAAAGTGTTTATGACTATTATAATAGTATTTTGTATTGACAGCACATTTAAAATATTTTTACTGAAGCCTAAATGAAGCAGTAGTGGACATGTCAGGATTGAACATCAATGCAATCATTGCCTATTATAAGAAAGAACACTAGGGGTCTCTGTGGCCTTAATGTTAGATGCTTGTCGCTCGTGCTAAAGGTACCAAGTTCACTCCCTCGTGGATCCATCTGGATATTTTCCCAGAGATCCCCATCTCAGTGTAGGTGAAATCGAGCTCCTAGCTCTATCAGAGACGGACGATAAAACATAGGTACCTCGTTCAATTTGAGCACATAAAAGAACCATTTGCAGTCAAAATTGAGAAGAACAGGCTGGAAAGCCACTGCCTGGGCAAAATTCATTAGAAAAGATTACAAATAAAATTCCTAAATATCACCATCTTCCCCTCAAAAAATTACATCGGGAACTCTTGCAGTGTTATGGACTTTGTGCAGTGCAACTGAGATCTTCCTGTGTAAGAAAGAGATTGGAGCACACATGGTTGCTTACCAAAGTGCAATGACTATTGTCAAACAATCAAGAAAGGACACATTCTCTCAGGCACAGCTAATTATGATATCAGAATGTTATCAGAGAGAACAATCATTTATCATGGAAACATAGCAATTTCAGGAATCCATGTCATGTAGAACATTTTCTTTTAAATGGTTAAAAAAAAGTATTTTCTAATAACAGTTGTCAACTTTCTCAGAAATGAAAGATAAGAATTCTCGCGGTAATGGTAGATATAAATGTATTGGTGTTCTTAGTCAGCAAAGTGTTAAACACACTCACATTACAAGGAATCCTTTTTCATACCTCAAGGTCCATTGGGTAATACTTACAGTGTTAGGCCTGTATTTTTGACAGTCTGCACATGATGGCTGATGTGGTCAACATCACGCTGACCGCCTTTACTTTCCATTGCTTTTCCTGGTACTCAATTGAGGCTGGGTCAACCTGAAAGCCATTACGGTTTTAAAAAAATTCCACGCCCGCTGGAATTTAACTTGGACCACTAGCCTAAGAAGCGAGATCATTAACAACTACGGTACTGCGGCTCTTCTACTCATATCACATTATTTATTTGAATTGATATTGATATTTTGTTGTATCTTGTACATCTCAGGAACAACCAGATGGCACCACGAGCTGGAACTGCTGGTTTTCGATCTCCAGAAATGCTGATGAAGTCTCCAGATCAAACTACAGGTGACGCTTTTACAAATTATAATTTTGTATTTTCTTTAATCCTCTTTTGTCCCACAGCGTTAGGATAAGAAGAGATTTCTATAACAGACTTTTGTATGCGTTAAACAGCAAAAAGAAAAGAAAACTGGCTAATGCTACAAATACAAAAGAGAAAATTGAAGTATTTTGGACATATAAAAGGACACCAAGGGCTGGAGAAGACCATCATGGAAGGAGGCATACAGGCGAAGAGGAAGACCACTGCGAAGATGGATTCAGGATGTAACTGATAGTTTGAACATGACGGCTGCAGAGGCGGGACATCTGACCTATGAGAGAAATTCCAAAGGACTGTTGGGGTGGCAAAGTTCTGATCAGGACAAGCTATTTAATGATGATCAGTTATATGAGGACTATCATCATAGCACTCGGACATGTCCATAGGTACTCCGATCTCCGCCTCAGCAAATCCAGCAGCGTCCAGCGACCCAATACGCCAGTTCGATGTTGATTAATCAATCTCTTTGCATATTTAGTATGTCGTTCTTTTTGGCCTGCACCAATATTGACACCCATCTCTTTCAATCTGGTCAGCGAGTGGGATTCACAGCCCTGAAACTCCTCTGTTCGGAAAGACTCTCTCAATGCGTGAAGAATGTCATTTCGATCCATGGCAGCTCCTCTGATATTGTAGCCAAGCCAGCTAATCTATCAGCTCGCTCATTACCCCTAACTCCTGCGTGCCCAGGGACAAAAATGGTGATTTCTCGGATCATTGTCTGTACCAGTACCTCCACCCAGTTACGTCTCACCATTCCTGATTCGACTTTATGAATCATGCTAATGGAGTCACTGAGTATGAAAACACGAGAGTAGTTGTGAGATACCAACCAGTTCACCGCCACCGTAACAGCCCGAACCTCCATTGTCAAACTATGATGATGATGAACCTACTAAATATTGATTGCTAAATTTGCATTGTAAAATAAATGCGCCTGGAGGTAAAATAAAAAATAACGGACTGAACGGGTTAATATTAACATTGATGTCATCTCTGTAATAAACACATATAATGATATGACTATCTCAGTAGTTACAAACAGTTGATGTATGGCGAGCTTGAAGGGAACAGACGTTTAGCTGGTGGACAGAAAAACGCTTTAAAGACACTCTTAAAGTGTCTCTGAAATGCTTCAATATAGACCATACGTGCTGGGAATCCCTTGCGCAAGATCACCAAATGTGGCGCTGTAACAACAAAAGAGGAACCCGAATAGCTGAGAATCATTGCATTGTTGAGTCACAGAGAAAACGAGCAGCACGAAAAGACAGAGCACACAACACGCACATGTCTAATCTTGATCATGTATGCCCCACCTGTGGTCGGGATTCTGTTCTAGGATTGGACTCTACAGTCACCTCCGCACACACACCAGAGGTGCAACAGTACACGTCTGAGATTGTTGTCACTACGCTTGCAATGGACGGCTATTACATTAGTAGTTGGTTTATATTTAGTCTTTATTTCATATAATACAGTTTGACATAGATAAATCTAATGTACCATGATTAATTTGTCATTACTGTGTCCTTCAGCTGTGGATATCTGGGCAGCTGGAGTCATCTTCCTATCCATCATGTCGGGTCGCTATCCATTTTTCCGTGCTCAAGATGATCTTGGACATTTGTCTCAAATTATTTCCCTCCTGGGTTCCAAAGTCTGCATTGAAGCTGCTATGACTTTTGGTATGTATATTTGTGTTTTTATATTGCGAACTATTTTCTTCTTGTCAGTTAGAACAAAAAATATCTGTTATTTGATATGTTTGATTAATTGATAAGACAATCATATTGCACTCGGTGAGTAACCATGTGTGTTCCGATCTCTTTCTTTCACAAGAAGATCTCATACAAGCTTTGAGAAGATTATTCGTGCATTGATTTCTTCATCAAGAGAAAAGCTAACAGGAACTATGAAATCAAGATAGCAACATTTGTTGAACAAGTGTTTGATGGTTAACAAAACCCACCAAAAACTGTTGTTGCTGCATGTAATATTGCTTTTTGGGCAGTGTAGGACATTGGGGGACATGTGCCTGTGGAGTTTAATGACTAGCGCATTCACCACGAAACTATTCAGTTTAGGATTTTCTTTATGCCCCTAACAGAAAAAACTCCTTAGCCGTACTGGGGACTGAACCCTGGTCTCCCACATGTCCTACATGGATGTCCACGCTCTAATCCATTAGACCAGATGCACCACTTAGATGCTTACTATATATATATTCTTCTTCTAACGCTCCACATCGACCACTTATAAACCACTCTCTGTGATTTGTATGTGATCTGAGTCTAAGAGCGATTGTATGCTGTGCCAGTTATCGTCTACAAGTAGGCCAGCACATTCGATTTATGCGATGCTTTTTATTTACTAGAGTAGCTTCCATAGGCCTCTACCTGAGTCGTCTCTTACGACATGCTTTGTAGGTCGCAATGTTACTATTCTTTGCTCCCCTTGCGAGCCCCGACAACACACAGGCAGATGTATATATATATATATATATATATATAAAATTGATGACTTTAAGTTGCAGAGGCCCGATATTGATCGCATGTTGTTGAAGTCATTCATTGTGTTTCTAAAAAATGTAACTATATATTAGATTGAATATTCTAACACAGACATTTTTATCTTGTCTAGGCAAAGTACTAACCCTCAGTGAAAACATCCCAGCATCAGATCTCAAAAATGTTTGCATGAAGCTTCGACTTTCTCAGATGTCATACAAACTTGGGCCATTAAACCAGAGAAATCGAGTCATCCAGTCGTGGACAGACTTATCTGATGAACCATTTGATCTTTTGTTTAAAATGTTGGATCCTAATCCATACACCAGAATAACTGCAGAGGAGGCACTCAAACATCCATTCTTCAGAACTTGTGATAGTTAGAATATTTGTGAGAATGATTTAGGAGGAGGATCATCATCACTGCACTTTGGACAGATCTATATGTGTTCAGATCTCATCCTCAACATTTCCATCAGCGTACGTTGTGACAGTTGAAATATTTGTGAGAATGATTTAGGCGGAGAATCATCATCACTGCACTTTGGACAGATCTATATGTGTTCAGATCTCATCCTCAACATTTCCATCAGCGTACGTTGTGACAGTTGGAATATTTGTGAGAATGATTTAGGTGGAGAATCATCATCACTGCACTTTGGACAGATCTATATGTGTTCAGATCTCACCCTCAACGTTTCCGTAAGCATAAGGTGACTGATTACTCCAGTTCTGTATTGGTTAATCAAATGTCTTGTCCCACTCTCTTTCTCACTATCTCTATCTTTAGCCTGTGACGCATATAGCGCTTAGGCAGCAAGAAATGCATAACCCTCTTCTCTATTCTTGATCTTCCTCTGTATTGTGTTCCAGCTGTGATTAATTTCTTTCAGTTCTTTTTCTACTGTTCTCCTCCAGGTCTTTTTGGGTCTTTCACGGTTTTGTTTATCCTCTGGTATCCATCTCAGTGCAGTTTTCATGACAGAGTTAGTCTCCATGCATATCGCATGTCTGATCCATCACCAGCTTCTAGTTTGGATGATGGTGTTCATATTCTCTTGTTGACACTGTGTAAGCAGTTCTTGGTTAGAGATATAATTTGACCAGAACATGCCTACAATCTTTCGCAGACAAGTTTTGTAGACCTTTGTTTTATTTACAAAACTGGTGTCACTGGTTTTATTGTCCATCTTTGATAGGACTAGGTACTTGATTGCCCCAACATTAAGATCAGGGATGTCTGAAAAATACCGCTGGCTCCATGGGGGAGCGAACCTAGTACCTTTGGAACAAAAGGCCTGATGGCCCCATGAGGAAGCGAACTTTGTAGCGGCGATCCCTAGCCTCTACACCACAAACTCCCAAATTGTCTGCTGGTGCTTAAAGAATGTTGACTATGTACTAATTATTTTATATTGTGTACGTCTGTGTGTTGCCGGGGTTTACAAGGGAGCAAAGAATAGTAACACTGCGACCTACAAGGCATATAGTAAGAGGGCGACTGAGTAGGGGCCTAGGAAGCTACCTAGTAAATAAAAAGCATCACTGAAATTGGATGTGCTGGCCTACCTGTAGATGCATTACTGGCACAGCGTAGAATCACTCTTAGGCTCGGATCACATACATGTCACAAAGAGTGATTAACAAGTGGTTGATATGGAGCATTCGAAGAAGAAAAATAATATTGTGTACATATTTGTGTCTGATGTGAGAGAATTATTTGCATAATTTTTCATTCATATCATGACTAACATATTTGTTAGTCTATTTCTGGAATTTGACTCCAGTAAAATATCAGTTATATTCATATCTTTCTTGATATTTTTGTTCTTTCGGTTTGTTTATGTGTTCATGTGTAATTCTCATTGTTTTTACTGACTTGTGAATTTTTTTGGTGAATGTTATGGCATTGATACAAAAAAATGTGATTACAAATGTTTTATTTTCATGAAAAATAATTTTTCACTGTAAAAAGGGACATAAGTTTATGAAGTTTGTAGTTTGTAGTGAAGGAAAGGTGTCTTAGCAGTTAGAACAGTGATCTCTTAATGTACATATCTTGTCTGTCTCTGCACACTAACAGAAGTATGGACAGAGTTGTTGTCATTATTGCAGTATGCACTCAGTTATGGGGTGTGGGCGAGTCTCAGACACTGGAATGATTGCGAGAATTAGGAGTTAAATTTGGACATGCCAGACAGTCGTCTTCGTTGTAGAGTGAAGATGTATTAATCAACTTCTCATGGACACCTCGCAGATGCTATGAAGTTTGTGCACTGTAGCTGAGACATTCCTGTGTAAGAAAGAGATTGAACACACATGGTTATTCATCGAAGTGCAATGATGATGGTCCAATCAATCATGAGTACAGTGAGCAGATGGACTTTGAGATGACTGCTGCAGCGGAGGTTGGAGCACTCATGGGAATGCCCAATGCTCCATGACTTAGATCGTCCAATCTTTTTGCATACTGGAGCGCATTTGACTGATGGTTTGGGATGCGTGGGCACCATATGACGATTGTAAAAATAATACAAACAATAATAATAGTAATAAAATAATAATAATATTATTCATAAAAAAGTAATAACAAATGAAAGTTTAATCCTGACTTATAATTCTAATGTTAAACTAAAATTGACTTCATTTATATAATTATGAATTTGACTTTCATGTTTACTGCAAGCGTAGAAATTCTGGTATATGTACAGGCTGCTCTTAGTGCTTCATCTAAGTGTGAGTCCATCAGGCAGGATTGGTTTTTATCTTTGATAATGTTCATAGATCCTTCCTTTCGTTCACTTGAAATATTGTTTATATATTCAATGTTGCCTCTTGTATAAATTTCACTGTCTTTCGTAGCTCACACAGATGTCCGTGTAGTTTTCTCTCGAGTCTTGTTTCGTTAGACCAGTGAGTTTGCCTCAGTATATTATATTCGGGGCAGTCTTGAAGTATGTGCTCTGCAGTCTGATGTGCCTGTTCACATGTACACATGGCTGAATTGCTAATCTTGAAGTTTGTATACATGTGGCTACGGAGTCGATTGTGTCCTGTTCTAAGGCGCAGAATAACAACTTCAATGTGCTCATATTATAGTAATCGTCTTGTGTTGATATTTGAGGCATGCTCATGAAAACGAGACTTCACATAGATATGTTGAACCAAAGCACTAATATATTTTCAGAGCAAAGCTACTAATCATTGGATATTTATTCATGTCCACCAAAGCCCAGAAATTGTAATACATGCCATGTGAGGATTCTTCTGCGATCCCCTATGTGAGGATTCTCTCGTGATCACCATGTGAGGATTCTCTCGCGATCACCTATGTGAGATCTTCTCGATCACCTATGTGAGGATTCAAACATATGTCATCTTGCAGATTTCTAACTCTGCAAGATTATATTTTTCAACAACTTCACAGACCCTACTTTCAACTTCAGTTGCATCAACAGAAGCGAATGGGTTATTGATAAACATTATACTTCACAGACCCTACTTCAACTTCAGTTGCATCAACATAAGCGAATGGGTTATTGATAAACTTATAATTGTTAAAGTAAACGTAATGTACAAGAGAGGTGGACTCAGTAAAATCATTTATAGAGCAACAAAAGCCAGTTCTAGAAATTTCAACTTGACGGTGTTAGGCAAAATCTGATTATGAAGAGCACACAAAAGCCAGTTCTAGAAATCTCTTCTTATCTTGACCTGTGAGGCAAAACAGATTAGAGAAGGCACACACAATCCCGTTCTAGAAATCTCTTCTTATCTTGACGCTGTGAGGCAAAACAGGATTATAGAAGCTACACACAATCCAGTTCTAGAAATCTCTTATCTTGACGCTGTGAAGCAAAACAGGATTAAGAAGGCACACACAATCCGTTCTAGAAATCTCTTCTTATCCTGACGCTGTGAGACAAAACAGGATTATAGAAGCATACACACAAGCCAGTTCTAGAAATCTCTTATCTTGAGCTGTGAGGCAAAACAGGATTAAGAAGAAACACACATCCAGTTCTAGAAATCTCTTCTTATCCTGACGCTGTGAGGCAAAACAGGATTATGAGAAGCGTACACACAAGCCAGTTCTAGAAATCTCTTCTTATCCTGACGCTGTGAAGCAAAACAGGATTAGAGAAGCTACACACAATCCCAGTTCTAGAAATCTCTTCTTATCCTGACGCTGTGAGACAAAACAGGATTATAGAAGCGACAGATAACCAGTTCATCAAATTCTTTCTTATTTGGCAAATTAGAAGGCACACACGTAACTCTTATCTTGAAACAGATTATAAAACACAACGTCTGAAATTCTCTTATCTTGTTGAGCAACAGATTATAGAAAGAACAGATACAGTTAATTAATTCAGTTTGTTGATTTCATACATCAAAACATCTAATATTGGTGAAAGCTTTCTACATCTCTTTTGTCATCACCTACTACCAGGTTGTTGCCAGTGTCGTGGTTCTTTTTTGCTTGTTCTAGTGGCTTTAGTGATTATTTTTGCTTTTTTGACAGGATTCTGCTATGCTATCTATCCATCTTTTTCATGGTCTTCCTCTCACCTTCTTTGCTATGTTCTATTGTAGAAGACTGTATACAGTGGAGTTTGATTGCATTCTTATTAAGTGGCCAAACCACTTCATTTTTTGTTTCTCATTGTAAATCAAGCAAGGTTCTGTGCCAACTTTCTTTCACATTTTGTTGGTGACTTGTCTTTTCTGGTGTTGTTTGTAACTTTTCGCAGCTATTATAAACATCTAACTTGCTATCACATCCAACATTAGGCACAGATAAACTGAACAAAACTGATTTAGCATCCAACAAACCATTTTTATTTTTGGTCCTTCTTTACCTACACTTTAATAACTTTGCTGCATTTGAATCACATCCCAGTACACTGTGCATAAAGTTAACTTTGCACTGAATCACACCAGTACAATGTGCATAAAGTTAACTTTGCACTGAATCACACCAGTACACTGTGCATAAAGTTAACTTTGCACTGAATCACACCAGTACACTGTGCATAAAGTTAACTTTGCACTGAATCACACCAGTATACTGTGCATAAAGTTAACTTTGCACTGAATCACACCAGTACACTGTGCACTAAAGTTAACTTTGTCACTGAATCACACCAGTATCCCTGTGCACATAAAGTAGATATTCCAACAGTAGAAAACGTTTTGATAGGATGCTTTTTGACAACAATTTATTAATGATTTAAGTAATTTTAAAAAAATGAAGAACAAATTGAAGTCTCACAACATTATCTGGTGAAAGCAGTCATTGATCAAATATATATATAAACAATATATGATGCAACTAATGATGTCATTTACATGCAACTTATGATTTATTTGATAAGAAAAATGGTGCAAAAAGGTTTAACAACATCACACAACTACTGAATTGTCTTCTCCTTTGAGAAATCATCTTTATTTGTGTCCATGAGCACGCAGGAGTCAGGGGTAATGATTGAGCTATGGGCACGCAGGAGTCAGGGGTAATGATTGAGCTATGGGCATGCAGGAGTCAGGGGTAATGATTGAGCTATGGGCACGCAGGAGTCAGGGGTAATGATTGAGCTATGGGCACGCAGGAGTCAGGGGTAATGATTGAGCTATGGGCACGCAGGAGTCAGGGGTAATGATTGAGCTATGGGCACGCAGGAGTCAGGGGTAATGATTGAGCTATGGGCATGCAGGAGTCAGGGGTAATGATTGAGCTATGGGCACGCAGGAGTCAGGGGTAATGATTGAGCTATGGGCATGCAGGAGTCAGGGGTAATGATTGAGCTATGGGCATGCAGGAGTCAGGGGTAATGATTGAGCTATGGGCATGCAGGAGTCAGGGGTAATGATTGAGCTATGGGCATGCAGGAGTCAGGGTAATGATTGAGCTATGGGCACGCAGGAGTCAGGGGTAATGATTGAGCTATGGGCACGCAGGAGTCAGGGGTAATGATTGAGCTATGGGCACGCAGGAGTCAGGGGTAATGATTGACCTATGGGCACGCAGGAGTCAGGGGTAATGATTGAGCTATGGGCATGCAGGAGTCAGGGTAATGATTGAGCTATGGGCATGCAGGAGTCAGGGGTAATGATTGAGCTATGGGCATGCAGGAGTCAGGGGTAATGATTGAGCTATGGCATGCAGGAGTCAGGAGAATGATTGAGCTTTAATGGCAGAGAGTCAGGTGTGGGTTGAGCTATGGGAAGAGAGTCATATCAATGATTGTTGAATGGGATGCAGGAGTCAGGGTACATGATTGAGCTATGGGACTGTTAGAGTCAGGGTAATGATTGAGCTATGAGCAGTTCAGCGTGGGAGTCAGGGTGCAATGATTGAGCTATGGTCAAACGCAGAAGTCAGGGGTAATGATTGGAGCATTGGTTGCTTGTGCGGAGTCAGGGTAACAAATGATTGAGCTATGGGCCTTGTGTCAGGTAATGATTGAGCTAGGACAGCCAGGGTCAGGAGTAATGATTGAGCTTAGGGCATCGCAGGAGTCAGGGGTAATGATTGAGCTATGGGCACGCAGGAGTCAGGGGTAATGATTGAGCTATGGGCACGCAGGAGTCAGGGTAATGATTGAGCTATGGGCACGCAGGAGTCAGGGGTAATGATTGAGCTATGGGCACGCAGGAGTCAGGGGTAATGATTGAGCTATGGGCATGCAGGAGTCAGGGGTAATGATTGAGCTATGGGCACGCAGGAGTCAGGGGTAATGATTGAGCTATGGGCATGCAGGAGTCAGGGTAATGATTGAGCTATGGGCACGCAGGAGTCAGGGGTAATGATTGAGCTATGGACACGCAGGAGTCAGGGGTAATGATTGAGCTATGGGCACGCAGGAGTCAGGGGGAATGATTGAGCTATGGGCACGCAGGAGTCAGGGGTAATGATTGAGCTATGGGCATGCAGGAGTCAGGGGTAATGAACAAGCTATGGACATGCAGGAGTCAGGGGTAATGAACAAGCTATGGACATGCAGGAGTCAGGGGTAATGAACAAGCTATGGACATGCAGGAGTCAGGGGTAATGAACGAGCTATGGGCATGCAGGAGTCAGGGGTAATGAACGAGCTATGGGCATGCAGGAGTCAGGGGTAATGATTGAACTGATAGATTGGCTAGCATGGCTATGATAGCAGAGGGAACTGCAATAGAGCAAACTGACATTCTTAACGTAGAGTCTTTCTGAAGCGTGCTGGATAGTAGTAATGTGTGAATAGTAAGAATTCATTAATCAAATATTTCTGTTTTGAATGGGAGATGCAATAAGTAGTCATTACTTGATCATGCTGGAACTACATCGTGCACACACTTAGAATGGATGAGAGAAGACTCCCTTACCAATCCCTCATATGGACACCAGAGGGAAAAAGAAAACGAGGAAGACCAAGAGAGACTCGCGTAGAACCATCACCAGAGAAGGCTCAACGGTGGGCCTAACAAACATTAAAGACCTAAAACAGATAGCAACGAACGCGAGGCATGGAGAGCTATGACATCTGCCATTGCGCCGCCCACAGGCCCAAGAGGAAAGACTAACTAACTGACTTGATCATGTGAAACTAACTCGTTCCTTAGTTACTCGTTACTTGGCTAATAGCCGTCCATCGCACGTGATGATGACAACAGTCTCAGACGTGTGCTGCTGCATCTCTCTGGTGTGTGCGGAGGTGACTGTAGAGTCAAATCCTAGAACACAATCCCTACCACAGGTGGGACATACATGATCAAGGTTAGACATGTGTGTGTTTTGTCTTTTTGTGCGGCTCATTTTCTCTGTGCCTCAACAACACAATGATTCTCAGCTATTCGGTTTCTCTTTGTTGTTACAGCGCCACATTTGGCGATCTTGCGCAAGGGATTCCCAGCACATGGTGTCTATATCGAAGCATTTCAGAGACACTTTAAGAGTGTCTTTAAAGCGTTTTTTTCTGTCCACCAGCAGAATGTCTGCCCCCTTCAAGTTCACCATATATCAACTGTTTTAGGATGCGTTTATCAGGCATCTGAGCAATATGACCGGCCCATCTCACTTGGGCGTTCTGCAATAGGGTGTTGACGGTTGGCATCTTTACTCTTCTGAGGACTTCGCTATCTGGAATTTTGTCCTGCCAGTTTATTTTAGTATTCTGCGTAGGCAGCTTGTGTGGAAGTGGTTTAGTTTTCTTGCGTGTCTGCTATACACTGTAAATGTCTCATTTGCATACAGCAGCGTGGTTAGCACTATGGCCTAGTAAACTTTCAGCTCTGATAGCGTTACTTGACTACTCGTTACTAGACTTGTATCAGTTAGATAAGTACTAATTGTTTCACACATTTTTAACAACTCTCTGTTATCAATATCAAGCATGGTCCCTAACTAAATCCCAAGAGAGAAAGATCACAACATGTGAAATGAACTGTTTAAGAAAAGCTGTAAATGATTACAAGATGGATAGATTGAGAAATGAGAATATTGAAATGTCACTGAAATCACACCACATCAAATATTAGAAGATAATAAATAAATGTGTTCGGTCACCTAATGAGAATGAAACCAGATTCTACCATCTTGTGTCTATAACAGCCGGACATCTTGTACATCAATTTTACCTGAAAATAATTCGACATTGTACATCAATTTTACCAGGAAATAATTTGACATCTAGTACATCAATTTTACCAGAAAATAATTCGACATTGTACATCAATTTTACCAGGAAATAATACATCATCTTGTACATCAATTTTACCAGGAAATAATACTACATCTTGTACATCAATTTTACCAGGAAATACAACATCTTGTACATCAATTTTACCAGGAAATAATACAACATCTTGTACATCAATTTTACCAGGAAATAATTCTACATCTTGATGACACAATTCTCAAGTAGTAGCATGTCCCTTGTAGAACATCACTTTCATCACAGCCCACCTGAATAACTCTCTGTCTCTAGAAAGTTCTTCCATCTCTTCCAGCGTCATGTTCAATGTTTCTTTGATGTCCTGCTGCCACCTTTGTCTTGGTTGTCCCCTGCGTTGTACTCCAGGAACAATGCCTTTCATTACCGCTCTTTGGCTGAAATCGGATGCACATGTCCTAAACATGTAGAAGTCTATGCGTTTAGGGGCCTACCAAACCAATGTGCAACGATACACGTTCTTGGCAAAGATCAAACATATCACAAAGAGTGATTAAAATTGGTCGTAAGAACGAACGCAAAGAAGAAGAAGATTACCGTTCTCTCCAAACTATCTTCCGGGACATGGTGTTCTTTATGAGCCAATGCTCCTCGATATGCAGGTCTTGTAGGATGTTATTTTTTTTTCCTTCTCTATCCAAGATGTTCTAAGACCTTTTCTGTAACACCTTCCAAAAGCTTCAATTTTGTTCTTTAATGTTTGTGTTATGGTCCACGATTCACCTCTATTTGTTGCCACAGGGAATATGCATGTTCTCAGAAGTCTTACTTTTGTTTCTCTGCTTGTGTCGTGTCATAGTTTCTTCATGCTGACCACCATTAACTATTCTAAGACATGATTTCACTGACAAGAAACACAAGACAAATGATCAGTTCTGATATGAAGACTGATACAAATTATCAGTTTAGATATGAAGACTGAGACAAATTTATCAGTTTAGATATGAAGACTGAAATAAATTTATCAGTTCAGATATGAAGACTGAGATAAATATCATTTAGATTGAGACTAGATAAATACAGTGATGAAGACTGAGACAAATTATCAGTTTAGATATGAAGACTGAGATAAATTATCAGTTAGATATGAAGACTGAGAAAATATCAGTTTAGATATGAAGACTGAGAAAATTATCAGTTTAGATATGAAGACTGAGAAAATATCAGTTTAGATATGAAGACTGAGAAAATATCAGTTTAGATATGAAGACTGAGACAAATTATCAGTTTAGATATGAAGACTGAGACAAATTATCAGTTTAGATATGAAGACTGAGACAAATTATCAGTTTAGATATGAAGACTGAGATAAATGATCAGTTCAGATATGAAGACTGAGACAAATTATCAGTTTAGATATGAAGACTGAGACAAATTATCAGTTTAGATATGAAGACTGAGACAAATTATCAGTTTAGATATGAAGACTGAGATAAATGATCAGTTTAGATATGAAGACTGAGATAAATGATCAGTTCAGATATGAAGACTGAGACAAATTATCAGTTCAGATATGAAGACTGAGACAAATTATCAGTTTAGATATGAAGACTGAGACAAATTATCAGTTTAGATATGAAGACTGAGATAAATGATCAGTTCAGATATGAAGACTGAGACAAATTATCAGTTCAGATATGAAGACTGAGACAAATTATCAGTTTAGATATGAAGACTGAGATAAATATAGTTCAGATATGAAGACTGAAATAAATGATTAGTTCAGATATGAAGACTGAGATAAATAATCAGTTCAGATATGAAGACAGACAAATTATCAGTTTAGATATGAAGACTGAGATAAATGATCAGTTTAGATATGAAGACTGAGACAAATGATCAGTTCAGATATGAAGACTGAGATAAATGATCAGTTCAGATATGAAGACTGAGATAAATGATCAGTTCAGATATGAAGACTGAGATAAATGATCAGTTCAGATATGAAGAATGTATGTTAATATATATTTATTATGATACAATAGTGCATGTTGAACAGCAAACAGCTTGTCAAGCTTAATAATAATAATAATAGTATGATGAAAAGGCAGATACGGTTCAGCTGCAAACCGGCGGTTAATCCGCACCTGACTAATGGAGAATTGATTGTAAATAGATGCCTTAATAATCAATGCTGACATGACAGCGTCAAGAAGATGTCATACAAACAGTTATAAAGATAATCAATAACAACATATTTGAACATATTGGGGTGCCCACAGAATTATTCTGCTGTATCCGTCCGCTGCCCAAAAGTCCTTGCGGTGTCTTGCGGTCACAGTATGCGAAGTCACGTCCTGAACATGTCATTACAGCATCTAAGATTGCTTTTGCAGCTGGTCCATCTAGTTTGAATTTGTTGATCATGTAGCTGCCAACCTCGCCCTGAAATATTCAATGTATTGGATGTTAGAGTTTGTTTTTTGACTGACTGCTTGACACTACTATTTCTGCCAACAATCATACAACCATTCAAATAAAAAATGTGTTACAGAAGAGTTCTCTATATATCATGAACAGAGAAGAGAACAAATAGATATATCCAGAAAGAACTCAAAATCAAAAACAAACTGGCTGATGCTACAAAAATAAGAATGAGAAAATATAACGTGCTTGGAAGAAGAATGAGAGGAAGACCTAGAGATGATGGGTGCAAGATGTCATTGACGATCTAAGAATGACTGCTGCTGACGCCAGTCAACTTGCACATAACAGAGAGATTTTCAGGATTACTGTGATTAGAGCCAAGTTCTGGAAGGGACAAGCTACTTGATGATGATGAAAGAGACACAAAGGGCTGGAGAAGACCACCATGGAAGGAGACATCCCGACACAGAGAAAGACCATGGAGAAGATGGATTCAGGATGTAACTGATGGTTTGGCTGGCAGCTGAAGAGGCGGGACAACTGGCCTATGCCAGAGAAAATTCAAGGATAGTTAGTTGGCAAAGTTCTGCTCAGAACAAGTTATTTGATGGTATATGATATGTAGTACTATTTTTCCAACCATCTAACAATGGGATATACACATCACAAATATACACATCACAAATATACACATAAACTATAAATAAGCTCTCGAACAATTATTTGATGATGATATGTCACAATTTTCTCCCAACCATCTAACAATGGGATATAACAAAAGTACACATAAACTATAAATAAGCTCTGAACAAGTTATTTATGTTCGATATTTGGTATAATTTCTTCAACATCTAGATAATGGGATATACAACACATATTACTACACCACAAATATACACTAAACTATAAATAGGCTTGACAAGTTTTTGATATGATATGTTAGTACTATTTCTCCCAACTTCTAACATTAGGAATATACACCTCAAAATATCACATAAACTATAAATAGTCTGAACAAGTTATTTCATGATGATATGTTATTACTATGCTCAACCTACTAACAATGGGATATACACACCAAAAGTATACACATAAACTATAAATAAGCTCTGAACAAGTTATTTCATGATGATATGTTAGTACTATTTCTCCCAACCATCTAACAATGGGTATATACATCAACAAATATACATAAAGTAAATAAGCTCTGAACAAGCTATTGATGATGATATTTTGTACTATTTCTTCCAACCATCTAACAATGGGATATACACATCACAAATATACACTAAACTATAAATAAGCTCTGAACAAGTATTTTGATGTATGTTAGTACTATTCTCCCAACCATCTAACATGGGATATCACACACAAATATACAAAACTAGTATATAGCTCTGAACAAGTATTTGATGATGATATGTTAGTATATTTCTCCCAACCATCTAAAATGAGGATATACACACCACAAATATACACATAAACTATAAATAAGCTCTGAACAAGTTATTTGATGATGATATGTTAGTACTATTTCTTCCAACCATCTAACAATGGGATATACACACCACAAATATACACATAAACTATAAATAAGCTCTGAACAAGTTATTTGATGATGATATGTTAGTACTATTTCTCCCAACCATCTAACAATGGGATATACACACACAATATAACATAAACTATAAATAAGCTCTGAACAAGTTATTTGATGATGATATGTTAGTACTATTTCTCCCAACCATCTAACAATGGGATATACACACCACAAATATACACATAAACTATAAATAAGCTCTGAACAAGTTATTTCATGATGATATGTTAGTACTATTTCTTCCAACCATCTAACAATGGGATATACACACCACAAATATACACATAAACTATAAATAAGCTCTGAACAAGTTATTTGATGATGATATGTTAGTACTATTTCTTCCAACCATCTAACAATGGGATATACACACCAAAAGTATACACATAAACTATAAATAAGCTCTGAACAAGTTATTTCATGATGATATGTTAGTACTATTTCTTCCAACCATCTAACAATGGGATATACACATCACAAATATACACATAAACTATAAATAAGCTCTGAACAAGAAGACTAAGCACTGATGGGTTTGCATGGGGAGCACAGAAGTCTTTTATGTTTAACCAATTACTTGGATATGAGATTTTCACTTTCTTGGCATTTATTGTTTTTAATTAACTCATTGCCTACTTCTTCATTTCCTCAAACCCGTGTCTTACCTGGCTTTTATCTGTCTTTTGTACCTAACTAACTTGCTTCATACCTGCAGACAAGGGTGGTCAGCTATTTTTCTAGTAAGTTCTTGACACTCCTCTGTACATGTCAACTTTGCTTGATGGTTTGGATAGCAATTTTCATAGACACGTCTCCAAATTTGTTTCATTTCTGCATGGCTGGCATTCCTGAACTCCCACCATTTGCAACCATCCACTGCTTCTTTCTTCAGACCTGGTAAGTGTCGATCACAAGACTGGAAAGATTTCATAGACGTACACCATGGGTGGGACAGACTCTGAAAGTATATACATTTTTGTTAATTTTATTTTACTCTTAGAAGAGAATGTAGAGATTGGAGCAAGATGAAGGCTGAACTGGCAATTAAGCAGCTGATAGAAGATAATGCAAGTGACGATGATGTTTTGTTAATACTGATAGGTCTGTGCATCATGGTGAGAAGTCAGACTGGGGTTTCTTGGCTAGTGTCATGGTAGACTGTTTATACTGATAGGTCTGTGCACTGTGGTGAGAAGTCAGACTGGGGTTTCTTGGCTAGTGTGCATGGTAGG
The DNA here is from genome assembly GCA_020796225.1 of Arion vulgaris. Lineage (NCBI taxonomy): Eukaryota > Metazoa > Mollusca > Gastropoda > Stylommatophora > Arionidae > Arion > Arion vulgaris. The sequence goes on along the minus strand of CM036758.1, from coordinate 30,297,563 downwards.
ACTGTTTATACTGATGGGTCTGTGCATTGTGGTGAGAAGTCAGACTGGGGTTTCTTGGCTAGTGTACATGGTAGGACTGTTTATACTGATGGGTCTGCATTGGTGAGAAGTCAGACTGGGGTTTCTTGGCTAGTGTACATGGTAGGACTGTTTATACTGATGGGTCTGTGCATTGTGGTGAGAAGTCAGAATGGGGTTTCTTGGCTAGTGTGCATGGTAGGACTGTTTATACTGATAGGTCTGTGCACTGTGGTGAGAAGTCAGGCTGGGGTTTCTTGGCTAGTGTGCATGGTAGGGCTGTTTATACTGATAGGTCTGTGCACTGTGGTGAGAAGTCAGACTGGGGTTTCTTGGCTAGTGTGCATGGTAGGACTGTTTATACTGATGGGTCTGTGCATTGCGGTGAGAAGTCAGACTGGGGTTTCTTGGCTAGTGAGCATGGTAGGACTGTTTATACTGATGGGTCTGTGCACTGCGGTGAGAAGTCAGGCTGGGGTTTCTTGGCTAGTGTGCATGGTAGGGCTGTTTATACTGATGGGTCTGTGCACTGTGGTGAGAAGTCAGACTGGGGTTTCTTGGCTAGTGTGCATGGTAGGACTGTTTATACTGATGGGTCTGTGCACTGCGGTGAGAAGTCAGGCTGGGGTTTCTTGGCTAGTGTGCATGGTAGGGCTGTTTATACTGATGGGTCTGTGCACTGCGGTGAGAAGTCAGACTGGGGTTTCTTGGCTAGTGAGCATGGTAGGACTGTTTATACTGATGGGTCTGTGCATTGCGGTGAGAAGTCAGGCTGGGGTTTCTTGGCTAGTGAGCATGGTAGGACTGTTTATACTGATGGGTCTGTGCACTGTGGTGAGAAGTCAGACTGGGGTTTCTTGGCTAGTGTGCATGGTAGGACTGTTTATACTGATGGGTCTGTGCATTGCGGTGAGAAGTCAGGCTGGGGTTTCTTGGCTAGTGAGCATGGTAGGACTGTTTATACTGATGGGTCTGTGCACTGTGGTGAGAAGTCAGACTGGGGTTTCTTGGCTAGTGTGCATAGTAGGACTGTTTATACTGATGGGTCTGTGCATTGCGGTGAGAAGTCAGGCTGGGGTTTCTTGGCTAGTGAGCATGGTAGGACTGTTTATACTGATGGGTCTGTGCACTGTGGTGAGAAGTCAGACTGGGGTTTCTTGGCTAGTGTGCATGGTAGGACTGTTTATACTGATGGGTCTGTGCATTGCGGTGAGAAGTCAGGCTGGGGTTTCTTGGCTAGTGAGCATGGTAGGGCTGTTTATACTGATGGGTCTGTGCATTGCGGTGAGAAGTCAGACTGGGGTTTCTTGGCTAGTGTACATGGTAGGACTGTTTATACTGATGGGTCTGTGCACTGTGGTGAGAAGTCAGGCTGGGGTTTCTTGGCTAGTGTGCATGGTAGGACTGTTTATACTGATGGGTCTGTGCATTGCGGTGAGAAGTCAGGCTGGGGTTTCTTGGCTAGTGAGCATGGTAGGACTGTTTATACTGATGGGTCTGTGCACTGTGGTGAGAAGTCAGACTGGGGTTTCTTGGCTAGTGTACATGGTAGGACTGTTTATACTGATGGGTCTGTGCACTGTGGTGAGAAGTCAGGCTGGGGTTTATTGGCTAGTGAGCATGGTAGGACTGTTTATACTGATGGGTCTGTGCACTGTGGTGAGAAGTCAGGCTGGGGTTTCTTGGCTAGTGTGCATGGTAGGACTGTTTATACTGATGGGTCTGTGCATTGCGGTGAGAAGTCAGACTGGGGTTTCTTGGCTAGTGTGCATGGTAGGACTGTTTATACTGATGGGTCTGTGCACTGCGGTGAGAAGTCAGGCTGGGGTTTCTTGGCTAGTGAGCATGGTAGGGTTGCTGCATAGCGAAGTGGAGCCTACAGGACAACTACTTCCAGTATGAGGATGGAGGTTAAGGCAGTGACTGCAGCCCTTCGTTGGCTCTCTGGGACTCCCATTTACTGGAGCAGTTGCTGTTTCTGACTCTCAGTTGATGCTTCGGAAGTTTCAGAATGGCAGGTTGTGGTATGAGTGGATGTCATATATAGAGGTTTCATATCTTCAGAGACTCATGTGGATCAACTGTCTTGGGCATGCAGGTGTTCACTGCATTGAGAGAGTGGACAGGCTTGTATTGAAAACATCGACTATTGGGGAGTTTGGGATGTTCTTTGCTCTCTTGGCAACTTACTGTTGGATGAGGACACTAGAAGTGATGTTGAATCAATCCAGCGATTTAAGGAATTTGGAATTGCTCATCGTGAACTGGATACCCGAGGGACAGAGAAAGGAGTGTGTTTAACCAGCAAGCAATGAGAACCATCAGTATGCATATCTTTCGACATCAGTTGGGTGAGACTGAGCACCTATGGGTCTGCCCGGAGTGCTGTGATGTCAGTTCAGTAACCAATAACTTTATCAACAACATCAGCATATGTGAAACATGGATATTCTGACACCACTTGTTTGTTATAACAATAAAATCTGTAGCTAAGCTTGGCAAAACATGATGTTACAGAGCATTGTGCTGTCCAGCGTGGCAGCCATGTGCGCCTGCACAATTAAATTTATGGTGCTCTATTTTACTTTACTGGTTTTAATGGGAATCAGATTTCAAGAAAACACCAATATTCTGTATTTTTAAAAACATGATCTCTCCTCCCTTTTTTGGTTTGTTTGTTATGTAAAGGATTAAAGCCTCTTTAAGCCAAGGCAAGCCTCTTTCAACCTAAGAACTTATCTTGTGTTGGTTCTTCTTTGCGTTCGTTCTTTACGACTAATTTTAATCACTCTTTGTGATATGTTTGATCTTTGCCAAGAACGTGTATCGTTGCACATTGGTTTGGTAGGCCCCTAACGCATAGACTTCTACACGTTTAGGACACATGCATCGATTTCAGCCAAACCTCCTTAATCGTCTCTACGACATGTGTGGCAGGTAACAGTGGTTCTATTCTTTACACCCCAAATTTGGGCCGGTAACCACTCGGGCGCTTGTTTTGGTTATATCAGAGCGTGTAGGTCAACAAAAATGAAAAATAAGAATTAACTCCTTTCGGAGAATCCAATTATTGATAATTCAACCTAACCATAGTCTTTCTATTTTTTGTATGATTTTGTAACTATTCCACAGCCCCATAAACTGAACCCATTGCTTTTTCACTTGAGAAAGCATCGACATTTCAACTATATTAACATTGTTATTAGTAGTAATAGTATTACAACCTCCCATTGTGCCGTGCCTCCCCAACCATCAGTTAGATGCGCCCCAATATATATATCACTTTGGACAGCACTGCCACAGAGTATGAAGATGTGTGAGACATTTGAATTGAGAGTTAAATGTTACAACTGTGCATGAATCTTGGAAATGTATATCAGTTATATGAGGATTATCTTCATATCACTCCGGACACATCCATAGGTGCTCTGATCTCCGCCTCAACAAATCCAGCAGCGTCCACCGGCCCAACACGCCAGTTCAATGTTGATTAATCAATCTTTTGCATATTTGGTATGTCGTTCTTTTTGGCCTGCACCAATATCGACCCATCTCTCTCAATCTGGTCAGCGACTGGGATTCACAACCGTGAAACTTCTCTGTTCGGAAAGACTCTCTCAGTGAGTTAAGAATGTCATTTCGGTCCATGGCAGCTTTCTCTGATATTGTAGCCATGCCAGCTAATCTATCAGCTCGTTCATTACCACTGTGTGCCCAGGGCAAAAATGAGTGATTTCTCTGATAGTTGATCCTAATGTGATGAACACACACACAAAAAATGAAGGTGATTTCTCTGATAGTTGATCCTAATGTGATGAACACACACACAAAAAATGAAGGTGATTTCTCTGATAGTTGATCCTAATGTGATGAACACACACAAAAATGAAGTGATTTCTCTGATAGTTGATCCCAATTTTAAAGTGGCCACCACAAAAGAAGGTGATTTCCTGATAGTTGATACCAATGTGTTTGAACACACAAAAAATGAAGGTGATTTCTCTGATAGTTGATCCTAATGTGATGAACACACACAAAAAATGAAGGTGATTTCTCTGATAGTTGATCCTAATGTGATGAACACACACACAAAAAATGAAGGTGATTTCTCTGATAGTTGATCCTAATGTGATGAACACACACAAAAAATGAAGGTGATTTCTCTGATAGTTGATCCTAATGTGATGAACACACACACAAAAAATGAAGGTGATTTCTCTGATAGTTGATCCTAATGTGATGAACACACACAAAAAATGAAGGTGATTTCTCTGATAGTTGATCCTAATGTGATGAACACACACACAAAAAATGAATCTTACCTGGAGTGGGTAGTAGGTGATAAACCCAAAACACATTTCCTCTGAAGTGGCTTCACCCCAGCAAACAGGATTAGGTGTCCTAGTCCGCTTGTAAACGCATGTGGTTCGAATCTCATCTCCCGGGTTGATGCGAATAGGATCAGAAAAACTGTAATAAGAAAATAATGTCAGATAATAAAATAGTTGTACCAGGTTCAGATACAGTCTACAAGATGTTCAAGATAAAAGCAACCCCATCAATGGTACCAATCTGATATATGTTTATGAAAATGAGAAGGTTCAATTATGATGTAGTATAGGTCAAGCGAGCGAGTCTTTTTGTGATGGTGTGTAATTATGGTGTGGAAAGGGGCGATGAACAAATGTGACGAGGGGTGAGTTAGTCAGAAGCGGTTTAAATAGTAAATAGGCAAAACGCAATTCGTACCTTGCAACTTGATTTTTCAATAAGGCTGCTTTTATCTTGAACACCTTGTATTATCTGATACTTTTTAATATGATCACCTTTATCAACACAACATTTAACATTCACAAGGATCTTAAAAACAAACGACTGATTTCATTGCACAGAGTGAGGTGGCAATAGTGAAGTTGCCAACATGTTAACCATGTACTGTGGAAGTATGAATTCAAAGGCCAACTAGGGCCAAAATTCTTGTGTGCACACAAAACATGGTTGGACTACATGGAGCACTAATCCTTTACTTGGGGATGTAAATTACAAGTACCTCTGAAGTCAGAATAAGACACCTCGTTTTGAGAGACACTGGTGAAAGCAAACATTCATGCAAAAATAAGTCACAACTATGCCTGAATCCATAGCGAGGAGCAAAAATTAATTAAAAATTGCACCGGGTTTTCCCATATGGCTTTGTTCCCTCTGCAGAAATGGCTAGCCACCTGCTGAGAATGTTGCACAAAGCCAAACTCTGTAGCTCCAGCAACAATCCTAGGGCTCTCTAGGAAAAAATGTGTATGTGAAATAAACAACAGTATCAGGATTCAAACCCACAATGTTCCGAACACAAGACAAGTGTCTTAGCCACAGAGACCCCCCAACATGTAACATTGCAACAACAAAAATGATACATCACAAAAAGTTGTAATATTGTGCATAATCAAACAATCAAAGTGGTGACTAACAAAGTAACCTAATCAAAGTGATGGTTAGTCTGAATAATCCAACAGATCTAGGATTACCAACAACAATCCATCAATGAATGAAACATCCGCCAGTGGTTACGGGCCCAAATTTGGGTATAAAGAATATAACCACTGTTACCTGCCACGCATGTCGTAAGATGCAACTAAGGAGGTTTGGCTGAAATCGGATGCACGTGTCCTAAACATGTATAAGTCTATGCGTTTAGGGGCCTACAAACCAATGTGCAACGTATACACGTTCTTGGCAAAGATCAAACAATTTCACAAAGAGTGATTAAAATTGGTTGTAAAGAACGAATGCAAAGAAGAAGAATGGAACATCTCACGTGTGAATGAGTGGATCATCGTAGTCATAGTTGTCCTGGTCTGTAATAATGTTGGTGATAGAGTTATTCTTGTACACTTTAATCTCTTGAGATTTACCTGCAATAGAAAGACAGGACAAGTTAGCATTGGCACGCATCATGAAATTATTTGAATTAAACATTGCACATAACAGGGAGTCAGTATAATATAACATGGAGTCAGTACAACATAGCATGGAGTCAGTTTAACATAAAATGGAATCAATACAACATAGCAGGGAATCAGTATAACATATACACATAGGAGGGATTCAGTTGATTGGTGTAGAGCAAGGCGCTAAGGACTGCTTTCTATGGTGGGAGAGAAAAAGGGAAATCACACATCAACAATAGAAGAACTTACAAAACAGAGTTGATCAATAGTTGCACACATCAACACTAGAAGAACTTACAAAACAGAGTTGATCAATAGTTGCACACATCAACAATAGAAAAACTTACAACACAGAGTTGATCAATAGTTGCACACATCAACACTAGAAGAACTTACAACACAGAGTTGATCAATAGTTGCACACATCAACACTAGAAGAACTTACAACACAGAGTTGATCAATAGTTGCACACATCAACAATAGAAGAACTTACAACACAGAGCTGATCAATAAATACACACAACAACACTAGAAGAACTTACAACACAGAGTTGATCAATAGTTGCACACATCAACAATAGAAGAACTTACAAAACAGAGTTGATCAATAGTTGCACACATCAACAATAGAAAAACTTACAACACAGAGTTGATCAATAGTTGCACACATCAACACTAGAAGAACTTACAACACAGAGTTGATCAATAGTTGCACACAACAACACTAGAAGAACTTACAAAACAGAGTTGATCAATAGTTGCACACAACAACACTATAGTCTGTCCATTAATTCGTGAGCACGTTTGAAATTGATTTTTCGAAAACTACCTGTTGGATCTCAGTAATTTTGCATGCAGCCTTAGAATATCCATGACGCTAAAATAAAGCTAACCAGTAGTCCATAGATGCTACGGATTTTGCACATCCGCGAATTCCTTTGATCTTTTATGACAATTGCAAATACGGGGCTCAAATTTTAGATTTTACAGTAATCCTAGAATTTGTCCATGTCAATTCTATTCATAGGTGTATCTCCCTATTAACTTGATAGGTCAAGTAATTAAGTGTGTTTGCCCTTTATGTGCAATCGTGAACTTGGATACAATATGCAACAGTTAGTCCTCCCTTCGGTCACCATTAGACCCCAGGGTGTCTTAACTTCACCACAAATTGTATGATGGTAGACGCATTTGGATATGGAAATGTATACGTTGCTATTTCTCAGTCTGTAATCAAAATATGATTTGTATCATCCCGAATCTGACGATTCCATGAGGTTGATAATTGTTACTGGCTGGACAAATTGTAATCCATCTCGGTGCCAGTACTCGTCTTCCTATCGGAGCACATGTTCAACACACTTCTTCCAGAACTGCATGTCTATCATTGAGAGGGACTCACGTGTCAGAACTTCAACATCACACATTTTAAACGTCCTGTTCTGTTCGGCAACTTGCCCTTTACTTTAGCCCAGACAAGCTCTATCGGATTGAGGTGAGCATGATATGGAGGTAGTCGGAAAGACGTGTAGCCGTATTCCGCAATGATTTTGTCAATATGAAACACCTTTATCTTATTTGTCATCCTCACCAGGTGCAACAACTCGGGTTTCAAATATGTATCATCGAAGCTGACATTTTCCTTAGCAAGCCAAGTCCTAATTTGATCTTTTGTATTTGATGCAGTTGGTACTTTGTCTTCCGCTGATACTGCGTTGTGATAGGATGCATTATCCATTACCAAGCATGATGGTCTGTTTAGAATTGGAAGTAGATCTTTCTCCATCCAGTGCCTGAAAATATGTCCATTCATTTCTGTGTGGTAGTCCCTACCGTCGGTACTTTTGATTGGAAAATAAGTCCAGAGTCATGGACAAGACCTTCTTCACTGCTTCCTGCATGTGTTAGTATAATACGCTGGCCTTTGCTGCTGGTATTTTTCTTTTCTGTTCACCGTCTACTGATTGCCATTCTTTAGCATTGGTGTGGTGAGCATTGACCCAGGATTCGTCCAAATATACAATATCATAGCCTTGCCTCCGCCGCTCACGGATCTGCCTCAGGTATTTACTTCGGGCAGCAATTAAATGTGGCTTTTCACAAATAATATTCCTGCCGCCTATAGTTGGTGAAGCGGCTCTTACAATTTTCCATAGAGTACTTTTAGAAATGTCTATGCTGCAATCTGATTGCAGTTTTAATTTCAGTTTCCTGAGAGTAACAAGTTGATTTGTCGCAAACATTTTCAAGAGCTCCGTCTTATGACATCTATGTCAAAGTCGTCAATTGTTCTTTTCCTTCCTTGCTTGACATTAGTGCACTTTGTGTCCTGTTTAATCCATCGGAAAAGGATTCTCTATTCAGACCAAGCGCCAGTTGCGTTGTTTCTCAGGGTTATGAATATCGCAATATAGATGACCTCTCTTAGATTCCCTACGGAAGTGTTGGTATAGTAAAACTGTAACCTTCTGCATTGTTATAAATGTGCACTTCAGACTCATTATGAATGTGATATCAATGTCAGTTTTGATAAGCCAACAAATATGATACAATAGCTTCATACAAATAGCGAGATACACCTATGACTATACAGCAGTATCCCAATTATAACGTCATATGCTTTCCGCTTTCAAAGTCGACTAGGTTAGGTGCAGGAATTCCTGAAATTGTTGTTACGCACAATATTTCAATGTTACCATAATGTATTTTTAGAACAAAGCGTCTGTGTACCGTAGATCTGTTACTATTGTGTACAATCCGGTGAGGTTGATTTTAATATAACCTGAAGAAGAAATATTTCAAACTACATCAAATTTTCTTGGAAAAAAATATTTCTCTAGCGTCATGGATATTCTAAGGCTGCTTGCAAAAAATCACTGAGATCCAACAGGTAGTTTTCGAGAAAATCAATTTCAAACGTGCTCACGAATTAATGGACAGACTATAGAAGAACTTACAACACAGAGTTGATCAATAGTTGCACACATCAACAATAGAAGAACTTACAACACAGAGTTGATCAATAGTTGCACACATCAACACTAGAAGAACTTACAACACAGAGTTGATCAATAGTTGCACACATCAACACTAGAAGAACTTACAAAACAGAGTTGATCAATAGTTTCACACATCAACACTAGAAGAACTTACAACACAGAGTTGATCAATAGTTGCACACATCAACAATAGAAGAACTTACAACACAGAGTTGATCAATAGTTGCACACAACAACACTAGAAGAACTTACAAAACAGAGTTGATCAATAAATACACACAAGCTTTAGTACAGATGTTGTCTGGCACACCAAAGGTAATTACCAGTGAGAGATGGCATCTATTTGACAGAAATATAAACTATCGGCAAGAAACAAAACTGATCAGCTAACAGCCCACTCCAAGGTGATGCTGTGCCCGTGTGGTGTCGGGGCTCACAAGGGAAGCAAAGAATAGTACTACTACAACCTTCAAGGCATGTCATAAGAAGTGACTGAGGTAGGAGCCTAGGAAGCTACCTAATAAATAAAAAGCATCACATAAATCTGATGTACTGGCGTACTTGTAGGCGCATAACTGGCATAATGTACATTGCTCTTAGGCTCAGATCACATACAAATCACACAGAGTGGTTAACAAGTGATTGATATGGAGCATTTGAAGATGCAGAAGAAGATAAAGGGTTGTGAGAATATAATGAATCACTGAGTGGGACACCACTCAAAAGCTACACTCACAAGAGAAAACTGTCACAGAAGAAGAAGATTTAAGGAACATTGAACATCTGCCCACAATCTACACTCTGTGAGCCATATATGCTATAACTCAGTGAAGGTGTTGGGTGAGAAGGTAGGGGTAGTACCTCATGGAAAGCGACAGCAGGTGCTGGGATTGAAGATTGGTGTAGCAAGAAAAGATCACAACAGGTATATGAGTAGGCTCATCAATCAAAATTAAACTGGTATGGTGATTCGCTGGACGCTGTAGGAGCTATTGCGAAGGAGATATTCCAAACTGAAACAGACAGCTGTATTCTTGTGGATAGTAATTATTCTATTTGGTCTCCATCTTCACACCTGTATATAAAGATATGACAAAGAGATGAGATACCTACTCAAGTAGTGCATATGATTGACAGCAGATGTGACATAAATAGATGAGATACCTACCCAAGTAGTGCATGTGATTGACAGCAGATGTGACATAAATAGATGAGATACCTACTCAAGTAGTGCATGTGATTGACAGCAGATGTGACATAAATAGATTAGATACCTACCCAAGTAGTGCATGTGATTGATAGCAGATGTGACATAAATAGATGAGATACCTACCCAAGTAGTGCATGTGATTGATAGCAGATGTGACATAAATAGATGAGATACCTACCCAAGTAGTGCATGTGATTGACAGCAGATGTGACATAAATAGATGACTTGAACATGACATTGGTGCAACGTTCAGGACAGTTGGCCGAGAACTTTGCTTCTAGATTTTTACCTGCAACAAAAAGACATCAATTTAGTTACATAAACATCATTACATTTGGAACCCGCAGGGAAAGAGGAGCAGGGGAAGTCTAGACATACCTGGAGAAGAGAGCTGGAGGCTGATATTAAAAGAATATGTAAAACATGGAAAGAATCGAAAATGATGGCAGGAGCGAGGAAGAGCTGGAAGAAGTTTGTTAAAGACCTGTGCTCCGTTGGGAGTTGAAAGTTGAAGAGGAAGATGAATCAAAACTACCATCACAATAACCTCCACAATTACCATCACAATATGACGAGTCCCCACAGAGATGAAGCGTCTACACAGAATGCTGGGAGTATCAAGAAGAGACTGGTTTAGAAATGAAGACATCAGGAAAAAATTGTGTAAGACATCAATAGGCTACTGAACTTGATTTAAAAAAAAAAATTAATGGTTCGGCCTCAAAAAACAATGCTACTCTGACACAGTGGATACAAAACAAAAGGTTGTCCATGCAAAAGATATACCTATAAAATAACAGGCAGTGAAAAACACTATTTAAGAAGTGCACACAAAAGCTTGTTCTATAAATCTTTTCTTATCCTGACGCTGTTAGGCAATACAGGATTAGAGAAAATGAAATCAGCGCAATAAGAAATATTATCACATCCTAACAAATGGGAGTCTGACGTACTACGTAAATTATCTTTGTTGGATGTTTGCTCTTTAGCGATGGGTTGGGCATACCATGCGCAAGACACAGTCAAGTGCCACTAGACAAGCCCTTGAGTAGAATCCAAAAAAGAATGTGATAACTTTTTCTTCTTTGCGTTCGTTCTTTACGACCAATTTTAATCACTCTTTGTGATATGTTTGATCTTTGCCAAGAATGTGTATACGTTGCAAATTGGTGTGGTAGGCCCCTAAAAGCATAGAATTCTACACGTTTAGGACACGTGCATCCGATTTCATCCAAACCTCCTTAGACGCCTCTTACAACATGCGTGGCAGGTAACAGTGGTTCTATTCTTTACACCCCAAATTTGGGCCCGGTAACCACTCGGGCGATGTGATAACTTAACACTACACTGACACTATCATACTGAATTTTCCCATCTTCAAAATTACATTGAGGACCCTCACCGATGCTACAGAGTTTGTGCACTGTTGCTGAGACCTTCTTATGTATCAATGCTACAGAGTTTGTGCACTGTTGCTGAGACCTTCTTATGTATCAATGCTATTGAAGAACAATTGGAGATTCACCAAAGTGCAATGATGATGGTTCAATCAATCTATCTATACTGAAACAATAAGCTGTCATGTTACTACTGTAACAATAAGCTGTCATGTCACTACTGAAACAATAAACTGTCATGTTACTACTGTAACAATAAGCTGTCATGTCACTACTGAAACAATAAACTGTCATGTCACTACTGACACAATAAACTGTCATGTCACCACTGAAACAATAAGCTGTCATGTTACTACTGTAACAATAAACTGTCATGTTACTACTGTAACAATAAGCTGTCATGTCACTACTGTAACAATAAACTGTCATGTTACTACTGTAACAATAAGCTGTCATGTCACTACTGAAACAATAAACTGTCATGTCACTACTGACACAATAAACTGTCATGTCACCACTGAAACAATAAGCTGTCATGTCACTACTGAAACAATAAACTGTCATGTCACTACTGACACAATAAACTGTCATGTCACTACTGAAACAATAAACTGTCATGTCACTACTAAAACAATAAACTGTCATGTCACTACTAAAACAATAAACTGTCATGTCACTACTGAAACAATAAACTGTCATGTCACTTTTCTTCTTCACCTTTTAACCCCTAACAGAGCACATGTCCACATGTCTTCAACAAATTTCCTCCAGATCTTCCTCTCTTGACATCCTTCCAATTCTTTCCATGTTTTACTTATTCTTATGATATCAGTCTCCAGCTCACTTCTCCAGGTCTGTCTAGGTCTACCTCTTTCACTGTTGCTTTAAAAACAGTGCCTGTCTTGTAATGCTTTCGGTCGGTCTTCTCAATGTGTGTCCTATCCATCTCCAGCATCTCTTCTTTCTCCACTGGTATCTGCTTAGTTCTTTCTCTGAGTTCCTCGTTTATAATCTTATCATACCATCTCAGTACCTCTATTCTATGTAAACATCCATTTATTAAGGTCTGCAGTTTTCTGGTGGTTTCTTTGTGTTGTCCTTCATTTCTGAGCCAAAGACTTCACATTTGGTTGATATATTCTCAGCTTTGTGCTTGTTTTGATCTCCTTTGACTTTCACTACTGAAACAATAAACGGTCAAAAGTTACCAAAAATGTACATATTGGCATACTTACCAGGGTCACTTGGGTCAATTTGCAGATATTGTTGACCAATGACCAACATTCCAGCATCATATTTACGGAGAGCACTAGTCAGATGTATCAGCAGTCCAGAATTGTCTGTAATTCCCTGCATTTTGCCTGGATTGTTCCAGTGAATCTGGATCATTAGAATACTTAACAATGAACATCTCACAACAACTGTACACATGTTACACACACTGTAACAACTTCTATAACAACTGTATACATGTTATGCACACTATAGCAACCTCTATACACACACATTTATACACGTACAACTATCAACTGAAACATGTTATACACACTGTAACAACTTCTATAACAGTATCAATCGTAACAATATACTCCATCAACAATACACATCCATAATATGGGTCTCAATGATGAAGTGATCATTTGCCTGTTGTACTGAAGGTTGTTGCTTTGAGTTCGTAGCGAGACACTTGTGCAATAGTTTCATGAGATCCCTAGCATTGTTGCTGGAGCTACAGAGTTTGTGCTTTGTGAAACACTTGACAGATGGTATGCCATTTCTGACTACAGGAACAGAGCTATATAGGGTAAAACCCGGAGCAATGGACTCAATAATTTGTCTTATTCTTTCGACATTTTTACAACGACATGAGTCACAACAACATTGGTCACAACAATTACATCATGGTCACAACAACATTGATCACAACAACATTGGTCACATCATGGGTCACAACAACATTGGTCACAACAACATTGGTCACATCATGGGTCACAACAACATTGGTCCAAAAACATTGGTCACACAACATTGGTCACATCATGGTCACAACAACATTGGTCACAACAACATTGGTCACAACAACATTGGTCACAACAACATTGGTCACATCATGGGTCACAACAACATTGGTCACAACAACATTGGTCACAACATTACAACAACATGGTCATAACAACATTGGTCACTACAACATAGGTCATAACAACATTGGTCACTACAACATAGGTCATAACAACATGTGACCCAACAATATGAATCACCTTAACATCCCTTAACTCTAAATCATTCACAACAGCATCACTTGTTAAAATATCCTTACATCAATATCACTTTCAGTAACATTTATCACAGCATCACTTTTCCCAGCAATACTCTCCATAGCAACAACAATTTCTCACAACTATATTCATCAAAGCAATATAACTCACAGTATTAGACAGTCGCTCTTGTTTCACCACTAACCTGTATAGCTACAGTATTGTAACCGTGACGTCCAATTCTAAAGCCCATCTCCGGATGAGCGCACTCTCCAGGACTGCCCACTGTCCAGGCACCGATCAATGATCGACATTTGTCATGAGGTACCATGATACACGGATAAGGAGATTTAAGATCAGACTCATATTGATCTGTGGGTTACATTTGAGAAGTTACAACAAGCTTTTAATATATACCCACTTCACACATCTTCAATACTTTATACATCTTCAGATCTGAGAGTGAGTGACAGAAAGATAAGATCTGAGAGTGAGTGATAGAAAGATAAGATTTGAGAGCGAGTGATAGAAAGATAAGTTCTGAGTGTGGGTGACAGATACGTTCTGAGAGTGATAGAAAGAAAAGATCTGAGAGTGATAGAAAGATACGTTCTGAGAGTGATAGAAAGATAAATTCTGAGAGTGAGTGACAGATAAGTTCTGAGAGTGAGTGACAGAAAGATAAGATCTGAGAGTGAGTGACAGATAAGTTCTGAGAGTGAGTGACATAAGTTCTGAGAGTGAGTGACAGAAAGATAAGTTCTGAGAGTGAGTGACAGATAAGCTCTGAGAGTGAGTGAGAGAAAGATAAGATCTGAGAAGAATTTAATAATTACTAATAAAACTACTGACCGCTGGTCTCACATCCAAACATCAGAATATGATGAACAACTGATGTTGCTGTGATCAATGGCTGTGTAGCTACCATATGTAAATCAGATGTAATATTGAGATCAAATAGTTGACAGTAGTAAGTAGTCTCCTTAGACGTACAAGCGTAGGGCCAGGCGCAATTCTTTGCTGGTGGTGGCTAGTTGGAGAACAATATAAAATGCGTATTAATTATTGTAGATGGTACTGTTACTTATATTGTTTATCATCATCAAATAGCTTGTCCTGAGCAGAGCTTTACCACTCTTACAGTCCTTCAGATTTTCTTTCTATCATAGGACAGATATCCTACCTCTGCAGCTGTCATGCACAAATCATTCTCAAATAGCGTGTTCTGAGTAAAACTTTGTCATCCTAACAGTACTTTGCAATTTCTCTTTCTCTCTCTCTTACATGCCTGTGGTCCCGCCTCTGCATCTGTCATGCTCAAATCATTATCAAATAGCTTGTCCTGAGCAGAGCTTTGAAACTCTAACAGTCCTTCTGAACCTCTCTCTCATAGGACATGTTTCCCGCCCCTGCAACCGTCATGTTCAAATCATCATCAAATAGGTTTTCTTGGGATGCCTCCTTTCATAATGATTTCCCAAATCCATGGTGTCTTGTTATATATCAACATACTTCATATTCTCATTCTTATTGCATAATGAGTTTTTTATCGTAGCATCAATGAGTTCATATTTCTCATTCTTATTTGTAGCATCAATGAGATTCCATTTTCTAGTTATCTTATTGTGTCCAATTGTCAGTCCAACCTTCTGACAACCCAAAACACCCTTAAAGCATGACCTCGTCTATTGGTGCGTCCAACCTTCTAGGTCTTATATGTATCTAGTGTCCATGACTTGCAGGTGTCTGTGGTAGTGAGAGGACAGACAAGAATGCAGCAAACGAACCTATAGTCGGGGATGTTGAAGTGTATAAGGGTGACAACTTCATTTGTTTAGTGATCACCTGTTGATAAGGACACACAAATTGATGACGCAAATATATTTGTATCAAGTGTTGTGCGAGAAGAAACAACACCTCAGGGACAGAGTAAGCAGTGTATTTAATAACAAGTGGAACACTTGAGCAATAAGCCTAATAGACTTCTGCTTTTCCTAGAGGGGACTGAGGTACCTATGGGTATACCCTAACTGTTATGATGTTGATTCAATAACAAAATAACATACTCGGAAACACAAACATTGTTATTGATTTATAGTTGATTCAAGACCCCAACACAGATGATGCAGTTCTTACTTCAATGGAACTGAGCATTTGGGAGCTCATGATATCCAGGTCACAGCCATCCGATCATGTTCCTCTGTTGATCGTAGTCGATTTGCTCTAGAAAATCGTTTTATATCTTGATATGGTACCTTGCGACCTCATGGACTCAACACACTACATCCCTATGCTTCTTAATACTGTCTCTTCTCATGCTGCATAATATATGTGTAGATGTTAAATGTATATATTTGTTTATTATTGTTTTATCTAACCGTCCAAACCAAATCATATATGCGAGTTACTGTGGATAAGAGACATATACTACACAAGAATAGGGTATACTAATGAAGTTAAGAGCACGAGAATCATCATGTTAGGCCACAATCTTTCAACCCCATCTTCCTCCATGTTTCCTTTGGACGTCCAGACCTTCTTTTCATATCCGCTGTCCATCAGAGAGCTAGCTGCCCTAACCAATGTTCCCTACTGGCAACGAGATACATGACTAATCCACCTCCAGCTTCGTCTCTTAACTCATTCACCCTTCTGAGCCAATATATTGGTCGATGTATTTTGAAGTGGACACAAAGCCGTATACTTGCTAATTCAGTATACATTGCAATAAAACAAGTAGCATGACAATGGAGGTACTGGCGGTGATCAATGCATTACTCTGGCTAGAGTCCCAAAACTACACTCATGCGTGCATTCTGAGTGACTCATTGAGTATGATCCGAAGATAGAGGCCGATTCGGTGCCAGGTAATGGACTGAATCATTGCAAGCATCAACAATTTGCAGAATTAGTCTTGTCTTTGTTCCGGGGCACATGGGTGTCGTTGGCAATGAGAGGCAGACAGGTGGCTGGCTCTGCCGCCATATCAGAGGGCCAGCCAATGGACAGAGCTGACATCGTGAACGCCCTCATAGAGCGCGGCCGCAGAGAAGATCTTTATCTAAACCAATCCACGTCAACTACTAGATTGCGAGAACTGGGTGTGAAGATTGGTGTGGCAAGAAAAGAACAGTGCGGCACGTATACGAGTAGGCTCATCAATCAAAATAGAACTGGTACAGTCAGTCGCTGGACACTGTTGGAGATATTGCGAAGGAGATCGGAGCACCTATGGACATGTCCGGAGTGCAATGAAGATATTCCAAATTGAAACTGAAACATTGCAATAGAACTGTGTCCAGAAGTTAAAAAAAAATACGGAGTGAACGGGTTAACAATGGTCTCCAGTAATGCACAGTTTCGCGTTTTGAACGCTCTTTATTTGCGATTATTCACTTGCGATAACTTCTTATCAGTAATAGTAATTATGGATACTATTTCTTATATGATACATATAGTTATTTCCTATATGCTACAGTAAATCATCATCAAGTAGCTTCTCCTGAGCAGAACTTTGCCATCCCAACATTCTTCTGGAATTTCTCTCTCTCATAGGCCAGATGTCCTGCCTCTGCAGCCGTCATGTTCAAACCATCAGTTACATCCTGAATCCATCTTCTCTGTAGTATTGGTCTTCTTCTCTTTGCCGGTATGCCTCCTTCCATGATGGTCTTCTCCAGCCCTTCATGTCTTTTTATATGTCCAAAATATCTTAATTTTCTCTTTCTTGCTACTTAGTACATATGTTTATTTCTCATATGCTACATATAGTTCAAAAAGTATGTCATAATAAATATTTAAAATTTAAGAAGTTTGACATGTTTTGCGAGTCTGTTGTGACACTTACAGCTGTCATTTATGCTGGCACACATGACCTGGTTGAGGTTAGATTCCTTCTCACAGTTGAGCCACAAGTTTTTGCTGACACAATACTCACTTGATAGTGGCTCGCAGATACCTAGTGGATATAAGACAGAGACGTTATAAGACAGAGAGACGTTATAACACTTTGTCTACATACAGAAACATTGAGTCAATTATTGTAGGGAACTTAGTCTGGACAAATTACATTACCTGGATGAGTCTGATCTCAGTCAAGAAACTCCAGCCTGACTTCTCACCATGATGCACATACCCATCTTCTATCAGCTGCTTAATTTCTTGCTTAGCCTTCATGTTGCCCCAATCTCTACATTCTCTTTTCCAAGAGTAATGATAACGTTGCGATAGTTGGCCATGCTAACATCTATTAGGATTAATTCTTTCCGTTTTGGTAGGGTCGCAACTGTAGTCGTCTGACCAATTGTTCTCTCGGCCTGAGCCATCCACGACATGATACGCTTGATTCTCGTGCCCTTAACAGCATTAGTGTTCTTGTGCAGTGGATGTCTCTTAGCCACAGTAATCCACATACATGCTTTGGTTTAGACGATAGCATGACGGGAACATAGTGACAGAAAGGCCAAGTATATATCTCACCTTCACAATGAGCGAATCTCTAGTGCAGCCCAGGACTATACGCAAGTCTTCATTCTGAATAAGTTCAAGTCGTTCACATTGTGATCTTAATATCGTGAGGATGCCAACCCTGTAATATACCATAGACATAACTAGTTGATGAAACAGAAGAACAAGTAGTCTCTGCCTAATGTGTGCGGCTACTATAACCTTGAGAGCTGCAAGACCACGACTGTAACGTTGTATCGTTTGTTCAACATGATATTTGAAATATAGGCTACGATAAAATGTTATTCCTAGATAGCGAAGTCTGTCACAACGCTCAATAGCCTGTACATCGAAGTTAATTTATGTTGTAACTACGGCCACTGATGAGTTACGTAAATTAGGAAAAGACTGACTGGTTGTCCTCCTGCTCATTTTGCGATGAAACTGCCAGGATTGATGTAGAGACTTATCACCACAGACTTGTGTTATGAAAGTCTCACTTAACTCACTTTTTGCTTCACTAGTCAATTCTTTGAAATCAACAGGGACTTTGTATCAGACAGCAGACATTTCAGCCAGATCACACATATTCTAGGTCGATTCTTCGTCTCTCTGCCATGACTTTGTAGTAGCCTCTTTTGCCAACCTTTTTTTACAACATTTTTCTTCTACCAGAGTGCTTGCAGGAAGGGAGTCCATGCAGTCTTCTTTCTGACATTCTGCCGCAATATACATCATGGATTTTCATGATCAGTTTTACATGCTGTGTACTGGAAAATAGATTTGGGCCTTCTGTGTCGCAAGGCATTGACTTGGTTAAGAACAGTAAAGAGAGATGATCCACTTACCTGAACCCGAGGACATTCCATTGATCAAAAGTAGAATCGGTACTGGAGATGAGTGCCAGATCGATGACACCATCTGTGTTCTCATGTTGAGACGATATTTGAGTTGGACGACCGTCATTCAAAATAGACAGAGTTTAGTAGAACATGACTGAAAGCGATGCCCTTTCTATTATCAGCTAGTAGACAGAGTTTAGTAGAACATGACTGAAAGCGATGCCCTTTCTATTATCAGCTAGTAGACAGAGTTTAGTAGAACATGACTGAAAGCGATGCCCTTTCTATTATCAGCTAGTAGCGCTGCCCACTCCTTTGAACGAGCGTTGAAATTTCCTGCTATAAGAAACTTTGTGGGTGGTACATCCAGGAGTTTCTCAAGAAAATTCCAGCAATATGAAGTTAGTCCACATGGGCGTACACATTATAGATTCGCCATACCTGATCACGAATTGTTACCAGAATACCCTGTAATTTCACACCCTAAGGACAGGGAGTTATATGTATCACTACAGTTGTGGGGAAGATCATGTTTCTCATAGATATAGACATCCTGTCCTCGCCCTTCGTTGTCATTGTCGTCATCTCTTGATTACATCTTTTGCTTTTGTCTATGAACTTATTTGTTTTTGTTTCTGATTTTTATTTTGATTCTGACCTTGTTTAATACAAAAATATGTCGTCTTAATCTTTGGCAAGAATAAGAATCAGATAGTCAAGATTCTTCGGGCATATAATGCGAAGATGAGGTTTAGAACATTTGGTGACAACAGGTAACATTCAGGGAAGAAAGGATATTTGGTGACAAGGTAACATTCAGAAGAAGATTTGGTGACAAAGGAACATTCAGGAAGAAGAGATTGGTGACAACGGAACATTCAGAAAAGTTTGGTGACAACAGGTAACATTCAGGGAAGAAGAGATATTTGGTGACAACAGGTAACATTCAGGGAAGAAGAGATTTTGGTGACAACAGGTAACATTCAGGAAGAAGAGATTTTGGTGACAACAGGTAACATTCAGGGAAGAAGAGATATTTGGTGACAACAGGTAACATTCAGGGAAGAAGAGATATTTGGTGACAACAGGTAACATTCAGGAAGAAGAGATTTGTGACAACAGGTAACATTCAGGAAGAAGAGATTTGGTGACAACAGGTAACATTCAGGGAAGAAGAGATATTTGGTGACAACAGGTAACATTCAGGGAAGAAGAGATATTTGGTGACAACAGGTAACATTCAGGGAAGAAAAGATATTTGCTGACAACAGGTAACATTCAGGGAAGAAAAGATATTTGGTGACAACAGGTAACATTCAGGGAAGAAAAGATATTTGGTGACAACAGGTAACATTCAGGGAAGAAAAGATATTTGGTGACAACAGGTAACATTCAGGGAAGAAGAGATCGTGGAAGACAGATGGAGAAGATGATGGATGGTCTGACATCATGGTTCGACACAAGATGGACGTCAGAACTGATTAACTCCACCAATGAGCGAGAGAGAGTTGTGGAGAGACATGATCGCCTACGTCGGTAGGCATGGCACTTGCTTGATTGAATCTTTAGTATATCTCTGTCTCTTTTGTTGGTTTTCAAATACAACAAGTATGCTTGGTAAGGCACTCTGTGTTGGGTTGCAGTATGGTGCATATATCAGGCATTAGACGTACTCGGCTTGCTTCTCATGTGAAGAATGGACTATTTATCTAGTGATACTTGACATCAATGCAGGTGAGATCGAGTTCCTAGTCATATCTCTTTCTCGCTCTCTGCCCTTGTAACCTGAATTGGGACATAGGCCCTCAACCAACTCATGCCAAGTCTTCCTTCCTCTAGCTATCTCCTGCAGCTCCCTCCAGCTCTTCTGTATACATACTTCTAACATTCCAGGTGACAATTTTTTTCATATGTGCAAGGACGATAATCTGCAGCGCAGATTTCTTGCGGCTTTCTCTGCATCGCTTCATACCTCTTCTAGTATAGTTTTCTTTCCTCTTGGTTGGCACAGTTATTATTTTATTTTTATGTGACTTTTGTTCATGGTTGGTTGGATTTTGTGACTAAAATTTGCTACTGGATAGGGTAGCCAGCCCTATGCCAAACCCCACCTTAATCGCATTTTACGGCATGCCTTGTAGCTGGTAGTATTGTTATTCTTTACTCATCTTGCGAGTCCGGGCGGGCACACAGGCGCCTAGTCTTATCATAGACGTACATAAAATGTACATTCCATATTCAAGTTAAGCATGAGTGTAAGAAGCCTGTGTGTCAGTAGCATTAGCAGTGTTAACTCGATAAGAGTAGACTTGGACTGACAAGTTGCTCCCAGGGAAAACAATCAATAATAAAAATACATTTCTACATATTTTTCGACATCCTCAAAGTTACACCCGTGACCCTTGTTGGTGCTACGAAGTTGGTGCACTGTCGCTGCGATATTTCTGTGTAACAACAAGATGGGAGTATAAATGGTTATTCACTGAAGTGCAATGATTATGGTCATATCAATAAATCATTCAATAAATCATTCAATAAATCAATCAATAAATCATTAAATCATTCAATAAATCATTAAATCATTCAAACAAAACAAAACAAAAATCACTAAATCAATCAAAAAAATCATATTTAAAAAAAAAAAACTATCAATAAATCAATCAATGTTTTTATTTTCTTCTAGTCTAGAGCTTACCTGGATGTGATCTCGCACGAACTTTAATCACATCTCCTGGCTGCCAGGTGCAATCTGGGTCTCCAAGCTCCTCCCCATTAGTCAGTCCATCTCCGTCCGAGTCCAGATTACACAACGATTTTGTCCACACCTGCAAGTAAAGCAGAGAGTCTAGTCTTTGTACAAGTAAAGCAGAGAGTCTAGTCTTTGTACAAGTACGGCAGAGTCTAGTCTTTGTACAAGTAAAGCAGAGAGTCTAGTCTTTGTACAAGTACGGCAGAGAGTCTAGTCTTTGAGAACATGTGTACAAGAAAATGAAGAAACAAACTTCTTGTAACATATATTATCATTAGAGATATACTTGGATTACTTGATACTTGTGTAAGCTGCAGAACTGACACTCTGAGACCACTGATACGTACATGTCCGTGTGAGATGAAGAACTGACACTCTGAGACCACTAATACTTACATTTCCGTGTGAGCTGAAGATCTGACACTCTGGGACCACTAATACTTACATTTCCGTGTGAGCTGAAGATCTGACACTCTGGGACCACTAATACTTACATTTCCGTGTGAGCTGAAGATCTGACACTCTGGGACCACTAATACTTACATATCCGTGTGAGCTGAAGATCTGACACTCTGGGACCACTAATACTTACATTTCCGTGTGAGCTGAAGATCTGACACTCTGGGACCACTAATACTTACATTTCCGTGTGAGCTGAAGATCTGACACTCTGGGACCACTAATACTTACATATCCGTGTGAGCTGAAGATCTGACACTCTGGGACCACTAATACTTACATTTCCGTGTGAGCTGAAGATCTGACACTCTGGGACCACTAATACTTACATTTCCGTGTGAGCTGAAGATCTGACACTCTGGGACCACTAATACTTACATATCCGTGTGAGCTGAAGATCTGACACTCTGGGACCACTAATACTTACATTTCCGTGTGAGCTGAAGATCTGACACTCTGGGACCACTAATACTTACATATCCGTGTGAGCTGAAGATCTGACACTCTGGGACCACTAATACTTACATTTCCATGTGAGCTGAAGATCTGACACTCTGGGACCACTAATACTTACATTTCCGTGTGAGCTGAAGAACTGACACTCTGGGACCACTAATACTTACATTTCCGTGTGAGCTGAAGTCTCTGCCAAACGGATTTCTGGCTGTTCTGCCCTCTTTTGTCTGATGTCCCACTCCACCCCACTCTGAGCGGTTGTTGCAAGGATCCACTACTCGGGCACCATTAGGGATTGACGTCTGATAGTGCCGAAAAGAACAAATGTTTTGTACACTAATCAGTAGAACAAAGCAGATGATGTTTACAATCGTCATGTTTGAGCTGTGGAGACAAGAAATAAAATAGATGTGTCTATGTTTGAACAGTCTATGTTTACAATCTCCAATGTCTGAATGAGTCAAACAATTTGCACATATGCACACATTTTTCACATAGTTTCACAAATAAGTTATTATTTATGTTTGGTCTAACATCCCTCAACACTAAACCGGAAATACCTTTCTGCCCCATGACTCTTGTCCAAAACCCAACACGTCTCTTGATCTACTCGCCCTGCTTGCTTAGGCATTAAAAACCGTACATCTCTTTGAGGGTTATCCTCGCCTTCTCAGGTCCCCAAAATTTCTTTCTTTCACTTTATCTTTCTCTGGCTCCAAACCTCAGTATCGTCATCACATGCCACTTCTTACTAAGTCTAGACAATGCACGGCCAAACTTCAGTATCGTCATCGCATGCCACTTCTTTCTAAGTCTAGACAATGCACGGCCAAACTTCAGTATCGTCATCGTATGCCACTTCTTTCTAAGTCTAGACAATGCACGGCCAAACTTCAGTATCGTCATCGTATGCCACTTCTTTCTAAGTCTAGACAATGCACGGCCAAACTTCAGTATCGTCATCGTATGCCACTTCTTTCTAAGTCTAGACAATGCACGGCCAAACTTCAGTATCGTCATCGCATGCCACTTCTTTCTAAGTCTAGACAATGCACGGCCAAACTTCAGTATCGTCATCACATGCCACTTCTTTCTAAGTCTAGACAATGCACGGCCAAACTTCAGTATCGTCATCGTATGCCACTTCTTTCTAAGTCTAGACAATGCACGGCCAAACCTCAGTATCGTCATCGCATGCCACTTCTTTCAAATTCCAGACAATGCACGGAAACATACAGATCTGCGGTGGTGAGACGGGATCAGATCAGATCTGGAGAAAACCGTGGGGAGCCTACAGTAATACTGAATAAAATGGCGGTACGGACGAGAATAAATCCACGGTAGTATTACAGCAACAAGGAAAAATGAATAATTAAATATGTAAAACGACAATAGTCGACGTTTCGATCATATGCCTTTATCAAGACAACACAAACACGAATCGAAATACGGGGAACTAAACAAACTAAAACAAAAATCTTAAGTTAAAACGACAAGAAAAATATAATTTATTATCCTACATGACTTGTTTCCCCCCCTTTCCCCAGCGACTCTACTTCGGTCATACCTAAATTGTCCACGTGACCAGATATCTAGGAAGCAGGTCGTATAATTTTGTTGTTGTATTAAGTGGCCGTCTGTGGCTTAGCAGTAGTGAGCTTGATCACAACCCAAGTGTACCTGGTTCAAACTTTGCGGCGGGAAATTTAGAAGCAAATTCGTTCCCGCGAATTTTTACGAACGGTAAAATAGACCTCACCGTTCAGAAAACAATGACAAACTACTGAACGTATAAGTGGTGACTAGAAAATCAACGATTCGTTTACTGTGGTTGATAGCTCAGTCCTGTAAAAGATATGCCACGATTTTCATGTTATACCGTCTATTGTCCTCTATTGTCTTTCCCTAGGTTGATGATAGAATTATTATACTGTCTATTGTCCTCTATTGTCTTTCCCTAGTTTGATGATAGAATTGTTATACCGTCTATTGTCCTCTATTGTCTTTCCTTAGGTTGATGATAGAATTGTTATACTGTCTATTGTCCTCTATTGTCTTTCCCTAGTTTGATGATAGAATTGTTATACCGTCTATTGTCCTCTATTGTCTTTCCCTAGTTTGATGATAGAATTGTTATACTGTCTATTGTCCTCTATTGTCTTTCCCTAGTTTGATGATAGAATTGTTATACCGTCTATTGTCCTCTATTGTCTTTCCCTAGGTTGATGATAGAATTGTTATACCGTCTATTGTCCTCTATTGTCTTTCCCTAGGTTGATGATAGAATTGTTATACTGTCTATTGTCCTCTATTGTCTTTCCTAGGTTGACGATGGAATTGTTATACGTCTATTGTCCTCTATTGTCTTTCCCTAGGTTAACATAAATTGTTATACCGTCTATTGTCCTCTATTGTCTTTCCCTAGTTTGATGATATAATTGTTATACCGTCTATTGTCATCATTGTCTTTCCTAGTTTGATGATATAATTGTTATACCGTCTATTGTCCTCTATTGTCTTTCCCTAGGTTGACGATGGAATTGTTATACTGTCTATTGTCCTCTATTGTCTTTCCCTAGGTTGACGATGGAATTGTTATACTGTCTATTGTCCTCATTGTCTTTCCTAGGTTGACGATGGAATTGTTATACTGTCTATTGTCCTCTATTGTCTTTCCCTAGGTTGACGATGGAATTGTTATACTGTCTATTGTCCTCTATTGTCTTTCCCTAGGTTGACGATGGAATTGTTATACTGTCTATTGTCCTCTATTGTCTTTCCCTAGGTTGACGATGGAATTGTTATACTGTCTATTGTCCTCTATTGTCTTTCCCTAGGTTGACGATGGAATTGTTATACTGTCTATTGTCCTCTATTGTCTTTCCCTAGGTTGACGATGGAATTGTTATACTGTCTATTGTCCTCTATTGTCTTTCCCTAGGTTGACGATGGAATTTTATACTCGTCATTGTCCTCTATTGTCTTTCCCTAGGTTGATGATAGAATTGTTATACTGTCTATTGTCCTCTATTGTCTTTCCCTAGGTTGATGATATAATTGTTATACCGTCTATTGTCCTCTATTGTCTTTCCCTAGTTTGATGATAGAATTGTTATACCGTCTATTGTCCTCTATTGTCTTTCCCTAGTTTGATGATAGAATTGTTATACTGTCTATTGTCCTCTATTGTCTTTCCCTAGTTTGTTGATAGAATTATTATACCGTCTATTGTCCTCTATTGTCTTTCCCTAGGTTGATGATAGAATTGTTATACGTCTATTGTCCTCTATTGTCTTTCCTAGGTTGATGATAGAATTGTTATACTCTATTGTCTTTCCCTAGTTTGATGATAGAATTGTTATACCGTCTATTGTCCTCTATTGTCTTTCCCTAGGTTGACGATGGAATTGTTATACCGTCTATTGTCCTCTATTGTCTTTCCTAGGTTGACGATGGAATTTTATACTGTCTATTGTCCTCATTGTCTTTCCCTAGGTTGATGATAAATTGTTATACTGTCTATTGTCCTCATTGTCTTTCCTAGGTTGATGATAGAATTGTTATACATTTTTGTCCTCTATTGTCTTTCCCTAGTTTGATGATAGAATTGTTATACCGTCTATTGTCCTCTATTGTCTTTCCCTAGGTTGATGATATAATTGTTATACTGTCTATTGTCCTCTATTTCCCTAGGTTGACGATGGAATTGTTATACCGTCTATTGTCCTCTATTGTCTTTCCCTAGGTTAACGATAGAATTGTTATACTGTCTATTGTCCTCTATTGTCTTTCCCTAGGTTGACGATGGAATTGTTATACCGTCTATTGTCCTCTATTGTCTTTCCCTAGGTTGATGATATAATTGTTATACCGTCTATTGTCCTCTATTGTCTTTCCCTAGGTTGACGATGGAATTGTTATACTGTCTATTGTCCTCTATTGTCTTTCCCTAGGTTGACGATGGAATTGTTATACCGTCTATTGTCCTCTATTGTCTTTCCCTAGTTTGATGATAGAATTGTTATACTGTCTATTGTCCTCTATTGTCTTTCCCTAGTTTGATGATAGAATTGTTATACTGTCTATTGTCCTCTATTGTCTTTCCCTAGTTTGATGATAGAATTGTTATACTGTCTATTGTCCTCTATTGTCTTTCCCTAGGTTGACGATGGAATTGTTATACTGTCTATTGTCCTCTATTGTCTTTCCCTAGGTTAACGATAGAATTGTTATACCGTCTTTGTCCTCTATTGTCTTTCCTAGGTTAACATAGAATGTTATACTCTATTGTCCTCTATTGTCTTTCCCTAGGTTGACGATGGAATTGTTATACTGTCTATTGTCCTCTATTGTCTTTCCCTAGGTTGATGATAGAATTGTTATACTGTCTATTGTCCTCTATTGTCTTTCCCTAGGTTGATGATAGAATTGTTATACTGTCTATTGTCCTCTATTGTCTTTCCCTAGTTTGATGATAGAATTGTTATACCGTCTATTGTCCTCTATTGTCTTTCCCTAGTTTGATGATAGAATTGTTATACTGTCTATTGTCCTCTATTGTCTTTCCCTAGTTTGACGATGGAATTGTTATACTGTCTATTGTCCTCTATTGTCTTTCCCTAGGTTGACGATGGAATTGTTATACTGTCTATTGTCCTCTATTGTCTTTCCCTAGGTTGACGATGGAATTGTTATACTGTCTATTGTCCTCTATTGTCTTTCCCTAGTTTGATGATAGAATTGTTATACTGTCTATTGTCCTCTATTGTCTTTCCCTAGTTTGACGATGGAATTGTTATACTGTCTATTGTCCTCTATTGTCTTTCCCTAGGTTGACGATGGAATTGGCTGTCCACTCTTGCCTTTAAGCGTAGGGGTGTGGGCTTTAATTTGGGTTCTATGGCCAGATGAGTTGCACTTGTTGCGTTATATCCGTGCTTATTTAATGGGGCCTATCCATCTTTTCTTGGTCTTCCCTTCGCTCTAGTACCTGATCTATTTTTATTGTATGCTGTTATTGGTGGTTGGTTGTATTTGATTCTCATTAAATGTTCAAACCACTGCATTTGTTGTCTTTTGATGTATTGGGTGCATGATATTATGCCCATTCTGCTTCTGATGTCCTCATTTCGTAGTCTATCTTTCCTGGTGACCCCCACTGCCTTCCTCAAGCATTTCATTTCACACGTGGTGAGCTTTCTGTGATGTGTTGCTGTCATAGACCAAGTTTGGCGCTGGTAACAAAGTGTTGGTAGAAAAATACTTTTTATTGTTTTTTCACTTCCATCTTGATCTTTGGATGTTGTAGTAAAGGTGCCAGCTGGTAGGTCACTGCATTTGAATTTTAATGTTCAGTAACTTAAAATCTCTGCGTTTAAAATGTCCTTTTTTAAAATCATAAATCAGATTTCTTTGGCTGAAATTTGATGATCTACTTTCTTCTGTTCCAAGTAGGAACTTTCTGTTTCAAGTTTGTGTTATTTTCTTGAACCTAATTTGTGGCTGGTTAACTCAACTTATTCTCCACATTTTCTAACCATAAGCCAGATTTCATCGTCCTAAATTATTCCTCCCCTTTTTTCCCTCAACCATTTATCCAGCCACACATTCCGCACATCTCACACACTCCTTTCTCAATATTTTCATACTAACCTTATCTTCGACTCACATTCAAGAAATTTAACAGAATCAAAACTCTGTAATATATTTTCATTTCGTTCATTCTTTTTTTTTCCCGATGTCAACAAACACCTTCATTTTAGTCTAAGTCGCTAACATTTTAAAGAAAACAACCGCTGCACTTAATCTCACCCACTCATTTCTCGTGGGCTTCAATCACCCTCATTCTCCTCTCATGAACCACCATTTTTTTCTCGTAGGCTTCAATCACTCTCATTGTCCTCTCATGTATCACCATTTTCTCGGAATAATAACACCGGCACATCTCTTAGTCCTAACTTATCTTTCTACCCAGGGACAGACTTTTTATCTCAACTTATCTTTCTACCCAGCACACTTCATATTATTCCCCCATCTTTCATTGACTTCAAACACGTACGTAGTATCCCATTACTCTCCCTCCCGTCCAAGATTTGATACCAAACATAGATTCATCTTCTCATTATATCAAACCCGCCCCCTCAATATTTCTTTCAGACCAAGGTGTGCCTATTCATCTCAAATCTATTTCCCCTTTTGTCTAGACCAGCGGTTCCAAACTGTGATTACACAAACCTCCTTTAAATACATTGTTAGACCAGGGTTCCCAAACTGTGCATACCACAAACCTCCTTTTAAATACATTTTGCTAGACCAGCGGTCCCAAACTGCATTACCACAAACCTTTAAATATTTCTCCGACATCTAAGTCATGAAAAAGATTTTAAAAGCCGAAGGATTAACTTCATTGCACCGGGTTTTACCCCATATGGCTCGGTCCTCTCCGCAGAAATGGCACGCCACCTGTCGAGAGTATTGCACAAAGCACGAGCTCCGTAACTCCGGCAACAATCCTAGGGGTCTCTGAAAAAACTGCACTCGTGAACAGAAGGCCGCGGTCGGATTCGAACCCACGACCGACTCGCAAGAGGGCTCTGTGGCTTAACCACTCAACCACAGAGACCCCCTTCTATATATGAAAATGGACATGATTCGACATGAATAAATTATCTTTGTGTTACAATAGTAAACAATGTTCTCAGACTGCGGTAAACTTCAAATAATCTTTCATATTGTCCTGTCAGACATTTAGCCTCTGGTCTGGTTTGTCCTGTCAGACATTTAGCCTCTGGTCTGGTTTGTCCTGTCAGACATTTAGCCTCTGGTCTGGTTTCTGTTAGAATTTAGCTCGTCTGGTTTGTCCTGTCAGACATTTAGCCTCCGGTCTGGTTTGTCCTGTCAGACATTTAGCCTCCGGTCTGGTTTGTCCTGTCAGACATTTAGCCTCCGGTCTGGTTTGTCCTGTCAGACATTTAGCCTCCGGTCTGGTTTGTCCTGTCAGACATTACCTGGTCTGTTTGTCCTGTCAGACTTTAGCCTCCGGTCTGGTCGTTCTTAATTCACGGAACTAGTTTAACTGTTTTTATATTTGTTTTAAAAATGTATTTTTCTATTTGATATGTTCAAGATCATAATACTTCTTCAAGCGCTTGAGGACACCTGTAAGTACCTCGCGGACTCTGGGAGTTCGCGGAACACAGTTTGAGAAACGCTAGTCTAGACCACAAACTCTCACTCATATCTTTATCTCAATTGATTCCCATGTTCTCTGACAACAAACCCGGCCTATTCTTCTCAAGTAATTCTCTCATATTCAACATCTAGGTAGAAAATATAATACGAAATGTTAGGAATGACAACAACTGTAAATCATTTGACCCGTTTGGTTGAAGTATGATTCCAAAATTAAGGTACACAGATGACACATTAAGGTACACAGATGACACATTAAGGTACACAGATGACACAGTTCTTCTCTCAAATAGTGTCAATGGATTGGAACAGATAATTCAGTCTGGAAAAAAAACCCACATGGCGAAGATCATAACCTTTTTCTCAATACAAAGAAACTAAAAATTATGCTCACAGATAAAGCAAAATCTCAACGCAAAATTACCATCAATAATGAAGACATTTAGAACATCATAAATGTTGAATATCTTGGCTCTATAATTACCAACAATGGAGATTGAGTGAAAGAAGTTAGAAGACTAGTCGACAATAAAAGGCTAGCGGAGCAAACCGTACACAAACCTGAACGGGCAACAAACCAAGGTGTTCATTAAAACGACCGGATTTGTTGGGTAGATGGTGCTCAAAAAGCCCGGGAGGGCAGGCCGTCTAAGGGTCGCTGCCCTGAAAGAAAATAGCAACCCACTGCCTTGTGGGTTTTGGCTGGGGACAGTCAAAGACTAGCGTAAAAAGCGAATCCGCACACAATAGCTGGCTGAAATCGAACACCCCACCCAAGGATAAGCAACTGTGCTCAAATATGTGCTGAAGGTGGTGCACGTACATTACGTTCTGATGTTTGGCTGTTTATATATCACAAAGAGAATGATTAAAACAGGCCTAGAACGATCGAAGAAGAAGAAGAAGACTAGTCATGACTTTCCAGAAGGTAGCCAGCATGAAGAAACTATGACACGACACAAGCAAAGAAGGTAGCCAGCATGAAGAAACTATGTCACGACACAAGCAAAGAAGGTAGCCAGCATGAAGAAACTATGACACTACACAAGCAAAGAAGGTAGCCAGCATGAAGAAACTATGTCACTACACAAGCAAAGAAGGTGGTCAGCATGAAGAAACTATGTCACGACACAAGCAAAGAAGGTAGCCAGCATGAAGAAACTATGTCACGACACAAGCAAAGAAGGTGGTCAGCATGAAGAAACTATGTCACGACACAAGCAAAGAAGGTAGCCAGCATGAAGAAACTATGGCACTACACAAGCAAAGAAGGTAGCCAGCATGAAGAAACTATGTCACGACACAAGCAAAGAAGGTAGCCAGCATGAAGAAACTATGTCACGACACAAGCAAAGAAGGTAGCCAGCATGAAGAAACTATGACACTACACAAGCAAAGAAGGTAGCCAGCATGAAGAAACTATGTCACTACACAAGCAAAGAAGGTGGTCAGCATGAAGAAACTATGTCACGACACAAGCAAAGAAGGTAGCCAGCATGAAGAAACTATGTCACGACACAAGCAAAGAAGGTGGTCAGCATGAAGAAACTATGTCACGACACAAGCAAAGAAGGTAGCCAGCATGAAGAAACTATGGCACTACACAAGCAAAGAAGGTAGCCAGCATGAAGAAACTATGACACTACACAAGCAAAGAAGGTAGCCAGCATGAAGAAACTATGACACTACACAAGCAAAGAAGGTAGCCAGCATGAAGAAACTATGTCACGACACAAGCAAAGAGGGTGGCCAGCATGAAGAAACTATGGCACTACACAAGCAAAGAAGGTAGCCAGCATGAAGAAACTATGACACGACACAAGCAAAGAAGGTAGCCAGCATGAAGAAACTATGTCACTACACAAGCAAAGAAGGTAGCCAGCATGAAGAAACTATGTCACGACACAAGCAAAGAAGGTAGTCAGCATGAAGAAACTATGACACTACACAAGCAAAGAAGGTGGTCAGCATGAAGAAACTATGTCACGACACAAGCAAAGAAGGTAGCCAGCATGAAGAAACTATGACACTACACAAGCAAAGAAGGTAGCCAGCATGAAGAAACTATGACACGACACAAGCAAAGAAGGTAGTCAGCATGAAGAAACTATGACACTACACAAGCAAAGAAGGTAGCCAGCATGAAGAAACTATGTCACGACACAAGCAAAGAAGGTAGTCAGCATGAAGAAACTATGGCACTACACAAGCAAAGAAGGTAGCCAGCATGAAGAAACTATGACACGACACAAGCAAAGAAGGTAGCCAGCATGAAGAAACTATGACACGACACAAGCAAAGAAGGTAGCCAGCATGAAGAAACTATGGCACTACACAAGCAAAGAAGGTAGCCAGCATGAAGAAACTATGGCACTACACAAGCAAAGAAGGTAGCCAGCATGAAGAAACTATGGCACTACACAAGCAAAGAAGGTAGCCAGCATGAAGAAACTATGACACTACACAAGCAAAGAAGGTAGCCAGCATGAAGAAACTATGGCACTACACAAGCAAAGAAGGTAGCCAGCATGAAGAAACTATGGCACTACACAAGCAAAGAAGGTAGTCAGCATGAAGAAACTATGGCACTACACAAGCAAAGAAGGTAGCCAGCATGAAGAAACTATGTCACGACACAAGCAAAGAAGGTAGCCAGCATGAAGAAACTATGGCACTACACAAGTAAAGAAGGTAGCCAGCATGAAGAAACTATGGCACTACACAAGTAAAGAAGGTAGCCAGCATGAAGAAACTATGGCACTACACAAGTAAAGAAGGTAGCCAGCATGAAGAAACTATGACACGACACAAGCAAAGAAGGTAGCCAGCATGAAGAAACTATGACACTACACAAGCAAAGAAGGTAGTCAGCATGAAGAAACTATGACACTACACAAGCAAAGAAGGTAGCCAGCATGAAGAAACTATGACACGACACAAGCAAAGAAGGTAGCCAGCATGAAGAAACTATGACACGACACAAGCAAAGAAGGTAGCCAGCATGAAGAAACTATGACACGACACAAGCAAAGAAGGTGGCCAGCGTGAAGAAACTATGACACTACACAAGCAAAGAAGGTAGCCAGCATGAAGAAACTATGACACTACACAAGCAAAGAAGGTAGCCAGCATGAAGAAACTATGACACTACACAAGCAAAGAAGGTAGCCAGCATGAAGAAACTATGACACTACACAAGCAAAGAAGGTAGCCAGCATGAAGAAACTATGACACTACACAAGCAAAGAAGGTAGCCAGCATGAAGAAACTATGACACGACACAAGCAAAGAAGGTAGCCAGCATGAAGAAACTATGGCACTACACAAGCAAAGAAGGTAGTCAGCATGAAGAAACTATGACACTACACAAGCAAAGAAGGTAGTCAGCATGAAGAAACTATGACACTACACAAGCAAAGAAGGTAGCCAGCATGAAGAAACTATGACACTACACAAGCAAAGAAGGTAGCCAGCATGAAGAAACTATGACACTACACAAGCAAAGAAGGTAGCCAGCATGAAGAAACTATGACACTACACAAGCAAAGAAGGTAGCCAGCATGAAGAAACTATGGCACTACACAAGCAAAGAAGGTAGTCAGCATGAAGAAACTATGACACTACACAAGCAAAGAAGGTAGCCAGCATGAAGAAACTATGACACTACACAAGCAAAGAAGGTAGCCAGCATGAAGAAACTATGACACGACACAAGCAAAGAAGGTAGCCAGCATGAAGAAACTATGGCACTACACAAGCAAAGAAGGTAGTCAGCATGAAGAAACTATGACACTACACAAGCAAAGAAGGTAGTCAGCATGAAGAAACTATGACACTACACAAGCAAAGAAGGTAGTCAGCATGAAGAAACTATGGCACTACACAAGCAAAGAAGGTAGTCAGCATGAAGAAACTATGACACTACACAAGCAAAGAAGGTAGTCAGCATGAAGAAACTATGGCACTACACAAGCAAAGAAGGTAGTCAGCATGAAGAAACTATGACACTACACAAGCAAAGAAGGTAGTCAGCATGAAGAAACTATGACACTACACAAGCAAAGAAGGTAGCCAGCATGAAGAAACTATGTCACGACACAAGCAAAGAAGGTAGCCAGCATGAAGAAACTATGGCACTACACAAGCAAAGAAGGTAGTCAGCATGAAGAAACTATGACACTACACAAGCAAAGAAGGTAGTCAGCATGAAGAAACTATGACACTACACAAGCAAAGAAGGTAGCCAGCATGAAGAAACTATGACACTACACAAGCAAAGAAGGTAGTCAGCATGAAGAAACTATGACACTACACAAGCAAAGAAGGTAGTCAGCATGAAGAAACTATGACACTACACAAGCAAAGAAGGTAGTCAGCATGAAGAAACTATGGCACTACACAAGCAAAGAAGGTAGCCAGCATGAAGAAACTATGACACTACACAAGCAAAGAAGGTAGTCAGCATGAAGAAACTATGACACTACACAAGCAAAGAAGGTAGCCAGCATGAAGAAACTATGACACTACACAAGCAAAGAAGGTAGTCAGCATGAAGAAACTATGGCACTACACAAGCAGAAGAGTAGCAGCATGAAGAAACTATGACACTACACAAGCAAAGAAGGTAGTCAGCATGAAGAAACTATGGCACTACACAAGCAAAGAAGGTAGTCAGCATGAAGAAACTATGACACTACACAAGCAAAGAAGGTAGCCAGCATGAAGAAACTATGACACTACACAAGCAAAGAAGGTAGTCAGCATGAAGAAACTATGGCACTACACAAGCAAAGAAGGTGGTCAGCATGAAGAAACTATGGCACTACACAAGCAAAGAAGGTAGTCAGCATGAAGAAACTATGACACTACACAAGCAAAGAAGGTAGGCAGCATGAAGAAACTATGACACTACACAAGCAAAGAAGGTAGCCAGCATGAAGAAACTATGACACTACACAAGCAAAGAAGGTAGTCAGCATGAAGAAACTATGGCACTACACAAGCAAAGAAGGTAGTCAGCATGAAGAAACTATGACACGACACAAGCAAAGAAGGTAGTCAGCATGAAGAAACTATGACACGACACAAGCAAAGAAGGTAGTCAGCATGAAGAAACTATGACACTACACAAGCAAAGAAGGTAGTCAGCATGAAGAAACTATGGCACTACACAAGCAAAGAAGGTAGCCAGCATGAAGAAACTATGGCACTCACAAGCAAAGAAGGTAGCCAGCATGAAGAAACTATGACACTACACAAGCAAAGAAGGTAGCCAGCATGAAGAAACTATGACACTACACAAGCAAAGAAGGTAGTCAGCATGAAGAAACTATGGCACTACACAAGCAAAGAAGGTAGTCAGCATGAAGAAACTATGACACTACACAAGCAAAGAAGGTAGTCAGCATGAAGAAACTATGACACGACACAAGCAAAGAAGGTAGTCAGCATGAAGAAACTATGACACTACACAAGCAAAGAAGGTAGTCAGCATGAAGAAACTATGGCACTACACAAGCAAAGAAGGTAGCCAGCATGAAGAAACTATGGCACTACACAAGCAAAGAAGGTAGCCAGCATGAAGAAACTATGACACTACACAAGCAAAGAAGGTAGCCAGCATGAAGAAACTATGACACTACACAAGCAAAGAAGGTAGTCAGCATGAAGAAACTATGGCACTACACAAGCAAAGAAGGTAGTCAGCATGAAGAAACTATGACACTACACAAGCAAAGAAGGTAGTCAGCATGAAGAAACTATGGCACTACACAAGCAAAGAAGGTAGTCAGCATGAAGAAACTATGACACGACACAAGCAAAGAAGGTGGCCAGCATGAAGAAACTATGACACGACACAAGCAAAGAAGGTAGCCAGCATGAAGAAACTATGACACTACACAAGCAAAGAAGGTAGCCAGCATGAAGAAACTATGACACTACACAAGCAAAGAAGGTAGCCAGCATGAAGAAACTATGACACTACACAAGCAAAGAAGGTAGCCAGCATGAAGAAACTATGACACTACACAAGCAAAGAAGGTAGCCAGCGTGAAGAAACTATGACACTACACAAGCAAAGAAGGTAGCCAGCATGAAGAAACTATGACACGACACAAGCAAAGAAGGTAGCCAGCATGAAGAAACTATGACACTACACAAGCAAAGAAGGTAGCCAGCATGAAGAAACTATGACACTACACAAGCAAAGAAGGTAGCCAGCATGAAGAAACTATGACACTACACAAGCAAAGAAGGTAGCCAACGTGAAGAAACTATGACACGACACAAGCAAAGAAGGTAGCCAGCATGAAGAAACTATGACACTACACAAGCAAAGAAGGTTGCCAGCATGAAGAAACTATGACACGACACAAGCAAAGAAGGTAGCCAGCGTGACGAAACTATGACACTACACAAGCAAAGAAGGTAGCCAGCATGAAGAAAGTATGGCACTACACAAGCAAAGAAGGTAGCCAGAGTGACGAAACTATGACACTACACACGCAAAGAAGGTAGCCAGCATGAAGAAACTATGACACTACACAAGCAAAGAAGGTAGCCAGCATGAAGAAACTATGTCACTACACAAGCAAAGAAGGTAGCCAGAGTGACGAAACTATGACACTACACAAGCAAAGAAGGTAGCCAGCATGAAGAAACTATGACACTACACAAGCAAAGAAGGTAGCCAGCATGAAGAAACTATGACACTACACAAGCAAAGAAGGTAGTCAGCATGAAGAAACTATGACACTACACAAGCAAAGAAACAACGGTTAAGATTTCTGAGAACAAGCATATTCCCTGTGGTAACATATGGATGTGAATCGTGGACTATAACACAAACATTAAAGAACAATATAGACGTTTTCTTCTTCATTTTCTTCTTGGAACGCTCCATATCGAGCACTTGTTAACCACTCTGTGTGATTTGTATGTAATCTGAGCATAAAAACGAGTCTACATTGTGTCCAGTTATGCGCCTACAAGTAGGCCAGCACATCCGATTTCTGCGATGCTTTTATTTACTAGTGTAGCTTCTCTCGGTCCTAATTTGGTCGCCTATTACGACTTGCCTTGTAGGTCGCAGTGGTACTATTCTTTGCTTCCCTTGCGCTATACGGGTGGGAAGCTTTCAAAACAAAGTGTAACAGAAAAGTTCTTAGTACATCCTGGACAGAGAAGAGAAAAAACAAAGACATCCTACAAGACCTGCATGTCGAGGAGCAATGGCTCATAAATAACATCATGTCCAGGAAGAGAAAATATTTGACCATGTTAAACGTCATAGTGGTTTGGAGAGAACGATAATGAAAGGCATGGTTCCTGTAGAACGAGGCAGAGAACAAGACGAAGGTTCAACAGGACATCAAAGAAACCTCGAACATGACGCTGGAGGAGGCAGTATAACTTGGAAGAGACGGGCTGTGATGAATGCGACGTTCCGCAAGGGACAGAATACTATATGAATTCCTCTTTGTCGGCCATAAACCCGATCAGTGGTCTCAATAAACCCGGTCTCAAGCAATTCTCTTTTTTCGTCGGTAACAAACCTGGTCCATCCTTCTCGAGTAATTCTCTTTTTTCGTCGGTAACAAACCTGGTCTATCCTTCTCGAGTAATTTCTTTTTCGTCGGTAACAAACCTGGTCTATTCTTCTCGAGTAATTCTTTTCGTCGGTAATAAACCTGGTCTTCTCGATAATTCTTTTCGTCGGTAACAAACCTGGTCTATTCTTCTCGAGTAATTCTTTTCGTCGGTAATAAACCTGGTCTATTCTTCTCGAGTAATTCTTTTCGTCGGTAACAAACCTGGTCTATTCTTCTCAAGTAATTCTCTCTTTTCGTCGGTAACAAACCTGGTCTATCCTTCTCAAGTAATTCTCTCTTTTCGTCGGTAACAAACCTGGTCTATTCTTCTCAAGTAATTCTTTTCGTCGGTAACAAACCTGGTCTATTCTTCTCAAGTAATTCTTTTCGTCGGTAACAAACCTGGTCTATTCTTCTCAAGTAATTCTCTCTTTGTCGGTAACAAACCTGGTCTATCCTCGATAATTCTCTTTTGCGGTAACAAACCTGGTCTATTCTTCTCAGTAATTCTTTTCGTGGTAAAAACCTGGTCTTCCTCGAATAATTCTCTTTCGTGGTAACAAACCTGGTCTATTCTTCTCGAGTAATTCTTTTCGTCGGTAACAAACCTGGTCTATTCTTCTCAAGTAATTCTTTCTTTTCGTCGGTAACAAACCTGGTCTATTCTTCTCAAGTAATTCTCTTTTCGTCGGTAACAAACCTGGTCTATTTCTCTCTCGTCACACGCTATTCTCTATTTTCGTCGAAACAAACTGGTCTATTCTTCTCGAGTATCCTGCTTTGTCGGTAAAAACCAGGTCATTCTTGACTCAGTAATTCAACCTTTCCAAGCTCAAGCAGGATTTCTCTCACGGTTCCTGCCGCTTTTGTTAGTCTAAAATAAACCATGTCATTGCTGTGTGGTCTGTGTCTGGTCTCATTCCATTTAATAAAAAACAACTGAGGTCATCGTCATCAACTCACAACAGCTGTTATTCAACTAGAATATATGTAGAAGATGTGTGTGTGTTGTTGGGTCGTTTCATAAATATAGTAGATTGTAAACGAGGTCAGTCACTCAACTCACAACAGCTGTATTATAAAATATATTGGTGTATGTGGTGTGACTGTGAGATTAGATCATTTTTCGACAGTTCCCAACTCACAACAGCTGTATTCAACATGTGTGAGTGTGTGTATGTGGTGTGTGTGTGGACTTTCATAGCTTCAATCTCAATATGTGTTCTATAGTGTGTGTGACCTTCATTCTCAGTGTGTGTTTGTGTGGTACTATTCTTTGCTTCCCTTGTGGGTCCCGGCACCACACGGGTCGACAATAATACTAACAAAGATAATAACGTAATAGTAACAGTAACATTTATTTAAAAAGTAATAACAGGCAGCAACTTTATCTTGAATACAAGTTTAATTTTTATTACTATTTAGCCCTAGGAGAAAAACTCTCAAATATACTGCTTTTCAGAAACAAATTTTCACCCCTCAAATTCTGATTATAGCCAGAGGAATAAAATAGGGCGCCAGGGATGAATCACACGGTCTCCGGGTTAGACAGTGTTGCCCCAGCCCATGTCTAAAACCATCATAATATCATCCAGCCACTGTCCCAGATTATCATTTATATTACACCCCCATATACCATTCTATCGTTCATCCCCCGATATTTCTACGCCAAGGAGAAGAAGGATGAAACCTGACATCTGACCTTCAAATCAGAAAAAGCGTTCTCGTATGATCGCGCACTAATAAGGATAAATGTTTTCTCTGTGTGTTTGTGTGTGCGCGTTCGTGTCACTGTGTGTTTGTATATGTTTGTCTGGTGATGAACGTGCAAGTCTGCCCAAATACGTCACGTATTCCTTGAAATAAGTAGGCTAGTGTTGTCTATTTGTGCGCGTGTATGTTTGTCCCTAAAATACTGACTTGTTTCGCTGATAAAACCGTTATTCCTCCCTCAGAACTGATTTTAGCTATAGGCGTCCGTATACATGTGTCCGCCCGTCTGCCCAGCGTGTTCGTAGCACGTTGGACTACGGGTGACTATGCCTCTTGGTGTGCGGGTTGAATTCCGCGGGATGGCAGAAAAAGCCACAGATTCCCCAGATTTACGGTGTTCGTGGCACCGAACCGAAGGGTTACGATGTCCATGGTACCGAGCCGAAGAGCTGAAAAGCTCAAGTGCTTCTGGATCGGAAAAAAAATATAAAAATACATGTGTCCAGGACAAAATGAATAAGACAAATTTTAGTTGGTGGTTTACTATGCGGAAATGGAGAAAACGAGATTTGCATGAAACTGTTTTTATCGAAAAGTCATTTTCCAAGGGTGGCACTCCCTCGTGCCCCCACAATACGCCGTGTCTTCACGTATGGACACGCCCACGACTGTAAGGGTCCATAACTCATAATCCTCATGGCAGACGAGAATACTCAATTACAAGAGCGTCGTAAACGTACTACTCATCGCTGATACAAGTGACCTGGTAGTCTACGCTTCATGTTGAGTAATTATATACCGCATGTGTGTTGTCGAGGCTCGCAAGGGGAGCAAAGAATAGTACCACTGCGATCTACAAGGCGACTTGAAGAGGCGACTGAGGTAGGGACTAGGAAGCTACCCAAGTAAATAAAAAGCGTAGCAGAAATTGGATGTACTGGCCTACTTGTAGGCGTATAACTTACACAATGTACAATCGATCTTAAGCTCGGATCACATACAAATCACAAAGAGGGGTGAACAAGTGGTCGATATGGAGTTGGAAGAAGAAGGAAGAAGAAGAAAGAATTATCCTTGGTTGTAACAACATCAACAAGACCAGGTTAGTAGCAACAGCAGAACAGAACACACAGAATGGAACAGACTTAAGTAGAATATGATAAAATATCCTTGGCTGTAACAACATCAACAAGACCAGGTTAGTAGCAACAGCAGAACAGAACACACAGAATGGAACAGATTTAAGTAGAATATGATAAAATATCCTTGGTTGTAACAACATCAACAAGACCAGGTTAGTAGCAACAGCAGAACAGAACACACAGAATGGAACAGATTTAAGTAGAATATGATAAAATATCCTTGGCTGTAACAACATCAACAAGACCAGGTTAGTAGCAACAGCAGAACAGAACACACAGAATGGAACATATTTAAGTAGAATATGATAAAATATCCTTGGCTGTAACAACATCAACAAGACCAGGTTAGTAGCACCATCAGAACAGAACACACAGAATGGAACATATTTAAGTAGAATATGATAAAATATCCTTGGCTGTAACAACATCAACAAGACCAGGTTAGTAGCAACAGCAGAACAGAATACACTCAGAATGGAACAGATTTAAGTAGAATATGATAAAATCTCCTTGGCTGTAACAACATCAACAAGACCAGGTTAGTAGCAACAACAGAACATAACACACAGAATGGAACATATTTAAGTAGAATATGATAAAATATCCTTGGTTGTAACAACATCAACAAGACCAGGTTAGTAGCAACAACAGAACAGAACACACAGAATGGAACAGATTTAAGTAGAATATGATAAAATATCCTTGGTTGTAACAACATCAACAAGACCAGGTTAGTAGCAACAACAGAACAGAACACACAGAATGGAACAGATTTAAGTAGAATATGATAAAATCTCCTTGGATGTAACAACATCAACAAGACCAGGTTAGTAGCAACAACAGAACAGAACACACAGAATGGAACAGACTTAAGTAGAATATGATAAAATATCCTTGGCTGTAACAACATCAACAAGACCAGGTTAGTAGCAACAGCAGAACAGAACACACAGAATGGAACAGACTTAAGTAGAATATGATAAAATATCCTTGGCTGTAACAACATCAACAAGACCAGGTTAGTAGCAACAGCAGAACAGAACACACAGAATGGAACAGACTTAAGTAGAATATGATAAAATATCCTTGGCTGTAACAACATCAACAAGACCAGGTTAGTAGCAACAGCAGAACAGAACACACAGAATGGAACAGACTTAAGTAGAATATGATAAAATATCCTTGGCTGTAACAACATCAACAAGACCAGGTTAGTAGCAACAGCAGAACAGAACACACAGAATGGAACAGATTTAAGTAGAATATGATAAAATATCCTTGGTTGTAACAACATCAACAAGACCAGGTTAGTACCAACAGCAGAACAGAACACACAGAATGGAGCATATTTAAGTAGAATATGATAAAATATCCTTGGTTGTAACAACATCAACAAGACCAGGTTAGTAGCAACAGCAGAACAGAACACACAGAATGGAACAGACTTAAGTAGAATATGATAAAATATCCTTGGCTGTAACAACATCAACAAGACCAGGTTAGTAGCAACAGCAGAACAGAACACACAGAATGGAACAGACTTAAGTAGAATATGATAAAATATCCTTGGCTGTAACAACATCAACAAGACCAGGTTAGTAGCAACAGCAGAACAGAACACACAGAATGGAATATATTTAATAGAATATGATAAAATATCCTTGGTTGTAACAAACATCAACAAGACCAGGTTAGTAGCAACAGCAGAACAGAACACACAGAATGGAACAGATTTAAGTAGAATATGATAAAATATCCTTGGTTGTAACAACATCAACAAGACCAGGTTAGTACCAACAACAGAACAGAACACACAGAATGGAACAGATTTAAGTAGAATATGATAAAATATCCTTGGTTGTAACAACATCAACAAGACCAGGTTAGTAGCAACAGCAGAACAGAACACACAGAATGGAACAGATTTAAGTAGAATATGATAAAATAGAGAATTGAAAAAACACTATAATAATATATATTTTTTAATGACACCAGAATAAAAAATAGATGAAAAGTCGAGTTAAATGAGCAGGAAGAAAGATGAGATTACAAAATATGGCAAGAAAAGTGACAGAAGGAAGGGCTGAACTTGAGAATATCTCCACATCGCCCCCCTCCCTTCCACCCATCTTCCTTCCTTGTATAGAAGAAACAGAACAAGTTGAAAGTTTTCTAATACTACCTCCACCCCCTCCTTACGTGTAGAGAAGAAATAGATCAAGATGAAAGCATTCCATCACCATGTTTGATTATACGACATGTAAGTATACACTATGAAATCCACCAATTTCTTCTTCAATGACTCTCTCTCTCATCTAATCACTGCATCAATAAATCTACACATGAGTAAGCTTGAAGTAGAGACATAATGAACTGAACTATTGACAAAACAACATGCAACATGAACGCGAACGATATCATCATTTTAGATCGAGGTTTGGCAGGCTAGACTTTCTGTCCTATGACTCTCTTCGATAGTGGAACACACAGAATGTGGTACATTGTTCACATGGGATTAGCCAGTTATCTACTCCGTATTAATATGTCGTCTTCCAACTTTCCAACACAACCGGTCCTTTCTTCTCCAGGTGATGATTGCATCGTCGTAGAAAGCTGCGAGATGGCATCACTCTGATCGTAGACAGTAGTATTTTTGTATCTCTAGTTTCTTCTTAAACAGAAGCCATGTTTCATGCCAAAATACAGAAACATTTGTCCGTTATTTCATACAAGATTAAAGTCACTGAGACTAATCGGGTCATATTATGTTTGTTTAGTTGTTACTATCATTAATAGGCTGAGTAAGGCACGAAGTGCATTCATGACCCTTCGGACGGTCTGGAAATCAGCACAGTACAGCATCAGAACAAAGATGTATATATACCGCAGTTGTGTGTCATCAACTTTACTATACAGATCAGAATGTTGGAGAAGGATTGAATAAAATATGTTCAAACTATCCATACAACTTGTCTGTGAAAGATCTTACGTGTGTTCTACCCATATACTATCTTTAACCAAGAATGGCTTGCTTATTGCCAACAAGATAATAATAGATCATTCAAAAAGGATGCTGGAGATGGATCAGACATGGGATACGCATGGAGACTTAACTCTGTCACGAAAGCT
Organism: Arion vulgaris; assembly: GCA_020796225.1. Lineage (NCBI taxonomy): Eukaryota > Metazoa > Mollusca > Gastropoda > Stylommatophora > Arionidae > Arion > Arion vulgaris. The sequence goes on along the minus strand of CM036758.1, from coordinate 30,254,016 downwards.
GCACTGAAATGGACACCAAAAAGTAAATGAAAACGCAGAAAGACCCAATACCACCTGGAGGAGAACAGTAGAACAAGAACTGAAAGAAATGAATTTATAGCTAGAACACAATACAGAAGACGGCTAAGAATAGAAAAGAATGATGTGCAGTTGTTTCTACCCTATGCGACAGTGGTATCACAAGCTAGAGAGAGATATATTACTGTACTCTGCCACAATACCAACTGAGACTAGTTGGTGCATATTATGTTCGTATAGTTACTATACTCTTGTATAGTTCAGTCAATGGATAGATCTGACAATCTGAACGTACTCATAGAGTGTGGCCGCAAAACGGATTTTTATCTAAACCAATCCACGCCTACAGCAGATTGCAAGAGCTTGAACTGAAGTTTGAAGTGGCCAGAAAATATCAGCATAGCGTGCGTATGAGTAGGCTCATAAATCAACGTTAGAATTGGTACCTTTAATCACTACCAGACTTTCTCTTGACGAAGAAATCAAGACTTAAATAAGTAGTGCGGCTACTACATTCGACAAACTATCAAAGAGAGCGTGGACAATACAAAATTAACATTGCAGACGAAGATTCAAATAAATTGAAACTAATTAACTCTTTACTATATGGCTCAGAAATATGGACAGTTACTCAAAGCACGAGAAAGAACAACATCTTTCACCTTCGATGTCTCCGCAAGATTATGAACATCAGGTGGTACGGTACGGCAAGATAGCCAACTTTGAAGTACTGCAAACTTGCTTTCTATAATGGGCATGCTCAGCAGTAGAAGACTAGGATGGCTATGGAATTTGAGACGAATGGACAATAGCCGCACACCCCAACACGTTTTGCTCTGTGAGCTTTTGGAAGGGAAAAGGCACAAAGGCAGTCTATTGCTCAGATATAAGGATGTATCTCTCTCTCTCTCTTTAGCCTGTTACGCCCTTGGCGTTTAGGGCAGCAACAAACGTACACCATTCTTCCCTGTTCATGGCCTTCCTCTGTATTGTGTTCCAGCTATGATTCATTTCCTTCAACTCTTGCTCTATCGTTCTCCTCCAGGTCGTCTTGGGTCTTCCACGCTTTCGCCTACCCTCTGGAGTCCATCTCAGTGCAGTTTTCGTGTCGGAGCCAGTCTCCATGCGCATCACATGTCCAATCTATCTCCAGCGTCGTCTTCGGATGATAGTGCCCATATTCTCTTGTTGGCATCGTGCAAGCAATTGTTGATTCGAGATAGTAGTCGGCCAGTACACGCGTAAGATTTTTCGCAGACAAGTTGTATGAAAGGCGGAGAGTCTGGACATATCCTGTTCTGTCATTCTCCAGCATTCCGATCCGTACAGCAATGTTGACAGCACACAGCTGTTATAGATACTATTCTTGGTTCTGATGCTGTATTGGGCAGATTTTCAGGCGGTCTGAAGGGCCATGAATGCACTTCGTGCCTTACTCAGTCTGTTTTTAATGTCAGATCCAGCGCCTCCTTCATTGCTAATAACACTTCCAAGGTATGTGAAAGCGGTTGTATCTCGGAGGGTTTTACCTTCTAGTTTGACTGGTGCTGGGGTTGCTATGTTCAGAGTCATTACTTCAGTTTTCTTCTGATTTATTTTCAGCCCAACCATCTCACTATATTGGTTAAGGCGGCTGGTCTTTTCCTGGATATCTCTTTGTGTATGAGATAGGAGTGCGATGTCATCTGCAAAATCTGGGTCTTCCAGAGTGGATGTGAGCGTCCATCTAATACCTCTTGCCTTATCTTCCGTTGTTTTACGCATCACCCAATCTATGACAGTGTTGAATAATAGGGCTGACATAACACATCCTTGTCGCACGCCTGTTTTTACTTCAAACTTTAGTTCTGAAGTTTCAACACTGCATGCAAATTTGCTGTAGCAGCTTTTATAATATTTATAAAACACAGTGGGATTCCATACCATCTTAAGATACGCCATAGACTTTCGCGGTGTATGCTATCAAAAGTTTTTTCAAAATCTACAAAGTTGATATAGAGTTTGCTTTGCCATTCTGTGCATTGCTCTATGATATTTCTAAGAGCAAATATTTGGCCTATACAGCTCCGTCCTCTGCGAAATCCTGCTTGTTCCTTTCTCAGTTTCTTATCCACAGCGTCAGTAATACGTTGTACGATGATTTTGCTTAAGATTTTACTTGGGACAGAAAGCAGTGTTATTCCACGCCAATTATTACAATCGGCAAGGAGCCCTTTTTGGGGATCTTGATGATGACTCCTCTGTTCCATGCATCAGGTATTATTTGGGTATTCCATATAGTAATAAACAAGGGTTGCAATATATTAGCTGCAAGTTCTGGGTCTATTTTGAATAGTTCTGCGTTTAAGTTATCATTCCCTGGTGCCTTGTTATTCTTAAGAGATTTAATTGCTGTAATGATCTCATCCTGGCTGGGTGTTTCAATGCCAATTTCTAACTCCTCTGTTGGTTCTGGTATGTCTGCTACTACCGTTGGCGGTGGTCTATTTAGCAATTCTTTAAAATGCTCTGTCCATCGTATTTCTTGTTCCTTTTCCGTTGTCAATAGTATTCCATTCTTATCCTTTATGAGAGTATTTGATCTCCTGTAATGTTCCCGCTTATTAGCTTTGTAATTTTGTACAATGTTCCCTGATCACACTTTTTTGCTGCTTCTTCTGCCTGCACTGCCAGGTCTTCAACATACATTCTTTTGTCAGCTCTCACAGCCCGTTTGATTTCTTTACTTGCGCTTTTGTACTGTTCTTGGTATCTTGCTTTCAGTCTTTCGGACTTTGCTTCTAACAATTTCTTTTTAATATTCTTCGGCTGTCTATTATTTTCCATGTTGTTGGTGTTATCCATTCTTTTCTTTGTGCGGTACCCTAGACATGTTTCACTGCTCTTGATATATATAGATGCTATGTTGTCCCATGTTCTATCTATGTTGTCAGTTTCATCCGTAGTTTCATTACTTTCTAGGGCTTGGAATCTGTTCTTTATCTGCATTATAAACTTATCCCTTACTTCCGTGTCTTTTAGTCTATCCACATCGAACCTCTTTTGGAAGTTTTTCTGTTGTCCTGTTTTTCTTAGTTTAAGTTTGACATAAGCTGTGACTAGGTGGTGGTCGCTACCAACATCTGCACCTCTCTTGACTACAACATCTAGCAGCGAGCGTCTCCAGAGTCCATTGATCATTACATGGTCTATTTGGTTTTTATCTCTGCCATTAGGGAATACCATGTTAATTTGTGGATATCTAAATGTTGAAATAGGGTTCCTCCTATAACGAGATTGTTCATGCTGCAGAAGTTTACTAAACGTTCCCCATTTTCGTTCATCATACCACATCCATATTTTCCCATAGTTCTATAACTATGCGTGTTGTCTTGTCCGACCATCGCATTTAGATCTCCCATAACAATGATAACATCATGGGATGGTGACTTGTCTAAGGATGTATGCAAGGCCTCAATGAAGAACGTTTCTATCTGTCCCAACAAATGGGGAAAACTAGCTGATAAAACAATATTACGCAAAGGTGCAGATTCGTTTGAAAAAAAAAGACTGTATTCGAACACACCACTTTCAGAACGCAAGGTAAACATCTGAACCTCATCTATCTATGTCCGTGTTAACGTATAAAATTGACAAATAGTAATCTTATTGTTGTACAGCAAAGGAGTCATTGTGTTATATTGGGTTTTTATTTCAGCATCATCATCAAGTAGCGTGTCCCTTCCAGAACTTGGCTCACATAACAGCAGTCCTAAACAACTCTCTGTTTTGTGCAAGTTAACCGTCGTCAACTGAAATCATTCTCAGATCGTCAATGACATCCTGCACCCATAGTCTTCTAGGTCTTCCTCTCATTCTTCTACCAGGCACCATTTCTTACAAAATTAAGTTCTCTAGGCACTCATGTCGTTTGTTGTGTCCGAAATATTTAATTTTCCTTGATTGCATGTTCTTTAATAGCCAACTCTTTTTAATATCAAACTGTTGCAGAACAGAAGTATTTGTTCTTTTCTCAATCTATGATATTCTAAGTATTCTTCTATAGGTTTTGTTTAACAAATAATAATAATGTTGTTGTAATACAACAAACAAGTCATTGTGTTAGGTTAGGTTTTGTTTAACAAATAATAATAATGTTGTTGTAATATAACAAACAAGTCATTGTGTTAGGTTAGGTTTTACTTAGGTAAGTCACATCTCAAAATAATGGTAAATAAATTACATTTTAAAACTAAATACAAAACTGACTGTAATTTTACGAGTATCATATGTACCAGGATGCATATGTACCAGGACGGCGTCGCCATAGTTCGCTCTGACACGACTACACCGATGTATTTATCACTTTTCTAGAAGCATAGATACGGCTATGACGTCCAGTCGGTTTTACTTCCAATTTAAAATCTTTCCTTCCCTCTTTAACACACATTCTGTCTCTCCTAGTACCTCTTTCCTTCACTCTTACCATCTTCCCTTCTCTCTCTGTATTTCTCTATTACTTTTCCTCTGCATGCCAACACGTTTAAGACGTTCTAAGAGAAGGTTATGAGCTGTGATTAATCTCACATAAGATTAACTCGATCATCCTAATTTTGTTTACAACCAGCAACCGTCCAAATATAGATAGTGTCTTTCATATATCCAATGCCATCATATCGTATTTCTAAGCTATTTCTACCAGTGCCAACGAAGGCAAGAGTCATGGGCGTTCATACGTTAAGTCAGTTGGGGAGGGGGTGTCACCACATTGGAATGACTTTTGATAAAACAGTCTTATACAAATCTGGTCTTCTCCATTTCCATGTAGTAAACTCATCATCATCATCATCATCATCAACATCAGCAAATATCTTGTCCTGAGCAGAACTTTGCCACATTAACAGTTCTTTGGAATTTCTCTCTCTCTCTCTCTCTCTCTCTCTCTCGTATGCCAGATGTCCCGCCTCAAACCATCAGTTACATCCTGAATCCATCTTCTCCGTGGTCTTCCTATTCTCCTCTTTTCCGGGATGCCACCTTTCATGATCGTCTTCTCCAACCCTTTGTGTCTTTTTATATGTCCAAAATATTTCAATTTTTTTTTCATTCTTACTTATAGCATCAACCAGTTTCCTTTGATTTTGAGTTCTTTCTGGATAGATCTATTTGTTCTCTTCTCTGTCCATGATATAATGAGGACTCTTCTGTAACACTTATATTCAAAAGCATATATTTTTCCACCACCTTGTTAAATGGCCATGCTTTACACAGGGCGGCTCGTCATTATGAGTCAAGGGCCCAGCTCACCAAAAATCGAAAGGTTGATAACATCGTGGATTAGACAAATAATAGTAAATACTCCAAAAATCACAATTTTTCCGAAAATTTGTGTCTGATCCTAACAAGAAAAATGACGACGAGCCGCTACTGCTTCACACCCATACATTAAAACTGGGAGTATGCATGCCCTTAGTATTCGTAGCTTTGTTTTCATGTCAGTCCTATATTCCATTCTGTTTTTAGTTGTTTAATTTGTTTGTAAAGCCATGCTTGTTCTAATTTTAATTTCCTTCAGGTGAAATTCACGTAGCAAATCTGAAAGAATTCGACTCATAATTCGGTTTTGTTTGAATGAACACTTAAATATACAACAGCCGGTTCTTCATTGAAAACAATGGGTATGATGGGTGGTAGGGGTCGGAGGAGGAGGCAGGGGAGGGGGAAGCAGTAGAATAGTTTTAAAAAAGCAAAAATGCAACAACAGAAAGACAGTGTACATGGAGTGCTTTGACTAAAAAAGCATAAATGCAACAACAGAAAGACAGTGTACATGGAGTGCTTTGACACAAAAAGCAAAAATGCAATAACAGAAGACAGTGCTTTCACAAAAGAAAGCAAAAATGCAACAACAGAAAGACAGTGCTTTGACGAAAGAATGAAACGTTATGTTATTCAAAATGCTTGAAAAACCCCAACAATTTCTTAAAACTTCTGATTATGGTTAAACCGACGAGTAACACTTGGGCGCGAAATATAAAACGTCGGCGCGGCGTCGGACGAATGCTGTTTATTTAAGTATCGTCCGATATAACAGTTTCTATTCTCAGTATCGGTGTAACACAATGTAACTTCAATACTTTATCCTTCATTGCAAGCACATTGTGACATATTCAGTTATCTATTTATCAACTTGCCGTACTAACCGATGTATCGATTCTCTCTCTCTATCTCTAACTATCTACACTTTCTCCCTTCATCCATCTATCTTCTCCCACTCTTCATTCATCTTATTCTCCCTTCATCTATCTATTCTCCTTCATCCATCTATTCTCCTCTTCATCCATTTTTTTAATCGATTCTCCCTTCTATCCATCTCTATCGATTCTCCCTTCTATTCAAATTTTTCATTTATTCTCCCTTCATCCATCTATCTATTCTCCCTTCATTCATCTATCGATTCTCCCTTCATCCATCTATTCTCCCTTCATCCATCTATTTTCCTATTCCTCTCCCTTCATCCATCTATTCTCCCCTTCATTCCATCTATCTCCCTTCATTTTCATCTATTTCTTCATTTCCTATCTTCATTCATTTCTATTCTCCTTCATATATCTATTCTCCTTCATCCATCTATCCAATTCTCCCTTCATTCATCTATTCCCTCAATTCTCCCTTCATCCATCTATTCTCCCTTCATTCAACCATTTATTCTTCCACCCATCACTATCTATTTTCAGACCATTCAACGACCTCCGTCTCAACCCCCCTCCCCAATCCCTATGAGTTAAAAAATAACATTTTCCTGTCATTTCAGTCCATATTTCAGTCCATGTTTCCGACCATATTTCAGTCCATATTTCAGTATATGTTTCAGTCGTGCTTCAGTCCATATTTCAGTCCATGTTCAATTCATGTTTCAGTCCATATTTCAGTCCATGTTTCAGTCCATATTTCAGTCCATGTTTTCAGTCCATGTTCAGTTCATGTTTCAGCCCATATTTCAGTCCATGTTAAAGTCCAAATTTCAGTCCATATTTCAGTCCTTGTTAAAGTCCACGTTTCAGTCCGTATTTCAGCCCATATTTCAGTCCTTGTTAAAGTCCATATTTCAGTCCATATTTCAGTCCATATTTTGAAGAAACTTGTGACGAAACATGAGAAATCTGGAATTTTGTCCTGCCATTTTATTTTGAGTAGTCTGCGAAGTCAACTTGTGTGAAAGTGGTTTAGTTTACTTTGTGTGTTTGCTATACACTGTCAATGTCTCACTGGACACAACAGCGTGGTTAGTACTATGGCCCAGTAATGTTAAGTAATCACAGACTGCATCCTATTCCTATATTTATTAAACACATATACAGAATATATATCATTATACAATATATCAGACAGGACCAAGATTACAAACATTTCCGCCCCTGTGTTGTCGGGACTCACAAGGGGAGCAAAGAATAGTAACACTGCAACCTACAAGGCGTGTCGTAAGAGACGACTGAGGTAGGAGCATAGGGAAACTACCCTAATAAATAAAAAGCGTCGAAGAAATCGGATGTGCTGGCCTGCTTGTAGACGCATAACTGGCACAACGCAAAATCTCTCTTATGCTCAGATCACATACAAATCACAAAGAGTGGTTAACACGTGGTCAATGTGGAGCACTCGAAGAAGAAGAAGAACAAACATTTGATCCGTTTAAAATTGGTAGAAATATGATTTCAGGACTAAGGTATGTACATGACACAGTTCTTCTTTCAAATAGTCTATTGTCTATTCCCAGGTGGAAGAAGTAGTTGGATGTCCACTAATGCCGTTAAGCGTAGGGATGGGGGCTTTAATTTGCGTTTTAGGGACAGATGAGTCGCCCTGGTTGTGTTATATCCGTGTTTATGTAGTATGGTCGTGATATTGTCTATCCATCTTTTCTTGGTCTTCCCTTAGCTCTAGTACCCGATATCCTTTTATTGTATGCTGTTATTGGTGGTTGGTTGTATTTCATTCTCATTAAATGTCCAAACCACTGCATTTGTTGTCTTTCGATGTATTCGTGCATGAAGTTATCCAACTCTGCTTCTGATGTCCTCATTTCGTAGTCTGTCTTTCCTGGTGACCCCCACTGCCTTCCTTAAGCATTTCCTTGAAATAGTATCAAGAGATTAGAACAGCTAATCCAGTTTGTTAAAATAACAAAGCGAAGATTAGAACAGCTAATCCAGTGTGTTAAAATAACAAAGCGAAGATTAGAACTTTTTCTCTGAATGCAAAGAAAACTTCTTCTTCTTCAAACGCTCCATATCGACCACATGTTAACCACTCTTTGTGATTTCTATGTGATCTGAGCCTAAGAGCATTTGTATGTTGTGCGAGTTATGCGCTTAGAAGTAGGAGAGCACATCCAATTTCTACGATGCTTTTTATTTACTAGGTAGCTTCCTAGGTACTACATCAGTCGCCTCTTACGACATGCCTTGTAGGTCGTAGTGGTACTATTCTTTGCTTCCCTTGCGGGTCCCGGCATCATACGGACGCAAAGAAAACTAAAATTGTCTTTCAACTGAGAAAACAAAATGTCAGTCTACAATTACAATCAATAATGAAGATATTCCTACAAGTGTTGAATATGTTGGTTCCGCATTTAATAACAACGGGAGACTGTAGACAAGAGATCAACAAGATTAGAAGTAGTTATTTAGAGGATAATTAGTATGAAGAACTTATGGTGCAACACAAGCAAGATAGTGTGTGGAACGGAGCCAGTAGAATCTCAGAGATTGATATGCTGACGTTATAATCGAAGATAGACTCAAATTTTAGCACGGTAGAACAAAGTTTTAAATCAGGCCTGCACACAAAGAAACCTTATCAAGATAATAAGAACTAATCAAGGTTCTTCGGGAACATAATGCGAAGAGAAGGTTTAGAACATTTGGTGACTACAAGGAAAATACAGGGAAGGAGAGATCGTGGAAGACAGGGAGAAGATGTTGGATAGCCTGACATCATGGTTCGACAAAAGATTGACGTCAGAACTGATTACATGCACCAATCAGAGAGGGTTGTGGAGGGACATGATCGTCTACGCCGGCAGGCATGACAATTGATTGATTGATTGATTGAGAGCACGTGACATCTGTTGTATACTGTCACCTATTCCCATGATACCATACTTAGTTGCTAAGGTTACTCGTGCGGAATCCCACTGGCTAAAATCTTGCTTCACATTCCTATACTACGTCTAGACAACAGACTCATCTAGCTAACGAAACAAAGGTCTCGTCTGGAACAAGATCTTTTGGAGAGATTTATGTCTGTCTCTTTGAATTGAATCAATTCTTTATCGTCCGCATGTCTTGCTTCCTTGTAGTGATGGGAAGACTTGCGTGCTTCTATAGTACAGTGGGTTAGTACGGCGGGAACTTATGTTCCTGACAGGGTCACCCAGACCGGACAGGTCACTGAGGAGGAGTCAGACTATGGCTTCCGAGTTCTCATCTTGGTTGGGGGTTTGACTTGGGACTAACACTCCCATCCTGTACAAAGGAACCTTGGAAATCCTGAATACCAATAGACACCAGAGTGTAAACGAAAACGTGGAAGATTCAAAACGACATGGAGGAAAATAGTAAAACAAGAACTGAAAGAAAGAAATCATAGCTAAAACACAGTATAGAGGATGGTCAAGAATAGAACATAGTTGCGTGCATTTGTTGTTACAATAAGCGTCAGGGGCATCACAAATGAGAGAGAGAGAGAAGGAGAGCGATAAAGAGAGAGAGAGAGGAAAAGAGAGAGAGAGAAGAGAGATAACAGTCTAGACATCTCCACTGGAAGAAAGCGTGTTGGAGAGATTCATATTTGTCTGTTTGAATTAAATCAAGACTTTATCTTCAGGGCGTCCCGAGATTAGAAAAGGCAACATTTTCTCCGGATTAGAATACTGACCATATCGCTACATTTCAGTTACCGGCACTTTGAGTTACGTTTGGACAATTCTCTACTGACCAGATCGTTACATTTCAGACACCGACACTTTGAGTTACATTTGGACAATTCTCTACTGAACCAGATCGTTACATTGTAGACACGACACTTGAGTTACATTTGGACAATTCTACTACTGAGATTTACGACATTTGGAGACAATTCTCTATTGGATTTAAGAAAAGCTAAGGAGAACTGCTTTGCAAGAAAGTGTTGACATTGGATCTATCAATCTGTAGTCGACGTCGGAAACAAAAACTATTTCAAGGGGATCTTTTTTTGTGACTAAGTTGTTAAGCCCTTGTCTTGTGTTCCGAAGGACATGGGTTCGAAGCTGAACTGTGTGATTCTGTTCATGGGTGTATTTTTTGTCCAAAGACCCGAAGGATTATTGCCAGAGCTACGGAGTTTGTGTAATACTCTCGGCAGATGGTGTGCCATTTCTACGGAGAGGGACTGAGCCATATGTGGTAAAACCCGGTGCTATGAAGAAAATCCTTCGGTTTCAGATCCTTTCCTAGTCGAGGGAGCAACAAACTTCAGTCTGGTACAGACAATAACAATAATTGTGCAATCTAAAACTTAGCGCATCTAAAACAGAAATAAAGAACAGACAAAATGTCTGAACTCACAAACTGAACGGTAAGATTATAGTATTTCTCATCTCTAAAGATGTGTAGTAGTAGTGTGTCTGAGACGTGTAGTAGTAGTAGTGTGTCTGAGACGTGTAGTAGTAGTGTGTCTGAAACGTGTAGCAGTAGTAGTGTGTCTGAGACGTGTAGTAATAGTAGTGTGTCTGAGACGTGTAGCAGTAGTAGTGTGTCTGAGACGTGTAGCAGTGTAGTGTGTCTGAGACGTGAGTAGTAGTAGTAGTGTGTCTGAGACGTGTAGTAGAGTGTGTCTGAGACGGTAGCAGTAGTAGGTCTGAGACGGTAGATAGTGTGTCTGAGACGTGTAGCAGTAGTAGTGTGTCTGAGACGTGTAGTAGTAGTGTGTCTGAGACGTGTAGTAGTAGTAGTGTGTCTGAGACGTGTAGTAGTAGTAGTGTGTCTGAGACGTGTAGTAGTAGTGTGTCTGAGACGTGTAGCAGTAGTAGTGTGTCTGAGACGTGTAGCAGTAGTAGTGTGTCTGAGACGTGTAGTAGTAGTAGTGTGTCTGAGACGTGTAGCAGTAGTAGTGTGTCTGAGACGTTTAGCAGTAGTAGTGTGTCTGAGACGTGTAGTAGTAGTAGTGTGTCTGAGACGTGTAGTAGTAGTGTGTCTGAGACGTGTAGTAGTAGTAGTGTGTCTGAGACGTGTATTACTAGTAGTGTGTCCGAGACGTGTTTGTACAAGTGTGTCTGATAGCAAACTCCCGGATACGCACAAATCTAATTTTATAATTAAACAGTTCAAACGATTATCCATCCACTCCCCCTCACCATACCCACCACCTCATTCCTGCTTGCTGCACACTTGAGACAGTATACACACGGTCAATCTGAGCGCTTTTATGTCCACACAAGAACACGATTGACATAAGTATCAATACATCACTACCACAAGAACTGTAATCAGTACATCATTACCACAACTACATTAATCAGTATATCACCACCCCAGCGACATCAATCAAACACCACCACAGCTACATCAATCAGAGCATCATCATTGCAGCTACATTAATTAGTGCATCATCATTGCAACTACATCAATTAGTGCATCATCACCGCAACTACATCAATCAGTACATCACAACTACACCAATCAGTACATCACCAAAACTACATCAATCAGTACATCACAACCACAACTACATCAATCGGTACATCACAACCACATCAATTAGTGCATCATCACCGCAACTACATCAATTAGTACATCACAATCACAACTACATCAATTAGTGCATCATCATTGCAACTACATCAATTAGTACATCACCAAAACTACACCAATCAGTACATCACAACCACATCAATCGGTACATCACAACCACATCAATTAGTGCATCATCACCACAACTACATCAATCGGTACATCACAACCACATCAATTAGTGCATCATCATTGCAACTACATCAATTAGTACATCACATCTACATCGATTAGTACATCACAACAACATCAATCAGTACATCACAACAACATCAATCAGTACATCACAACAACAACTACATCAATTAGTACATCACAACTACATCAAACAGTACATCACAACTACATCAATCAGTACATCAGCACAAGTAACAATAACGATGTATTTCCATTTCCTCCTGTTTAAGAAAGCAATAATATTTGAGAGCGCGTGTTTATGTGAGAGAGGAAAGTTAAAGATATTCTCTGTCTCTGGGTTCCCTCTTCCCTGCACCCCACTCCTCTATTACCCTCCTCCCTCCCCCGTCTAGCTGGCTGTATTTCTTGAACACACAACCTTATCCATTCTTTACCCGTTTCTTATCTTCCAGTTTGTTTAGCCAAGCCTCACTCGGTAACATCAGAAATGTCCCCAATACGATTAATCCGATAAGAAGAACAGGAATCCATTACTTTCCTTGCCGCCACCCCACCTTATCCTTACTTTGGGTCGTATCGCAGAGTATATAGTATCCTTACCAAATCTTGTTTTGTCCATTTCTCTGTGGGTTTACCCAGAGCCAACTAACTATAAACTACTATAGCCTGGCTGTGGTTTACCACTAACTGTTACAGTACAACTATTCTGCTCTTGATACCTCCTTCCACTTAAATCGGCTCACACCCATCCACTATTAAAATCTTGCATATATATCAGATTCGGTCAGACTGGGAAACACTGTGGTTAGTAGACTGCGTGCGGGATCTGGTGTGTGTTTTTGGGGCATTGTGTGTCCTATCTCTTTGGTAGGGACTGAGGGACACGAGAGATTAGTGGATCATACTTATCTTTAACAGCTTACTATGGAGTAGCGTTGTGTGAGATAGAGCTAGCGACACAGGAGGAGGAGGTGGAGGAATGATGAAACGAGGGAGAGAGAGAGAGATGGAAGAAGGGCATGAGAGCAGGACGTAGAGAGATATGGAAGAGACGAAGAAAGTGGACAAGAATGTTATTATATGTGGGAATATGGAAAGATAAGACAGTAAAGGATAAAGATCAAATCTTCTTCTTCTTTGCGTTCATTCTTTACGACCAATTTTAATCACTCTTTGTGCCCAGCGTGTTCGTAGCGCGTTGGATTACGGGTGACTAGTCCTCTGTAAGTGCGGGTTCAACTCCGCGGACTGGCAGAAAAGCTACAGGTTCTCCAGATTTACGGTGCTCGTGGCACCGAGCCGAAGGGTTACGATGTCCATGACACCGAGCCGAAGAGCTTTCAGCTCAAGTGCTTCTGGATCGGAAAAATTTTTAAAAAATCACTCTTTGTGATATGTTTGATCTTTGCCAAGAACGTGTATACGTTGCACATTGGTTTGGTAGGCCCCTAAATGCATAGACTTCTACATGTTTAGGACATGTGCATCCGATTTCAGCCAAACCTCCTTAGTCGCCTCTTACGACATGTGTGGCAGGTAACAGCGGTTCTATTCTTTCCTCCCCAAATTTGGGCCCAGGTAACCACTCGGACGAGAGATCAAGTTATCACTGTGTATCACTGTGGCGTAGAGGTTAGGAGCTCGTCTCACGTGCCAAGGTACTAGGTTCGCTCCCTCGCGTAGCCTTCTGGATATTTTCCCAGATATCCCTGATCTCAGTGTAGGTGAGATCAAGTTCCTAGTCCTATCTCAGTGTAGGTGAGATCAAGTTCCTAGTCCTATCTCAGTGTAGGTGAGATCAAGTTCCTAGTCCTATCTCAGTGTAGGTGAGATCAAGTTCCTAGTCCTATCTCAGTGTAGGTGAGATCAAGTTCCTAGTCCTATCTCAGTGTAGGTGAGATCAAGTTCCTAGTCCTATCTCAGTGTAGGTGAGATCAAGTTCCTAGTCCTATCTCAGTGTAGGTGAGATCAAGTTCCTAGTCCTATCTCAGTGTAGGTGAGATCAAGTTCCTAGTCCTATCTCAGTGTAGGTGAGATCAAATTCCTAGTCCTATCTCAGTGTAGGTGAGATCAAGTTCTTAGTTCTATCTCAGTGTAGGTGAGATCAAGTTCCTAGTCCTATCTCAGTGTAGGTGAGATCAAGTTCCTAGTCCTGTCTCAGTGTAGGTGAGATCAAGTTCCTAGTCCTATCTCAGTGTAGGTGAGATCAAGCTCCTAGTCCTATCTCAGTGTAGGTGAGATCAAGTTCCTAGTCCTGTCTCAGTGTAGGTGAGATCCAGTTCCTAGTCCTATCTCAGTGTAGGTGAGATCAAGTTCCTAGTCCTATCTCAGTGTAGGTGAGATCAAGTTCTTAGTTCTATCTCAGTGTAGGTGAGATCAAGTTCCTAGTCCTTTCTCAGTGTAGGTGAGATCAAGTTCCTAGTCCTATCTCAGTGTAGGGAATCATTTCCCTAGTCCTGTCTCAGTGTAGGTGAGATCAAGTTCCTAGTCCTATCTCAGTGTAGGTGAGATCAAGCTCCTAGTCCTGTCTCAGTGTAGGTGAGATCAAGTTCCTAGTCCTGTCTCAGTGTAGGTGAGATCAAGTTCCTAGTCCTGTCTCAGTGTAGGTGAGATCAAGTTCCTAGTCCTATCTCAGTGTAGGTGAGATCAAGTTTCTAGTCCTATCTCAGTGTAGGTGAGATCAAGTTCCTAGTCCTGTCTCAGTGTAGGTGAGATCCAGTTCCTAGTCCTATCTCAGTGTAGGTGAGATCAAGTTCCTAGTCCTATCTCAGTGTAGGTGAGATCAAGTTCCTAGTCCTATCTCAGTGTAGGTGAGATCAAGTTTCTAGTCCTATCTCAGTGTAGGTGAGATCAAGTTCCTAGTCCTATCTCAGTGTAGGTGAGATCAAATTCCTAGTCCTATCTCAGTGTAGGTGAGATCAAGTTCTTAGTTCTATCTCAGTGTAGGTGAGATCAAGTTCCTAGTCCTATCTCAGTGTAGGTGAGATCAAGTTCCTAGTCCTGTCTCAGTGTAGGTGAGATCAAGTTCCTAGTCCTATCTCAGTGTAGGTGAGATCAAGCTCCTAGTCCTATCTCAGTGTAGGTGAGATCAAGTTCCTAGTCCTGTCTCAGTGTAGGTGAGATCCAGTTCCTAGTCCTATCTCAGTGTAGGTGAGATCAAGTTCCTAGTCCTATCTCAGTGTAGGTGAGATCAAGTTCTTAGTTCTATCTCAGTGTAGGTGAGATCAAGTTCCTAGTCCTTTCTCAGTGTAGGTGAGATCAAGTTCCTAGTCCTATCTCAGTGTAGGTGAGATCAAGTTCCTAGTCCTGTCTCAGTGTAGGTGAGATCAAGTTCCTAGTCCTATCTCAGTGTAGGTGAGATCAAGCTCCTAGTCCTGTCTCAGTGTAGGTGAGATCAAGTTCCTAGTCCTGTCTCAGTGTAGGTGAGATCAAGTTCCTAGTCCTGTCTCAGTGTAGGTGAGATCAAGTTCCTAGTCCTATCTCAGTGTAGGTGAGATCAAGCTCCTAGTCCTATCTCAGTGTAGGTGAGATCAAGTTCCTAGTCCTGTCTCAGTGTAGGTGAGATCCAGTTCCTAGTCCTATCTCAGTGTAGGTGAGATCAAGTTCCTAGTCCTATCTCAGTGTAGGTGAGATCAAGTTCTTAGTTCTATCTCAGTGTAGGTGAGATCAAGTTCCTAGTCCTTTCTCAGTGTAGGTGAGATCAAGTTCCTAGTCCTATCTCAGTGTAGGTGAGATCAAGTTCCTAGTCCTGTCTCAGTGTAGGTGAGATCAAGTTCCTAGTCCTGTCTCAGTGTAGGTGAGATCAAGTTCCTAGTCCTATCTCAGTGTAGGTGAGATCAAGCTCCTAGTCCTATCTCAGTGTAGGTGAGATCAAGTTCCTAGTCCTGTCTCAGTGTAGGTGAGATCCAGTTCCTAGTCCTATCTCAGTGTAGGTGAGATCAAGTTCCTATTCCTATCTCAGTGTAGGTGAGATCAAGTTCTTAGTTCTATCTCAGTGTAGGTGAGATCAAGTTCCTAGTCCTTTCTCAGTGTAGGTGAGATCAAGTTCCTAGTCCTATCTCAGTGTAGGTGAGATCAAGTTCCTAGTCCTGTCTCAGTGTAGGTGAGATCAAGTTCCTAGTCCTATCTCAGTGTAGGTGAGATCAAGCTCCTAGTCCTGTCTCAGTGTAGGTGAGATCAAGTTCCTAGTCCTGTCTCAGTGTAGGTGAGATCAAGTTCCTAGTCCTGTCGGAGACGGATGATAAAACGTAGGTCCCGTGTTCAATTTGAGCACGTAAAAGAACCCTTGGCAGTTAAAAGTCGAGAAGAGCAGGCTGGAAAGCCGCTGCCTGGACATAATGCATTAGAAGAGATTAAAAATAAAATTACTACAAAAATCTCTTCACCATCTTCAAAATTACATCGGGGACTCTGCTGATGCTACGAGTCGCACTGCTGCTGAGATCTTCCTGTGTAAGAAAGAGATCAAGCACACATGGTTACTCACCAAGTGCATGATAATGGTTCTATAAATGTGGGAGACAGGGATGCAAGAAGTGGAAGGGGTGGCTAGAGAAAATATAGATAAGGAAGGAAGAGAGATAGAGTAGTAGGAGAGATAGGAGAAGGAAGAGAGATGGAGGGAGTATGAGATAGAGGTAGTAGGAGAGACAGCGATGGAGAAGAGAGGTGGAGGGAGGTGAGATAGAGGTAGTAGGAGAGATAGCGAGGAAGGAAGAGAGATGGAGGGAGTATGTGAGATAGAGTGTAGGAGAGACAGCGATGGAGAAAGAGAGATGGAGGGAGTATGTGAGATAGAGGTAGTAGGAGAGATAGCGAGGAAGGAAGAGAGATAGAGGGAGTATGTGAGATAGAGGTAGTAGGAGAGATAGCGAGGAAGGAAGAGAGATGGAGGAAGGAAGAGAGATGGAGGGAGTATGTGAGATAGAGGTAGTAGGAGAGACAGCGATGGAGAAAGAGAGGTGGAGGGAGTGTGTGAGATAGAGGTAGTAGGAGAGACAGCGATGGAGAAAGAGGTGGAGGGAGTGTGTGAGATAGAGGTAGTAGGAGAGACAGCGATGGAGAAAGAGAGGTGGAGGGGAGGGAGTATGTGAGATAGAGGTAGTAGGAGAGACAGCGATGGAGAAAGAGAGGTGTGGGAAAGAAAGGTGAGAAGAGTAGAGTAAGGAAATGGATGGATGGACGAGGATAGATGGATGAGTGATACAATCACTCATTTTTGCTACTGACTCTGCTTTTGTTTGATGGGTTTTCGCCCATGTGGTGCCGGGGCCCACAAAGAAAGCAAAGAATAGTACCACTGCAACCTACAAGGCATGTCGTAAGAGGCGACTGATGTAGAACATAGAAAAGCTACACTAGTAAATAAAAAGCCTTGCAGAAACCGGATGTGCTGGCCTACTTGTAGGCGCATAACGGGCCCAACGAACAATCGCTCTTATGCTCAGATCACATGCTAATCACACAGAGTGGTTAACAAGTGGTCGATATGGAGCGTTGCAAGAAGAAGTAGGAAAGCTTGTCATCAAATAGTAAATAAAACGAGCATCTACAATGAGTTGTTCGTCTTGACAAGGGCACAACACCTTGCGACACAGAAGGTATAAATACCCTTCATTAAACAACATGTCAAAGTGATGGTGAAAATCTGTTATGTATATTGCGACAGAATGTCAAACAGAAGACTGCTAGATTTCCTTCCTGCAAACACAATGGTGGAGCCACAATGGTGCAACCACAATGGTACAAACACAATGGTACAAACACAATGGTACAACCACAATGGTACAACCACAATGGTGGAATGACAAAGTTCGACCGTATGTTTCCAGGGCTCTCAATGGGAGCAAAGAATAGTAACACTGTTACCTACAAGGCGTAATAGGCGTCTGAGGTAGTGACATATGGAAGCTCAATCAATCAAGAGCTATGACTGCCGGTGTAGGCGATCATTCTCTCCACAACTCTCTCTCTCTGCTTGGTGCATGTACACAGTTCTGACGTCGATATTTTGTCGAACCATGATGTCAGGACATCCAACATCTTCCCCCTCTGTCTTCCACGATCTCTCCTTCCCTGAATTTTACCTGTTGTCACCAAATGTTCTAAACCTTCTCTTCGCATTATATGCCCGAAGAGCCTTGATTGTCGAATTCTTATTCTTTTGATAAGGTTTCTTTGTGTGCAGGCCTGATTTAAAACCTCCACATTTGTTTTCAATAAATCAGTATTATTTACTATTCTCTGCTCCCCTTGCGAAGCTACCCTAGTAAATAAAAAGCGTCGCAGAAATCGGATGTGCTGGCCTACCTGTAGTCACATAACTCTCACAAGTACAATCACTCTTAGACTCGGATCACATACAAATCACAAAGAGTGGTAAACAAGTGATCGATATGTAGCGTTGGAAGAAGAAGAAAAATGACAAAGTTGAAGAAAGGTAGCTGGTAAAAGAGACAACTATATAAAATCATGGCAAATAGTAGGAAAGAAAAGACCAAGTAATGTGTGAGATGTGGATGAAAAGACTGATGTCCGATACATAACTCCGAATAGTTTCTAAGAATTGGTCAGTGAAACAAGGAGGTTAATGATGGAAAGCTTTCATTACTTAAGTCTGTTGTGATAAGTTACTACATCAATTCTGACAGTTTCAACGTTAAATGAACAAAAGAGTAACCAGCCTGTAATTTCCTAATTCACGCGACCCATCATTCTCACTATTGACAGCAGAGACAGGTCAAGGTTAAAGGTTCCTTCAAAGTTCTGTGACTCAGAAATAAAAGGATAACAGTGATGACAGCAATGAGATTATGAATGATCGCTTCGTAATATTACTTCTTCTTCTTCTTCTGCGATCAACTTTTGCTATGCGACTACTCCGGTATGTGTCATAAATAGGGCGGTGCGCTTCAGGTCTTCACCGGTTCCCCATTGTTTGTCTTGTAGTGTTGTTTCTGTTGGCCAGATCTCCAATCTCTCACTACTCAGACTAGGGCAGTCTTGCAGGATGTGCTCTGGGGACTGCTTTGGTGCTCCACAGGTGCAGGATACCGAGTCCCTGAGACCCATTCGTAATATAACTAATAATGGGAGATGTTGTACTGATTTCATAACAAACGATGATACATTAAATGCACTCAAACTAGACACAACTGATGATGTACAGCAGCGGTGCCCAAACTTTGCATTAACGCGAACTACCTTTTAAATAAATTTACTGCCGCGGATCCCAAAAGTTTCTATAAATGAAAATCTTCTAGCGATGGAGTTATTATTACACCACACCAACAGTCAAACTGGTTCCAATTTCTCAGACTGCGGGAGACTTCAAAATGATCTTTCATTTTATCCTGTCAGATATTTAGACTCTGGTCTGATCCGAGTCCTTTGATTTCGCAGCTGAACTTGTTTACTCCTGTCTTTATACATGTTTTTCAAATGTATCTTTCTGTTTGAACTGTCAAAGATGATACTATTTCTTCAAGTGCTTGATGACCCCCTTGTGAGTACCCCATGGGGTCCGTGGACACCAGTTTGGGAAACGCTGGTGTATAGTATTACTCCATCAAACAGTTCAACGAGATGGGTATTAATGCGGTAGTTATGGGTTTCTACAAGAATATACAGAATAATTTGATACCTGAGGATTGGCGCTACGTATATTCACGACCTCTTCGTAAACATGGGAAGGAACATAGAGTGCTCAGTAGCTCCATCAACAACAGTGCAAAATGTATATGAGAAAATACTTGAGAAGATTGTGCCCAGAAATAGAATGTGTCCCCTGGAGACAGATACCATTCTTCTTGATACACCGGCTAGCTACTGGCCAATGAAAGGGACTTGGGATTTAGTGATTGATGATACTGATTCTTCTTCTTCAGCGATCGCTGGTCATGCGCTTAATTTACTGTGGACCACAAACTGGGCGGTCAACTTCAGGTTTCCCCAAAGCTCAGTGTTCAGGTCGACTGAGTGTGGCTACATGCCGCCTCTCAGCTCATCCAGGAGAGAACAGTCTGGCAAGACATGCTCCGGTGTCTGTTCCGCCTGCCGACACCAGCAGAGAGATGTTTGACTTATTCCTAGTCTATGTAAGTGTTTGTAAAAGACCGAAGCAGAACATGCCAGGTCATTATATTTCGACTACGCCCCGGACACTGCAGACTCAACAAACACTTATATAGACTAGGAATAAGTCAAACGGCTCTCTGCCAGTGTCAGCAGGAGAAACAGACACCAGAGCATGTCCTGCAAGACCGTCCTCTCCTGGGGGAGCTGAGAAGCAACATGTGACCACACCCAGTCAACCTGAAAACAAAGCTTTGGGCAAATCTGACAGAACTGAAGCTGACTGCCTAGTTTGTAGTCCACAGTAAATTAAGCGCATGACCAGAGATCGCTGAAGAAGAAGAAGAAGAGCGTTGGAAGAAGAAGAAGAACAACAACAAAGTTGAACAAGGGTAGATGGCAAAGAGATATCTATAAAAAAAAGTTAATTTACAGGACTTTGCGAATCAACCCCAGCTTTTAACGCTGTTTGTGATTTCTCTAGGCATTATTACGTTCAGTAGTTTGACATTGCTTTCTGAACGGGTGGTGCCGTTGTCCTTTTGTAAAAATCCACGCGAAACAATTTGCAATCAAATTATCCGCAGCGTGATTCGAACTCAGAACGTCGGAGTTAATCGACCGAGTCACTATCCCCTAGGCCACAGACGCCACCCATCTATATAAAGTCATGGCAAATAGTCGGAAAGAAAATACCGAAGAGAAAATAGAAAGAAAAGTATCATGACGCTCGGCAGGCTATCATGCTATGTTGTGCTATACTATCTGTGCTATGCGGTGCTATGCTATCTGTGCTATGATGTGATATCTATGCTATGCTCTGCTATAGTATATGTGCTATGATATATGTGCTATGCTGTGATATCTGTGCTATGATGTACTATCTGTGATATCTGTTCTATGCTGTGCTATCTGTGATATTATGTACTATCTGTGCTATGATGTGCTATATGTGATATTATGTGCTATCTTGGGAAACATTTAAACGCAGTATAGCTGTCAAACCTCATATTGAACAAACTATACAATGTTGCAAGCGTGGTATTGCAGCTCGCAAGGTTATGGTAGCCGCACACCTTGAACAGCGACTATCTGTCCTTCTGTTCCATCAACTGGTTATGTCTCTAGTAGATATTGGACTTGGCTTCCTCTCGATATCATTACATACTACAGAAGAACTTTTATATATAACTACAACATATAGAGCAACTTTTATACATAACTACAAGATATAGAGCGATAACTTTTATATAACTACAAACTAAAGAGCAACAACTTTTATATAACTACAAAATATAGAACAACTTTTATATAACTACAAACCAGAGAGCAACAACTTTTATATAACTACAAACCAGAGAGCAATAACTTTTATATAACTACAAACTAGAGAGCAACAACTTTTATATAACTACAAACCAGAGAGCAATAACTTTTATATAACTACAAACTAGAGAGCAATAACTTTTATATAACTACAAACTATAGAGCAATAACATTTATATAACTACAAACCAGAGAGCAATAACTTTTATATAATTACAAAATATAGAACAACTTTTATATAACTACAAACTAGAGAGCAATAATTTTTACATAACTACAAAATATAGAACAACTTTTATATAACTACAAAATATAGAACAACAACTTTTATATAACTACAAAATATAGAACAACTTTTATATAACTACAAATTGTATATGGTAAGTGAAATTTGAAGAGCCCAAATTGAAATGTTTAGAGTCTATATTGCAACATTGTGAAAGTGCAAGAGATGAGACGAGATAGAAATGATGGAATAGACGTGTACTCGAGCGTTTAATCCGAGGGTCGTAACACAAGCCGAGAGTTGTAGATTGCTATTGATTGCAATTTTCTATGAGGAGCGAGCTAAGCCTTGGTATGACAGTCCCAGTCATTTTGTGAGTCTAAGACAGTAAAGTGGGTTGCTATTGGAAATCTTGTCTCTGTTAAGTACAAGAAGAGGTGACAATCAGGGACACCGAGTGGAAGTAGGGATGATATTACGATGAACCTGTCTATATCTCACGGTTAAGATAGGTGGGGGGTAGGGCGTTAGGGGGAAGCAGATAGAAAATTCAGTCATTAAGATAGGTTAGGGTAGGGCGCTAGGGGAAGCAGATAGACAATTCACTCTTTAAGATAGGTGAGGGTAGGGCGCTAAGGTGGAGCAGATATAAAATTCACTCTTTAAGATAGGTGAGGATAGGGCGTTAGAGGGGAGCAGATATAAAATTCACTCTTTAAGATAGGTGAGGGTAGGGCGCTAGGGGGGAGCAGATAGAAAATTAACTCTTTAAGATACGTGAGGATAGGGCGCTAGGGGGGAGCAGATATAAAATTCACTCTTTGAGAGTTTAGGATATACATAAATATCTGCGGATATGGATACGGAAGATAAATCTTTCACAGAACACCCTGTGGCGCCTGTGAAAATAGAACACCCTGTGGCGCCTGTGAAAATAGAACACCCTGTGGCGCCTGTGAAAATAGAACACCCTGTGGCGCCTGTGAAAATAGAACACCCTGTGGCGCCTGTGAAAATAGAACACCCTGTGGCCCGTAGAAAATAGAACACCCTGTGGCGCCTGTGAAAATAGAACACCCTGTGAGGCCTGTGAAAATAGAACACCCTGTGGCGCCTGTGAAAATAGAACACCCTGTGGCGCCTGTGAAAATAGAACACCCTGTGGCGCCTGTGAAAATAGAACACCCTGTGGCGCCTGTGAAAACAGAACACCCTGTGGCGCCTGTGAAAATAGAACACCCTGTGGCGCCTGTGAAAATAGAACACCCTGTGGCGCCTGTGAAAATAGAACACCTGTAGCGCCTGTGAAAATAGAACACCCTGTGGCGCCTGTGAAAATAGAACACCCTGTGGCGCCTGTGAAAATAGAACACCCTGTGGCGCCTGTGAAAATAGAACACCCTGTGGCGCCTGTGAAAATACACAGAGGAAAGACCAAGGTCATGAGAATAAATGCAGTAAATGTAAACCAGATTATGTTGGAGGAAACAGTTCTACAAGATATAGAATCATACACATACCTTGGTAGCAACATAGACACAGCAGGAGGAACAAACAAAGATGTCAAGATAAGAATACAAAAAGCAAGGGGAAACTTTATTGCATTGAGTAAGATATAGAAGTAAAAGAAGATCAAAATAAACACAAAGTTGAGAATCTTTCAATCAAATGTGAAGTCAGTGCTGTTCTATGGCTTGGAAACATGGAAGACAACAAAAGAAGCCAAAAAGAAAACTACAGACCTTTATAAATGGATGTTTACGTAGAATAGAGAAACTGAGATTGTATGATAAGATTACGAACGAGGAACTCAGAGAAAGAATAAAGAAGATACCAGTGGAGAAAGAGCTAATGAAGAGACGCTGATGATGGATAGGACACACATTCGGAAGATCGACCGGAAGCATTTCAAGACAGACATTGTTTTGGAACCCGCAGGGAAAGAGGAGTAGGGAAGGCCTAGACAGACCTGGAGAAGAGAGCTGGAGGCTGATATTAAAAGGATAGGTAAAACGTAGAAAGAATTGGAAGGGATGGCAGGAGAGAGGAAGAGCTGGAATAAGTTTGTTTGAAGACCTGTGCTCCGTTGGGAGCTGAAAGGTGAAAAATAAGAAGAAAGTAAAGTGAGTATCGAATGTAAAGTAATCATAACAATTGAAACCATGGATTAGTATTAAGAATATGTATCATTATTGGTATAGCAAATCTATTATGTGTACATCCATATGGACCAGCTCCGTATGGAAAAACTGGGTCTTTCTTCAAAACTATTCAGATTTTCCGGGCATAAAGTTTTTCATAGCGAGGGTTTTTTTTCCAACTTTCAATCGAAAGAGAGGGCTAACTGTCATCAAATAGCTTGTCCTGAGCAGAACTTAGCCACTTTAACAGTCCTTCGGAATTTCTCTCATCGTCCAGATGTCCCTCCTATGCAGTCATCATCTAAAATCATCAGCTACATCCCGAATCCATCTTTTCAGTGGTCTTCCTTTTCTCCTCCTAGCAGGGATACCTCCATCTATAATGGTATTCTTCTTCTCCTCCTAGCAGGGACGCCTTCTTCCATAATGGTATTCTTCTTCTCCTCCTAGCAGGGACGCCTTCTTCCATAATGGTATTCATCTTCCTCCCTAGCAGGGACGCCTTCTTCCATAATGGTATTCTTCTTCTCCTCCTAGCAGGGACGCCTTCTTCCATAATGGTATTCTTCTTCTCCTCCTAGCAGGGACGCCTTCTTCCATAATGGTATTCATCTTCTCCTCCTAGCAGGGACGCCTTCTTCCATAATGGTATTCTTCTTCTCCTCCTAGCAGGGACCCCTCTCTTCCATAATGGTATTCATCTTCTCCTCCTAGCAGGGACGCCTTCTTCCATAATGGTATTCATCTTCTCCTCCTAGCAGGGACGCCTTCTTCCATATGGTATTCTTCTTCTCCTCACAGGAAACGCCTTCTTCCATAATGGTATTCATCTTCTCCTCCTAGCAGGGACGCCTTCTTCCATAATGGTATTCATCTTCTCCTCCTAGCAGGGACGCCTTCTTCCATAATGGTATTCTTCTTCTCCTCCTAGCAGGAACGCCTTCTTCCATAATGGTATTCATCTTCTCCTAGCAGGGACACCTTCTTCCTTAATGGTATTCATCTTCTCCTCCTAGCAGGGACGCCTTCTTCCATAATGGTATTCTTCTTCTCCTCCTAGCAGGGACGCCTTCTTCCATAATGGTATTCATCTTCTCCTCCTAGCAGGGACACCTTCTTCCTTAATGGTATTCATCTTCTCCTCCTAGCAGGGACACCTTCTTCCTTAATGGTATTCATCTTCTCCTCCTAGCAGGGACACCTTCTTCCATAATGGTATTCATCTTCTCCTCCTAGCAGGGACACCTTCTTCCTTAATGAGCGGGATAACATGACTAAAAATAAATAGAGCATTGCTTTGAGTTAGGCTCTACTAACCTTTGACCTGTCTATTTTGGACGGTGACCGCCCAACTCGATTAACGCCAAGGACCTGAGAACACAGATGGCTTCATCGATCTGGTACTCATCTCTACTACCGACCTTCTTTTTAATCCGCCCGTGTGTTACTGGGGCTTGCAAGGGGAGCAAAGAATAGTAGCACTGCGAGCTACAAGGCATGTCGTAAGAGGCGACTGAAGTAGGTACATATGGAAGCTACCTTAGTAAATAAAAAGCGTGGCAGAAGTTGGATGTGATAGCCTACGTGTAGGCGCATAACTAACAAAACACACAATCGCTCTTAGGCTCGGATCACATACAAATCAAAAAGAGTGGTTAACAAGTGGTCGATATAGAGCGTTCACAGAAGAAGTTGTTTTTACTGAATGGATTGTTCTGGTGGCGTAGAAAAGTGCTCATCTTACTTGCATTGTCCTTCTTCACAAGATCAAAACCTTTGCGACACAGAAGTCCCAAACATATTTGCAATACACACACAACATGTCTTAGTTTGTTTGTTTAGTAGGGATTAAAGCCTCTTTAAGCCGAGGCACGCCCCTTTCAACCTAAGGCGAACACGAACACCCATTATATATATATCATGACTGAATGTCATTGCTAGGATTACCTGTGTGCAACCACACTGGTGGAATGAAAAGGTTGAAAACATTTGGCTGGCAAAAGTGGCTGCTACAAAGTCACGGCAGAGAGACCGAAAATACTGATCGACAAATATGTGTGATGAGGCTGAAAGTCTGCTGTCTGACACAGTCATTATTGATTTCCAAGAGTTGACCAGTGAAGCATAGAATGGGTTATGGGAGGCTTTTATAACATAGGTATGTGGTGATAAATCGACATACACCCGATTGACAACAGATGCAAAAAGGGGCAGGGTTCCTTCAACATTTTATGGCTCAGAAATGAAAGCGTAATAAAGATGACTGCCGTGATATTATGAATGTTCTTCTCGATATTCCTAGGGGAGTCTAGTGGTTAAGCCCTTTGCCTTGTGAGTCGAAGGTCGTGGGTTCGAGTCCGGACCACGTCATTCTGTTCACGAGTGCAATTTTTTCCAGAGACCCCTAGGATTGTTACTGGAGTAACGGAGTTCGTGCTTTGTGCAATATTCTCGGCAGGTGGCGTGCTATTTCTGCGAAGAGGGACCGAGCCGTATGGGATAAACCCCCCGGTGCAATGAAGTCAAACATTCGGCCTTTAAACCCTAACACTATCGAGATCCTTACACTGATTTCATAACATTAAGATAGCGTTGTAAATGCACTCAAAGCCAGCCACCGCCCTTCAACAGAGCCTTATGGTGTCCAGTATCATCACATCAAACAGCTTGATGAGACTACTATTAATGCAGTTGTGATGGATGTCAACAAAAGTGTACAGAATGCTGCAGTACCCAAAGATTGACTACATAGCTATTTACACCGGTTCCATAAACATGGCAAGGATCCTAGACTGCGCGTAAACAGCTAGCGTATACCCACCTTACAAAATATATATGGCAAATTAGAGAAGATAGTGACCAGGAATGAAAAAGGTCACGTGTAACCTTGAGACGGACCAAATCCTCATGTAATAACTTTGATTTATCAGTCAATTAAAGGGACTTGGGAAAATGAAGGCGGGCATAAGTATGATGTTTATGAGGACTTCCAATTCAAGCAGGAGATTGCTGCTATGGACTGTGGCATTGTGTTTAGGACCCGGCACGCATATGCCCAGGATTACCACATAGTTTATCTCCCGTATTGGTCAATATACACAGCAAAAGTTGTACACATTTAACTAACCAAGCTGAACAGGACATGACATTTGGCTGGTGATATCGTAATATATTGGATTGGATAAGATAGGCAAGAAATGATTAAAGATGCTCAAAGGATATTCCATACCATTTCACGTTAATGTAATGGTATCTTCTCTCTCTCTCTCTCTCAGGTTGATTCTGATGTTATGATTTACTTTGTGTAATTTAATAGTTAGTGCTGATCTAACTGGAGACACCTTTGATAGGTGCGATAACTATCAATGTGCTATCTTGGAATAATAACCTTTGACCGCAATCTATAATTGAAACATTATGTTGAGTAAACGAAACAACGTTGCACACCGGGTTCTAGCAGCTCTCAAGGTTATAACATTTACAAGGTTACAAGATTATAAAGTCAACGATTATTTGTTCTTCTGTTCCATCAACTGGTCCCTGGTAGATTACTGGGTCTAGCAGCTCTCAAGATTATTGTAGCTACCCGCCTTTGAACAACGATTATTTGTTCTTCTGTTCCATCAACTGGTCCCTGGTAGATTTCGGGGTCTAGCAGCTCTCAAGATTATTGTAGCTACCGCCTTGAACAACGATTATTTGTTCTTCTGTTCCATCAACTGGTCCCTGGTAGATTACTGGGTCTGGCAGCTCTTAAGGTTATGATAGTTACACGTCTTTGAACAACGATTATTTGTCCTTCTGTTCCATCAACTGGTCCCTGGTAGATTACTGGGTCTAGCAGCTCTCAAGATTATTGTAGCTACCCGCCTTTGAACAACGATTATTTGTCCTTCTGTTCCATCAACTGGTCCCTGGTAGATTACGGGGTCTAGCAGCTCTTAAGGTTATGATAGTTACACGTCTTTGAACAACGATTATTTGTCCTTCTGTTCCATCAACTGGTCCCTGGTAGATTACTGGGTCTAGCAGCTCTTAAGGTTATGATAGTTGCACGTCTTTGAACAACGATTATTTGTCCTTCTGTTCCATCAACTGGTCCCTGGTAGATTACGGGGTCTAGCAGCTCTCAAGGTTATGATAGTTGCACGTCTTTGAACAACGATTATTTGTCCTTCTGTTCCATCAACTGGTCCCTGGTAGATTCCTCATGTTATGGAAGATTTGGATTTTGTAGATGATATTGTCTTGTTAAGTAAAAACAACCAAGCAAAACAAAGAAATACAGACAACTTGTCATCTATAGCATCAAATATTGAACTGCAGATAAACTATGAAAAAAAAACAAATAAAATTAAGACACATATGGCAAGTAATGCACATATAATCCTGGAATCCAAAATGATTAAAATAACAGAGCAGTTCACCTACTTAGATAGCTATTTTGATTCAATTGGAAACGTTAAAAAAGAAATTATGCTACGAATTATCAAAACAACAGCAGCTTACAAAATTCTAAAAAAAATTTTGGGAACTTCAAGTTACATAGTTTTAAAACTAAATGTAAGAATATAGAGATTGGAGCAGTATGAAAGTTGAACTCGTAATCAAGCAGCTGATAGAAGATAATGCAAGTGATGATGATGTTGTTGTTTATACCGATGGGTGCCGTCTGCCCAGCGTGTTCGTAGCGCGTTGGACTACGGGTGACTATCCCTCTGTGTGTGAGGGTTCAATTCCGCGGGATGGCAGAAAAACCACAGATTCCCCAGATTTACGGTGTTCGTAGCACCGAACCGAAGGGTTACGATGTCCATGGCACCGAGCCGAAGGGTTACGATGTCCATAACCGGCGAAGGTTCATGTCCTGGCCGAGCCGAAGAGTTACGATGTCCATGGCACTGAGCCGAAGAGCTGAAAAGCTCAAGTTCTTCTGGATCGGAAAAATAAAAAATACCGATGTGTCTATGCATCGTAGTGAGAAGTTAGGTTTGGGTTTCTTGGCTAATGCTCATGGAAGTGTTGTTGCAGAACAAAGCAGAGCATACAGGACAACTACATATATTATGAGGATGGTGGATGAGGCCGTTACTGTTGCCCTCCATTGACTCTCTCGGACTCCGTTTGCTGCGGCCGTTCTTGTTTTTGACTCTGGTCGATGCTTCAAAGATCCAAAATGTAGGTTGCGGAATGAGTGGATGTTGTCTATAGAAGTTTCTAACCCCCAGCGGCTTACCTGGATCTACTGTCCTGGGCATGCATGTATTTACGGCAATGAGAGAGCAGACCGACTCACATCAACAGCGTTGATTGATAAGGGGAATTAAGGATGGATAAATGAGAATGTTCTTCGGTTTCTTCACAATAGCCTATTGAATGAAAACACCGGAGAATTGGGGTGGATGATGTAGGCGGAGCCCAAAAATAAATACAAAGTAGGAACTCCAAATTGCTTGGTGAGGACAAAACGACAGAAGTCCCAAAGTGGTTGAGTGAACTCCTAAACCGGAAGGATCTCAACAAAGTCATATAGTGGCAAAAACACTTCTTGGCATAGATCACAGCTCATGACGCAAAAACACTTCTTGGCATAGATCACAGCTCATGATGCAAAAAATGCTAATGATGATCAAAAGAGTAGATTGCCAGAAAAGATGGATATTGGGTACATCAGCAAAGACAAACCAAAACAAGTCTAAAGATATGGGTCTTAAAACTGATGAAATTATTTGTAAACCGGAACGACCTCACCCAGTCAGAAAGGTTGCAAAGTGTAGAAATGCTCTTTGGTGCAGATCATACACAAGATCAAAAATACGGCATTAAGAAATGAACATTAAAGAGTGATGAACACACGATGCAAGGGAAAGTGTGAGGAACTGACTGTCAGCGAGACAGACTCAAGCATTTCTCGCAGACCGAACATTTTGGATGCCCTGTCATACACGTATAGGAGTCTATGAAAGAAGTGAAATGTATAGTCGCTCTTGTCTAAGGGACGTGTAGGAGTCTATGAACAGAAGTGCAACGTATAATCGTTCTTGTCTAAGGGACGTGTAGGAGTCTATGAACAGAAGTGCAACGTATAATCGTTCTTGTTTAAGGAACGTATAGGAGTATATGAACAGAAGTGCAACGTATAATCGTTCTTGTCTAAGGGACGTGTAGGAGTCTATGAACAGAAGTGCAACGTATAATCGCTCTTGTATAAGGAACGTGTAGGAGTCTATGAACAGAAGTGCAACGTATAATCGTTCTTGTTTAAGGAACGTATAGGAGTATATGAACAGAAGTGCAACGTATAATCGTTCTTGTATAAGGAACGTGTAGGAGTCTATGAACAGAAGTGCAACGTATAATCGCTATTGTATAAGGAACGTGTAGGAGTCTATGAACAGAAGTGCAACGTATAATCGTTCTTGTCTAAGGGACGTGTAGGAGTCTATGAACAGAAGTGCAACGTATAATCGCTCTTGTATAAGGAACGTGTAGGAGTCTATGAACAGAAGTGCAACGTATAATCGTTCTTGTTTAAGGAACGTATAGGAGTATATGAACAGAAGTGCAACGTATAATCGTTCTTGTATAAGGAACGTGTAGGAGTCTATGAACAGAAGTGCAACGTATAATCGCTATTGTATAAGGAACGTGTAGGAGTCTATGAACAGAAGTGCAACGTATAATCGTTCTTGTTTAAGGAACGTATAGGAGTATATGAACAGAAGTGCAACGTATAATCGTTCTTGTCTAAGGGACGTGTAGGAGTCTATGAACAGAAGTGCAACGTATAATCGTTCTTGTCTAAGGGACGTGTAGGAGTCTATGAACAGAAGTGCAACGTATAATCGTTCTTGTTTAAGGAACGTATAGGAGTCTATGAACAGAAGTGCAACGTATAATCGCTCTTGTATAAGGAACGTGTAGGAGTCTATGAACAGAAGTGCAACGTATAGTTGTTCATGGCTAAGGCCAAACATATCATAAAGAGTGATCAAACTGGTCGTCAAGAACAAACGAAAGACAGCAAACAAACAAATAAAACTCATCTCTCTGGTTACAATATGACGATATGCCATGAAGCTGACGAAACAGATTCCTTAAACAAGCTGTGACTTGACTTCAATACCACCAGAAAACAAATCAGTTTGTCCATCTTGTTTTGTTTGTTATGTAGCAATGATTTCCTTAAACAAGCTGTGACTTGACTTCAATACCACCAGAAAACAAATCAGTTTGTCCATCTTGTTTTGTTTGTTATGTAGTAATGATTCCCTTAAACAAGCTGTGACTTGACTTCAATACCACCAGAAAACAAATCAGTTTGTCCATCTTGTTTTGTTTGTTATGTAGCAATGGTGAAACACGTTAAAAACAAAATACTGTAGTTTTACAAAATACAAAAACAATAACAATACACAACAACGAATCTTTAGTTATATAGGAGATTAGAGCCGCTTTAAACCGAGGCACGTTCTTTCAACCTAAAATGTACCTTGTTTTGGTTATATCAGAGCGTGTAGGCCAACAAACATGAAAAATAAGAATTAATTCATTTCAGAGAATCCAAGTTGATAATATTTGCTCATCGTTCCTATAATTGTGTGATTTTCTATGTTCCTTCCCACCCCATGTCCTTACATTAACCACCCCCTCCTTCCTGCAGTCCTTCTCCGACATAACTCTCTCAATGAAATAAATTCATTAGTTTAAGACGTACACAGATGTCAGACACGAACATACTTAAGTGGTGCCAGATGTCTATCTGAGTGACGTCATCTCCATGAAACGATTTGTCTGAACATACGTATCTGTTGAATTGACTACTGTCTTTATATTTTCTGATGGTATATCCGTTGATAAGCTTAGAGGAGGAGAGAATAAGAAGTTTTAATAACCTCAGGAGGAGCACCGGAGCAAATGAATATGATCAATGTCAAGGAAGTATTAGAAGCTTATGAAAATTGTCTTACCAAACACAGGATTCGAACCACAAATCTTTATTTCTTACGGCACCCATCATCCAAGTCATTCCCATCATCCAAGTCATTCCCATCATCCAAGTCATTCCCATCATCCAAGTCATTCCCATCATCCAAGTCATTCCCATCATCCAAGTCATTCCCATCATCCAAGTCATTCCCATCATCCAAGTCATTCCCATCATCCAAGTCATTCCCATCATCCAAGTCATTCCCATCATCCAAGTCATTCCCATCATCCAAGTCAATCCCATCATCCAAGTCATTCCCATCATCCAAGTCATTCCCATCATCCAAGTCATTCCCATCATCCAAGTCATTCCCATCATCCAAGTCATTCCCATCATCCAAGCCATTCCCATCATCCAAGTCATTCCCATCATTCAAGTCATTCCCATCATCCAAGTCATTCCCATCATCCAAGTCATTCCCATCATTCAAGTCATTCCCATCATCCAAGCCATTCCCATCATCCAAGTCATTCCCATCATCCAAGCCATTCCCATCATCCAAGCCATTCCCATAATCCAAGTCATTCCCATCATCCAAGTCATTCCCATCATCCAAGTCATTCCCATCATCCAAGTCATTCCCATCATCCAAGTCATTCCCATCATCCAAGTCATTCCCATCATCCAAGTCATTCCCATCATCCAAGTCATTCCCATCATCCAAGTCATTCCCATCATCCAAGTCATTCCCATCATCCAAGCCATTCCCATCATCCAAGTCATTCCCATCATCCAAGTCATTCCCATCATTCAAGTCATTCCCATCATCCAAGTCATTCCCATCATCCAAGTCATTCCCATCATTCAAGTCATTCCCATCATCAAAGTCATTCCCATCATCCAAGCCATTCCCATCATCCAAGTCATTCCCAACATCCAAGTCATTCCCATCATCCAAGTCATTCCCATCATCCAAGTCATTCCCATCATCCAAGCCATTCCCATCATCCAAGCCATTCCCATCATCCAAGTCATTCCCATCATCCAAGTCATTCCCATCATCCAAGTCATTCCCATCATCCAAGTCATTCCCATAATCCAAGCCATTCCCATCATCCAAGCCATTCCCATCATCCAAGTCATTCCCATCATCCAAGTCATTCCCATCATCCAAGCCATTCCCATCATCCAAGCCATTCCATCATCCAAGCCATTCCCATCATCCAAGCCATTCCCATCATCCAAGTCATTCCCATCATCCAAGTCATTCCCATCATCCAAGTCATTCCCATCATCCAAGCCATTCCCATCATCCAAGCCATTCCCATCATCCAAGTCATTCCCATCATCCAAGCCATTCCCATCATCCAAGCCATTCCCATCATCCAAGCCATTCCCATCATCCAAGCCATTCCCATCATCCAAGCCATTCCCATCATCCAAGCCATTCCCATCATCCAAGCCATTCCCATCATCCAAGTCATTCCCATCATCCAAGTCATTCCCATCATCCAAGTCATTCCCATCATCCAAGTCATTCCCATCATCCAAGTCATTCCCATCATCCAAGTCATTCCCATCATCCAAGTCATTCCCATCATCCAAGCCATTCCCATCATCCAAGCCATTCCCATCATCCAAGTCATTCCCATCATCCAAGCCATTCCCATCATCCAAGTCATTCCCATCATCCAAGTCATTCCCATCATCCAAGTCATTCCCATCATCCAAGTCATTCCCATCATCCAAGTCATTCCCATCATCCAAGTCATTCCCATCATCCAAGTCATTCCCATCATCCAAGTCATTCCCATCATCCAAGCCATTCCCATCATCCAAGTCATTCCCATCATCCAAGTCATTCCCATCATCCAAGTCATTCCCATCATCCAAGTCATTCCCATGATCCAAGCCATTCCCATCATCCAAGTCATTCCCATCATCCAAGTCATTCCCATCATCCAAGTCATTCCCATCATCCAAGTCATTCCCATCATCCAAGTCATTCCCATCATCCAAGCCATTCCCATCATCCAAGCCATTCCCATCATCCAAGCCATTCCCATCATCCAAGTCATTCCCATCATCCAAGTCATTCCCATCATCCAAGTCATTCCCATCATCCAAGTCATTCCTATCATCCAAGCCATTCCCATCATCCAAGCCATTCCCATCATCCAAGTCATTCCCATCATCCAAGCCATTCCCATCATCCAAGCCATTCAATATGAGTGCTTGTTAAGAAAACGACCAGCTAGCTCTCCACAAAAAGAGATTAACTAAGTCGGGTCTTTCATAAACAGCGTTGTCTGTTGGACACAGAATAATCATGTCAGAGTCGATTAAACAGTGTTTGCACAAATACGTACGATACGCTGTTTGTTCTAGTATATTTGAGCCCAAAACTGTAGCATAAATACATACAAGTATACACATATAACATACTACATACACCCACATACAACATACACCCACATACAACATACACCCACATGCTACATACACCCACATGCTACATACACCCACATGCTACATACACCCACATATAACATACACCCACATGCTACATACACCCACATGCTACATACACCCACATGCTACATA
This sequence comes from Arion vulgaris, assembly GCA_020796225.1. Lineage (NCBI taxonomy): Eukaryota > Metazoa > Mollusca > Gastropoda > Stylommatophora > Arionidae > Arion > Arion vulgaris. Next base: position 30,219,747 of record CM036758.1, on the reverse strand, counting down.
CACCCACATACTACATACACCCACATACTACATACACCCACATATAACATACACCCACATACTACATACACCCACATACTACATACACTCACATGCTACATACACCCACATGCTACATACACCCACATACTACATACACCCACATACTACATACACCCACATACTACATACACCCACATACAACATACACCCACATACTACATACACCCACATGCTACATACACCCACATGCTACATACACCCACATGCTACATACACCCACATGCTACATACACCCACATGCTACATACACCCACATACTACATACACCCACATACTACATACTACATACACCCACATACAACATACACCCACATACAACATACACCCACATACTACATACACCCACATACAACATACACCCACATACAACATACACCCACATACAACATACACCCACATGCTACATACACCCACATGCTACATACACCCACATACTACATACACCCACATACTACATACACCCACATACTACATACACCCACATACAACATACACCCACATACTACATACACCCACATACAAGACAAATGTATATCATAGGGATCTCTGTGTCGTAAAGGTAAGGTGTTCGTCTCTTGTGCTAAAGGTACCAGGTTCGCTCCCTCGTAGAGCCATCCGGATATTTTTCCATTGATCCCTGATCTCGGTGTAGGTGAGATCGAGTTCCTAGTCATATAGGAGATGGACGATAAAACGTAGGTCCCATGTTCAATTTGAGCACGTAAAAAACATTGGCAGTTCAAAATTGATAAGAGCAGGCTGGAAAGTCGCTGCCCGAGCAAAATTAATTAGAAAAGAATTTTTTTTTAAATTTCTACAAAAATATCTTCACCATCTTCAAAAATTACATCGGTGGCCCTCGCCGGTGCTACGGAGTTCGTGCACTCAGTGGCGGCTCGTCATTATGGGCCAGTGGGGCCGGGCCCCACCAAAAATAAGGTGTAACGTGTATTTATTATTTTATACATTAAAATATAACCTAACAGAAACCATGATATTTCCGAAAATTTATTTCTAGCCCCACTAACAAAATGATCACGAGCTGCCACTGCATCTGAGATCTTCCTGTGTAAGAAGGAGATCGATCGTAGCACACATGGTTACTTACCGAAGTGCAATGATGATGGTCCTAGTAATCAATCAATCAATCATTCAATCAATCATTCAATCAATCAAATGTAGTTTCAAGTTTACTGTAATAAAAGAATAGTGAGAATAAGAATGGACAAGCATACGTCATGTATCCGACTTCCTGTCAATGAAATTTTAATCTAGTGGTTGTGTATGATCTTGAGAGCAAGTGAACACTAGTAGTATGCTTTTCAGTGTATTTATAATACCGGTAACTATTCGTTACTTTCGCCTAGCTACCTCATTACTTACAATTATTACTTAGCGAAACACGTAAAAACAAAGTACTATAGTTTTACAAAATACAGAAATAGTGACGATAAACAGCAACGTTTCGACCAAAAGGCCTCTATCAAGCAAACGATACAATAGGAGTGTCGAATTTCAAAGAACACTAAATATGAACGATTACTTACGGAAACATTCACGTGTATCTAATGAAAATCTGGGAATAAAAACGAATAACGAAATGAGTGCAACACAGAACTAGAAGTGGAAAAGAAGAGAAACAATACAAACAATCAAATGAATATATGATATATATATATATATATATATATATATATATATATATATATATATATATATATGAAGCAAATACACATATAGATTACAAGGCATGAGTTGAGAAAGTACTAAGAAGCATAGGAATGTAATGCGTTGAGTCCAAGAGGCCGCAAGGTACCATATAACGAAATAAAACGGTTCTCCAGAGCAAATCGACTGCGATCATCAGAGGAACATTGTCAGATGGCTGTGACCTGGACATCGCAAGCTCCTGAATGGCCAGTATCATTGAAATGAGTGGCTACAGGGGTCACAGAGCATTGGCGTATATCGCGCAAGTGTTGAGCGAATCAGTCCCTGAGTCTCTTGCCGGTCTCACCAATATAGGCTGTGTTGTACCGCTTGCAGGTGATGACATAGATAATATTCCGGGACTCGAACGTGAAACCGTCTTCAATAACAAACGTGGCTTTTGGAAAAGACACAGTGCTGGTCTGTATTACATTAGCACACGTATTGCAACGCCGACGGCCACACTGGATGGTGCCAAAATGACTCTGGATATTAGGCTTGAGGCGACTGTGTACCAACATATCCTTAAGACTTCTGTCCGGTCTGGACGCCACCAAAGGATAATGTTGGAAGACTGAACGTGTCTCAGGATCTGACTGAAGAATAGAGAGATGACGAAATCATACTTTCTTCACAAGGGAACTATGAGGGTGGAAAGTTAGTTATTACTTAGTGACTATTATTAGTGATTCTTGTCTGTGACAATTATTACTTAGTGATTCGTATCTGTGTGTACGTTTGATACGCCAAGAACAAACAAGTAAATAAACACTGTTTAGAAAGTAAACTAGAGCAAACATATAAATAGAGCAAACATATAAATAGAGGAAACATATAAATAGAGGAAACTTATAAATAGAGGAAACATATAAATAGAGCAAACATATAAATAGAGGAAACATATAAATAGAGCAAACATATAAATAGAGGAAACTTATAAATAGAGGAAACTTATAAATAGAGGAAACTTATAAATAGAGGAAACTTATAAATAGAGGAAACTTATAAATAGAGGAAACTTATAAATAGAGGAAACATATAAATAGAGGAAACATATAAATAGAGGAAACATATAAATAGAGGAAACATATAAATAGAGCAAACATATAAATAGAGGAAACTTATAAATAGAGGAAACTTATAAATAGAGGAAACATATAAATAGAGCAAACATATAAATAGAGGAAACATATAAATAGAGCAAACATATAAATAGAGGAAACTTATAAATAGAGGAAACTTATAAATAGAGGAAACTTATAAATAGAGGAAACTTATAAATAGAGGAAACTTATAAATAGAGGAAACTTATAAATAGAGGAAACATATAAATAGAGGAAACATATAAATAGAGGAAACTTATAAATAGAGGAAACATATAAATAGAGGAAACATTGTCTCATACAATATCTTTTGTTACTTAAATGTCAGCTAACACACATACATATTGTCTGTACTCACGTGCTATTTGCTAGTCAGGTGGAGTTCACTAGAAATGTCCTGTCCTTCACGAGAGAAATATTTAAACTTGGACGTGGTTCTACTTCACGACAGAACTGTTAAAACTTGGACGTGGTTCTTCTTCACGACAGAACTGTTAAAACTTGGACGTGGTTCTACTTCACGACAGAACTGTTAAAACTTGGACGTGGCTCTACTTCACGACAGAACTGTTAAAACTTGGACGTGGTTCTTCTTCACGACAGAGTAAAAACAACTTTGACTTTGACAATTCTTGTCTCTCAGAAAATGTCTATGTGGTTTGTATGCGTATGCTATCTCTGATCAGTTTTTACTGAGACGTTTTTAACTTAGACCTTGAGATTATCGTACTTGGACGGACGCTGCGCGATGGAAATTATAAATCACTTAAACATTTCCAGTTTTGTATCATTTGAAGATTAGAGAATACATATTAATTGAGTACCAGAGATTTGAGATTAGTTCAACAATAGAGATGATATGTCTCTTCAACTCTTGTCTGACTTGGAGTCTGGGAATGAACTCACTTAAGAACTGGAGATTATCCTACTAAATCCCTGGAGATTAATATACTAAATCCCTGGAGATTAACATACTAAATCCCTGGAGATTAACATACTAAATCCTGAGATTAACCTCCTAAATCCCTGGAGATTAACCTACCAAATCCATGGAGATTGTCCTACTAAATCCCTGGAGATTGTCCTACCAAATCCCTGAAGATTAACCTACTAAATCCCTGGAGATTGTCCTACTAAATCCCTGGAGATTAACATACTAAATCCCTGGAGATTAACCTACTAAATCCCTGGAGATTAACCTACCAAATCCATGGAGATTGTCCTACTAAATCCCTGGAGATTGTCCTACCAAATCCCTGAAGATTAACCTACTAAATCCCTGGAGATTGTCCTACTAAATCCCTGGAGTTTAACATACTAAATCCCTGGAGATTAACATACTAAATCCCTATAGATTGTCCTACTAAATCCCTGGAGATTAACCTATGATCTCCGAAAGCTCATTCAGTTGTATAAGAACTGGCCACTAATTTCTGTCGAACATTTCTGAATTTTAAAAATCCAACTTGATGAGGTTAAAACACACACACATATATCACAATTTCTTAAAGACACACACACTCCACAGTGTATAGTCTTCTACAACAGAAGAAAGAAAGAAGGCAAGAGGGAGACTACGGAAAAGACGGTTAGATTGCATAGCAGAATCATGTGAAAACGCAAAAATAACAGTCACCCAAGCCACTAGAGGAGCGCAAGACAAAAACAGAAAACCACGACACTTGGCAACAACCCAGTAGCAGTGTGACTACAAAAGAAGAAGAAGACAAAATAACAGGTACACATAATTTGTTTCTCTCGAATAATTGCCTAAAGATAGTAAACAACATAAACTAAAATGACAATGTCAGCAATAAAATATCAAGTAACAAAGTGTTTAATAATCATTATCATCAAATAGCTTGTCCTGAGCAGAACGTTGCCACTCTATCAGTCCTTCGAAATTTATATACATCTCTCTCTCTCATAGACCAGATGTCTGCCTGTGCTGTCGTCATGTTCAAACCATCAGTTAGATCCTAAATCCATTTTCTCCTTGGTCTTCCTCTCCTGCTCTCTGTCGGAATGCCTCTTTCTACAATGGTCTCCAACCAATCGTGTATTTTGATATCTCCAAAATATTGTAATGTTCTCATTCTTATTTGTAATATAAGCCAGTTTTCTTTGATTTTCAGTTCTTTCCGGATAGATCTATTTGTTGTCTTCTCTGTCCATGATATACGAAGGAAGATACTGTAAGACTTATATTCAAAATCACGGGTTTTTTTTAACTGCCTTGTTAAATGTCCATAATTCACACCCATACGTTGCCACTGGGAATATGCACGATTTCAGTATTCTGATCTTTGTTTTTCTGTCAGTTTCTTTCCATTTTGTTTTTCTGTCAGTTTCTTTCCACTTTGTTTTTCTGTCAGTTTCTTTCACTTTGTTTTCTGTCAGTTTCTTTCCATTTTGTTTTTCTGTCAGTTTCTTTCCATTTTGTTTTTCTGTCAGTTTCTTTCCACTTTGTTTTTCTGTCAGTTTCTTTCCATTTTGTTTTTCTGTCAGTTTCTTTCCATTTTGTTTTTCTGTCAGTTTCTTTCCATTTTGTTTTTCTGTCAGTTTCTTTCCACTTTGTTTTTCTGTCAGTTTCTTTCCATTTTGTTTTTCTGTCAGTTTCTTTCCACTTTGTTTTTCTGTCAGTTTCTTTCCATTTTGTTTTTCTGTCAGTTTCTTTCCATTTTGTTTTTCTGTCAGTTTCTTTCCACTTTGTTTTTCTGTCAGTTTCTTTCCATTTTGTTTTTCTGTCAGTTTCTTCTACTTTGTTTTCTGTCAGTTTCTTTCCACTTTGTTTTTCTGTCAGTTTCTTTCCATTTTGTTTTTCTGTCAGTTTCTTTCCACTTTGTTTTTCTGTCAGTTTCTTTCCATTTTGTTTTTAGTTGTAAGTGCATGTTTGTTCTTCTTGTAATTTCTTTCATCCTATTTTCAACTGGTGTATTACAAACTGAAATAATAATGTTATTAACACTGTTCCATTCACGTTACCACGATTCTGAGGTAGTTAAATTGCTGAACTTGTCTTAGCTTCGTCCCATTTACTGTGATGGTGCATTTTGTCAAGAGTCTGCTTTTTTATATGATCATAAATTCTGTCTTTTTAATATTCAAACTGACTCCTTTGTTGTTACTTTCTGTCACAACCTTATCAACTAGTTTCTAGATCGCTATTTCATTTCTTGCTATTAAGACAGTATCATCAGCGTATCTCATGTTATTTATGATATGTTCTCCTACAGCTGTTCCGTCAATATCTTTTATAGACCTAAAAATATTTTCACAATAGAGTGAGAACAGATCTGGTGATAATACGCATCCCTGTCGAACTTCTTTTTGATCTTCTGGAAAGTTCATATCTGTTTGTCTACTTTTATAGCTGATGTTTGCTGCCAATTTACGAGATATGTTCTGAATGACTCTTACTTAGATCTTTGCTGTGAGACTTGTAACTTTCAAATACATGTATAACTCAATACAAGTTTTACGTAAATAAATTAGGTCAAGGCTGAAACCAGATGCAACATCTGTTTCTGGAGAACATCTACGTTTTTTCCTTGTAATATAAACATAGAACTAGTGCAACAGTCTGGATAGAAAGAAAGAAAACAGAACATTTTGTTCAGCAAACAGAAGAATAACAAATGAAATTCAACACTGATGTAATAAAGCAAATCAAATGATAGGACAGTCCCAGTGATCCCCGGGGTCCACATTTGGGGTGTAAAGAATAGAACCACTGTTATCTGCCATGAATGTCGTAAGAGGCGACTAAGGAGGTTTGGCTGAAATCGGATGCACGTGTCCTAAACATGTAGAAGTCTATGCGTTTAGGGGCCTACCAAACCAACGTGCAACGTATACACGTTCTTGGCAAAGATCAAACATATCACAAAGAGTGATTAAAATTGGTGGTAAAGAACGAACGCAAAGAAGAAGACAAATGAAGAAGACAAAATAGGACAAATGGCGGGATTTTAAAAGTGCAAACATGTCACTATTAACATTAAAAAAACAATGTTCAACACAATCTTTCTCCCCACATTATGCTATCAGTGCCAAACCTGAACGCTGACATCAAATGATAGAAAAAAACTAGTCACGACAGAGATCAAATGTCTACGCAGAATTCTGGGAGTATCAAGAAGAGACCAGTTTAGAAATGAGAATAAAGACATCAGGAAAAAGTGGATACAACATCAATACTGAACTTCATCAAGAAACAACAAATTTAATAGTTCGGCACATAAGTAAATTACCAACAGACAGTGCACTCAAGAGCAATTTGCTTGATACAATGGATACAAAGAGCAATGTTGTGATAATGGATAAAGAGCAATGTTGCTTGATACAATGGATACGAGCAATGCATACAATGGATACAACAGGACAGCCCGCAAAAGGCGGACCTCAGGGATAACAGAGGCGACGAAAGATACTAAGAAGTGCACACAAGAGCTCGTTCTAGAAACTCTTCATATCCTGACGCTGTGAGGCAAAACAAAGCCATGACAATTTTCTTCTACACAAACTTACCACACCTGGCAAGGTATCAGTATGTTTAGTGCAACGCAGGTATACAAGTGCCATGTGAAGCAACTGATATCAACAGTTTCCAGCAACATCCACTACGCGCACGTACACCAGCCAGTGTAAATGTTATAAGCTATTATTGTTTCTGTGGTGCCCCACACCACTCATTACCTGAGCTAGAAATGTATGCTCTCCTGACCCGTTCACAAACTAGAGGCAGGGGTTGCTATCAATAAGTTTCATAATTATTGTTTCGTTTTTCTTATAACGAACAGCGATATCAAAACTATTGCTCTTATTTTGCAATAACCTAACAATGTTCAAGCTTTTCATTTGCAACGATTTAGCTATATTTAAGCTCTGGTCCCAATCCTTCAACGATCTATCTATATTTAAGCTCTGGTTCCTTCCTTCAACAATCTATCTATATTTAAACTCGTATCCCTTCCTTCAGCGATCTAACTATATTTAAGCCCTGGTCTCTTCCCTTCAACTGTCTATCTATATTTAAGCTCTGGTCTCTTCCCTTCAACTGTCTATCTATATTTAAGCTCTGGTCTCTTCCCTTCAACTGTCTATGTATATTTAAGCCCTGGTCTCTTCCCTTCAACTGTCTATCTATATTTAAGCTCTGGTCCCATTCCTTCAGCGATATATCTATATTTAGGCTCTGGTCCTTTCCTTCAACAATCTATCTATATTTAGGCTCTGGTCCCTTCCTTCAACGATCTATCTATATTTAAGCTCTGGTCCTTTCCTTCAACAATCTATCTATATTTAAACTCGTATCCCTTCCTTCAACGATCTAACTATATTTAAGCCCTGGTCTCTTCCCTTCAACAATCTATCTATATTTAAGCCCTGGTCTCTTCCCTTCAACGATCTATCTATATTTAAGCCCTGGTCTCTTCCCTTCAACAATCTATCTATATTTAAGCCCTGGTCTCTTCCCTTCAACGATCTATCTATATTTAGGCTCTAGTCTCTTCCCTTCAACAATCTATCTATATTTAAGCCCTAGTCTCTTCCCTTCAACAATCTATCTATATTTAAGCCCTGGTCTCTTCCCTTCAACGATCTATCTATATTTAGGCTCTAGTCTCTTCCCTTCAACAATCTATCTATATTTAAGCCCTGGTCTCTTCCCTTCAACGATCTATCTATATTTAGGCCTAGTCTCTTCCCTTCAACAATCTATCTATATTTAAGCCCTAGTCTCTTCCCTTCAACAATCTATCTATATTTAAGCCCTGGTCTCTTCCCTTCAACGATCTATCTATATTTAGGCTCTGGTCTCTTCCCTTCAACAATCTATCTATATTTAAGCCCTGGTCTCTTCCCTTCAACGATCTATCTATATTTAGGCTCTGGTCTCTTCCCTTCAACAATCTATCTATATTTAAGCCCTGGTCTCTTCCCTTCAACAATCTATCTATATTTAAGCCCTGGTCTCTTCCCTTCAACAATCTATCTATATTTAAGCCCTGGTCTCTTCCCTTCAACAATCTATCTATATTTAAGCCCTGGTCTCTTCCCTTCAACAATCTATCTATATTTAAGCCCTAGTCTCTTCCCTTCAACGATCTATCTATATTTAGGCTCTGGTCTCTTCCCTTCAACGATCTATCTATATTTAAGCCCTGGTCTCTTCCCTTCAACAATCTATCTATATTTAAGCCCTGGTCTCTTCCCTTCAACGATCTATCTATATTTAGGCTCTGGTCTCTTCCCTTCAACGATCTATCTATATTTAAGCCCTGGTCTCTTCCCTTCAACGATCTATCTATATTTAGCCCTGGTCTCTTCCTTCAACGATCTATCATATTTAGCTCTGGTCTCTTCCCTTCAACGATCTATCTATATTTAAGCCCTGGTCTCTTCCTTCAACGATCTATCTTTTTTAAGCCCTGGTCTCTTCCTTCAACGATCTATCTATATTTGCCTGTTCCTACAATTTTATTTAGGCTCTGGTCTCTTCCTTCAACGATCTATCTATATTTAAACTCTTATCCTTCCTTCAGGATATAACTATATTTAAACTCTCATATACACATTATATACAAATATGACAGACGTTAATATAGATATATATATACATACAACACATCCAAGAAGAAACAACGATATCAGAAAATTGATAAAAGTTTCAGAGACAGAGATATGAACATTGCAGAGTAGCGTGAAAGACAGAGACATACAAACCGAAGACTTATGAGCACTGGCATTCGCCCGTGTGGTGCCGGGTCCCGTAAGGAAGCAAAGAATAGTACCACTGCGACCTACAGGGCATGCCGTAAGAGGTGACTGATGTAGGGACCTAGAAAAGCTACCGTAGTAAATAAAAAGCATCGCAAAAATAGGATGTGCTGGCCTATTTGTAGGCGCATAATTGGCACAATGTGCAATCGCCTAGGATTAGATCACATAGAAATGACAGAGTGGTTAACAAGTGGTCGATATGGAGCATTTGAAGAAGAAGAAGAGCACTGACAGACACAGATAGCAGACACAGATAGCAGACACAGGTAGCAGACACAGATAGCAGACACAGATAGCAGACACAGGTAGCAGACACAAATAGCAGACACAGATAGCAGACACAGATAGCAGACACGTTGCAGACACAGATAGCAGACACAGGTAGCAGACAGAACAGAAGATACAGCACAGATAGCAGACACAGATAGCAGACACAGATAGCAGACAGATAGCAGACACAGATAGCAGACAAGATAGCGACACAGATAGCAGACACATGTAGCAGACACAGATAGCAGACACAGATAGCAGACACAGGTAGCAGACACAGGTAGCAGACACAGATAGCAGACACAGATAGCAGACACAGATAGCAGACACAGATAGCAGACACAGGTAGCAGACACAGATAGCAGCACAGTAGCAGCAAGAGCAGTACAGGATAGCAGACACAGATAGCAGACACAGATAGCAGACACAGATAGCAGACACAGATAGCACAGACACAGGTAGCAGACACAGGAAGCAGACACAGATAGCAGACACATAGCAGACACAGAGTCAACAGACACAGGCAGTAGCAGACACAGATAGCAGACACAGATAGCAGACACAGATAGCAGACACAGTAGCAGACACAGAGTAGCAGACACAGATAGCAGACACAGGAAACAGACACAGATAGCAGACACAGGTAGCAGACACAGATAGCAGACACAGTAGCAGCAACACAGTAGCAGACACAGATAGCAGACACAGATAGCAGACACAGATATCAGACACAGATAGCAGACACAGATAGCAGACACAGATAGCAGACACAGATAGCAGACACAGGTAGCAGACACAGTTAGCAGACACAGATAGCAGACACAGATAGCAGACAGCAGACAGACAGGATAGCAGACACAGGTAGCAGACACAGATAGCAGAACAGATAGCAGACAAGGTAGCAGACACAGTAGCATACACAGGTAGCAGACACAGGTCAGACACAGTACAGACACAGATAGCAGACACAGATAGCAGACACAGATAGCAGACAGGTACAGACACGGTAGAACACAGATAAGACACAGATAGCAGAACAGAAGCAGACAACAAAGGGAGAGACAATCGAATGAAGAAAAAGATAGAATAAATTGGTATAAAGATAACACAAACAGTCAAAAGAGTTGAGACGTCAAGATAGACAACACAAGACAGGACCACACAATTGGTAAACATCATGAAAGACAAAACGGAGACAAAACGACAAGACAATCCGGGACATTCAAAGTTGACAGATTGAATAGAAACAAGTGTCAGAAACACACAAGATGGACAAAACAGCAGAAACACACAAGATGGACAAAACAGCAGAAACACACAAGATGGACAAAACAGCAGAAACACACAAGATGGACAAAACAGAAGAAACACACAAGATGGACAAAACAGCAGAAACATACAAGATGGACAAAATAGCAGAAACATACAAGATGGACAAAATAGCAGAAACACACAAGATAGACAAAACAGCAGAAACACACAAGATGGACAATACGGCAGAAACACACAAGATGGACAATACGGCAGAAACACACAAGATAGACAAGACACATAAGATAGACAAAACGACAACACACAAGATAGTAAAGACACACAGGATAGACAAGACACAAAGTAACAAGACACACAAGATAGATAAAATAGACAAGACACACAAGTTAGACAAGACACACAAGATAGACAAGACATACAAGATAAAGACACAAGATAGACAAGACATACAAGATAGACAAGACAACAAAAGTTCTAGAAGTACACAGTTGATATATTTGACAGATGAAAATAACAGACGAGATAGAGAGAGAGAGAGAGAGAGAGAGAGAGAGAGAGAGAGATACATGAACTGTTAAATAAACTAGACATACAAACTTACCAGAGATAACAATATCAATACATCTGACGACTATTCTTGAAAGATCGGACACTTTTATAACTACACAATCAACAATGAAACAGTTGCATATAGTTTAAAATCATACCCCTACAATCATACACGAATAACTGAGTACAATAAATAAATAACAATATTTAATAGTTGTCTAGACGACACACAATATCATCCATTTTACAACATCCAAATACTATTTAAACAAGACAGGTCGTGCAGAAATTTCCAGAATCTACCAGCTTCACCAAATTATCCCACTAAGAGTCGACGAGATTTCAGAAGATACTAAAAAAAAAATGATAGAAAGACAAACAATTACAATTCCCACTGGCTGTGAGAAGAAATAAGCTAAGAACGAGTACCTACTGGGTTCAACTGAACGTTTAGCAATGTGCTCTTCTTCCATACGCCGGTTCCGCTTATGTGCCGTTTGCTCGCAACGTGCGAAGACGTCTAGTTTTTTTTTCCTTGACTTCCACTTAATCTTTCAATATCGTCAGAGTTTCCTGTTTCAGTGAAGAGCGTTGAAAAATGAACACAGAATCAGAAACGCGGGAAATAAGCAATCGCGAGACAGAGAGGACGCGCATGAAAAAAACCCGTGCGTTGCCAGTCAGTCACGTGCCGGTCTGGAAGAACATGAGAGTTATCGTTACTTGCAAAGTATACTTTTTCCCATAGCCCCCGGAAAATAATAATAGCCATCCATCGCAAGCGATGATGACAACGGTCTCAGAAGCAGAACAGTACGGTATATTTTTCTCAGTATGATGCAAGTCTTCGAAATGCCGCCCTTACATCTTTTTCTTTAAAATAACCTTGAATTGTAATTTGTTTTGCCGCCCCCCTCACGGTGCCGCCTGATGCGACCGCCTCTTGTATCAAAGACGGCACGGCCCTGCTAAGATGTGTGCTGCTGCACCTCTCTGGTGTGTGTGTGGAGGTGACTAGAATCCAATCTTAGAACACAATCCCCTACTACAGGTGGGGCATACATGATCAAGGTCAGACATGTGGATGTTGTGTGTTCTGTCTTTTCGTGCAGCTCGTTTTCTCTGTGCCTCAACGGCGCAATGATTCTCGGCTATGCGGGTTCCTCTTGTGTTGTTACTTCGCCACATTTGGCGATCTTGTGCAAGGATTCCCAGCAAGTTGTATCTATATCGGAGCATTTCAGAGATACTTTAAGAGTGTCTTTAAAACGTTTTTTTGCCTGTGTGCCCAGCGTGTTCATAGCGCGTTGGACTACGGGTGACTAGTCCTCTATAAGTGCGGGTTCAACTCCGCGGACTGGCAGAAAAGCTACAGGTTCCCCAGATTTACGGTGTTCGTGGCACCGAGCCGAAGGGTTACAATGTCCATGACACCGAGCCAAAGAACTTTCAGCTCAAGTGCTTCTGGAAAAAAAGCGCGTTTTTTCTGTCCTCCAGCAGAACGTCTGTCCCCTTCAAGCTCGCCATACATCAACTGTTTTGGGAAGCGTTTATCAGACATCCGAACAACGTGACCGGCCCAACTCACTTGGGTCTTTGCAACAGGATGTTGACGCTTGGGATCTTATGACACGAGCCAAAGAACTTTCAGCTCAAGTGCTTCTGGAAAAAAAAAAAGCGCGTTTTTTTTCTGTCCTCCAGCAGAACGTCTGTCCCCTTCAAGCTCGCCATACATCAACTGTTTTGGGAAGCGTTTATCAGACATCCGAACAACGTGACCGGCCCAACTCACTTGGGTCTTTTGCAACAGGATGTTGACGCTTGGGATCTTTACTCTTGTGAAGACTTCGTTATCTGGAATTTTGTCCTGCCAGTTTATTTTTAGTATTCTGAGTAGACAGCTTGTGTGGAAGTGGTTTAGTTCTCTTGCGTGTCTGCTATATACTGTCCATGTTTCGCTTGCGTACAGCAGTGTGGTTAGCACTATGGCCTGGTAAACTTTCAGCTTTGTGGCTACGCTATCCCTTCCGCTCCCACACAGTAACACGCAGCCTTCCGAACGCAGCACTGGCTTTGGATATCCTATTATTGACCTCACAGTTTACCTTGGTGGAGGATTTTAACCTCCGAAGATTGAATAGAATATCGGTCTGTCCTGTATCTAATCTTAATCCCATATTCATCGCCTTTTCAAAAGACATCCATGAGCATGGCAGCAAACATCATGCTGAAGAGTGCTGGGGCCAGCACACAGCCCTGTTTGACGCCATTGGCAAAATTTCTGTTTAATGGGGGTTGGTTTGGGCTGGGGGAAGTGTTTGATAGAAAACACCGTACGGTTTTCATTGATGAAAAGAGCTTTCCAGTCTGCTATTTCCATTTTTGAACTCCCAAGGGTTCTTTTACGTGATCAAATTTAACATGGGACCTCCGTTTTATCGTCCGTCTCCGATAGGACTAGGAATACGATCTCACCTACTCTTAGATAAAAAAATCTCTGGAAAACCATCATCCTGATGGCTCCACGAGGAAGAGAACCAAATCCATTTGAACCAGAGACGAGTACACAACTTCTATCACGTGACAAGTACAACTTCATCACGTGACTAAGTACACAACTTCTATCACGTGACTAAGTACAAAAACGTCACCAAAAATGTGAACACATTTGTTCATTTAATGATCCCTGCTCATCTCACATGTTCATAATTAGTTTGTTACACGGCCTCAGTTGCCTAGCCGCGTATCAGTTGCCTGCCCGCCTATCAGTTGCCTGGCCGCGTATCAGTTGCCTGCCCGCCCATCAGTTGCCTGGTCGCGTATTCGATCTCTCACAGTTTTTCCATCGGCCTCTGCGAGTGTTCCTCTGCTCATCGATTTTCATAATCAAGTGGATTATTTCTGAAAGAATGGTGCCTGGAACAGAACGAGGAAGACCTAGAAGATGATATGCGGATGTCATTGACAATCTGAGAATGACTGCTTGCTGACGCCGCCAACTAGCACAGAACAGAGTTTTTTCAGACTCTGTCATGGGGCCAAGTTCGAAGGACAAGCTACTTGATGATGATGATGAGTGTATTCTTGTTTGGGTCTGGTCCGATGTGTATGTTATTTGGGGTGTTTATATTGAAATCAATGTACTAGCTGTTTGAGTAATGCAGTTGAGAGTTGTGTATTGCCCAAAATGTTATGCGCTGTTTGCTGAGTTGAGGTTTTGTACGTTTGAACATTATTCCATAAACCCAGTGAATTATACGATTAGTGGACTGTTGATGCAGTTAAGTGTATCTGAATTTACGTATTAGTGACTTTGTTTGATGTAGTTAATGTATCTGAATAAAAGTATTAGTGACTGTTGATGAGTTAAGGATTGTGTGAATCTATACGTATTAGTGGACGTTTGATGAGTTATGTATCGTGGATTATGTATTAATGGACTTGATTGTTATTTGCATTGTTGACATACGTATTAATGGACTTTGTCTGATGAGAAGCGCATGTGTAATCTATACGTATTAGTGGACTGTCTGATGTAGTTAAGTGTATCGTGAATCTATACGTATTAGTGGACTTTGTTTGAAGTTAAGTGATCTGTGTGGATCTATACGTATTAATGGACTTTGATGTAGTTAAGTGCATCTGTGTGGATCTATATGTATTAATGACTTTGTTTGATGTAGTTAAGTGATCTGTGCTACAATCTTCTTGACTCAGTACTTAAGAAAGGACAAATTCCTGGGACATGAGGGATGCAAAGATAGTAACACTCTACAAAAATAAAGGAGACAAGTGGTAATTTAACAATTACTGAGGTATCTCCCTTTAACTGTCACGGCAAGGCCTTTGCACTAGTTCTTTCAAAACAACTACAGAAACTGACAGAGCATGTTCTCACAGAGTCACAATGTGGATTCATAGTTGGACGTTCAACAACTGACATAATATTCATTTCAAAAATGCAAGAGAATGCAGAGAACGAAATTATTCATTGTTTTTGTCGATTTCTCAAATGCATTTGACACGATCAGCAGACCAGAAGTTTATAACATACTGAAACATATTGACTGTGTCCCAAAATTGCTCCAACTGATCATCTCTTTACATGAGGGCTTGAAAGCCAGTATACAGTTCGATGGCATCACATCTGATAGCTTCGAGGTTAAGAGTGAAGTCAAACAAGACTGTGTCCGTGTCCCCACTTTCTTTGGCATCTTCGCTTTCCGTTTATAGTATGCCTTCATGGATGGTGATATTTTCATCTAGATCTGATAGTCCATTCTTCAACTTGGCTCACTTTAAAAGCTAAGACAATCCTTCTAAATCAACTACTTTTCACTGACCATGCCCTACTTGCGCACATGACTACCTTGCAATCCCTAATCAATAATTTGTCTAGAGCATGCGACCTATTTTCTCTGACTATAAGTGTCTCCAAAACAGTTATTTTATTATGTTATGTAAGGCTTTTCTCTTGATAAAAACAAATATCACTTAAATGGTAACCATCTAACATCAGTTCAACAATTTTGTTATCTTGGAATAGTCACTGCCAGCTTTTCTCTTGATGAAGAAATCAACGCTCGAATAAATAGTGCAGCTACTACATTTGACAATCTATAGCTTTTCTCTTGATGAAGAAATCAACGCTCGAATAAATAGTGCAGCTACTACATTTGACAATCTATAGCTTTTCTCTTGATGAAGAAATCAACGTTCGAATAAATAGTGCAGCTACTACATTTGACAATCTATAGCTTTTCTCTTGATGAAGAAATCAACGTTCGAATAAATAGTGCAGCTACTACATTTGACAATCTATAGCTTTTCTCTTGATGAAGAAATCAACGCTCGAATAAATAATGCAGCTACTATATTTGACAATCTATAGCTTTTCTCTTGATGAAGAAATCAACGCTAGAATAAATAGTGTATAATAAATAAATATTTGGCTGAAATCGGATGCACATGTCCTAAACGTGTAGAAGTCTATGCGTTTAGGGGCCTACCAAACCAACATGCAACCTATACACGTTCTTGGCAAAGATCAAACACATCACAAAGAGGGATTAAAATTGGTCGTAAAGAATGAACGCAAAGAAGAAGATATAGTGAGATCTTTGCTAGGGTGAATTCCTTTCCTTGGAATTACATGTTGTACAAGTGAATGAGTGTTGTGTATAACCAGCGAGCTACAGGAACCTTCAATATCTGTTAGGTGAGACTTCTTCTTCTTTGCGATCCCTACTTAGACTGATGTACCAGATTTCCCATAAATTCTTATTCATGAGGAAATCTGATTCATGCAGCCTTTGCATGGGTGTGTTTCGTCACATCTTTAGCACCATTTGGAGCCATCGAGTACTTATCCTTCGACGATGTGTCCGGTTTTAACCAGGTTTACTGGGTTATCTCCGTCAGCCTTTGGCTGTCCCCAGCCGACCTACAAGGCAGCAGGTTTTAGGTGAGACTGAGCACCTACTTTCACTTTCCCTCAATCTATTAGCACATGCAACAATTAAATATATCGTTTTTGTTCAAATTTCTTGAATGAAACAGAATAGAAATAGTAAAAACTGAAATAAACAGACAGAAATTTCTTTCTAAACAATCTTTCCACCATTTGATGAAATTGTTGACCCATTTAATGACAAATTTCAGCTGAACTTAACAAGTGATCATAAATTTTAAATTTGAACTCTCTGGCTAAATACAACAGTTTCTAGTTTTGAATATCTTGGTTTATTGATAAAAACAGATGGAAATAGGATGAAGAAAATTGAAAGTACAGGGTGTTCAAGATAAATGCAGCCCCATTGACAAATCGAAAGTTGCCAGTTAACCTATTGTGTTTTGTCTAATTACTATTTGAACTGGTTCTGACTAGCTAGTCCTACGTTACATTTGTTCATCTCTCCTTCCTGCACTACAATTACACACCATCACACAACCTTGCCCTATACTACGTCATAACTGAACCTTCTCATTTTCATACATATATGCCAGATTAACTTCATTCACAGGCTGCTTTTATCTTGAACACCCTGTAGAACAGACATTGCTTTACAACAAATTAAACAACTCAAAACAGTATGGAACGGAACTGATAAGAAAACAAAAATCAGAATACTAACGCATCCATATTTCCAGTGACAATGTATGGGTGTAAAGCATGGACATTTAATAAAGCAGTGGAAAAACATATGTGCTTTCGAATATGTGTTACAGAAAAGTCCTCCATATATCATGGACAGAGAAGACAGCAAATTGATCAGAAAGAACTCAAAATCTAAGAAAACTGGCTGATGCTTCAAGTAAGAAAGAGAAAATTGAGATATTTTGGACATATAAAAAGACATGAAGGGCTGGAAAAGACCATCATGGAAGGAGGCATGCCGGCAAAGAGAAGAGGAAAACCACAGAGAAGATGGATTCAGGATGTAACTGATGGTTTGAACATGGCGGCTGCAGAGGCAGGACATCTGGCCAATCAGAGAGAGAAATTCCGGAGGACTGTTGGGGTGGCAAAGCTCCGCTCAGGACAAACTATTTGATGATAATTGTAGAGCAAACTATGTACTGGCTCTATTGTTGCACAATGGACAGAATGGTATTGAAAATACCTGAGAAAAGTAGTACCATAATGTACTGCTGTGTTTCCTAATGATAGAACCTACTGTAAAGGCACAGTAACAATGTTTTTTGTATGACATTTTTGTCACAAACTTGGTGTCAAGAAAAACACTCAAGTGTGGTATGAAGGGAATTGGTGACGTGGTATGATCCTCAGTAAATGGGGTGGTACAGATATATTCATTTCCATCTCTTCATACAAGTTCACATTACCCTCTCTAGATATAAGTTCTTTTTCTAACTTCTATTTTTCTACCTATTGTGGGATGGAAATCCTATTCTACATCATTTTTGCAGAGTCTATGCTTTGCTAGATTTATGACAAGTCAAGTAATCATATTTAAAATTACCTGCCGCACAATATTTGCAAAATAAAATACAGCGATGTATGGAAATCTACAAATCTGACCAGATCTGGAGACAACCATGGGTAGGCTGCAGTGATACTAAGTAAATTGGTACTTAAGGACAAAGGCATGTGTGTATAGTATCACATAAGTAAGCAACAAATTTTAATTAAATATAAAACTAACACCAATCCCACATTTCAATCATAAATCTTTACGTTGGCCATTCTTCTTCTTCGAATGCTCGATATCAAACACGTGACAACCACCCTGTATGATCTGTATGTGATCTGAGCCTAAGAGCGATTGTACGCCGTACTAGTTATGCACCTACAATAGGAGAGAACATACAATTTCTGCTATGTTTTTTTTATATACTAGGGTAGCTTCTTTAGGCCCCTATCTCAGTCGCCTCTTACATCATGCCTTGTAGGCAGCAGTGGTACTATTCTTTGCTTCCCTTGTGGGCCCCGGCACTACACGGGCGGGCACTGGAAATTAAACGAGCTGCCATGGCTGAGGTGAATATTACTCACGTATCAAATCTCCAGTCATCCTTCTTATTGAGGTCTATGTTTTAGGTTATTTAGTATTTATTCTGTCTATGTGTCTCCTTGAGACAGATCTATGACTGAAACGTGGGATTGTTGCTAGTTTTATACAAAATAAGATTCAGCAAGTTTATTAACTCTTTCCACGCTTTTGACCGCACACTGCACCACGATGGAAGTTCGTTCGCCCATTAGCACACACTGCGCCATAGAGTTGCTTCCATTAAAAGAAGTCTTTCTAGTTTTACTTCTACTGTTTTCTTATACTACTTTTCAACCTTGTTATTCTATTGGTTGTCCAGTTTTCTTCAATTTAGTATATAATAATATATATATATGTTTATTTATTGACGACTAGTTGGGTTGGATTGCTTTTATTTACTTCCCTTGAATTAACTGTTTGAAAATTGAGGAAATAACTCTGTGTGGAAAGAGTTTAGTCTGTGTGCTACAATATAACTAAACAGAAGAAAGCACCCACAATAATAAATGACTATAACATAGATATTAATATGATCTATATAACAGACTGTATTGCATGATCAAAGATTGGAATACTGATTTCATATTTATTGTTTAATACAATGTTGTGACAATTCCTTCTGGTGTCTGATTATTTACAGCTGCAATGCAATTACGAGCAGCAATAGAAGCCATTGCATTACGAGAATCCCATGTATTACTTCCCATATGCGGCAGGATCACACAGTTGTCCATGAAAACCAATGGATGATCCTTAGGCAGTGGTTCTGGTTCAGTTACATCTAAACCAGCTGCTGTAATATCTCCATTTCTCAGTGCTTCCACCAAAGCATCATGGTCAATCACTCCGCCACGGCCAGTGTTAATCAAGATTGCAGATTTCTTCATCTTTATAAAAGTTTCTCTATTAAACATATGTCGTGTCTGTAGATGAGAAATATTGCCATCTGTTTATCAAATGCTCACTAGCAATGTTCACATGATAAAAGCAGTTATTCAATTTAAAAAGCATTTCCAGTGAACCAACGGGTTTAAAAAAAGATGCTGGTGCTGAATAGGACACACTTGGAGAAAACCAGAGGAGAATATAACAAGAAGGATCCTTTTCTGGAACCCGCAGCGACAGGGATTGCTAGAAATACATGGAGATGAGATTTGGAGGCAGAGATCAACAATAGAAAGAAGAGCTGGAGGGAGCTGCAGGAGATAGAAAGGAATAGGAAGACTTTGCATGAGTTGGTTGAGGGCCTTTGCCCAATCCAGGTTAAGAAGGCAGAGAGAGAGAGAGAGAGAGAGGTGTATTCCTCAGCTTGACCTTAGATTGGCCTGAGTCAAGATGACAGCATGTGGCAACACTCGTCAGCGATGTGTGATAAGTTCTGAGAAGTGCGATCAATTTCTGATTCTTTAAGGAGATGTGTAGTTAAAAATGAATATACGATGGGCCCCGCAAGTCAACAGAAGATCTAACTGGATATACTTCTTCTTCTGCATTCTCACTAGATTGGGATTTCGGATTCTTTAATAAAGGCAGCCGTCTGCCTCAGATTATCAGCCATGCCATACAGTTTGTCTTGGACGCTAGTGTAAGTGGGCCACCTCTTTCTTCTCAAGTCTGCACACTGGGGGCAGTTCTGTAGGATATAATTCCTATGATTTCTGCTTACCCGTTTGTTCCAACCTCTCCCGCAGTAAGTTTTGGCCACCCTCGTGATGGT
The DNA here is from genome assembly GCA_020796225.1 of Arion vulgaris. Lineage (NCBI taxonomy): Eukaryota > Metazoa > Mollusca > Gastropoda > Stylommatophora > Arionidae > Arion > Arion vulgaris. Next base: position 30,198,784 of record CM036758.1, on the reverse strand, counting down.
AGGTCTGACATTCTTACTGCCTGGCTATATCTCCAAGGCAGATTAGCGACCGTAGAATCCGTTATCCCATTCCTCATTGTGAGGGGTCATGGAACCATGTTATGCACCTTATGACCTGGTACATCCATTTTCTGCAAGCATTTGTTTCAGGTTAGCATTCCCTAGCGGACATGTGCATCTGATTTCAGCCAAACCTCCTTAGTCGCCTCTTACGACATGCGTGGCAGGTAACAGTGGTTCTATTCTTTACACCCCAAATTTGGGCCGGTAACCACTCGGGTGACTGGCCATACAAAGATCACCAATCAAGAGCAGAATAGAATAGGACCATCAAATATATGTGGCTTGTACAACAAAGTAAAGGAGATGATAGAACATATGGAAAAACATCAAGTGAAGATACTGTTTGGCAGAATTCAGAATGAAAGGAAAGGGGATGAAAAGAGTGCATATAGACTATGTACAGGTGTAATATGAAATAGATTAAAAACTATCAGGCAAAACATGGAGTGGGATTTCTTTGACCCTAAGACTGTATAATACCTAGACACTAGTTACATGAGAAAGAACTTTGACTATAAGATCAATAATAATACCCTTAGACACTAGTTACATGAGAAAGAACTTTTGACTATAAGACTGTTAATAATACCTTAGACACTAGTTACATGAGAAAGAACTTTTGACTATAAGACTGTTAATAATACCTTAGACACTAGTTACATGAGAAAGAACTTTTGACTATAAGACTGTTAATAATATCTTGGACACTAGTTACATGAAAAGAACTTTGACTATAAGACTGTTAATAATACCTTGGACACTAGTTACATGAGAAAGAACTTTTGACTATAAGACTGTTAATAATATCTTAGACACTAGTTACATGAGAAAGAACTTTTGACTATAAGACTGTTAATAATATCTTAGACACTAGTTACATGAGAAAGAACTATTTGCATAGAAATAAAAGTAGGAGCAAACAAAGAAACCTATATGCAGATATATGATCCATGCATATCAACATCAAGCATGAATATGGAGATCACTGCTGTCTCCAGGGCTCTCTAGTGGGTTGCTGAGCAACAGGTAACCCACATGATTATCATATCAGACTCGATGAATATGCTTCAAAAAATTGAATCTGGAAGTCTGTGTGTGGAATAGGTGGACAGTATTCTGAGATAATATCTCAAGAAAACGACTTGGCTGTGCACACTGGAGTGCAAGGTAACAAGCGTGCTGACTTTCTTGCAAACAATGCCCAGACTCAAGCAGGCAGAAGTATGAATAGAGTCGATGTCATCAATGTGGTACACTCTCATTTATGTGATATGGGCGAGTCTCAGACACTGCAACGAGTGCGAGAATTAGGAGTTAAGTTTGGACATGTCTGACAGTATCGTCTTTGTGGTAGAGAGAGAAGTATACAAATCAACTTCTCATAGGTACGGTGTGCAAGCGGACATTAGGATGGCTGTTGCAGCGGAGGACATATGGCGCATGGAAATGCCAAATGTACCACGACATTGATTGCATAACATAACTTAACATATGCTCCATACAATTGAAGCTACATCGAATAAAAACACTAGAAGATTACTTTTGAGGGACTCCATGATGACATTTCTCAAATCAACACAAAAGGTACACTTGTTTGTAATTGGAGAATTCAATGGAAAAGTAGGAAACAAACAATAGAAGAGAATATAACAAACTATGTAGTTAAATGTGGCATTAAAAAAGTGAATGAAATGCTGAAATGCTGAAAGACTATTAGAGATGTGTACACAACATGATTGTCTTATTAGAGATGTGTACACAACATGATTGTCTTATTAGAGATGTGTACACAACATGATTGTCTTATTAGAGATGTGTACACAACATGATTGTCTTATTAGAGAGTGTATACAAACATGATTGTCTTATTGAGATGTACACAACAGATTGTCTATTAGAATGTGTACACACATGATTGTCTTATTAGAGATGTGTATACAACATGATTGTCTTATTACCAATACCTTCTTCCAGCACAAAGATTATCAGGTGTTCATCTGCTATAGATGGAATTACACAAATACAAAAGCCAAATAGATTATATTCTGACATGGAAAAGAGACTTTCATGAACCCACTGATGCTAGAGTCATAGCAAAACAGTCACATTGGCACAAGTCACAAAAGATTGTAAATAAACAGAAAAGTCCAAATGTGAACACACAAATAAAGAAGAAGAAAATACAAATTTGAATAATCAAATGGAAAGAGTTTGAGCAGAAAATGACAAATTCTTCCAAGAAAGATTCCAGCAAAGCTAAGAAAAGCTTCATCTGAAGATATTTGAGGTAAATGAAGAATGGAATCATTTCAAAGACAACTCTTAAGAAAACTGATAAAGAATGTAGTAAACAAATATAGAAGGAAATGCAGGATGTAAGATATCCATCTGGTGGTATACAAAAATAAGAGAAACAGTGAATATGTCTAGAGGAAGAACGTATTGCTGAATTATGGAAGCTTTTCTATAAGAGTATCCACACTGGCACCATTCCTAATCCTTTACTTCACAGCTGTCTGAGACCTGTGCCTAAACATGGAAAAGACCCCACTCGCACATATGGAAGTGTAACAAGGCAAAAGCCGCACCAGTTACCACAGTCTCCCGGCCGGCCGATGGGAAGGACTGAACAAATGAACATAAAGGATGAGAAGCGCATCCAGAAAAGAAACGTGGGCCCACATGGGGTGAAACTGAGCCCTGAGGTGGGGACCCAAGTTGAGTAGAGTGTCCTGACAGCCTCGAGGCATGGTAATTGTGAGCACGGTGAGAAACCTGACAAGCACGGTGAGAATCATCACCCTGCAAAACACTGTTGTCAAACTGCTTTAAAAATTCATATAAAATGAACGCATATGATCTTTTTCCCTTCACTCTTGGCGGTTGTCACCTGGGAAAGGACACATGGTGCAATGCAGCAGTTTTTGCATCTGCCCCATATGAGGGTTTTTAGATGGGAATGGAAACAGAAGTAACTGTCATTGATCTGGAAGATGCAAATAACAATGTCTCTTGAAACTCACTTATACAGTTACTAATGGATATACAGATGTAGGCAGGCTTATCAATTGATTGCTGCTGCACTTGAACACATAATATCAAAGCATTGTGGTTCATGGCATCAAGACACAACAGGTCCTAATGAGATTTCCTCAGGAATCACCACTTTCACCGATCTTGTTCAATATATACACTGTCGGGATCACCAGCACACAGAGGGTCAGACCCATCAGGACAATGTTTTATGTCAATTATGTTCCTAGTGTATTGAATGAGCAAGGACTTTACCGATCTTGTTCAATATATACACTGTCGGGATCACCAGCACACAGAGGGTCAGACCCATCAGGACAATGTTTTATGTCAATGATATTCTTGTTTATCAAATGGGCAAGGGCAGATATGAGATCCATCTGTATTACAGTGTGAACTGGACAGAATAAGTGACAGGTGCAGTGAGTTTGAAGCAAAGGTGAAGCAAAGGCTTCTCTGACATTGTTCTCTCTCAACACTCACATAGTGAATATGCACTTAATGTGAGGCAACACGCTATGTCCTTTGCTTGCCAACGATGACCATGAGCACTACATACATATAATCAAAATGACACCCACTCCACACAAATTACATCTTTATCTGAACACTGATGTCCCTACATGATTACATTTAAGGTGGTCCTTTGATGTTCATTTCTTCCTGTGCTTTGCTTTGCACTATTTTCTGCATCTTTTACCAAATATTTTGTCTTATATAAGATCAATAAATATGCAAACAGGAAGAATTTATGACAAAAAGCAAAACAAAGAGACAAAAATGGTCAAAGACATTTTTAAAAAAATGATATTACCTGAGGGGTAAGGTTGCAGCATACACATATAAAATCACAGATTTTAATAAGTTCTTCAAAATCTATGAACTGGGCATCAATCTCCTTGGCATAGCTGACCTAAGGAGCCAAGAAAACAGTATTAGTCATATGTCAGTGATTATTTATTTCATTGCTGTCATTTACCCTGGTGTGTAGTGATCAGATTTGGTGTGTAGTCATCAGAGGGAATGTCCTACAATTCTATCTGTGGTTGTTCTTCTGGTCTGCCTCACCTAGTCCCTTATCTTTCAGAAATGTCTAATATTGTCCCTCCCCCTCCATAGTGATTTTTGGCTTTCCATATTTGTCAAGGTAGTTGATCTAATTTCCAGATTTTTCAAGGTAGTTCGCAACACCAAGGCGAAAGACAGAGGATGCTGGAGATTCATTGCAGCCAACCTTCGATGTGGAGACGGCACCTGATGATGAGTTGATCTAACAGCTGTTTGATTTGTGTCTTAAAGTGCTGGAAGTTCATTACTTATTGTCTGCTTTCTGACCTTACCACTTCTCATTACATGGACTTCTTCTTTTGTCGTCACACTGCAACGACCCGGGGTTGTTGCCTAGTGTCGTCATACTGCTACCGGGTTGTTGCACAGTGTCGTCACACTGCTACCGGGTTGTTGCCCAGTGTCGTCACACTGCTACCGGGTTGTTGCCCAGTGTCGTGGTTTTCTGTTTTTGTCTTGCGCTGTTCTGGTGGCTTGTGTGATTGTTATTTTTGCTCTTTCACAGGATTCTGCTACACCACCTAACCATCTATTTCGTGGTCTTCCTCTTGCCTTCTTTCCCGATGTTCTATTGTAGAAGACTCTGTATACTGTCGAGTTTGGATGCATTCTTATTAAGTGGCCAAACCACTTCATTCTTTGTTTCTCAATGTAATTCAAGCAAGGTTCTGTGCCAACTTTCTTTCTTATGCTGATGTTGTTGACTCTGTCTTTTCTGGTGTTGTTGGTAACTTTTGCAGGCAACACATTTCACATGTAGTTATTTTTGTGACTGCGCTTTGCTCATTGTCCATGTTTGGCTCTGGTAACACAAAGTTGGTATAAAAATGCTGTTGATCATCTGTTGCTTAGCTGCCTGTGAAATTTTTGGGTGCCTTAACAATGGGGCTAGCTGGTAGGTTACAGCATTTGCTTTTGTACTCTAGCCTCTATCTCTATCTAGTCTTCCGTCTTCTGTGAATTTGCTTCCTAAGTATTTGAATTTTTTCACTTGGTTTATTTTAGTGCCATTGACATGGATGTCTAGTTTATCATGTTTTCTTCCCATATTCAGTGTTTCTGTTTTAGTGTTGTTGATTTTCATGTCATGATTTATACAATTTTTGTTCAAGATGTCAATATGATGTTGTAGATCTTGTTCATTTTGATGTATCAGGCACTGATCATCTGCAAAAAGCAGTTAATTTATTTCATCATTATCTGAATTTGACTCTGAGTTATTTTATCCATATATGCAATAAAAATTAGTGATGAGAGGACACAACCTTGTCTAACACCTGATGAAATGGAAAATCAGTCAGTCATTCCTTCTGTAGTTCTTACTGTATTCTGGCTATCTTGATATAAGGCCATGATATTACCTAATAGTTGTCCTTGGACGCCATATTCTTCCATAGTTTGCACCTGTTTACTCTATCAAATGCCTTTTCTTGGTCTATAAATATAAGTTGTTTACTTTGATTGTATTCAATTGTTTGTTCGCAGATCTGTCTTAGTGTAAACATTGCGTCTGTGCAGCTCTTACCCTCCTAAACCCAAACTGGCTATTGCTTAACTGGGGCTCTAATATATGTCTTGCTCTTCACTCCAATATTTTTGCAAACATTTTTCCTATATGGCTCAAAAGAGAGATACCCCTTATGTTTCACGCTCTCTTTAGTCTCCTTTGTTCTTCCATATTGGGACTATAATAGCTCTCTGCCAGTCATCTGGAGCTTCTTGTGTCTCCCAAGCTTTGTTAAAAATTCTGGTCAGCCATGTTATTGCTGTTGTTTTACATGCAAGTAACATTTCTGTTGTTATACCATCTATCCCTGCTGCCTTTTTTTCTTTTGCTTTGATTTAGTGCCATTTCAACTTCGGATTCTAAAATGTTCAATTGTTAGTATTTTCCATGTTTCATTTGAAATGTTTCTGTACCTTGTGTTTCACAGTTTAACAGTTAGTTAGTTTAGTTTAGTTTGTTCTTTTTGTGCCAAAGGCGGCACATAGGGCAGAGGTTTTAGATCTCCATGTGATACGGTTCTTTGCTAGCAGTTGCAGATCTTGTATGGTTTTACATCCCAATAGTTTACTTTCTTGTTGGATGGTTCTTCGAAGAGTGGTCTTTGGTCTTCCACGTTTTCTTTTCCCAACTGGTGACCACATAAGGACTTGCCGATTTAGTCTCTTTTCGTCTGATCTAAGCACATGACCTAAATATTTCCACCATCGTTTCCTTATAATATTTTATATGGGTTGTTGGTGTGTTCTATCTCTCACTGTGTTGTTAGAAACGAAATCACTCCATTTGACTTTTAATAATTTTCGTAGACATTTATTCTCAAAGCTGTCCAGTTTCTTATCAATTTTCTTTGTTGATTTCCAACTTTCACAACCGTAGGTCAGTACAGGAATCACACATGACCTAAATAATTTAACTTTTGTGCATATACTAGTCTTGAGATTGCCAGATATTCGTTAATTTAGTGAAGGCACTAGCTGCTATAGCAATACGAGAGTTTATTTCTTTCATCGTGTCTCCGTTGTTTGACACTTTACTACCCAAATATGTAAAATGTTCAACTTTCTCCAGTGTTTGGCCATTTATTACGATGTTTAACAGTTCCGTAAAATATTCTTTCCATCTGTCTTTAATATCTTTGCTGTTGGTAAGAAGTTTCCTAGACTTGTTATTTATAATGGTGACTGGATTGAATTGTTCTTCTCTTAGTCTCATTGCCTTGATGCTTCTGTAAAACTTTCTTGGTGCCTTAGTGCATAGTTCCGCTAAATCTTCTCCATACTTTGCCCAAGATTCTTTTTTTTTCTTTCGTTTGCTTTCAACTCAGGCGAGTTTCATCTCTGAAACTGATTTTTGCGTGAAAATCCGTTTTCCAATTTCTTACAATGGCAGCAGCGTGCACCTTGTAAATTACTTTACACTGGCAGCCGTGTGCTCAATGTACTCGTAATTAGTATTCCTCGCCATACAGGCAGATTTTCTCAGACTTCAGAGGTCGTCCTGAGTAAGACCAGGGGACTCGAACAAATGCCGGACAGTAGGTTCGAACCAGAGCTATGAGGCGTCTCACAGCTAGCAGGCCGAGCTACTATCAACTACTCTAGGCAGTCCCCCGCCCAAGATTCTGATTTAGATGACTTTACTTTATTTTTACTATTCATTCTTGCTGTTCTGTATTGGGTGTAGTCTTCATCTAACTTTGACTTTTGCCACCTGCGAAAACATTTTTTCTTTTCTTGTGTAGACCTTTTAACTTCTTCATTCCACCATGCTGTGTGTTTTTTGTGCTTATTTAACTTTTTAAGTCTACAATTTTCTTTCACTATATCCATAATATTTGCTTTGAAGGTTTGCCATTCTTTGTTTATGTTGCTTACTCCCTCTAGGACGTTAAAGGCTGTTGTGACCGCTCCTTCAATTTGGTTCCTGGTTTTATTATTATTTAGCTTTTCAATATCTATTATTTCAATTTGTTGAGTTGTACTCCTGTCTTGTTTTCTATTTGGTTTTTGTAGAAATAGTACCACTGGTCTATGATCAGAATCTAATATTGCATTTGAGATGGCTCTAGCATTTTTTATTCTCCTTTCACTCTTTTTTGCTAGTATAAAGTCGATCTGTGACGCTTGGTTAATATTATTTCATTTATACCAGGTCAATATCTTGCTTTTCCTATGTTGGTAAAATGTATTGGTGATAAATAGATCATGTTCTGCACATATATTAAGCAGGTGTTCCCGTTGCTGTTGCATTTCGTTGTTGTGTTGCTGAATGGTCCTAGATATGTTTCCCATGGTGTTCTTCGCCCCCAACTCTTCCGTTAAAATCTCCCATAATATATATGTTGTCAGTGTTGTTGACTTTACTAATCTCCTCTCTCTCTCTTTAGCCTGTTACGCCCTTGGCGTTTAGGGCAGCAACAAATGTACACCATTCTTCCCTGTTCATGGCCTTCCTCTGTATTGTGTTCCAGCTATGATTCATTTCCTTCAGTTCTTGCTCTATCGTTCTCCTCCAGGTCGTCTTGGGTCTTCCACGCTTTCGCCTACCCTCTGGAGTCCATCTCAGTGCAGTTTTCGTGTCTGAGCCAGTCTCCATGCGCATCACATGTCAATCCATCTCCAGCGTCGTCTTCGGATGATAGTGCCTATATTCTCTTGTTGGCATCGTGCAAGCAATTCTTGGTTCGAGATAGTAGTGGCCAGTACACGCGTAAGATTTTTCGCAAACAAGTTGTATGTAAGGCGGAGAGTCTGGACATATCCTGTTCTGTCATTCTCCAGCATTCCGATCCGTACAGCAATGTTGACAGCACACAGCTGTTATAGATACTAGTCTTGGTTCTGATGCTGTATTGGGCAGATTTTCAGGCGGTCTGAAGGGTCATGAATGCACTTCGTGCCTTACTTAGTCTGTTTTTAATGTCAGATCCAGCCCCTCCTTCATTGCTAATAACACTTCCAAGGTATGTGAAAGCGGTTGTATCTCGGAGGGTGACTTTACTAATGTTTTCACTTAAATGGTGGGAAAATGTGGTTCTTTCTTCTTCACTATATGAGTCATTGCATGGTGCATAAATCTGTATGTAAGTTACTTTCCTCTTACCTTGCACTGTTCTGATACGGATGATTCTTTCTGATGTGTACTCTATTACCATGCTTGTTGGTTTCACCTGGTTGTGTTCCTCGCCATGTAAATACGTAATCTTTATGTATTTTCTTAATACCCTGTCCTTTTCTTCTAGTGTAATACCTGTACTTATAATATGGCTACTCCATGATTGTGATTTTATGTTGGATCATATATTCTACTATCTCTGTTGTTTTATCTCCTAATCCACAAATATTCCACGTCGCTATCCTAAACTCTGGTGTTTTACATATTGCTATGTTCTAGGTTGGTGATACTTCTGCCTGCTTTGTTATTGTGCGTGTGTTTTGGATGCCGTTATTATCGCGTTTCTTCCTAAGTATTCCCCACAATTCTTGAGCAATGGGGCTTGAACAAACAAATCCTCTACCGGTTTGCTGGACCTGTCATAGATTCATCCTTGTTTGAACATTTGATGGTAAAGAAAACACACTAATAACACATTTCGAAGCACTCCTAGCGCTAATGAATACTGTTCACACCGCCATTACATGGACAACCTACCACAAATAGGAGCATTGTGTCTCCACTGCAATTTATATGCTTGTATGAAATATGTATCAATGCATTTATATGTTATTTACATCTGTTGTGGGAATAAAGAGAAAACAGTTATAAGTTATTATTTAGTTATTTTTTCTTTGACAGACCATCATCATCAATGCACATCAAACCAACTATCCATAAATGCTATAATCTCTTCCTCAGTATGACCATCAGCATGTGGAAACTAACAACACCTGTTCTATGTTGGTTTACAATTCTTCTTTAGCCTCCAGTAAAGCCTGTTTAATTTGATATTCTTGCAGTCTGGTTGCGGTTGCAGATCAACATCCATGCCTTGAATCATTAACACACTCTCTCTCCCTTAGGGCATTCAGAATATAAGTCTGGTCCATTGCTCATCCATTTTCTAAGTAGCCATACTTGTAGGACTATCAGCATGTTCATTCACCTTTATGCCTGGGTGCCCTGGCATCAAAATAAAACTGATTTTTTATGTCTCTTCTGAGACTCAAACCATTGTCTTCGAGCCCAGCCAGTCCCAATCTTCCTGAGCATACTCACTGAGAAATCATGCATGGATTAACAAATCTGTGAATCAAGTCAGACCATTGGAACTTAGTTTTAGTAGTCTTTTTCATCATTACTGCCGTTAGACCTAGGATAGTCGTCATAGAGCTCACCAATCTCTCTCTCCCTCAGTACGTCTCTCAGCGTGTGGCAACTAATGACACCGGTTCTATGTTGGTTTACTATTCTTATTTGTCTACCAGCATAGTGTTCTTGTCTAGCTACACCACATTTGACTTGGAATTCTTGCAGTCTGGTTAATGTTATAGATTCACCACTATTACTTGAATCATGTATACATCCTCTCTCCCTTAGGGAATTTAAATCAGCCTGGTCCATTGCTGCCGCTGTCTACAGCTGCCATACCTGCAGGCCTATCAGCACATTTATTTCCCTTTACACCTGCATGTCCTGGCAAAAAATTTAACTGATTTTTGTCAGCCTAGACCTTCTCAGTGACTCCATCCATTGTCTCCTAGCCCATCCTGTTTCAATTTTTCCTGAGCATACTCATTCACGCACTGAGAAAACATGCATGGATAAAAGTCTGTGACTCCTGCCAGACCATCATTTTAGTTACTACCATGATGTCCATAGTGAGACTGCTCATAGTCAGGGCAAAGCCACCACTGTCTTCCTCCACAACATCCCCTCTGACTTGAGCAGCAAAAGCCCATGAGCTCCTCGCATGTCAAATCACTGAGCCATCTGTATAAATGATTACATTTTTTCACAATTCTTAACTGCCATCACTTGAGGCATCCACAACCCAGCACACCAAAGAACTGTAGTAGAAAATAGGAAAAGTACTACATTAAAGCATCGTGTGATTAACAGTCTAGATTATGTGTGCCTCATCTTTCACTGGAACCTGCTGTTCTACAATTAGATATATCTATCATTTGATCACCTTATAGAGCTTGTGGCAAGATATAGCTAACTGACAAAAATTGTTGGTTACATTAACTAAAAATGGACTTGTGTACTTCTATTATTATTAACAACTAACCTCCTGCACATCAGAGTAATAGATTTTTGTGAAGCCAAATGGTTTCAAACGACGTGCAACATTGAACCCAATCCTTCCGAGACCATAGACACCTAAAACTCTGCCAGTGAGTTCAGTTCCGCAGATCCACATTGGCTTCCACTCTCCCCAGGTTCCATGCTTCACAGCATCAACACCTAAAATTCAATGGATACATAATCAAATGTTATTTAACTGTATGTAAAACCTGTTGAACTTTCTCATCTACAAGGTGCATTTTTCAAGTAATTTTTTTAATAAAATACGAAAAATATGAGAGATAAAAATAATTTATTGCATGCAGCTAAAAGTGAGGCACACATATTTACATTATTTCTTAAGACACAATTGACTGCAACACATTTTTGGTATCGGGTTCCCAATTCCAGTGTCGAACAAGTGTGTTGAATCCATTCATTAACAACAGTAGAACCTGTCTGCAGTTTATTATCAATTTCAAACCATTGCAATGCGAGCCACCACTATAGAAGCATAGAAAGGTGGTAATCACATGGCGAGATCAGGGTGGACAGTCAAAACCTTCCCAGTGAAATTCTTACAACCGAACAGTACAATGTGCAAAGTGTGATTGAGAATCATCATGCAAAAGCACAATCTTAGTGGACAACAACCCACATCTTTTGTTTTAAATGGTATGTCTAAGTTTGCTCAGTGTGTCACAATAAGAACTGAGATTAACTATCTTCTCACATTCAAAGAAATCAACAAATACACTTTTTTTTTGTCTCAGAAAACCGTGGCCATAATCTTTTTGACAGAAGTTGCTGTCTTAAACATCTCTGGTTTCGAGAACCATGTGTGTCACCATTGCATTGACTGCTTCTTTGACTGGTTGTCGGTGTTGCAGTAATAATGTGGCAACAAAATCATCTTTGTCATATCAATAGTGCTGTAAAATTATAGGAGTTTACGCTGGTGTTCATCACAAGTTTGGTGACAGATGAATTGGTACAAAAAAGGAGACTACAAAAAAATAAGGAAAATCGTTTTTTCATTCTTTTTCCTTTGTCTATCCTAATTTTTTGAAGGTTCATGTTCCATGCAATACACAATTGTGACAAAACACCTATGTTTAAAAAAAACTATGTGCCAGAATAACTGGTGAAAACATGCAGAAAAGACTGGAGATGGGACCTAGACTTTCTGCACAAAATCGTTAAAGCAACAGTTGTAATTGTGGCAAACATGGTTCCAAAAGACAAAGATGTTTAAGAAAGCGCCTTCTGTCAATTATATTCTGGCCATTGTTTTCTGGGACAAAAATGTTATTTGATTGTTGATTTCCTTGAAAGTTGGAAGATAGTTATGTCAATACTTAATTCTGATGAAACTTAGATGTACCGTTCAAAACAAGACATGGGCTATTGTCCACTGGGATTGTGCTTTTGCATGTATGAATTTCACTGGGATGTATTTGACTGTCCACCCTGATCTCACGATGTGATTACCACCTTTTTATGAATCTAAAGTGGTGGCTCACATTGCAATATTTGAAATTGATAATGAACTGTAAACAGGTGTTATTGAATATTTCAAGACACTTGTAAGACACTTCTTTGACACTGGAATTAGGAACCTGGTATCAAGATACTAAAAATGTGTTGAAGTTAATGGTGAATATTTTCAGGAATAATGTAAATGTTTGGTTCTGTCAGTATATTTTTGATATATATTACCAAAGCTGACTTGAAAAAATGTGCCTCATATATTGTACATTCATTAAAGCCAACATTGCCTACTTAATGTACACAGTAGTTACATCTTATGTAACTGAATGCAGCAGCAATTTCTCAAAATATAGTTATGTTGTATTAGTCTAAGATAAACATAAGTGTACTTCAAAGAACATAAATACACCAAACATTCCAAGTTTTGTTTTCTTAAGCATATGTTAAGATTTAGAATTGATATGTTTTCTATTAAAACCTTCACCAACTGCTTTCACACTCCCATATGCTGTATCAGATGACGAGTAGCATGTTATCAGTGCTAAACATGGACACTGAAAGTAAACAATAGAAGAAAACTAGTCACTGCAGAGATGAAGTATCTACACAGAATGCTGAGTATCAGAACAGACCAGTTTAGAAATGAAGGCATCGCAGCGTTTGTAGCTGAAAAGTGTGTACAACATCAATACTGAACGTCATCAAGAAACAACAAATTAAATCATTCAGACACATAAGCAGATTACCAACAGCCTGTGTACCTCAAAAAGCAATGCTACTCCGATACAGTGGCTACAAAACAAAAGATTGTCCACAGAAATAACAGACGCAGTGAATTACACTATTTATGAAGTGCACACGAATGGAAGTTCTATAAATCTCTCCTTACTCTGATGCTGTGAAAACAGAATTAGAGAAATGAAGAAGATGACCAGTAGTAATAGAAAATATATGCTTAGAAGCAGTGGCGGCTCGTGATTATTTTTGTTGGTGGGGTCAGACAAAAATTTGCGGAAAAAAACCATGATTTTCGGTTAGGTTATATTTTAATTCATTAAACAAATACGCTTACACATTATTTTTGTGAGGGCCCTACCCCACTTACCCCTAATGACGAGCCGCCACTGCTTAGAAGAGTGCATGACAATTGCCAATACAGTTGAACATTAAAGAGAGAATGTTGAGATGACTAAACACAACTCAGGCAATAACCTAAAAGTATAATCAAGCATGAGCTTGATGACTGAAACTGATATATGAAAAGAGAAAGAGTACAGGCTGATAAACATGTTACCAAAAAAACTAGTAGATGAAGACATAAGACATAAAACCTGACTGGAGAGTGAGAATTTCTATGATGAAATAGGAAAACAGGAATAGTTACACAACAGAGAAATTGAAGGGTTCAGTATTGCAGTTTCTTTTTTGACTACAATGCATTATATATTGAGAAAAATTCCTTCAATTTTTCAACACTAAATGAAAGAAATGCAATCGAAATGTTCTAGTTTGCAACAAGTTACAAAGTTGTATTGATTCTTCTATCTATTCTAACCTTCAGATGTTCTTCTGGCAGTCATTAACAACAGGGTCACAGTCAGCTCTGCTACACTGTCAGTAGAGACACCAGGTGTGTTTGCAACCTGAGATTATGTGTACAATCATCATAACATATAATACAAATATTTCTTTTGTTTTAGTCTGTCTGTTCTGTTGTTCTTATCTTTAGTGACTCTAATAAATCAATAATATGTCATGTTGTTAGTGTAAAGTAGAGCTTCTGAACTAGTCACACTTCTACAGTGAGTGACAAATTATACCTGAAATCACTTAGATCTTGTTATTTCTTCATGATATTTCTAACATTCCACAACATACTAATATAATGTTATGAGTATCAGGAAATGTTCCAGGTAATTCATCTAGATTCTGATTACAAAGTGAACCTCCATCTCTGATTCTCAGCCAGATAGGAAAAATGAGAATGGCTTACTGTGAATTACCCACAATTTTTGAAGGTTCTAATATAAAAATAAAAGTAAAGAACCTGTTTTTATATTAAGTACATAGCGGACAACGAAAATAGGATAATATTCTTCTTTGACCAACAGCACACAATGGATAATGTGGTCAACATCATGCCAGTCTTCAAATAAGAAGGCTTTCAAGGTATGTTCTCTGGCTCTGAACTCAGTCAAGGAATCGTTATGTCATGCACAGAGTTGCCCCCTCTCCATACTTGTCCTAAATCCTGTTTTGGAATGTTCAGTTAATTTCTGCACATTATGTTACCAGTGCCAAACCTGGAGCTGACAACAAACGATAGAAGAAAACTAGTCACAACAGAGATGAAGTGTCTACACAGAATGCTGGGTGTAACAAGAAGAGACCGATTGAAAAATGAAGACATCAGGAAAAAGTGGGTACAACATCAGTACTAGACTTCATCAAGAAACAACAAATTAAATGGTTCGCCACGTAAGCAGATTACCATCAGACAGTGCACTCCAAAGAGTAATGCTGCTCCGATACAATGGGTATAAAGCAAAGGTCAGCCACGCAAAGATGGACCTCAGAGATAACAGAGGCGATGAAAGAGACTATCTACGAAGCGCATACTAGGCCCGTTTTAGAAATCTCTTCCTGACCTGACGCTGTGAGGCATAAAGGATTTGAGAAAGAAAGAAAGTTAATTTCTCCTAATCGACATCCTCACTTCTCTAAGTAATACTTCTAGGAATTATGTGGCAAGATATGGTCACTAACAATATTTCCATGCTATGTCTTTGTAGACTGAGGTAGTTATCTCCACTATGTATCAGGAAGGTGGACCGGGAAATTGAATATTGGAAAGAAACAGGGTCAATGTAGATCTAATTATATCAATGAACAAAATAAGATACCAATAAAAATTACCACCAACAATGAAGAAATTGAAAATGTTTGATTGATACAATCATCATCATTGCACTTTGGGGAGTAATCATGTGTGCTCCTGGTATCTTTCTTACACAGGAAAATCTCAGTGTCTAAACAAACACCGTAGTACCGGCATGGGGGCCTGATGTAATTTAGAAGTTGGTGAAAATATGTTGTAGGAATTTTATTTTGTTATCCTGCTAATGAATTTTGCCTGGGCAGCAGCATTACATCCTGCTCTTCTCGATTTTGCACTTTCTAGGTTTCTTTTACGTGCTGAAATTGAACACAGGACCTATATTTTATCATCTGTCTCTGATAGGACTAGGAACTCGATCTCACCCAGGGATCTCTGAAAAAATATTCTGTTGGATCCACAAGGGAGCAAACTGAGTACCTTTGGAACAAGAGGTGAGCACCTAACCTCCATGCCACAGAGACCCTCTCTAACGATTAACATAATGAATATCTTGTCTGTGTTATTAACAATAATGGAGGCTGTACACACAAAATCAGAAGGTGACTAACTATGGCAATTCACAGACTAAATAGTATAAAGAACCTTATGGTATAACACAGGCATTCAAACTTTAGACAGGCATAAACAACAACTTTTGAGAACATGCATTTTTGTGTGGAAACATATGGATATGTGGACGCCTGTAGCTTAAGCGGCAGTGAGCTCGATCTCACCTCACGCGTAGTTGGTTCTAACTCTGCTGCGGGCAGTTTCTACACAAATTCGTTTCCGTAGAATTGTGCAACGGTAAAAATAGACCTCACCATTCAGAAAGCAATAGCAAACTACTGAACGTATAAGTGGTGCCTAGAAAATCAACGACTCGTTTACTGTGGTTGATGGTTATGTCCTTAAAAGGATATGCCATGATTTTCATCATATGAATGTGAATCATGGACCACTACACAACTATTAAAGAATAGAACTGAATCTTCTAAAACAAACTGCTTCCAAAAACTTCTTAGAAAGGTCTTGCACAAAGAAGTGAAAAATATTACATGTTATCCTTATCAAGACATTGCAGGACTGACTCTAGTTAAGACAGCAAAGATTTTCTGAGTTGAAGTATCATAGGATTGACTTTGATCAAGACAGTATTTGTTATCAGTTATCAGAGGACTATCATCATAGCACTCTGGACACATCCATAGGTGCTCTGATCTCCGTCTCAACAAATCCATCAGCGTCCAGCTGCCCAACATGTCAGTTCAATGTTGATTAATCAATCTGCTAGCATATTTGGTATGTTGTTTTTTTTGGGCTGCACCAATATCGATACCCATCTCTCTCAATCTGATCAGCGAGTGGGATTTACAACCCTGAAACTCCTATGTTCGGAAAGACTTAATGCGTTAAGAATGTCATTTCTGTCCATGGCAGCTTCCTCTGATATTGTAGCCTTGCCAGCCAATCTATCAGCTCATTCATTACCACTAACTCCTGCGTGGCCAGGGACAAAAATGAAGGTGATTTCTCGGATCGCAATTGTTATCCTCCTTAAAGCATTGCAGATTTGACTTTAGTCAAACTAATTCTAGCCAAGACATTACATTGATGTTGTTAGGAACTTCATAATTTGCTCATGAAACAGTGACTACTTTATTCTACAGGGTGTTCAAGATAAAAGCAGCCTGTGAATGGAGCTAATCTGGCATATATGTATGAAAATGAGAAGGTTCAGTTATGACGTAGTATAGGTCAAGGTTGTGTGACGGTATGTAATTGTAGTGCGGGAAGGAACGATGAACAAATGTGACGTAGGAGCTAGTCAGAACCGGTTTAAATAGTAAATAAACACCACTCACTGTGTAACTGGCAACTTTCAATTTGTCAATGGGGCTGCAATTATCTTGAACACCCTGTAGTTCAAGTGGGATGGGGGTAGAGATTTAAAACATACGTTCAACCAGCACAATCAGAGCTCTAATGAATAATTCACCCTGTTACATGACTTTACTATTGCTGGTAGGTAGATGAACAGAAAAGAAAAAATAATACATAAGTCTGCTAGAAGGTGTCAACATAGCAAATGTCAGAAAATGCAGAGATCCACTATGGTCTACTTTTGAGTTGTTGATGTAGAGATGACAATTCAATTTTAAAAAACTTCAATTATTTTATATTTGACTCATACAAATAGATGGCAATGTCCACACTTTTTTTTGCCAAGAATATATCTCTATAACAAAAGATGAATTATTATGTTACAGATGCTTTGGTTTTTTGGTCAATAAGAAAAGACATATAAACTGAGGTTGCTCACCATGATGTTTCTTGCACCACACTCTTGAATATTGATATTTTCATAACCAACAGACATTGTGGCAACTATTTTTAGCTGAGGCCCTTTTAAAAAAAAATAATAATAAAAAAACTAAAAAAAACAGATGCAAAAATGTTAAAAAGTAATTTCTTTTTTCAAGTCAAAAATCAGGAATGTAAAAATGCATGTATACAAATTTAACAAACAACATAATTGAAACTGACATAAATTATTCACTCTGTGATAGTAGTACTAGACTAATTACTACTAACATAATTTAAATTACTTTGTCTCATATAAAAGGCTTGGCTTTAGCAATCCTCTTCTTGAATGCTCCATATCGACCACTTGTTAACCACTCTTTGTGACTGGTATGTGATCCAAGCCTAAGAGTGATTGTACGTTAAATGATGCGCCGACAAGTAGGTCCAGCACATCCTATTTCTGCTTCGCTTTATATTTACTAGGGTAGCTTTCCTAGGCCCCTACAAGAGTCACCTATTACGACATGCCTTGTAGATCCCAGTCTTACTATTCTTTGCTCCCATTGAGGACCCCGGCAACACAAGGGAGGGCTTTAGCCTTCAGGATAGATGATATAATAGCCGTCCATCGCAAGCAATGGTGACAACAATCTCAGAGTGTGCTGCTGCACCTCTCTGGTGTGTGCGGAGGTGACTGTAGAGTCGAAACCTAGAACACAATCCCCTACTACAGGTGGGGCATACATGATCAAGGTTAGACGTGCGTGTTCTGTCGCTTCGCGCAGCTCATTTTCTCTGTGCCTCAACGGCACGGTGATTCTCAGCTATGCAGGCTCCTCTTTTGTTACAGCGCCACATTTGGCGATCTTGCGTAAGGGATTCCCAGTCCGTGGTGTCTATATCGAAGCATTTCACACTTAAAGAGTGTCTTTAAAGTGTTTTTTCTGTCCAACCAGCAGAACGTCTGCCCCCTTCAAGTTAGCCACACATCAACTGTTCTGGGATGCGTTTATCAGGCATTCTTCTTTTTCTTTTGTCGTCCCACTGCTACCGGGTTGTTGCCAAGTGTTATGGTTTTCTGTTTTTGTCTTGCGCTGTTCTTGTGGCTTGGGTTATTTTTGCTGTTTGACAGGATTCTGCTATGCCATATAACCAACCTTTTCGTGGTATTCCTCTCGCCTTCTTTCCTGATGTTCTGTTGTAGAAGACTGTATAGTGTGGAGTTTGGATGCGTTCTTATGAAGTGTTATAGGTAAGGATGTCCGACAGTCTTATAGGTAAGGAAGTAAGAAACACTGGAAAATGGGTGGAAGAATGGGCTCAAAGCAACAATATCTCCTTTTTTTTACCAACTAGTCGTTCACTAGAAACATTCAAGCATTGTAGTTCAACTAGGAGTGAGTAACCATGCTGGCCACAAATGGAGTAGATCGCTACTCATTATTATTATGAAATGCGTAAAGTGAAGGTCGTGCATAAAGTTAGTGGAATATGTGTGCAATAAATAGAGTAAACGTACCTGCGGCATCCAAAACTTCTTTATCTATCTGATCTGTAAGCATACAATACAACGCATCATATGGATGTGATTTCATTTTATCAACGAGAAC
Organism: Arion vulgaris; assembly: GCA_020796225.1. Lineage (NCBI taxonomy): Eukaryota > Metazoa > Mollusca > Gastropoda > Stylommatophora > Arionidae > Arion > Arion vulgaris. Next base: position 30,179,601 of record CM036758.1, on the reverse strand, counting down.
GTGGTGGGGAATCATGTCGTCGCTGTCCCAAAAATCCACTTCAAATCTTTCCTCTAACTTGTTAAACCCAGGTTTGGGAATCCGACGTGTTACATAGACATACTTGTCCTTCATCGTACACTGCACTCAAAAAGAAACTGCAATGAATGTATATATTCAATCTCAGTTCTTGAATGCAAATGTTTCGTGTCTACAGTGGTTTTGAAGGACGAGCGTTTGGAAAACACGTCAGTGTTGCCAGATTCAAATTTAGATTTGAAGCCAGACATTGTTGGGAAAAAAAGCCAGACCAAAGCCAAAATATAGATCAGTTATATTCTTCTTCGAATGCTCCATATCGACCATTTGTTAACCACTCTGTGTGATTTGTGATCTGGACCTAAGAGCGATTGTGCGTTATGCGCCTACAAGTAGGCTAGAACATCCGATTTCTGCGACGCTTTTTATTTACTAGGTAGCTTCCTATGACCTACATCAGTCGCTTCTTACGACATGCCTTGTATGTAGGTCGCAGTGGTACTATTATTTGCTTCCCTTGCGGGTCCCGGCACCACACGGGCGATAAGTTATATGGAGACTATCATTATAACACTCCGGACACGTCCATAGATGCTCCGATCTCCGCCTCAACAAATCCAGCAGCGGCCCAACACGCCAGTTCAATATTGATTTATCAATCTGCATATTTGGTATGTCGTTCACTTCGGGCTGCACCAATATCGACACCCATCTCTCCCAATCTGGTCAGCGAGTGGGATTCACAACCTTAAAACTCCTCTGTTCGGAAAGACTCTCTCAATGCGTAAATAATGTCATTTTGGTCCATTGAAGCTCCCTCTGCCAGACAATCTATCAGCTCGTTCATTACCACTGACGCCTGGGTGCCTAGGGATAAAAATGAATGTGATCTCTTATCATTGTCTTTACTAGTACCTCCACACAGTTGCGTCTCATCATTCCTGATTCGACTTTACGAATTATGCTCATGGAGTCACCGAGTATGAAAACACGAGAGTAGTTATGAAATGCCAACCATTTCATTGCCTCTGTAACCGCCCGCACCTCCATTGTCAAACTACTTGTGGTTGTGGTGTGAGCCCCACTAGCTATTTTTTCTTCAAAATATATATATTGTTGATAAATATTATGAGGACATTTTAAAATTGTATATATGGCTTTTTTTCGTCTTTACATACGATCAATTGGCAAGTATTTCACTTTGATAACTTCTGAGTTTTCGTTTGTCTCTCTTGTCTTTCAGCTCACTCCTAAATCTCTCTTCAAAAGATTATGCACCTTTGCGTAATGTTGTTTTCCCTATATCTCGATCAATAGCTAGTTTTTTCGCATTTGCTTGGACCGATAGAAAAGTTATTCATTGAGGCCTTACAGACATCTTTATATCTGAGCAGTGGTCTTCCTTGGGGCCTCTTCCCTCCGAAAGTTCACAGAACAACATTTGTTTTGGAATGTGGCCATTGTCCATTCTTCGCACATGCCCTAGCTATCTAAGTCTTCTACTGCTGAGCATGCATATGATGGAAGGCAAGTTTGCACGTTCAGTACTTCAGAGTTGGTTATCTTGTCGTACCACCTGATGTTCATAATCTTGCGGAGACATCAAAGATGAAAGATGTTAAGTCTTCTCTCGTGCCTTTAGTAGGTGTCCATGTTTCTGAGCCATATAGTAAAGAGCTAATTACACAGGCTCGATATATTTGAATCTTCGTCTGCAAAGTTAATTTTTTGTTGTCCACGCTCTCTTTGATAGTTTGCCGAATGTAGTAGCCGCGCTGCCTATTCGATCGTTGATTTCTTCATTAAAAGAGAAACTGGCAGTGACTATGGAACCGAAAATAGCAGAATTTTTTAACTGGGATTAGATGGTTACCATTTAAAGTGATATTTGTTGATGTATTATTTCCTGACATAAAACCACTGTTTTGGTGGCACTATAGTCAAAACAGGTGACATGCCCTGGTCAAATTATTTATTAGGGATTGCAGTGTAGCCTCAATGTGTGCAACTAAGTCAGCATCGTCTGACAATGTAATTGGAGAAAGTAGCATGGACGAAAAGTGGAGCATCCTTAAAAATAATATGTATGACTGCGTCATCTCTTCCTTTGGCCAAGAAATTCTCCAGCAAAGACTGGTCGAACAAAATGAAACAACACCAGGTAACACTTCAGAACAACACTTTCTAATTGAGGAAAAGAAAAGAGCCCTAATAAATTACAAAAAGAACCCCTCACAAAGCTCAAAAGACCGTCTCCAGCACACAAAATCAGTGTGTAACGGGAGTCAAGGAGGTATGCAAATGAATACTGGTCAAATCTATGTTCTGCAATACAATATGCTGCAGATATGGGCAACACCAAGGCAATGTATAAAAATATCAGAGTAGCCCTGAGACCAAACATCACAAAAATTGCCCCGCTAAGATCGGAAACTGGATAGCCAATAACAGATTTGAACAAACAGCTCGAAAGGTGACACTGCCAATTTCACTTAAATGTGGGGGTACCTACAGCATAAACCAGTGGCGGCTCGTAGTCATTTTTGTTGGTGGGGGCCAAACACAAATTTTCGGAAATATCCTGATTTTTGGACTATGTTATATTTTAGTATTTACTATTATTTGTATATTCTGGGAAGTTTACTATAATTATCTGGGGCTGTCAGATGTAATGTCCTTTAGTGTTGATTACAAAAAAATATTTTCTATTTATTTGAAAAGCAGTAGTTCTGCCCATATTTACCGATAGCTTCTGCAGTTATGAGGTTTTTTAAAAAAAAATATTATTCTCGTACAGTTACAGTATTATTATTTTAATTATTATTTTTGTGTATTTTGTATAACTACAGTACTTTGTTTTTACGTGTTTCGCCATTACTACAGTTCTTCTCTTAATCGATAATACAGTTACACGTTACATCACACAAACCGCAGCTGACAGTTTTGGACCTTCCGAAGCAGAGTCTAACAGCCGGACACACAAATGATCTCAGTAAACTGGTGTCAGAGAACCATTCAAGAGTAACAGCAACGTCATCAAAAGTCTCTCCCTGCTCTCCACTACTCTATCGTGCGCATTAGTTAAGAACCCCAGAATGATTTATCTCCCGAACACATCATCATCAGGTGCCGTGCCGGCTGGCGTAGGCGTTCATGGATCTCCACAAATCTCTGTCCCTGGTGTTTTCTATCATCTCAGATGTTGACTCTCTTCCATGCCATGAAGTCAGACTGTCCAAAATTGTCTCTCTCTGTTTTCCTCTGTCTGAACTCCCCCTCTATTTTACTGATTGACGCAATGTGTTCTAAACCCCACCTTCTCATCAAATGTCCAAAAATGATGATTGCCTCTTTCTTATATTGATAATAAGCTTTATCTGCGTCTTGGCCTCGTTCAACACCTCAACATTCGTCATTTTTGCACTCCATGGGTTTCTCATCATTCTTCTGTAAAACCACATCTTTGTGTCCTCCATATATTTTATTATCTGTTTATTTACTGTTCACAACTCGCATCCGTATGTCAGTCTTGGCTATAAGTAACACTGAATAACTCTCCTTCTGACATCAATTGACAGTGACTTGTTGCATATAATGCTTCTAAATTTCTGGAACGCTGCTTTAGCCTGCCCTATTCTGCTCTTTATTTCTAATCTGCCATCCGATGTTACCAGGACTCGAGTTTAATTGCTGTACTTGTCTTAGCTCCGTTCCATTTACTGTGCTGGTGCCTTTTGTCGGACTCTGCTTTTTTTTTTAGATGATCATAACTTCTGACTTTTTAATATTCAGATTCAGTTCTTTGTGGTTACTTTCTGTCACAATCTTGTCAACTAAATTCTGGAGTTCTATTTCATTTCTTGCTATTAAGACAGTATCATCGGCATCTCTCTCTCTCTGCCTTTTTATCCCGAATTGGGGCATAGGCCCTCAACCAACTCATGCCAAGTCTTCCTATCTCTAGCTATCTCCTGCAGCTCCCTCCAGTTCTTTATATTGTTGATCCCTTGTCTCCATGTATTTCTCGGCCTCCTTCTTTCGCTGTCCCTGCGGTTCAGTAAAGGACCCGTCGGCATATCCCAGGTTATTTATGTTATGTCTTCCTACGGCTATTCCAGCAATATCCTTTAAAGATCTAAAAATGTTTTCACTACACACAGTGAGAACAGATCAGTTGATAACACGCATCTTTGTCTAACTCATTTTTTGATCTTCTGTAAAGGTTCTATCTGTTTGTATATTCTAATAGCTGCTGTTTGCTGCCAATATATGTTCTGAATGACTCTTAGACCTTTGCTGTCAATGTTTACACTCTCTAACATTGCTAAGAGTTCCTGATGGTTTACTTTGTCGAACGCCTTGGTGTAGTCTATAAAGCACAAATATAGATCTGTTCTCATTAGTGTTCTTATGATATATATATAGCATTGCCAGTGCCCTTAACAAACCCGAACTGTTCTTCACTGACTTCTGATCTTATTCTGCTTCTCATTATTATTTTCAGTAATATCTTTGTCATATGTCCCATACGACTGAATAGTGAGATGATCTTCACATTCGATTTCTTTGGCATGGCAATAAATATGGACTTGGTAGATCTTTCAGAATATTACCACTGTCGCCCGAGTGGTTACCGGGGCCCTAATTTGGGGAGTAAAGAATAGAACCACTGTTACCTGTCACGCATGTCGTAAGAGGCGACTAAGGAGGTTTGGCTGAAATCGGATGCACATGTCCTAAACTTGTAGAAGTCTAAGCGTTTAGAGGTCTACCCGCCCGAGTGGTTACCGGGGTCCAAATTTGGGGTGTAAAGAATAGAACCACTGTTACCTGCCACGCATGTCGTAAGAGGCGACTAAGGAGGTGTGGCTGAAATCGGATGCACATGTCCTAAACGTGTAGAAGTCTTCTGCGTTTAGGGGCCTACCAAACCAATGTGCAACGTATACACGTTCTTGGCAAAGATCAAACATATCACAAAGAGCGATTAAAATTGGTCGTAAAGAACGAACGCAAAGAAGAAGGAGAAGTGTCCTCATCCAACAGACAGTCACGAAGAGACCAAAGAACATTCACCTTATCCATCTTCAACTCCCTAACAAACGATGCTGTTGATGCAAGTCTGTCCGTTCTCTCATTACTTTACACACCCGCATGCAAGCCTGTCTGCTCTCTCATTACCGTAAATACCCGCATGCCCTGGACTATTTTCATGTATAACTAACTGATGATGCTCGTCCATCACGGGTGATGATGACCACACAAATTTTCATCCACGGGAATGTAGTTGCGTTATGTTTGTCTGTGTGTGCGTAGATAGATGACTAGTGAACCCGATACGGGCTTGAAATGTTCTTGTACAGTGTAGGCAAGGTATACTTGCACTTGTGGGAAGTTTTACTGCCTTTCTACTTTGCCGTTTTTGTTCCATCCGTGCTGTTCTACCTGCCTCGCAGGCCGAGGAACCGTGTCGAAGAAGTGGGCGCAAGGCTGATCTGTCTTGAGCAACATTCTCCCAGTTGTTGACATCTATGCCAAAGGATTTTATCGAGTGTATCTTTGAATCGCCTTTTCTGACCACCCTGTGAGCGTTTACCATTATGGAGCTCACCATAAAAGAGTCGTTTGGGTATTCTGAAATCTGACATTCGAGCCCCATGTCCTGCCCATCGTGTCTGTATAACTAACTAATGAAGAATGATATGACAAATAACCCGAGGAAGAAGAGTGATATGACAAATAACCCGAGGAAGAAGAGTGATATGACAAATAACCCGAGGAAGAAGAATGATATGACAAATAACCCAAAGAAGAAGAATGATATGACAAATAACCCAAGGAAGAAGAATGATATAACAAATAACCCAAAGAAGAAGAATGATATGACAAATAACCCAAGGAAGAAGAATGATATAACAAATAACCCAAAGAAGAAGAATGATATGACAAATAACCCAAGGAAGAAGAATGATATAACAAATAACCCAAAGAAGAATGATATAACAAATACCTAAGGAAGAAGAATGATATAACAAAATACTAAGGAAGAAGATGATATGACAAATAACCCAAAGAAGAAGAATGATATGACAAATAACCAAAGAAGAAGAATGATATGACAAATAACAAGAAGAAGAATGATATGACAAATACCAAGGAAGAAGAATGATGTAACAAATAACCCAAGAAGAAGAATGATATAACAAATAACCCAGAAGAAGAATGATATAACAAATAACCCAAGAAGAAGAATGATATAACAAATAGCCCAAAGAAGAAGAATGATATAACAAATAACCAAAGAAGAAGAGTGATATAACAAATACCAAAGAAGAATGATATAACAAATAACAAGGAAGAAGAATGATATAACAAATAACCCAAAGAAGAAGAATGATATAACAAATAACCCAAAGAAGAAGAATGATATAACAAATAACCCAAGAAGAAGAATGATATAACAAATAACCCAAAGAAGAGAATGATATAACAAATAACCAAGAAGAAGAGTGATATAACAAATAACCAAAGAAGAAGAATGATATGACAAATAACAAGAAGAAGAATGATATAACAAATAACCCAAAGAAAAGAATGATATGACAAATAACCAGGAAGAATAATGATATAACAAATAACCCAAGAAGAAGAATGATATAACAAATAACCCAAGAAGAAGAATATGACAAATACAAGGAAGAAGAATGATATAACAAATAACCCAAAGAAGAAGAATGATATAACAAATACCAAAGAAGAAGAATGATATAACAAATACCAAGAAGAAGAATGATATGACAAATACCCTAAGAAGAAGAATGATATAACAAATAACCCAAAGAAGAAGAATGATATAACAAATAACCCAAAGAAGAAGAATGATATAACAAATAACCCAAAGAAGAAGAATGATATAACAAATAACCCAAAGAAGAAGAATGATATAACAAATAACCCAAGGAAGAAGAATGATATAACAAATAACCCAAAGAAGAAGAGTGATATAACAAATAACCCAAAGAAGAAGAGTGATATAACAAATAACCCAAAGAAGAAGAGTGATATGACAAATAACCCGAGGAAGAAGTGATATGACAAATAACCCAAAGAAGAAGAATGATATAACAAATAACCCAAAATTGTCTGAGTAAATCAATGACACATTTTGACATTTAATATATTTCAACATGCAATATATCTTTCATGAGATTACACAATTTCTTCTTCTTTTTTGGCTGGTTTTAAGTAGAACAACATTAATTGATCAAGATGCTAGAACAAATCAACAAACACTAACAGAAACAAGTAGAGTGTTACTCAAGAGTATGAGCTATAGAGAGAATAATAGCCTGCCTGCCCAGCGTGTTCGTAGCACGTTAGACTACGGGTGACTAGCCCTCTGTGAGTGCGGGTTCATGGGCTGGCAGAAAAGCCACAGGTTCTCCAGATTCACGGTGTTCGTGGCACCGAGCCGAAGAGCTAAAAGTTCAAGTGCTTCTGGTTAGGAAAAAAAAAGAAGAGAATAATAACCAATGGATCAACCAAAGTCTTCATCAAATACTGGACACACAAGATACAAGGAATGCATATAACAAATGTGCTATTTGTTTCATGAATCCATTTGATTTGTGCATTTCCGATGTTTGATAGAGAATGTGTGGTTGAAATATTCACTGTTTTGTCATTCTCAATAAAACTGCTATGCTTTGTGCTATCTTCCTTGACCTGCAATCAGTTTGACTGCATATCTATCATGTATGCTACTTTACACGGTCTGGTTACACGTTCCTCTTGTTTCTACTCAACCATTCTTATCATCCTTTTCTGCACTTTTTGCTCTGGCAAATATATATGGGGAGACTAATGGGGGTACGGCTCCAATTACTTCTCCCGCACTGCTTTCCATATCAGAGAGTTGCCTCCCCTGTTGTATCTTCACCCGGCACACACTTGCACCATCATCTTCCCGTATCAGGAGTGGCCTGACACACCCGCCTCTGCTACTCGATGTATCGACATCGCCTCATGTAGACTTTCAGTGTTTGCATGGTGTGCTCAGTAACAGGTGAGTATTTGCCGTATCGCAAGTCATCCTTCTCATTTATATCTATGCTTTAGTTCATTTAGTATTCCTTGTCTGTATTTGTCCCCTTGATAAAGGTCTACGACAGAAACGTTGGTATTTTTGTTAGTTTTATCATTTTGCTATTCATTTTTGTTTGCTTATGTGATACCTAACATACATGTCTTTGTTCATAAACGCCAATTTATTACATATCACAGCAGCCTCCCTTGGTTTCCTCCCAATCTGATCTGATCCGCTTTTGCCAGACTAGATTTGTAGGTTTCCACACATCATATTTGTAACAACAAGCACACCACATTAATTAGACATTAGTAGTTTTATATAGAGGGACTGAGATGGTATGATAAGATTACAAACGAGAAACTCAGAGAAAGAACTAAGCAGATACCAGTGGAGAAAGAGATCAGGATGAGACGTTGGTGATGGATAGGACACACATTGAGAAGACCAACCAGAAGCATTGCAAGACAGGCACTGTTTTGGAACCCGCAGGAAAGAGGAGTAGGGAAGGACTAGACATACCTGGAGAAGAGAGCTGGAGACTGATACGTAAAGGATAGGTAAAATATGGAAAGAATTAAATGGGATGGCAGGGAGAGAGAAGAGTTGGAAGAAGTTTGTTGAAGAGTGAGTAAGAAATAATTTTGTTAGTATACACATCTACCCTCTATACTATCTTAGAAAGTCATCAATACAAATAAGAACTACATTCTCTTGTTTTAATATCATTGTTATTATTTGATCATTTCTAATGTTTTTTTCAACAACAAATGTCAACATTCAGACAATATTTGTTTCATAATCTAAGCTTGCTGTGACAAGCAACATTTGTTGTTGTAAATGGAATGTCTATAGGGAGAGAGAAAACACAGAATACAACTAGAAATGGAAGTAGTAGTGCCATGCTGCAAAACAAAAACTTTCAAATAAGTGAAGAACAAAATAACAATTCATAAAAAGCATTTCTTCATCTAAATGTGAATCACATATGCTGAGTTCTTGTTTCAATTATCAATGAGCTAGCCACATAGTAGTTTTAAATTTGTTTGTTTGTTTCGTTCGTTCTTCTCGGCCATTTTGATCATTCTTATTGTGATATATAAATAGCCTTTGCCAAGAACAGTTAGAATGTTGTGTCTCTGTTAAGCCCCTACTAGTGAATGACAAACGCATTGAGTTCCGCATTTTTGACCTTAGTTTAAAGTAAAACATGAATGGAAAGTACATAAATAAGTATTTAGGTAAGGACTAACAAAAAACAGGCTGACATGGGTATGCTCTTGAGTTACAGTGTGGTTTTCATGCTTACAAAGATTTGACTATAGCTATTTCTGACCAACATTCAGGATGCTGAACATGCAAGCTTATCCTAACACATAGAATTATAAATCAGGAGTGGTAAACCAACATGTTTATCTCAGCTCTGCCATCAATGATGACCTCTTATTGGATGCATAAGAGTGGTCTATATCATATACTGGGAGTTTCAGCATGGTCCCTATCCTCCGCTAAAGTCATCTAAGAGGTGCTGGGCCGTTTGTGCTGGATGGATGATGGCCACATATCTAAGACTATCTTAACATGTGCTGGGTTATTTGTGCTGGATGAATCATGGCCACATACCTAAGGATATCTTAACATGTGCTGGGTTATTTGTGCTGGATGGATGATGGCCACATATCTAAGGATGTCTTAACATGTGCTGGGTTATTTGTGCTTGATGGATGATGGCCACATATCTAAGGATATCTTAACATGTGCTGGGTTATTTGTGCTGGATGGATCATGGCCACATATCTAAGGATATCTTAACATGTGCTGGGTTATTTGTGCTTGATGGATGATGGCCACATATCTAAGACTATCTTAACATGTGCTGGGTTATTTGTGCTGGATGGATGATGGCCGGATTCCTAAGACTATCTTAATATGTGCTGGGTTATTTGTGCTGGATGGATGATGGCCACATATCTAAGGATATCTTAACATGTGCTGGGTTATTTGTGCTGGATGGATCATGGCCACATATCTAAGACTATCTTAACATGTGCTGGGTTATTTGTGCTGGATGGATGATGGCCGGATTCCTAAGACTATCTTAATATGTGCTGGGTTATTTGTGCTGGATGGATGATGGCCGGATTCCTAAGACTATCTTAATATGTGCTGGGCCGTTTGTGCTGGATGGAAGATCGCCACATCCCTAAGGATATCTTAATATGTGCTGGGCCGTTTGTGCTGGATGAATCATGGCCACATCCCTAAGGATATCTTGTAGGAAAGCTAACTTCTGGCATAAAAACTGTGAGGGTAATCCTTCCTTCACTTCAAAGACATAGGCAAACGAGTAATGAAGGTGTTTCATGTGATTATATCGCCAGTGTGTTGCGGGGCCCGAAGGAAGCAAAGAATAGTACCACTGCGACCTACAAGGCATGTTGTAAGAGGCGATTGATGTAGGACCTAGGAAGCTACCCTAGTAAATAAAAAAGCATAGCAGAAATCAGATTACTTGGCATACTTATCGGTGCATAACTGGTACAACGTACAATCACTCCTAGGCTTAGATCAAATACAAATCAACTAGTGGTCGATATGGAGACGTTCAAGAAGAATATACTAATGTGGGAAGAGCATACTAAGAACATGTCCAGATGGAAGAATCCTATAGAACACTGGTATGTGTTGAACTGGTGAAAGCAGACTCTAACATTTTGTCAATATAAAATGGAGAAAGCAGAAGCACACTCATATTATACTATGGGCTCTACACACCCACATTGTCTCTTGATATTAACATGACTCATCAACTAGCAGAGAAATATATGTGGTTGCAAAGTTAATATTTCAGGTAAGAACTACATGTTTCTCCCAAAATATCTCAAGTTGCATTTTATGAACTATCAGAAACAAATCATCAAAATGGAGAATAACATGTGCTAGATCAAACAAAAATCTCCTTGTAACAAATACAATATATATATATACTTTGTAACCAACTATATGGTTTAACTGGAATTACATTATAACATATGAATTCTCAGATTAATTTGTACACTAAAACAAAGCACCATGCCTGGATGTGAATATCCCCAACTTTCAGTAGCAAATATTAGGACCACTGCACTGTACGAGATGGTAACAAAATGAGATAAAAAAAAGAATGCAGTTTGTAGTGTCATCATGTAAAATTTGCTGCTACAGAAACAACTACTGCAAAAAAGCGCACACACACACACAGACACCTTGCAAGGGTGGGGTCATCTGTAGAGGTTGAGCTCCCATGTTCCTTACAGAGCACACATTAACTCTTAATGGACCAGGACAAAAGCCATGTTTTTACAAACCATTTGTTTTTAGAATTAAAAAATGCCATTTAGTGTGGCTCCTGGTAAAAATGAGTCCGACCCAAAACCCCATAGTGTGGCATTTAGTCCACAAGGAGTTAAAGAACAACAATACAACTGATATATTTACAAATAAATCATTTCCAAGTATAACAAACTCAAGCTCTTTGTGGTTAAATATAGAAACTGCATAAAATGTGAAAGCAAACGTCGCACATGCTAGTCTAGCTATGAGATACAAACATATTTGAACAGAAAGCATAAAACAAGAGAAATGATTAATTATTGTCATTTCATAAAGATGTCAATTATTCTTTATGTCATATCATTGGTTGATGAAATGTACAAGCACGCACAAAATGGCTGGAGTGAAGGATGACGAGCGCGTTGACTTTCTTGCCAACAATGCTCCGGCTCAAGTGGGCAGAAGTATGGACAGAGTCGATATCATCAATGTGGTACGCTCTCATTTATGTGATATTGAGTCTCAGACACAGGAATAAGTCAGAAAATGCCAGACAGTGTCATCCTCGTTTTAGAGAGAGAGAAGGTATATTAATCAACTTCTAGTGGGCACGGTGAGCAAATGAACTTTGGGATAGCTGCTGCAGCGGAGGACAGAGCGTGCATGAGAATGCCCAAAGTGCCATGATGTCAATCGCATAACATAATTTGTTCATGTAAAACCAACAGTACATTAATCTTCACATTAAGAGAACTAGCTTTCATATGAGAATTAATCTCCACTGACACCATGAGAAAATGATGTAATTATGAGAAAATTAATCTTCATGTGACAATGATTTTTTTTCTCATTGTAAACTAAACATACTTTTAAAAAAAGTTCATGTGAAACAATCTGATAAGTAATTCACTATTAGATCATTGAATGTGGATATCAAATGTGATAAACATATCATCATTAATATTTACTAACAGACAACTAACACTCTGGTGGTGACACAATGTTCATAGAAGCAATGGCATATACTGATTTTGGCAGGTGATAAATCTATGGGCGGATGGAGCTGGCTCGAGAACATAAGAGCCATGACATCCTCATATGAGAGCATCAAGAATGTCATTTGAGCATATACTTACTGAACACATCAAGCTGGAATTGAACACTTTTTGGACAGATTTTCCATCTGGACGGAAACTGGGGTGGAAAACTTGCACAGAAATTCAGGTTAAATAATACAATAAGTCATGGAAGATAGAAAGTTTAAAGTCAAGTTTGTTTATGTCTGCTAAGATCATGTTTATGTCTGCTGAGGTAATGTATATGTCTGGGACTGCTAAAATTAAATGAATCTGACAGGCAAAACTAAATTTTGTCTGGAGGTGACCAGGGAAGAGAAGATTAGGTATGCCAAAGAATAAATGGTGAAGAATATTGGAGCAATAAGAGATGAGTCTTATGGACAGAGCTGAAGAAGACAGCCCAGAAAAAAATTCTGTAGACAGACATAGTTTTATGTTTGACTGGGAACAGAGTCTAGTAGTGGTGACTAAAATGACAATTATGACTGTGACATTGAAAGTTTGTCTCTGGTGGCTAAAATGACATGTCATTGTCTGTTAAAATAAAATTTCATTCTGTGTCAATTACATTAGCATTTATGTCTTGTGACAGTAAAGTCTGAACTTATACAAGGTGTTCAAAATAAAAGCAGCCCCGTCAAGGGAACCAATCTGGCATATGTTTATGAAAATGAGAAGGTTCAATTATGATGTAGTATAGGTTAAGTACAAAAGTCTTTTTGCGATGGTGTGTAATTATGGTGTGGGAAGGGGCGATGAACAAATGTAACGAAGGATAAGCTAGTCAGAACCAGTTTAACCCTTTCGCTGCTACATACTTTCTGAAGGCTGAGCTAAAAATAGCTACTCTTTGTTTCTAAGTCACAAACGTGAATGTACGCCTATAACATTGACAGTAACAACATATAACATGTTAACACGTCTTTAGCCCACAGAGAAGAGATAATAACAGACGTATTAATGCGTCTTTAGATGTGAATGGGGAAAACGTATAAATACGTCCTTAGCAGCTAAAGAGTTAAATAGTAAATAGACAAAACGCAATACGTAACTGGAAACTTTTGATTTGTCAATGGGGCTGATTTTATCTTGAACAGCCTGTATATGGAGACTAAATTAGTATTTATGTTGGTAACTTCTAAATTGACATTGATATTTATAGTGGTTGATACAATATAAAACAAGTTTCATGTTTATGGTAGTCAACATCAAATTTGTCTGTGATGATACAACATTGATAGTGAGAAGATGAAGAACTAGTGGTTGATGAAGAATATATCAAGAATAAACTCTTGCTATATTCTTGATGTTTGTTTCCTACAAGTTTTTGATTTGGACGGTTTTGATATGCTTAATTTGATATAAGAGAAACAAAATCAGTTACAATATAGAATGCAGAAGAGATACATGAACGAGGGGTTGCATTGCATGTGGTGATCAGATGCATACAGCATAAATAAAAAAAAAAAAGTGAAAGTTGGCTTCAAATATAAATGGAAAACAGATAAACTATAAAATATCAATAAAAAACATCTATCTGTATGAATGTTAATAGGTTTAACATTGAATAATATGTGGTTATGTTAGTTGGTTACGGTTGTAGGCTGATGTACAATAAAAGAGAAAATTGAAGTATTTTGGACATATAAAAAGACATGAAGAGCTGGAGAAGACCATCATGGAAGGAGGAATACTGATAAAGTGGAGAAGAGGAAGACCACAGAAAAGATGGATTCAAGATGTAACTGATGGTTTGAACATGACGGCTACAGAGGTGGGACATCTGGTCTATGAGAGAGAGAAATTCGAAGGACTGTTGGGGTGGCAAAGTTCTGCTCAGGACAAGCTATGTGATGATGATAGTTTGAATTTTGTTAAGAGTGCATACAAATATTACAGAATAAGCTTATACAGATGAATAACTTCCATTACATTAGAGAAACAAGTAATTCCAACACTGTAAGAGTGTTAAGTATTAGAAACTTCAGAATACTAGAAATTAGCATTTGGATCACTTCTTTGTCTTGCTAATGTTTCTCTTCCCTAAAACTATGGACCCAAGTACCTATTCTTTCAACTGGATGGACTGTAGACTGTCTGACCCACAGAACACACAAAGTCTCTTCTGATTTTGGAGCAAGCAATCACTTGACTACTCCAGAAATTATGCACAGCATACATATTCCAAGAAACATGTGGATTTTGTATACCACAATCACAATAGAAGTTTGCTTTGTTTTTTATTTAAGGGGGGATTCGGTCTTGAAAATCAAGAATCTATTTTCGTTGTTTTCATATTAATATAAAATTTGTATAAGCATTTTGAAAGAGTATGACTTAGAATAGTAGAAAAAATTAGTAAAAAAAATGTCAAAGTGTTGCCATGGAAACAATACAAAATGGCCACTCAAAACAAAATTTCAAATCCCTAAGGCTCTGAATCTAATGAATGTAAACGAATTCTGTTTTCACTCTAAGGTGCGCAATTGTAATATCTAAAATATTACACATGATATTTAGGATATATTAAATATTTAATTTTTATAAATTTTTGGGTAAAATTCCCTCAAAATTTGGTCAAAAAAGCTGTTTTTGGAGGGTGTGTTTACACAAAAATTCATAAAAATATAATATTTAATATATCTTAAAAAGAATGTGTAATTTTGTAGATATTACAATTGCTCACCTTAGAGTGAAAACAGAATTCATTTATATTCATTAACTTCAGAGCCTTAGGATTTGAAATTTTGTCCTTAGCGCCATTTTGTATTGTTTCCATGGCAGCGTTGACTTTTTTTTTTACTAATTTTTTCTACTATTCTAAGTCATAATCTTTCAAAATTGTTATACAAATTCTACATTAATACCAAAGCAACGAAAAAAGTTTCAAGACCAGAGTCCCCCCTTAATCCGTCAGATGAAATGGTATTTCATAATGAATAAAACAGCCTTCGACTGCTTCCTAGCTTAGATATATTTCTATCCATCCTACTCACTGAATTAACAAAAGAAATATCAGTGTCAAGACAAAATTTAGAAGGGGTTTTTAAAACTGAAGGATGCCCAGCATGTTCGTAGCAGCGTTGGACTGCGGGTGACTAGTCCTCTGTGTGTGCGGGTTCAATTCCACGGACTGGCAGAAAAGCCACAGGTTCCCCAGATTTACGGTGTTCGTGGCACCGAACCAAAGGGTTCACGATGTCCATGGCACCGAGCCGAAGAGCTGAAAGCTCAAGTGCTTCTGGATTGGGGAGGGAAAAAAAAGCAGCTGAAGGATTGAGTTCATTGCACCGGTTTTTTTTAAATCCCATATGGCTTGGCTCCTCTACGCATAAATGGCACACCACCTGCCGAGAGCATCACACAAATTCTGTAGCTGCAGAAACAATCCTAGGGGTCTCTGGAAAAAATGCACTCATGAACAGAACGCACGGTGTGGATTGAAACCACGACCTTTGACTCGCAAGGTAAGGGAGTAACCATGTAGCCGCCCCCAAGACAAAATAATCAGTTCATCTACAAACTCTATGGCTTTCACTTTACACTACTACAGCATTATAGGCCATTATATTACCCTGGGTTTTCTACCTGACATGGCTCTCAAGGGAGCAAAGAATAGTAACACTGCAATCTACAAGGCATGTTGTAAGAGGTGACTGAAGTAGGGACTAGGGAAGCTATACTAGTAAATAAAAAGCGTCACAGAAATCGAATGTGCTGGTCTACTTGCAGGTGCATAACTGGCGGAATGTACAATTGCTATTAGGTTTAGAATTACACATACAAATCACAAAGAGTGGTTAACAAATTGTTGATATGGAGCGTTAGAAGAAGAAGAAATGACAGCAGATTTTATGATACAGCAAATATGAGAGTTATCTACAACATTAGATAACTTCTAAGACTGAGAACAACTAACTATTCAGTGATGGGAAAAGTGGTTTGCCATGAAACATACAAAATAAACCAAGTATGAGACACACACAGGAAAAGTTAGTAGGCATTAAATGCTGACAAAAAAGTTCTAGGCTGAATTAATAGTTTAATCTAGATTACAAATCAGTTTGATCATGCATGTAGTGATGTTGGAAAGAGGCAGTAGCTCCATCAATGTGTAAGTCCCACATGCCAGTCATCAGTCTGACATTATAATTTCACTTCAAGAAAGCAAGAGAAAACTGAACTTCATTATTAAATGAAAACGAAGTGACATGGCATGGGTTACGACTATAATTTGTCATCCATTATCAGGTCTGAAGAAAGACAGCTGATATAATTATGCACCATTCCTTCTGGATAACCTTCAGACTTCAGACTAGCACTGGAGAGACTAAAAAGACAAGTTAAGGATTGAGGACTAGAATGGAATAGAGTCTGAAAGAAAACGGACAATATATCTCTCTCTCTCTTGCAATCACCCTTAGACTGATGTACCAGATTTCATTTTTGTCCCTGGGCATGCAGGAGTTAGGGGTAATGAACGAGCTGATAGACTGGCTGGCTTGGCTACAATATCAGAAGGAGCTGCCATGGATCGAAATGGCATTCTTCACGCATTGAGAGAGTCTTTCCGAACAGAGGAGTTTCAGGGCTGTGAATCCCACTGCTGACCAGATTGAGAGAAGATGGGTGTCGATACTGGAGTAGCCGAAAGAACAACATACTAAATATGTAAAGAGATTGATAAATCAACATAGAACTGGCATGATGGGCTGGTGGATGCTGCTGGATTTGTTGAGGCGGAGATTGGAGCACCTATGGACATGTCCGGAGTGCTATGATGATAGTTCTCATATGACTGATAAGGCATAAAAACTCAGATAAAAATGGTACATGGATAGTACACTTTTCAAAATTATTTGGTAACAAAGAAGGTTGGCAGAGAGGATGCTAGAGACAAAAATGGACAGACAAAGAAATCAAAACAGAGGTAAAGACTACAATGATCAGGTCCAATCAAATATATGCAAGAGTTTACTTTAGTCCACACTGCAAAAATAAAAAAAAAAAAGGATGCAAAATCTGAAAATAAAACACTAATACTACAAACATAAATATAAAAAAAATAAAATATGAACACAAGAAATGCAGCAGTAAAAGCAAGTTTAGGTACAATAACTGGTTGCAGTATCAAGATGTCATCAATTATTGACTATCAACTGTAACCAGTCAAGTCAATTGTTGACATTCAACTGTAACCAGTCAAGTCAATTGTTGACATTCAACTGTAACCAGTCAAAGTAAATAGAAACTATTGTGGAAGAGACAAAAACTAAAACTAAACATGAGATTTCAGATGAACTATATAAAATCTATGACAATGTTCAAGTTAGTATGTCAGCAGCTGGCAATACAAGCTAAATCTAGAACAGATCATTTATTTATGCTACAGAAATGGAGCAATTTATCATCATCATCAAGTAGCTTGTCCCTTCTGGAACTTGGCGTCCATGACAGGAGTCCTGAAAAATTCTCTGTGCTGTGCAAGTTGACCGGCGTCAGCAGCAGTAATTCTCAGATCGTCAATGACATCTAGCACCCATCGTCTACTAGGTCTTTCTTTCATTCTTCTTCTAGGCAACATTTCCTCCAAAATTATCTTCTCTATGCACTCATGGAGCAAAATTTGTTCTTCAGTGGAACTTTCAAATGGCTACAAGACACAATTTTTCTTACACGTTACAAGCAGCAGAATTACCTCATGTTAAGGAATTTTCTTGTGAGTTATAGTGTGGTCTTTTCTCTTGTTTTATAGAGATATTTCTCGGTTCTTATTAGTTATATGGTGGAATGTTCATGTGTGCTACAGAGCACAATTTTCTCATGAGTTACAGAGTTCAATTTTCTTAAGTGTATATAGAGCTGAGTTATCTGGTAATTGATTGAAGATAGGACCATCATCATTGCACTTCGATGAGTAACCAAGTGTGCTCTAATCTCTTTCTTACACAGGAAGATCTCAGCTTCAGTACATGAACTCCGTAGCACCGGCAAGGTGAGTTGTAAAGTAGTATTATCTTGTGAATTGCAAAGCACAATATTTCCTAGTTGGAGACATAAGCTATATTTTTGTTTAATGTGGTAATAGTGTTGATGATTTCATTTAAAAATAGAATGAGTTTGAACTATTCAAGAGAAAACTTGTGTTGATGAGGAGAAATTACATACACTTTCATATGTACCTTGTTACAATAAAAAAAAAAAGTATTCATCTGCGTCTAGAGTATTGGAATTCTAAAACAAATATGATTTAACAAAAGTAATAACAATGTACACACACATGCAAACTCAATTACACTAACACCTTCTGAACACGACTGTATAAAATGAGAAACAAAAATATTATTTAAGGTTAGTTGCCTTTTAGCATTGGTCAAGAATTCATGCATACTGATAGGAAAACAAGAATCAGAATACTAATAGCACAGATATTCACAGTGGCAACTATGGATGTGAAGCATGGACATTTAACAAGGCAGTGGAAAAACATATATGTGCTTTTGAATATAAGTCTTACAGAAGAGTCCTCCGTACATCATGGACAAGAAAGAGAACAAATAGATCTTTCCAGAAAGAACTCAACATTAAATAAAACTGACTGATGCCACAAATAAGAAAAGTAGGTATTTTGGACATACAAAGAGATATGAAGGGTTGGGGGCATCTCTGCAAAGAGGAAGACCAAGGAGAAGATGGATTCAGGATGTAACTGATGGTTTGAGCATGACCGCTGCAGAGACAGGACATCTGGCCTATGAGAGAGAGAGAAATTCCAAAGGACTGTTAGGGTGGCAAAGTTTTGTTCAGGACAAGCTATTTGATGGTAATGATGTATATATGGTCTATTTGTAATGTCATTTTGATCCTGATATAAACAGCTTTTTGTATAGTTAACACAATATAATTTTATCTCAGCCAGAACATATAAAAAAAAAGCATATTTGCTATGTTAGTTGCTTACCACATATTTGAAACTGCACAGATTTACCTTTAGCAAATAATACTGATGCACTGTACAAGTGTATTCATGAAATGGAACAAAGAACTTAACCAGGAAAGAAATGAATCCAAGATATCACACACAAAAACATAGAATAATTAACACTTCATAACAAGTCAGCAGTTGACTAAGAAATAATGTGAAAACATTACAACTATGAAATGTCAATAATTATTGACCCATGTAAGGCAAAGTTGTGCATAGATCTGAACATTTATAGAAACATTTTGTAATCATCAAAGTGAACAAAAATATTTTTGTTGTTTATAAACATGTAAGTCAACAAACAGATTTAGAACATGTCAGAATATATATATATCAAATATTTGTATGTAATTCATGAAAACATCTAGCAAAAATTACAACTTCTTGAGAATTCTTTTAATGCTAGATCCTAATTAACTACATCCTTCTGTAACAATATTCTTCTTCACCTTTCAACCCCAATGGAGCACAGGTCTTCAACAAACTTCTTCCAGCTCTTCCTCTCTCCTGCCATCCCGTCTAATTCCTTCCATGTTTGACCTATCCTTTTAATATCAGTCTCCAACTCTCTTCTACAGGTATGTCTAGGCCATACTTATAATATTGACTTTTTTTTGGTGTGCATTTTCCCATTCCTCTTTCCCTGTGGGTTCTAAAACAGTGCCAGAGTTCTTTTCATGTTTGTGAAGATTTGTTAGCTTATTTCTACAGGGTGATGTAGCCAGCCCCATGCATGTCACCCTCCTTACTCGCCTCCTACGACATGCCTGGCAGGTACACATTGATGCATATTCTTTTCTCCCCTTTCGGACCCGGCATAAAGTTTTATAACTATTTTTTTTGTAAACACAACGTAAAAGAAAAATTTAATACATTTTTTAGTTTGTATTACCTTACACAGCATGAAAGAAAATATATCTTGTCTAACACAAATAAAATTAATCAGTCAGGTTTTCTTTTAATATATATAAACAAAAATTTTATGAGCATTGTCACTGTTTTGTACTGAACACTTTGATTAGTTTAGCAATGATGAGAATAATTCTTCTTCTGACCGAATTTGTGAAAATTTATTTACAAGTAGTAAAAAATATGACAAAATTATGTGTTAAAATGCAAAAATAAAGTCAAATTGAAAGTCAAAGTGCAAAAATTGAAAGGTTAAAATGCAAAAATAAAATTCAAGATTATAAGTTAAAATAAAGAAGGAAAGTCAAGTTGATATGGTTAAAAATGAACACATAAGCATATTTCAGAGCTTGGCTTTATATAAAATACATTTGTCTACATTGAAATAAAATCTAATCATATGTGCTCCAATATTAACCAAATTCTATATAGATAAATCATTTACATTTCCCAAAAATGTATCTTTTCTCAGAAATCATCAGAACACTATACATTTTTGAATGAATCATTAAAAACTACTTAAACACACACAAACCTAACATGAAACTAGACATAAGAA
This sequence comes from Arion vulgaris, assembly GCA_020796225.1. Classification (NCBI taxonomy): domain Eukaryota; kingdom Metazoa; phylum Mollusca; class Gastropoda; order Stylommatophora; family Arionidae; genus Arion; species Arion vulgaris. The sequence goes on along the minus strand of CM036758.1, from coordinate 30,158,653 downwards.
AATATATTATGGGGATGCCATAACAAACAGAGGGTTGCGAGTCCCACTCGCTGACCAGACTGAGAGATGGGTATCAATATTGGTACAGCCGAAAAGACGACACACCAAATATACAAAGAGATTGATCAATCAACATTGAACTGGCATGTTGTGTTGCTAGACGCTGCTGGATTTTTGAGATGGAGAGGAGCACCTATGGACATGTCCGGAATGGTATGATGATAGTCCTCTGATAACTTACAGATGGACAAAGGAAAGAAATGAGCAAACTAATCTGTTACTATATGCAAAAGACCAAAAATGGGCATAATGTATTGCAGATCAGCAGTGTAGGGTTTTATAACTAGGAAAACATGTGATAACAAACTACTGATTAGATACCACTAAAAAATTGGCATTAATAGTTTAATTGTTCCATCACAATCGCTGCCACAACTAATGAGTATGAACCTAGTTCAAAGGCTGATATTATAAATTCCCTTAGGCAGAGAGGATGTGTACATGATTCAAGTTATAGTGGTGAATCTACAACACTAACCAGACTGCAAGAATTCCAAGTCAAATATGGCGTAGCTAGACAAGAACGCTTTGTTCATAGTAAAAAAAGAATAGTAAACCAACAAAGAACCAGTGTTATTAGTTGCCACACACTGAGAGACATACTAAGGAGGAGATCTGAGCACTTATGGACTAATTGGTTTGACATGCAGTGATGATGATGATCTGACTAAACGCTTAAGATAATTTTATAGATGCCAAGTCTTCCTAATTTTTATGTTATTAAGCATGGCTGCGCCATACCATCAAGTCACAGCTTAACGACTCACAAATGGGATTCTGGAAGAACAGAAGCTGTACCATGCAATGTTCGCCTGCAGGCAGTCGCAGTCCGCCATCAGAGATGGCGGAGGAGAATAGTGCTTAAACTCTCAAAGAAAGTGACGGTCACAAGCGTTGCCACAGGCAAATACTCAAATAACTACCGGGCAGAGGCAATAAGAACAGCGGTCGAAATAATCCTAGAGAGAAGAGGCACCTCTTGTAACAAAATCGTGATATTCACCGATGCTCTATCGGTCATCATGGCACTCAAAAACGTAGGCAAAACAGAGCTGAATGAGCTCAAAGCGACCCTTGACGCATTAGTGTACACACTCAAATGCACAGTCATTCAGTGGATCCCATCACACTGCAAGATAAGCGAAAACGAACACGCAGACAAGTTAGCTAAAGAAGGCAGGCGACTACCTCAGACTGATCTCGAGATCAGTTACGAGGAAGCCAGAACAACCATCGTCTGGCACTATAGAGACAAATGGACAAAAGACCATCCTCAGTACAACAACAGCGACGGGTACTACAGTCTGTCTCGTAGCGAACAAGTTGCCATACTCCGCACCGGCCACAACAAGCTCCGCGCCCACATGTTTAACAAATTTAAAATTGGCACAACTAGCCTGTGCCCTGCAAAAGGCTGACATGACGGCAGAACATGTACTGCAAGACAGTCAACTGATAGCAGGTATAAGAAAAGAAACCTGGTCCCATAACACAGAGCTTTGCGAGAAGCTGTACGGAGGAACGGAGTCACTTAAAAACACGGTAAAATTCATGATAAAAGAGGTTTCATCAGTCTAGGCTGGGATCACGCACGAGAGAGAATCTGATTAACACCTACACGTTGCATTTGTGGATCAAGAAAAAGCGTCTGATCTCGTAGATAGGAATAAGTTGTGGAAAATATTGTCAATTTATGGAGTTAATGACTACTTAATAAATCTATACAAGTGCCTCTATATAAACAACCGGTATACAGTTAGAAAAAGTGCAGATCTATCAGGAAAGTTCCATGTTATTTCTAGAGTAAGTCAAGTATGCATACTGTCACTGATGTTGTTGATCACATCTGTAAAATAGCTAACACCAGTGAAGGAAACAGCCTTTGGGAACTCTTTAACAAGTTTTTTTTTGCAGTTGCAGACGATCAGACAATCATATCAACAACAACAGAAGAACAGCTACAACAACTCATTAACAGACTCCAGATAACATGCAATAGCTACAACATGAGAATATATGGCCCTTTTCATCTTTACAGACGGTCAATAGGCAAGTGTTTTACTGTGACAACTTCTGAGTTTTCGCTTTTCTCTCTTGTCGTTCAGCTCGTACATAAGTCTCTTCTCAAAAGACTCTGCGCCCTTCCGTAATTTGGCTTTCCACACAACTCTGTCATCAGCTAGTCCCTCCCATGTAACATGAGAATAAACATTGACAAAACTGAAGTAATAACATTCGCTAGAAAGCAAAGAACTACCTATATCTCCACCAACAAACATCAATTCAAACAAGTTAAAGACTTTACATACCTAGAGAGTATGTTTTCAGCAAAGGGAAGAATAATGAATGAAATCCAACAAAGATGCAATAACGCAAATCAAATCATAGGGCCATTGGTACCATTTTTGAAATGTAAGCAATGTCACCATGAACATTAACCCTTAGAACCAGGGCTCGATATTTCGGGATTGAATGTAAGCGCTCGATATATTGGTCTGAACATATTTTTCACTATTTTTCGGTATTTGAAAATAAATTGTGTACAAATGAGACGTAAAACACAACCCCTGAATTTTACATCGTTTTACGAGATGGCAGACGCTGTTGTGTGATTTTATTGTACTGGTAAGGTAATTAATTAAGTATTTAATCTTCATATACGGAGTATTCGTGAGTCGTGCCCACATATTAAATCAAATAAATTTTAAAGTTTAGTATTCTTCAAATATATAATAAACAGGAATAACAGAGATGATGGGGTAAATCAATAACAAATTATAGAGCACTTACGAGTGCTAAATTATCATGTTTTAATATAATTCTGATGTGTACTGTTTTTGCCCAGGAGCTTCGGGAAGAGATTTTTAAGGTACAGGTGGCCAGGGTTCAAAGATCATTGTACAACACAATCTTCCTTCCAGCTCTAACATGGCAGGATATCCTGCAATGAAAATGGGGCATTTATGCACTATACAGTTAATGAACATGTTTAGTTTTTTGAACATGACATAGGGCTGTCACTGTGGATCATCACCAGACAGGAAGGACACAGGATGAAAAGTTTAGAAGAGAAACTCTGGTGCACCCATGAGAACCTCATGCTGACGACTGAGTTCATGAAAGCATCTCAAGTCTTCAAATAGACTTGATGAACTTGGCAAATAATTTCAGAAGTAAAAAAATGAGGCAACCGCGACATTCAATATTTGTTTCATAAACTATGTTGAGCACAATACATGTGACCTGTATAATCAGTTTGCATGTGTTGCAGGGGCTTGCAAGGGAGCAAAGAATAGTAACACTGCGACCTACAAGGCATGTTGTAAGAGACGACTGAGGTAGGGGCCTAGGGAAGCTATCCTAGTAAATAAAGAGCAGAAATCAAATATGCTGGCCTACTTATAGGTGCAATACTGGCACAATGTACATGGCCTACTTATAGGCGCATAACTGGCACAATGTACAATCGCTCTTAGACTCAGATCACATACAAATCACAAAGAATGGTTAACAAGTAGTCAATGTGGAGTGTTTGAAGAAGATAAAAGATCTCTCGATCCCCTCCTGAGATAAAAGATCTAACTGGTTCCCCAGAGATACCTAAGAAGAAAATAGTTGTTTGAAATAAAATGGACATACTTAAAAGAGTTGATACAAAATGTATGTGTTAAAGACGGACGGACATCATATTTTTGTTATGGGACTAATGTAAAAATAACAAAATAAGCACACAATTTTGTTAGTAAATACGTCCACAAACACTGGGCCATTATGAATCACATCTAAGATATAAAGAGAAAGAAAATAAACATTATCAAAAGCCATCTTCATGATGCAAAAATATTTTTTTACAACAATAAGACTTCCTATGCATCTCAGAGAAATGATACAGTCAATTATGTATTATCCAAAGCAGTGGTCAGGAAAAATGTCACCAAAAATGCAAACAACACAATTAAAATAGAAATAATCATCATCATGTGGCACACAATGGATATAATATAAAATTAGTAGAAACTACTGTACATTTAACTGGAACACAATTGACTGGTCAAAACCTTCTATTACCCAAATATATCAGAACAATGGAATATAGTTTACAAATTCAAAATTAGTCAATAGAAACATATATATGCATGTATAGGTATGTGGGTCTTTGTGGCTAAGTGGTTACGCCCTTGCCTTGCGAGTCCAAGGTTTGAATCTGGACTGCAACATTCACTTCACAAGTGCATTTTTTCCAGAGACCCCCTAGGATTGTTACTGGAGCTACGGAGTTTGTGCAATACTCTCGGCAGGTGGCATGCCATTTCTGCGGCGGAGAGGGACCGAGCCATATCGGGTAAAACCCGGTGCAATGAAGTCAATCCTTCTGCTTTAAAATAACCCTTAGATATGTGGATGTGTATGCAGACACACACACATACACATATAATATTCTCCATACAATCTCTCACATGCTAGTCGGCATGTAACAACAGACACATACACATATAATATCCTCCATACAATCTCTCACATGCTAGCCGGCATGTAACAACAGACACATATACATATATTGCATACAATCTCTCACATGCTAGTCGGCATGTAACAACAGACACATATAATATCCTCCATACAATCTCTCACATGCTAGTCGGCATGTAACAACAGACACATATACATATATTGCATACAATCTCTCACATGCTAGCCGGCATGTAACAACAAACAAACAATATAGAATTCACATAATTTGGCTCAAATCATGGCTTACAAAATGAACATTAATCATCAACAATAAGTGTTTTTAATATAAAAATAGAAATATATATTTATCAGTATAAAAGATCACATAATATTTACAAATCTTCATTTATCATTGACTGTTATGCCAGAAGTGCATTTAAAATGCATTTAGATCGATGTTTTCAAGCATTACCAGATCCTCTCACAATTGTTATGCCAATGCATTAAAGTGCATTTAATAATGTTTAGCATTATAGATCTCAATTGTTATGCCAGTCATTAATGCATTGACGTTTTCAAGCATTACCAGATCCTCTCACAATTGTTATGCCAGAAGTGCATTTAAAATGCATTTAGATCGATGTTTTCAAGCATTACCAGATCCTCCCACAATTGAACAACCAACTATTCAACAGTTAGAAAGAATATCGTCCAAAGTTTAAAAAAAACTCATATCCTGGAATACAAAAATCAACACTATCCACAAAAATTAATAACTCCAAGAATACAGAGATTCAATTGAAATATGTTTTTATCCTTCACATCTTCAAGTGGAGGGGAGTCTGAGCTAATAGATTAGTGATCGGCTCCAATGTGGAAGATCTGTGTTCAATCCACGGTAAGGCCAACGATTTCTTTCTGTTGTAGGCATAAATGCAAAACCCTAACCTGAACAGCTTTGCGGTGAGTGCACTAGCCATGCGGCCATTAAATTCCTTAGGCTCTCGTCCTACACTGTCCTAAAAAGCGGTACTCCCTGCAGTAACGACAGTTAGAGACTACATAAATTAGAAACATTTTTAATAGTATAAACCAATCTAATGAAACTTATCTGAATTTTTTGATGTAACTAAATCAGCAAGCAAGAACCACTATACTGAAGCTAACAAGAAGATATTCATGCAAATTTAACCGTAAGACTTTGGAATGGGATCAACCATGTCCTCACAAGAGATCCTAACACCAGAACTACTATGATATACAATGATACACCCTTGATGAAGGGAAAAGGTGATAAGTTCAGAGACAACTTAGTGGAGACTTGAGATATAATTCAAAGGATGGACATCAACAAAGTGTAGAAAGTTTATTTATTGATGTCCTGGAGACATGACTGATAACTGACGGCTTCATAGATTAATGGTAAAGGATAAACACGAAACATTGTCAAGATATATGAAATATTCGACATCTTTTTTCTTCTATTAATCCCTGTTGTAAAGTCAAGTAGATATTAAAAAATAAATGTAGTTACTGCCTGTAGTACCGCTTGTTAGGGCAGCGTAGGACGAAAGCCTGAGGAATTTAATGGCTAGTGCAGTCGGCGCGAAGCTGTTCAGGTTAGGGTGTTTCATTTATGCCCCCAACAGAAAAAAAATTGTTGGCCTTACTGTGAATTGAACATGGGTCTCCTGCATGGGAGCAGCAGCGCTCTAATCCATTTGGCCAGACACCCCTCCAGTAGATGATTTGACTAAATACTGAACTAGTTCACACATTTACTGTGTTATTACATTCAATAAATATTCTGTTACTTGTGAATTTTGATTCCAAATACTTAACTAAACAAATCAGCAATCAAACACAAACACCTCAATTTGAAGATGTACAAACAATAAAATATGGGAACATCTCTAAGACACAATCATATACAATGTATGATACAAAACTTCCCTTTGCAAAGTTCACAAATTATTTTATTAAGTACCTTTCACCTTGAGATTGGATGAAAATCTGGCGCACATTACCATGAATCTTCATCTAAATGAGGCACAATCTGGCAGGGTGGGACTTGGTTCTTGCTCCTGGAGAACGTGTGTTTAAAAGTGTACCTAGTGACCTCTAGGAATCCAGGATTATAAATACTCTGCTGCGATATGGAAGAACCTGTGCTTGGCTGTGGATGAACAGAAAATATCATTGACTGCAATCAATTAGAATAGAATAACAGTGGTGAACAAATCACACACATTATAGTGATAACAGCATAACAGTAGACTCAACAATCTACATCAAACTGGTACAGTTAGTTGCTGGGCACTGTGGAAGACAGTGTGAAGGGGATCGGAGAATTTATGGACATGTCTGAGGTGAAATGAAGATATTCCAAACTGAAACAAATGCAGACCAAAAACAATCTGGCTTAGAAAGCAATGCAGAGATGCAAGTTGGAGTCAGACTTGGGGTGCCCTATGATGGGTGTGGATCAAGAACAGGGGAGAGATTTTGCTAAGACATCATAAGGCATGTCGAACACTGACTGCTTTGTCTTTCGCTATCCAAGGAAAGAAGAAAGTGAAACTATGATTAACCCTCTCATTACTGGAGAGGCAAATGCGCCGATTATCGGTATAATCCTATAGCGACCATACACCCTGACGGGAGCATACCTTTTAAATCATTTTTCTATATCTTTCCTTGCGAATAGACACGCTAAATTTAGCCCTGTCATTGCTGATAATGGCTGCCGTCATTTTAGAATGCGCTAGTGTTATTGGTTTCGTTTGCAAATTTTGAAAAAGTCCTTATATCTTCTGGAAAACTTGTGAGTTATGATTCAGTTGATGGAAAATTTGCCAGCGAGATCGTGGATAAATCGGATTGATGTATAATTAATTCAAGATTTACGTGCTAAAATATATGCCGCTAGTTCTAGTGTTTACGACGGTTTACTTAACTATTAGTTACGATGAATTTCGATTGTCGGTGGATGCGAACACCGCCGCTTCCCTCCATCCACCCAGGTTGTAAAATTGAGACAGAATAGTTGCAACAGCTGAGCACTATCAATATCGAACAATTTAGTGAAGAAACAGGTTCTGCAAATGACATTGATTCAGAATATTCTCTATTTGTGATTACCGTCATTACGTCATGCATGATTTTTAGGTGAGGTATTTTTTTAGAACTGGACAGAGCTAACCAGCGCATTTGCTCTATGAAAATTCAAAAAAATCAATATTCATTTTCATTACATGAATATCTTTCTTTATGTAAACTATATGTGTCGAACTCACCAGTTACCTTACTGCAGAATGTTTTGGTTTACCGATAAACTGTTGAATGTGCCTGCTTTGTCAAATATAGTGTCAAGAAATAGATTTGAAAGTATCAGCAAATATTTGTACCTCAATGTCAATTCCAAATTCGTTCCAAGAGGACAATATGGACATGTGCAAGGTTGAACCTCTGTCTTGATTGTATTAGGTCCCTCATGCCATACAAACATGCAGGCTAGGCAACTGCAGGATTGATAAACTCCCAGATACTGCAGGACTAATAAACTCAATTCATGCCAACCATCATCAACTGACTCAACTCAACTGTTTGGCAGAATGCAGAGTCGCAGTTAGTGTTTCTAAATAAATATGAGGACTGCACCACGAAGGTGTGTGGAAACAAGTGATAACTGTCCCACATGTAAAATCAACCCCTGTAAAGGAGATTGCTTTCAACCTTTCAATTTACATTTATCCTCAATAAAACTGACATTTTTGAGTGAAAAATACTTTCAACATTGTCATTCAATTTTTATTTCTTTACTTGTATAATTTTTGACATCCAACTTGCATGGTATTGACAACATACATGTTTACAAACTAGTACCTCATCCATTTAACTGTAAATTGGATTTTAAATCACAAATATTGACTAGAAATTGTATTTGTTATGAATTTTATTTCACCAGCACTTCTCATTGTTGCTGGGTTATTTCCCTTGCCCTGGAATTCAGTAGAACTTTTTCTGAAGGACTAGGAATAAGAGGGTTAAACATTTGGACGCTTTGATACCTCAGATGCATAAATATATATTTTTGCAGAACATTTTGCAGAAATCTTTCTATTCTCAACTGAATTGCAGAATGCCCAAAGACGCTTTGTATGGTGAGCAGCATAGCTGTAACGCTCACAGGGTGGTCAGAAAAAGTGATTCAAAGACACACTGAAGAACTCGATGAAATCCTTTGGCATAGATGTCAAAAACTGGGAGAATGTTGCTCAAGACAGATCAGCCTGGCACACTTTTCAAATGGTTCACTCACGTTGGAACAAAACGTCAAAATAGAAAGGCGGTAAAACTCCCACAAGTGCAAGTATACTCAGCACATGTACAAGAACATTTCAAGCCAGCATCGGCTCACAAGTCATCTACGCACCACAGACAAAATTACGCAACTATACTCCTTGGGACGAAATTGTGTCATCATGACCCGTGATGGACGGACATCATATATATTTTTATATAGCAAACAAAGAACAAAATAAAGCAGGGACCAATTTTTGAAAAATCAAATATACAGTTGAATGGGTGGGTGGTGGTGATGATAATAGAACGTTCTAACTTGACAACACGGGCTGCCCCAAATTTGCTCCTTTTCTTGTGCATGGAACAGCACTGAAAATGCAGAACATTGTTTATGTGAACACGTAAGCAAACAGAAGTCATAAACACAAACCTGTGACTTCAGCATACATTAAATACATAGTAGCTGGAAAGTGCAACACACTTTCCGCCACTTTAATTTGCAATTCTCATAAGATAAACATAAACCTGTAGCTTGCGCATTCATTAAATGCATAAGGTAGCTGTGAGAGTGCTAACACAACTTTCCGCCACTTTAATTTGCAATTCACTGTAGAAGGAAAGTCATCATGACATAACACAGCGGTCTGCACAGGTATTACTACATTAGGCTACCGTTAGATTGCCTGCAACTATCTGTCCTCCATTTTCTGAATATACATTTCACAACACAACCACCATAGGTACAAACAAAAAATCATTCCAAATGAATTTCACAGCTCACAGTATCGCTCCAAGCATTAAACTTAGTTGCTAGCTGCCAAACCAGGTTCTACAATCCAAACATGAGTGAAAAATGCGCTAACAACCTCATCCAGTAGCAAACAACACTTGATACTACAAAGATTATGAAATATTAATTACAATTAAAGGACAACTTAGCAGATGATCTGTGTTGAGTCATCTAGTTATTTTGTTCTTTCTAAACAGAATGTTATATTTTATTAGTAAAACTGTACTACCTACACATACCAAATCAAACTTTGAACTTCATCCGGACAGACTTACCTGTGTAGATATGAGAAGTGAAGAGTCTGCTGAGATAGTGCTGGCTGACCTGCTGAAAGTTTGAGTAAGATCTGGAAACTGGTTTGCTTGATGAAACTCAACAAGAGCATTCCAGATAGTTCTACCATGGTCCTCAGGAATGTTCATTTCATCTAGATTCTAACAAAGAAAACAGTGAGTGAGTGTGCGAGCTTTTTCTCTCTCTCTCCTCACATACAGCATATATGTCCAACATGTCTCGTCATCTCTTTTTATAACAGTTGTTACTAATAGTTGACCAGAGATTACTCTGATTTCATCACTTCTGAATTCATCCCATTTTATGTTCATTATTTTTCACAGACCTCTATTTTTTGGAGTATAATACTCTAAATAATGGTGTTACTTGTTCCTTTTGAATGAAACTGCTGTTATGACTTTAGATGGCATGGTTTCCCCTTTATATAAGTGTCCTTTTTGTGTCTGCAGTCATCATAGGAGCAACAAACTCAGTATGTACATGTTTTTTGTAATGTCCTGAATAAATTATTATTTATCCGTGCCAAGTATGCAATGGTGCCGGGCCTGCAAGGAAAGCAAAGAATAGTACCACTGCGACCTACAATGCATGACGTAAAAGGCCACTGATGTAGGACCTATGGAAGCTACCCTAGTAAATAGAAAACATCACAGAAATTGAATGTGCTTGGCTACTTGTAGGTGCATAACTGGCACAACATAAATTGCTCTTAGACTCAGATCACATACAAATCACACTGAGTGGTTAACAAGTGGTCAATATGGAGTGTTCTAAGATCTAGTCTGTCCAGTTTAAAGAGAATATGTTGCATTTCTCTGGTCACTTTTTCAAATCTCCCAGTTACATATTGTTTTCACATTCCATATTGCAAGATTTGTCAGCAGTCTGACTTCCATTAGCTGACTGTCTTATAAGCTTCAACTGCAAGGGTTTCTCTAATTTGAGACAGCTGAGTATGAGTTGAGCTGCTATAGCAATGACGAAACGTGTAAAAAAAACAAAGTACTGTAGTATTACAAAGTACAATCTAGGGCAGTCTCCAAGAACCCTTACAAGGCTGCAGCAACAACCTCAATCTTCATTCTCATATTGGAACCCATGTATAACAAATTCAATGCATATTTCTTCAAGATAATATAAGTGAATTTAGCATTGGAAGGTAAATTAGTAGATATTACATTTGCAAATTAAGAATAATCCAACTTACCCTAATCTGAAACACCCAGCAATTCCAGTAGAGACTAAAAGACAGATTATAAATGCAGTCTTCATACCAACACTGTGATACCAGTGCTAAACATGAGCACTGACAAAAGAACAAGAAAGGAAAATGACCACCTATGAAATGAGATGCTTGAGGAAAGCGGTAAATAAAACAAGAGACCATATAAAAAATGAGGAAATTAGAAGAAAAGTCTGAACAACACCTGTTGTTAGATTCATTGAAAAACAGAGACTCAAATGGTTTGGTCACTTGGTGAGAATGAACCCGAATACACCAGTTGCAAGAGTGTAAAACCTGAAAATGGAATCATCAAGAGAAAGGGGCAGACCAAGAAAAGATGGATTGATGGAGTTACAGACATCTTAAAACTCCACAATACCACAGCATATACTATCTCACTATCTCAGAAACCGATCATCAGTTAAAGCTGCTTCGCCTAACGGTAAAAAAGCAGAGATGGAAAAAAAGAAAACGAATAAACCATCTTACCTCTTTCCGAAACTCATCAAGCTCATATAGATTATTGTAGCCTCGCTGACGAAATCTGTCAATGTAAACTGACATGTTCAATCTCGCAAGCCATCTAGGAATACAACAAACATAAAATTGTGACCACAATATATAATAACAATAACGGCTACAAATATTCATTGACTACTATATGTAGGAAAACAAAGATCTGAATACTAAGAGCATGCATATTTCCAGTGGCAATATATGAGTGTGAAGTATAGACATTTAACAAGGCAGTGGAAAAATATATATGTGCTTCTAAATATAAGTGTTACATAAAGGTCCCCATCGACAGAGAAGAGAACAAATAGATCTATCCAGGAAGAACTCAGAATCAAAGAAAACTGGCATGCTACAAATAAGAAAGAGAAAAATTAAAGTATCAGTTTCAGTTTGGAATATCTTCATTGCACTCCGGACATGTCCATAGGTACGATCTCCTTCGCAATATCTCCAACAACAATCAGCGACTGACCATACTAGTTTCAATTTGATTGATGAGCCTACTCATATATTTTGGCTCATAAATTAAAGCATTTTGGACATTTAAAGAGACACGAAGGACTGGAGAAGATCATCATGGAAGGAGACATCCAGGCAAAAGAGAAGAGGAAGACCGCAGAGAAGATAGATTCAGGATGTAACTGATGGTTTGAGCATGAACGTAGCAGAGGCAGGACATCTGGGTAATGAGAGAAATTCTGAAGGACTGTTAAGGTGGCAAAGTTCTGCTCAGGACAAGCTATTTGATGATGACTATATGTAATATAATACAGCATCCATTATAATGTTTCTATGATTGCACATTGTTGTCTATCATCAATGAAATAAAATGTTTCAATATAATGTGAATTAATCCTGACATAGAATCTGTTAAGTGATTACTACTAAGTTTTTGCACAGACTGAGAATATCTGTGAAGTACAGCAACATATGATGCAATGCTTAGCACAGGCACTGATGAAACGTCACTGTGAACTTGGATAGCAGTGGCGTACTAATTAAGCACCCCGAAATGAAATAGGTCAGCTTGGCAACCATGTAGCTCAGATTTGAATTGGTCCATTGTCTGGTCACATTAGATTGATTACGCAACCTTGGTGCAGGTGTATGTAACCTTTGGGAACTTTGGTCCATAGATGTTTGGTATAACAAGATGAATAAACCACACTGCTAGAAAAAAATCAGGACTTCAAAATGAGCACACAAATAAGGTTCAATGAACTACAATGTTTCAGACATGTGTTATAGAATTGGCCTCAGACACACAACTAAGTATGACACATGATGATGATGTTGTTGCAGAAATGAAGATTGACACAAAGAAGAAACAAGTGCCTAACAAGTAGAGATCAGAGCACCCTTTTTAGACTTCGAACCCAACACATAATACTTAATAATCACTTAAACAGAATTCAACCACAACACACTCCAGAGTGTGTGCATATCATCTTGAAACCGTTCACCACCACCTCTTCAGGTGTCAAGCACTAGATGATGTCAGAAAGATCCTCCTTCCTCCAAGGCCAGACACATGGAACACATTATACGGAACAAAAGAACAACTTACAAACACATACAGATACCACTACATAGCATTCGGCCGAAGCGCAAGAGCTCAAGTGCCGCTGAATCATTGAAGAAGACGACGACAACTTTGCTATACAAACCACTCTTACTTGGCAACTGAGCTGTCCTGAAGGTCTGCAAGAACGCCATCAATGTCCTCCTTTTTAATGGCAAAACCTCCACCTTCCATTACTTCTAGACCAGGACTTCCAGAACTGGTTACTGTGTTAAGGATCCCTTCATAAAGTTCTGAGCTGACTTCAAAAGGGTGTGTCTGTCCATTGATATCAGTACTAACAGTAGTTGAGGTAGATGCTTCAGAATTCTCAGCAGAGCTGCAACTTGCAAGTCCAAACTTTGAATTAGATCTGAAATGTGATGGCAAACAATATCTTAAATGCAGAAAGTGGGGCATGAGATTACAGTTGACAATACTTCTAAGAACTCAAATAAATCATATGGCTACAAAGAATGATAGTTTCTGCTTTGATTGATTACTAGCACCATCATCATTGCACTTCAGTGAGTAACCATGTGTGATCCGACTCTTTCTTACCTAGGAAGATCTCAGCTGCAGTGCCCGAACTCCATAGTACCAGCAAGGGTCCCTGATGTAATTTTGAAGATGATGAAGATATTTACGTAGGAATTTTATTCTGAAATCTTTATAATAAAATTTGACATGGCAGCAGCTTACCGGCCTACTCTTCTCAATTTTGAACAACCAAGGGTTCTTTTTCGTGCTCAAATTGAACATGGGACCTATATTTTATTGTACATCTCTGATAGGACTAGCAGGGATCTCTGGAAAAATATCCTGATGGCTCCACGATGGAGCAAACCTGGTACCTTTGGCACGAGAGAGGAGCACCTAACCTCTATGTCACAGAGATCCCTTTTCTGCTATTTAAAAGTCCTTGATTTCTTGTGAAAATAAGAAATTAGAAGTTTATGAAAGATTATCATACAATTCTTATAAGATCAAATTGATGACTATGTATTAATCTCTAGATAGACTAGAATGATTTGAAAATATCTGATGGCCCCAGAGACAAATGTCCTTTACAAGGCATCTACATCTTGACAGAGATACTTCGCTATTAAGCAGTTTCGGAATAAGAAGAATTGCCACTTGATAAGTCGCATCATGTAGCATGATGCTAGATCGACTAGAATGTTAACTAAAGTCTTATCTTCTAGAACAGTTATGAAGCCTCCAGAAATGAAGATTTTGGCTTGTCGGGATGTTTACTTGGATGCAAGCTTATCTGTAGTGTGGATTTGATCTGACATCTGTGAGATGATGCTCAATTATCATATACTTTATGTAGTAAATTTGTCATGCACTCAGTCGCAGCTTCTTGTTCCAAACACATGTTTACTATTATACTAACTGCCAACTACTCTGTGGAAGCTTGCATTGTTGTAGTTCCTCTTTGTTTTAGAGCATCCAGAATTATGGGTCAATCAAGTGCCATGCCTGCCGAGCGGAGGCGATCTTGTCTCTCAACAACTCTTGCTCCTTTGCGCAAGTAATCAATTCTGACGTCGATCTTTTTGTCTAACCATGATGTCAGACCATCTAACATCGTCTCCCTCTGTCTTCCCCTATCTCTCCTTCCCTGAATTTTACCTGTTGTTACCAAATGTTCTAAACCTTCTCTTCGCATTATGCCAGAAGAACCTTGACTGTCTGTTTTTATTCTTTTGATAAGCTTTCTTTGTGTGCAGACCTGATTTAAAACCTCATATTTGTTTTCTTCGCTGTCCATGGAATTTTCAGCATTCTTTTGTAAAACCACATCTCTGTGTCTTCCAATGATCTTATTGATTGTTTATTCACTGTCATTTTCTTACCTTTATAAATTACAGAAGAAGTTCAGAAGCATGGGAATTATGGGAAGATGACAATCAAGCTACACACAGGAAGAGTGAAATCTTTTTTGTCTTTTTAACCTTTGATTTTAACCTTCTAAGACTGAATAGATTATATCTATACTAGTATATAAGAAAGTGGTCTCATCACACTAATCTGACAAACCAGTATAACTTGAGCTTGTAAAACAGTCCCTATAACCAGAGCCAACTATAAACTTATGGGCCTTGGACTCAGGTAAGAATTATGGGAAATCAGACCCCAACTACACCATGTGACCTTGCATTCCAGTAGATGTATATAGACGAATTCATTTTAAATTCAACACAAAATGCTAAATCAAAGTTATGTTATGCAACAAGTTAAGTTTAACAATAAGGAATATTTTCATAATAAAAAAATCCATAGACTCACAGAATTGAGTAAAATTGCAAAAAGCTTGCAGTGTTCTATCAAATATCTATATTTTCCGGCCCCCTTTTCTGATCTATGTCAGGGAACACCTAGTCAGTTGTCTGGCCTACTTATCTAGAGTTGGTTGTGCTATAACACACCATGAAAGGTCTATCTATTGGTAGAAGACAGGGGAGCAAGGGTAAGACATAGATACAATTAGGAGGAAACCTCAAAAGTGAAAGGGCAATAATCTGGCAGAGTGTACCATTATGGCAAAGGATATAACTTATTGTAGGGCTATGAAAGAACAAAATGCCCACCCACCCAGCGCGTTGTAGGGCGATGGACGCAGTGACAAGCCCTCTGTGAGTGCGGGTTCAATTCCGCGGGCTGCAGAAAAGCCACAGGTTCTCCAGATTTACGGTGCTCGTGACACCGAACAGAAGGGTTATGATGTCCATGGCACCGAGTAGAAGAGCTGAAAGGTCAAGTGCTTCTGGATCGAGAAGAAAAAAAAGGAACAAGAAATAAAGAAAAGTCAGAATGAGACTGTTCTGGCTAGGTATATGAGTAGATGCCTCAACATCTTGTCAGATTATGACCCATCACCCTGATTAACTGCCATAAATTGTCTTCTGGTTATGTCAAGCTCTCCTGGACTCTAGATATGTAACCAGAAGTTTAATGTTCAGAATCACTGTCACTACAATGAGTTTTTGGTTGTCAGGAAAAAGTAAATAAAGGACTTCCACTATCCAAACCCCTACGGAATGGGTCTTCACAACTCATTGCACTGCACGCCCAGCAGAGAGGTGTGGAACCTCCTGGCAATGGAAAAAAGTTCTGACAAATCACATAAATTGAAAATCTTGGCATATCCTTTACAGGACTTAACCATTAACAACAGTAAAATCGTTATTTTCAGTCAACTAATACATTTCAGTATTTTTGCTACGTGAGGACTTAACCATTAACCAGTAAACAAGTTATTTTCTAGTACCTTAATACATTTCGGTTCTATTGCTTTCTAACGGTGAGGTCTATTTTTATCATTCGTAAAAATCCAAGGGGACTAATTTGCTTCCAAAAATGTGCAGAAAACGTGTTGGTAGATTCAGATATCGAAGTCTCTCAACAAACTGTGACATAATGTAACCAAATGTCCTCATTTTCACGGTCAACAAACAAGGAACTTGCTTTCAATAGTTTATTTCAATACAAAACAATTTTAAAAACTACAAGTAATAACAAATAAGTAAAGGTTTAAAAACATTAACCTGAAATTACTGAACTATAATCTTGACTTAACACTTTTGCTGCCACGGACGACAAAAGTCGATCAAACATAAACTTCCTTTCACTCCACGGTCGACTTTTGTCAGCCGTGGGTATGTCTTTTTCACGGGAGTTTCGCTAACTGTACACACGGTATTACATTACACAATACTTCCGTATGAGATATCTCAGAAGAGCTCTATGAAATGGTGGATCTAGCATACATGTGGTTTAATATGCATGTAGTCCGTTTTTCAACACATTTTTAAAGCGGTTTTTCATAAATAAACAAAGATTTTCATGAATGAGCAATGTAGCTGATGATAGTCAGGTCCAAAATGACTTTGATTTGCACTTCTTAGCCAGTGATAGTGATAAAACAGGCTCTGAATGTGATACAAATTTGGACTTTGATTCAAGTGACGATGATTATAGATCAATAGCAGATATTCCCAGAGGTACAGATTTTTTGAAATTATCACCCTGAAAACTGATCATGCCCAAAAAATAGTATAGCAGTCAGTGAGTCAGACTTGGTTGAAAAATTGATGGCAGTGAAAGTGTTAAAAACTGTCTTTATAAAATAAATTGAGAACATGATGAAAGTATACTGATTGTTGGGTCAACAGAACCGATTTAACAGCATGCTAGGCAGGTTCAGAGACTTCTAGTCTCTTTAAGAAAATGGATCATGCTGATTGTTTCCATAAAAATTTGATACAAATTTGAAAAGTACTTTTACAAAGCATTATCGACATAAGGGAAGACTGCAGAAAAACTATGTCGCAAGGGTGAAACACATACAAACAAAGTACTGTAGTTTTACAAAATACAAAAACATATAAGCAAAGTTTCAACAAAAATGCCATTATCAAACAAAGAATACAACAGAAGTAAAGAAATTCAACTTCTTACATCGCACACTATGTCTATAGAATCAGACAATACATTCCTAAATACCCTAGAATAAAAATCTGTGACTAAAAACAAATTAATGAAATAAATGCCCAAAAAAACTAGAAGTGGAAAAAAAAGAAAATAAACAATAAAAAATCAAATATATAACATATATACATTTAACATATACACATATAGAATATGGAGCATGAGAAGAGGAAGTACTAAATAGAATAGGAGTGTTGTATGTTGAGTCTATGAGGTCGCAAGATAGCATATAAAAAATATAAAAGGATTCAATAGGGTGAATCGACTTCGATCATCACCGGAACATGATCAGATGGCTGTGACCTGCATATTGCGAGCTTCCAAATGGTTCGCTCCATTGAAATGAGTGGCTACAGGGGTCAGAGAGCATTTGCGTATATGATGTAAGTGTTGGCCAAAACAGTCACTAAGCTTTTTGTCAGCTTTGCCTTTAAGAAGCACACACAGGCTAAAGCAATGTTTTTATCAAATGGCCTTTATCAAGCAAATTATTCAAAACAATAGTCCTATATGCCTGAGTTAATGTTAAACCACTGTGTCTATTGTGATGTGTTCCATATAGGATGATCATTTTGTATCTCTTGTTGTCTTGTACTCTTATTTTTTTTTATTGTACTGTTAACTTGTGCAACTTATTACATAGAACATATGATTAAACAACACTGACCCACCATATGTCAAATCATATTAAATTAAAGAAAATATTATGAACAATGCTTATATGCACTTCAAGAAACAATTGCTAAAATATCGCCCAATTTTTTTTTCTTATTCTTTGAACGCTCCATATCAACCGCTTGTTAAACACTCTGTGTGATTTGTATGTGATCTGAGCCCATGAACAATTGCATGTTGTGTCAGTTATGCGCCTACTAGTAGACCAGCACATCCGATTTCTGCGAGGATTTTTATTTACTAGGGTAGCTTCCCTAGGCCCCTACCTCAGTCGCCTCCTACGACATGCCTTGTAGGTCGTAGTGGTACTATTCTTTGCTTCCTTGCGGGTCCGGCACCACACGGTGCAAATATCTTTAATACGACAACAAAGTCAGGAGAATACAAACATGACAAAAATAAATGTGGTACATGGGCAAGACCAAATGGGGAAATTCTGTCATATACTCCAAAAGAAATGTGGAGAAAGGGGTAGGAAGTCTGATATACAGGAGAATTTGTCCAAAAAATACCCACAAAGCTGAATTCAGACCCACATGTACAATACAGTTCACCACTTTCTTTTGTCAAATTAACTGTTAACTCATTACAGCAAGGATTGCCAATTCTCTTGACTAAAATACAGATTCTCCTTGAAATTGATTAGATTCCTAAAACATTTTGAAGTTTGGAGAAAGTGTCTATTCAGAACTGTTGTCGAGTCATTCTGTGATGAAAACATTTTAAGAATCTTGACTTTTATTTCTTGGCAGGCTTGCTCGGTTTTGGTGCCAGTTTCTTCTTCTTAGCCATTGACTTCATCTTTGACTCTTGACCCACGACGCTAGCCAACCACCTGCAACGAGCCAGAGCAGCACAGATGATTTATGGGGTTTTGAAAATTGAAGTCAGAAATATTGATAGATATTGGGAATTTATGTATACATAGTTTTGAAAAGTGGGAATCTTTATATAATGATATGATCTGATTTTTTGATCTCTTTTATTTAACATTATCAGTTCGAAGTGAATATTTCACATTTGTGTTTTGAGGTCAGTTATAATTAATTTTTTTACATAAAGGGCCTGAAAAAATTAAGTTTGAGAAAAAAACTGCTCATCAAAACAAATATGAAACTTAATTTTTGAAAACACATATTAAATAATATAAATTTTGTTTAATAATCTGACTAACTATGTATGATCTCTGGCTCTGATTGCAGGTGGCTGGTTTTGTTTGTTTGTTATATATATATTTTTTAACCGATTCATTGACATGAACAGCATTTTGTTTAAATGTGAGATACAAAATATATGAAACATAAGAGATATATGAAACACAAGAGATATATGAAACATAAGAGATATATGAAACATAAGAGATATATGAAACATAAGAGATATATGAAACATAAGAGATATATGAAACATAAGAGATATATGAAACATAAGAGATATATGAAACATAAGAGATATATGAAACATAAGAGATATATGAAACACAGTGGACAGCAGCAAGGAAGGATTCAAGTCTGGGGAAAGTATTGTAAGTTTTATAAGCAACAGCAAGAATCTGTCAATATGTAACACTATGACATAAAACAGAAAATGGAGGTGCACAAGACAGCCTTCAATTTGGGCAACTGATTGTACTTTACTCACCACATAGAGGAATGGGTTTGTTTGTCAGGCACTGTGTATTACTGGACTCGGATATGTTAGTGGCCAGTCTTTGTTGACATCAGTAAACAGTAATTATTGATCCTAGTGACCACCTTCTTATTCTGTGTTTGGATCAATGGTCAAGCTAGATCATCATGCTTGTTGCCAAGACAAAGTTCTCAATCTTCTATAGAAGTAGCAATTTTGTAAAAGACCCTGCATTAAATCTGTAAGATAGTAGTTGACGGAGCAACACCATGAAGACAGATCCAATAGTACCATGTCCATCATATTCTGCGAACTGTTTGAGTGACCTGATTTATCAAGCTTTAAGTGCTCTAGCTGAAAACTTAGTTGTTGGAAGTTCACATCTGTGTTTACTATCTAGGTTGACTCACATAGCTTTTAGTACCTACTGATGGTGACAGCTGGTTGGTTTATTTGCGATGGATAAGACACACATTGAGAAGACTGACCGGAAGCATTGCAAGACATGCACTGTTTTGGAACCCGCAGGAAGAGGAATAGGGAAGCCTAGACTTACCTGGAGAAGAGCGATAGAGAGTGATATTAAAAGGATAGGTAAAAATAAAATGGAAAGAATTGGAAGGGATGGTAGGAAACAAGGAAAAGATGGAAGAAGTTTGTTGAAGAAGCCTGTGCTCAGTTGGGAGTTGAAAGGTGAAGAAGAAGAAGAATGCAGCTCATAATGTGACTAAATAAGTCACATCTTATCAGTAACATAGTAGCCAACATCTTGAGTTCTCCCATTTACCTCACCTATTCCAACAAAACATTAATGTCTTTGACTGCAAATGCTACAGAAGAATACTTAGAATATCATGGACAAGAAAAGAGCAAATGCGTCTATTCTGCAAACAACATGATATTAGAGAGAGCTGACTATTAAACAGCATAACATCAAGGAAAATTAAACATTTTGGACACATCAAACAAGATTTGTGCCTAGAGAAGATAATTTTGGAGGAATGGTGTCTGGAAGAAGAAGGGGAGGAAGACCTAGAAGATGATGGGTGCAAGATGTCATTGACGATCTGAGAATGACTGCTACTGATGCCGCCCGGTCAACTTGCACAGAACAGAGAATTTTTCAGGACTGCTGTCATGGGAGCCAAGTTCCGGAATGGACAAGCTACTTGATGATGATGATTCCAACAAAACATTTATTCTAAAAAAATGCTGAACTCACTGTTTTTGAGATTCCATTTGACAGACCTTGTATGCCTCCACTGTCTGTGGTGGGACCAGATTAGCAAGTTCTAAAGCATCTCTCATCTTCCTCAAGATCTCATAGTTTTCGATGCCTCTCACCTGGGAATAAATTATGAAAATACCTGTAATCATCATCAAGAAGCATGTTCTCAGAAGTCTTACTTTTGTTTCTTTGCTTGTGTCGTGTCATAGTTTCTTCATGCTGAATACCCTCTGGAAAGCCATGGCTAGTTTTCTAACTTCTTTCATACAATCTCCATTGTCGTTAAATATATAACCAAAATATGTGATGTTCTCAACGTCTTCATTATTGATGGTAATTTTGGGTTGAGATTTTGCTTTCTCAGTGGACATAATTTTAGTTTTCTTTGTATTCAGAAAAAGGTTCGGATGTTCACTATGTTTATGACAGACTGAATTAGCTGTTCCAACCCCATGACAATATTTGAGAGAACTGTCATCGTTCCTTACTTTTGGAATCATATTTCCTAAAATTATAAATGGATCAAAAGATTTGCGGACATTGTCATTACTAACATTTCTCATGTGTTGTGCATAGATATTGAATAAATATGGAGATTATGCATCTTGCACTTCAAACAATTCTGATGTTTCTCCTTCTCATCTTAAAAATGAGGTCTCTGGTACCTCTGCTCTGTCTGAAGCCTGCCGTGACGTCATGTATTTCATATTCTAACTTTCTTTCTATCCTTTTCATGATGTAATCACCAAGGACTGATTACAAATTTAATTATGAAATGTTGAAATATAACAAAAGAACAATGTTAGTTTAATAACATACTGAACATCAAAATATTGAAGTGCTCAAGAAATGATATTTGATCTGTCTAATAGAAACATTTTTTATGAACAAGCAGCAGACAGAATAGCTAGAGAAACATCAGAATGGTTTGAAGTGCAAATGGGGACTATCCATATTTATTTTTAGGGCCGTTAGATACTTATTGTATGATTCTATATGTTCTGTGCTGCGTAAGAAGTGAAAAAACTCATTTCTGTTTTATCCTTTGCTTGATAAAGGATTTTTGGTCGAAATGTTGCTGTGTATTGTTACTGTTTTTTAAAATTACAGAACTTTGTTTGTACGTGTTTCGCTATTTCAATCAAAATAAATGTGAAATCTGAAGAAGAATAGGAAATACCATAGAATGACAAGAGCAGTAAAACAGAAATAGATAGAAAGAAATAAAAATGAATCAGTATAAACAAATGTAGAGAGCCACTGTAGCGTAGTTGTTAGTGAACTCGCTCGCAAGGCTGGTGGTCTGGGTTCAACTCCGCAATGCGTGTGGAATTTTTCCCGACCGCGACGGCTCTCAGGTCGACCCAGCCTCAACTGGGCACCCAGACATGCTCTGGGAAAGTAAAGGCGGCTGGCGTGATGCTGACCACATCACCCATTGCGTGCCGACGGTCAATGAAAATACAGGCCTAACACTGTATTGACCTATATACCACGCGGTATGAAAGGGTCCCTTTACCTTTTTTTTTTTTTTTAATAAACAAATGTAGCAATGGATAGAAGAACAAACAAATATTAAGAAAGGTCTTTGGATATATGACATCAAACACACAGGTAGTTTCAAAAAATATGTTGACCATTATTGGTGATGTCACAACAGAAAATTGTTTAGGTAATGGAACAGGAAGGGAAAATATAGAAGAAAGCTGAAGTTTAATAACTCTCCCATGTGGTGTTGGGCCCAAAGGGAAGCAAAGAATAGCACCACTGCGGCCTACAGGGCATGTCATAAGAGGCGATCGATGTAGGACCTAGGAACTTACCCTAGTAAATAAAAAGCGCGCAGAAATTCAAGTAAGCGCATAACTGACACAATGTACAATCACTTTTAGGCTCAGATCACATACAAATCGCATGGAGTGGTTAACAAAAGGTGGATATGGAGCATTCAAAGAAGAAGAATGAGGTAGCTTGCAAGAACATGAACAATTGTGTGAGTGTAGATTTAAAGCTTACAGAGAGGGTGTACATTTCTGTGTCACCACCAAACTTCCGCTTCTTGGCAACACTCATAATTTCAGTGCCCAGTGTGACTGTTGATGATGTTCCGGCTTGACCTGTAGGTGAAAAAAAACTTAAAATAATTTAAAATGTTTTTAAAAAACTGTCGTTAAGGCCTGTAGTACTGCTTTTTAGGGCAGTGTAGGACAGGTGGGATGACAGTATGAGTAATTTAATGGCCGCATACTAGTGTAGTCGCTGTGAAGCTGTTCAGGTTATAATTTTTCGTTTATGCCCACAACAGAAAAATCATTGGCTTCACCATGGATTGAACATGGCTCTTCCCGCACGGGAACCGCGCTCTAATCCATTCGGCTAGACACTCCTCTTTGTTTCATATAATGAAGACAATATATGCTTATTTAACAAGTGATTTTCATGAGTAATAAGCAGAACTATACTGGTTGAGTTTTTAAAATAAATGTAAGATAACAGTCTAAACAAGACAGAAAAGCAAAACAAAAAAAGTTTTACCAATGTGAAGCATTGTAAATAGACATCAGCAAGGATCATCATTACAGCACTCTAGACAAGCCAAAAGGAGTTCTCACCTGAAACACCCTCACCAATGTGCAAGGACCGACTGATTATTGCTCTGTGAAGGTTAATCAATTGTTTTGTACCTTTAACAATGTGCTTATGCCTGACAGTTCCCAGTTTCACTGCCATCACTTTCCCTCTGACCAGAGATGCGGATTCAAATGTATATTCAAAGTCATCTATTCTACCTATTTATCTTGCAGCATGGCTCCTGTAAAAGCGGCAAGCAATGGACCAGGCTGATATTATAACTTCCCTAAGGGAGAGAGGATGTGTACATGATTCAAGTAATAGTGATTAATCTACAATACTAACCAGACTTGCC
Organism: Arion vulgaris; assembly: GCA_020796225.1. Taxonomy (NCBI): domain Eukaryota; kingdom Metazoa; phylum Mollusca; class Gastropoda; order Stylommatophora; family Arionidae; genus Arion; species Arion vulgaris. The sequence goes on along the minus strand of CM036758.1, from coordinate 30,134,495 downwards.
TAAGGATTGGACTAAGGGTACTGTAGTGAAAATCCCCAAGAAAGGAGATCTAACAGATTGCAATAACTGGAGAGGAATCACGTTGCTTCAATCCCAAGTAAGATATTCTGCAAAATTATCATAATGCGAATACAAGAAGCAATAGATAAGTGTCTACGAATGGAGCAAGCAGGATTTAGGAAAGGAAGAGGAAAAAATGAACATATATTTACCCTGCGTAACATTTTAGAACAATGTAGCCAGTGGCAAAGGACTATATATATCAACTTCATAGATTTTGAAAAGGCATTCGACAGCGCCACAGAGACAGCCATGGAAGATACTGAGACAATACGGCGTACCGCAGAAGCTTGTTAACATCATAGCCCTCTTCTATAAAGATTTCTCCTGCAACCTAAAGAATTCCAACAAAACATTTCCAGTAAAATCTGGTGTAAGACAGGGATGCGTAATGTCCTCTCTTTGTTTAGTATTACAATTGACTGGGTGCTAAAAATGCCATAAATCAACAAGCACCAAGAGGAATAAGATGGACTCCTTTCGATATGCTTGAGGATCTGGACTTTGCAGATGATATAGCCCTGGTGTCACACAAATATGAACATATACAAGAGAAAAGTACAATACTTACAGCAGCAAAGACAGTAGGCCTCAAAACAAACACAGGAAAAACAAAAATTATGACAAACAGTGAAATCCAACAACCAGTAATGTTAGAAAATGAAACACTGGAAAGGGTTGAGCAGTTTACATATCTTGTAGCGACTGACACTAAATGGTGGCACAGAGGAAGATCTAAAATCACGTCTAAGTAAGGCCAGAACCGCTTGCCAGAATGAAACCAGTATGGAAGTCCAAAATCTACAATAGGACCACAAAGCTTAAACTCTATAAAAGCATTGTTTTGCTCTACGGATTGGAATGTTGGAGGATGACCAAAGGAGATACTAGCAGGCTGTCAGTTTTCCACCACTCTTGTCTTCGCAGAATCTTGGGAATCTTTTGGCCAGTAAAAATATCCAATAACCAACTACTCCAAGATACAAGACAAGAGGCAATGAATGAAATACTCAAAAAGAGAAGATGGAAATGGCTCCGACATGTTATGAGAATGAGACAAGAAATGCCTGCAAGGGTAGCCCTCACTTGGACACCAGAGAGAAAGAAAGGCAGACCACGGACAACATGGAGGCGCATGATGGAAGAGGAACTGACACCGCATTCTGACGTGGGCTCTGCGCTGAAGGTTGCACGGACAGGAGAGCATGGAAAGTCCTTTCTGAAGCCCCATGTGTCACTAGGCATGACGGGATTAAGTAGTAATAACAGACTGCAAGAATTCCAAGTCAAGTGTGGTGTAGCTAGACAAAAACACTATGCTCGTAGCCAAAGAAGAATAGTAAACCAACAATGAACCGGGGTCATGTAGTTGCCACACGTTGAGAGCGTACTGAAGGGGGAAAGGAGCACTTATGGACTAATTGGTTTGACGTGCGGTATTGATGATGATCCGATGACTACTGTCCATTGCCTATTCTCCAGTGACAAAAGCTGTGTCTGTCAGTGTATCTGCTTGCTCATTACCTTGAAAGTCTGCATGTTCCAGTACAAACGTAAAGTGCGTAATTTGGGATATGTTCAATGCATGAAACCATTCCTGTTATATATAACCAGCCTGAATTACTTTTAGCATACTCATTGAGGATGTCATGTGGACTAGTGTATTCAGCAACTTCCAAGCCATGGTTACTGTCTTGATCTCCATTGTGAGGTTGCTTGTTGTCACATCATAAGCAACATTACCTCTTTGCCAGCTATGTTATTCTATCGTATCTGGTACTGAAAAGGTAATTTAAAAGTACTGGTGAAGTATCAATCAAGTGCCATGCCTGCCGGCATATGCGATCATGTCTTTCCACAACTCTCTTTGCTTGGTGCATGTAATCAGTTCTGATGTCGATCTTTTGTCGAACCATGATGTCAGACCATCCAACATGTTCTCCCTGTGTCTTCTCGATCTCTTCTTCCCAATTTTACCTGTTGTCACCAAATGTTCTAAACCTTCTTTTCGCATTATATGCCCAAAGAACCTTGATTGTCTGATTCTTATGATAAGGTTTCTTTATGTGCAGGCCTGATTAAAAACCTCATTTGTTTTCTTAGCTGTCCATGGAATTTTCAGTATTCTTCTGTAAAACCACATCTCTGTGGCTTTCAATGATCTTATTGATTGTTTGTTAATTGTCCATGATTCGCTGCCATACATAAGTATTGGTTCAATATAGCACTGGAATACTGCTTTCACAGTGTCATTGGTTGTGAATTCACAGATAAGTGTGTTTCATAAAGTTGTTCGCTTGAGCTATTCTACTCCTAATCTCTATTTTACATCTTCCATCTGATGTTAGGACTTGTTTCAGTGTTGTATTATTTATTTTGATATTACATTTGGTGAAGTATAACCAAATGATAAAATATGATAACTATCAGTAACTTATAAGCATGTTTCATATTGAATCTTACCATTCCTGTTGGAAACTCCTCTCATGGGCTGTGACTCTTTTTCATCTGCTTTTCTGTCCGCCCAGGGCATGACAGATTCGCACTTCTACAGCTCTGCGTCCCAGCACCATACCATCTTTCTCAAGTGTGAACACAATCTGGAGGGGTCTCCTGTTGGGACCACCAACGCAAGAACCTAAGCACATAAACTGGAAAAGGTTTGTGACCCATTCTGAGCCTGCTTGTGGTATCTCATGGGGAAGAGTCACACTCTGGCGGTTTGTATAGGTGTCTTCGACATACCTAGTCAGTTTGTGCTCACAACGAACTAAATGAAAAGGTGCAGGGTGGTTCTCATTATGCTCTTTAGAAACCGCATGATTTGGACAACGTTTAACCACCTCCTGAACATGTTCTGGTTTCATGTAGATAGGCATAGCACGGATGACTGTTCCAGCAGTTGGTGTCAGGATGCGGCTTTTGAAGCGGACAGGACAAGTTGTCGCCATTCTCACATACAACTTTTTCAAGCTGTCCGAGTACTGTATTAACAAACAAAATAAGTATATTAAAATGTTATTTAACTTATCTCTTATTTGCACGTATCAATTTCTTCTTCTCTTTCCTATTTACTTCTTTATGGATGTGTTTTTTTTTGGGGGAAGAGTGATCTTGTGTGCTTGTTCTAATGCACTTTGTGAACTGTTATTCATTTTCTTAAGGCTGTTCTTGATGCAGTCGCTCCATCTTTTACGTCGTCTTCATCTTGCTCTGTACTCCTTTTAATATTTCTGTGTGGCTCTCTGTGGTAGGCGATGCAAGTGCATTCTTGTCAGGAGTCCAAATCATTTAATATGTTGTTCTTTTATGAATTGCATGACTGGTTTCACATCCAGCCGTCTATTGATTTCTTCATTTCTAATTTTGTCTCTTATTGTCACACCTGCAGCTCTTCTAAGACCCTCTGTGGTTATGATTTTCCACCCATTAGCTGCTGTTATTAGCCATGTTTGACACTGGTAATCAATTTCTCCACTGAACTTATAAAATGTGGTAATACATGTGGCTTCAATTTACGCAGGAGTTATGTTCCACCAACCCAGTGTCTGAATCTTAACTGATTGGCTCCCATAAGCAACTGGGAGCACCACTGTCTATTTCTTTAGATCTAGTTTAAAGAAAATTCATTTACCTACAAAATGGTATATTACTCATAAAAATCGGTTAATAATTAATGAAACTGCAGCTGAATTTGTACATACTGAATTTGTACATACACCTCACGGCGTCATATTTGCATTGAGATACCGCTCTTTTAGTAATTTGCACTACTTTTTTCAGCGCAGTCCGTGGCGGTAAATAAATTTAACACAAGTCAGCCATTGTGTTTTTTCGATCGAATCGATGAAACAGCGTGTAAACAATTGCTTCATATGAAATATGTCATTCATATAGTAAAACCGATTGTTCTACGTGTAACTGTAACATATTCTACAGATCTGGAAAATTCTATGATTATATGTTAAGTAGAAGCTATTTTGAACGAAATTTTTTCGATGGTCACTACCATTATTTTGGAACCTTGAAAATTTCGCTTGGGTACTACCCATAAACATCGTGATTACGGAAACTGCATTATTAACTCTCTTTACTCATAAATTTTCATTACTAGAAACATTTTTATCTCTTCTAAGGGCAACTTTACGTCTGCAACTCGTCAATAACCTACCAGACTTACCATTTATCTGTGCTACGCCGTTTGCTTTTGACGTCCATAACAACCAGCTGAAGTTTGCGATCTTCTCGTGAATTCTTTTCGCCATTTTACTTGTGTCAACGATATCCAGCAATGCTAAATACAAATTTTTAATTTTCTTTTATATTTCAAACATTATTTATGCCTTCAGTTGACTTTTGTATCGAGTATCAACGGTAATATTAAATATCCCACACTAGATCTAGCTGTCCAAAGTGAACCATTCGTCAGCGATAGACGGCAATAATGACTGGACCGATCTTTATCGTACACTATTCAGATTTACTTGAGAAGTCTCATATTATTGTATTGTGATTTCAGAATTAAAATAACTAGTGAATCATTTCAGTATCCTTTAATTGTCTTTCTTAATTATAGGCATTTCATGTTTAAAAGTTGTGCCATTTAAATTGCACTCATTGCTTAGCTGCAATGAAGCTTTGTGACAAAATATAGTCTAGTAGCAATTTCAAATGTAACTATTGCAAGATCATCTACATTTTCTTTTTATGTAAACTTCTTCTGTGACTTTCAATTTGTTAGTGGTTGAACTAAATGTGATAATTAGTGATGAAATACTGCATCATGTCTTCTATATGAACATACATTGAACAAGCACATTTTATGTCATTGAAAGTTTTGTGTAGGACCTGAGCTTTGAGTAAAATTGATTAATCAAAGGTACAGTAAACACAATGATACAGCAAATCAGATCTTTGTATAAATCCTAATTTCTATATAGTTGAAGTACAGATAAATGATTTACCAGTGTGTTTTCATTATTGTCAAAACTTTCTTGATTGTTTAAAAAATGTATTGACTACTAGATCAACAATTTCATTGAATAATATCCTTTCTAATTTTCCCATGCATTGACCTTAGTCTTGCAATGATGGTCAAGCTTTAACACTTTCTGAGTAAATTATTCACACAACCTCTATCTCCAGTTTTTAAAATAAAGTAATAAATATATTTAATGTTATTGCAAGGTTGAAGTCAGTTGCATGGGGAGATCATAATGAATATTATTTATTGAAACTGTTGATCTAGTGCTCATTATGTTCCAACAACCAAAACAATTTAGAAAATAATAAAAGCATATTGGTAAATTATTCACTCTAGCATCAGATGTTAATTTTTGTATTCATATATTTCTTGATTTATCTGCAATATGTTGTGCTGTTCTGAGTGACTCTTTGAATAGTGTGAGTTTTATATATTTACTTATGTATGCACATCTCACATGCAAACATGCTGATACTTATTTGGTAAATCATTTATATATGTTGAGTAAATATAAATGATCACATTTAGTTCAACCACTAACAAATTGAAAGTCACAGAAGAAGTTTACATAAAAAAGAAATGTAGATGATCTTGCAATAGTTACATTTGAAATTGCTACTAGACTATATTTTGTCACAAAGCTTCATTGCAGCTAAGCAATGAGTGCAATTTAAATGGCACAACTTTTAAACATGAAATGCCTATAATTAAGAAAGACAATTAAAAGGATACTGAAATGATTCACTAGTTATTTTAATTCTGAAATCACAATACAATAATATGAGACTTCTCAAGTAAATCTGAATAGTGTACGATAAAGATCGGTCCAGTCATTATTGCCGTCTATACGCTGAGAATGGTTCACTTTGGACAGCTAGATCTAGTGTGGGATATTTAATATTACCGTTGATACTCTATACAAAAGTCAACTGAAAGGCATAAATAATGTTTGAAATATAAAAAGAAAATTAAAAATTTGTATTTAGCATTGCTGGATATCGTTGACACAAGTAAAATGGCGAAAAGAATTCACGAGAAGATCGCAAACTGCAGCGGTTGTTATGGACGTCAAAAAGCAAACCGCCGTAGCACAGATAAATGGTAAGTCTGGTAGGTTATTGACGAGTTGCAGACGTAAAGTTGTCTCTTAGAAGAGAGAAAATGTTTCTAGTAATAAAAATTTATGAGTAAAGAGAAGTTAATAATGCAGTTTCACGTAAATACGATGTTTATGGGAGTACCCAGCGAAATTTTCAAGGTTCCAAAATAATGGTAGTGACCATCGAAAAAATTTGTCAAAATAGCTTCTACTTAACATATAATCATAGAATTTTCCAGATCTGTAGAATATGTTACAGTTACCGTAGAACAATCGGTTTTACTATATGAATGACACATATTTCATATGAAGCAATTGTTTAACGCTGTTTCATCGTCGATCAAAAACACAATGGCTGACTTGTGTTCCGCGACTGCGCTGAAAAAGTAGTGCAAATTACTAAAAGAGCGGTGTTGGTTCGCCGTGACCTGCAATGTGAAAATGGGACATAAATTTAATTCAGCCACAATCTGTTTTTTTAAAATTCGGTATTCCACCATTAAGTAAATCCAAGAAAAATTAGAATATATAATCTATAGAAAAAAATTGATTAAAATGAATAGTCTGCTCACAGCATGCTTTTTGGTAAATACAGTAGTTGCAAATAGTACAGATACTAGTACTATATAAATAACAAAATGTCTTGTGACATATTTATGCGCTTGCATTTCAAGATTTTCTTCTATATTTGTTTCTGTTGGCAAAACTGAGATGAATGAGCTCAAACGTCCCTCGCTGAACTAACGAGTTCACTCAAACGCACCGTCATCCAGTGGATACCTCACTGCAACGTTAGGGAAACGAAGCAGCCGACAAGCTAGCCAAAGAGGGCGGGCGACTACCTCAGACTGATCTCGAGATCAGTTATGAGGAAGTCAAAACAACCATCAGTTCGCACTATAGAAGCAAATGGGCAAAAGACCACCCTCAGTACACAGACACTGACGGATAATATGGTCTCTCAAGTGAACAAGTTGCCATACTTTGCCTCCGATCCGACACAACAAGCCCAGAGACCACATGTTCCATAAATTTAAAATTTGCACAACTAGCCTGTGCCCCTGCAAAATGGCAGACATGACGGCAGAACACGTCTTGCAAGACTGTCAACGTTAGCAGGTATAAGGAAAGAGTCATGGCCACAACACACAGAGCTTGCAAAACTGTACGGAGAAACAGAGTCCCTAAAACAACAGTAAAATTCATGATAAAAGTTGGTCCATCAGTCTAGGCTGGGAACGCAAAGGAAGGAAGGTTCCCCATAGCAGGAAACTTGTTTGCACAAAATATATTAGAACCATAAAATACTATATCTGAAACACACCATAACCTTATGCCATTGATTTCAGACATTAATCTATCATTCAATATTTTCTTACAATCTTAGAATATTGATTGATCGAGTGATTTGATAGGACCATCATCATTGCACTTCGGTGAGTAACCATGTGTGCTCCGATCTCTTTCATACACAGGAAGATCTCAGCTGCAGTGCACGAACTCTGCAGCACCAGTGAGGGCCTCTGATAAGACGGTGAAGATATTTTTGTAGGAATTATATTTTAAATCTTTTCTAATGAATTTTGCATGGGCAGCGGCTTTCCAGTCTGTTCTTCTCAATTTTGAATTGCCAATGGTTCTTTTACATGCTCACATTGAACACAGGGCCTACGCTTTATCGCCTGTCTCCGATAGGACTAGGAACTCGATCTTACCTACACTGAGATCAGAGATCTATGGAAAAATATTGATGGCTCCACAAGGGAACGAACCTGGTACCTTAGGCATGAAAAGCGAGCACCTAACCTCTACGCCACAGAGAGCCATTGACAAAGTAGTTTAAAAGCAGTGGTATGTACACACAAATCAGTGGTATGTACACACAGTTCAATAATCTTCCCACCTTGAAAGAACTATTTTTCAAGGAACTGTTGAAGGGAAAAGTAATAAGCAGACAGAAATAAAATATAACAACAAAAGTGGGCAGGCTTCAGAATATATAAAATTCAGAGGAAGAAAAGTTTATAATAGTCCTGGAAGGAGTATGCGCTGTAGACCAACCACATTGGTAATCCCAGGACAACCATGTCTAAAGTGAAGCAAAAGACATCAAAAAGATATCGGAAATGCTAAATATAAACAACAGATTTGGCAAGCAGCAGTTTGAAGAAGCCTTACATCAGAATAAAAAAGATAGATGATGACGATATCTTGTTGGAGAACCAGAAAGCCCTTATAACAGGATGTTATTGTGAGATATTAATAGAAATGTCTGACAGTGAATACATACAATTCAACAAACATACGAAGTAACTAGCAGAATGAAAAACATACAGTCCATGTTGTAGATTTGGTTTCCTTTGAGGGCTGAGCAAAACTGATCTCAAATCCATACTCCCCAGGGTAATCAGTGCTGGAAAGAACAAGACATAGACCAATGTTATACTATTTAAATGAACCTAACTGTTAACCAGAACCAAAAATATTTCACAAAGATTACAAACGTTCATTCCCATTAGCAAAGGAATTAAAAGATTAATCAAAATAAGTACTCATACACTAGACTGTCATTATTATCACAGCATTTTTTATATCCCACTTTTGTCAATTGCTACTTGAACTGTTAACATGAGAACAGACTCAATTTCATTCTGACATTATTATCTGTGACAGAAAATACATTTGATCACACAATGTTTTAATGTCTGAATTTCATCTAAACATCCTGAAATGTTTACTTATACCTTACAGTAACTTCACATGATTATATTTCCTATATCAAATATTTACCCATACCTTACAATAACTTCACACTTTGATTATATTTCTCTATTTCAAATATTTACTCATACCTTACAATAACTTCACACTTTGATTATATTTCTCTACTTCAAATATTTACTCATACCTTACAATAACTTCACACTTTGATTATATTTCTCTATTTCAAATATTTACTCATACCTTACAATAACTTCACACTTGATTATATTTCTCTATTTCAAATATTTACTCATACCTTACAATAACTTCACACTTTGATTATATTTTCTATTCAAATATTTACTCATACCTTACAATAATTTCACACTTTGATTATATTTCTCTATTTCAAATATTTACTCATACCTTACAATAACTTCACGATTATATTTCTCTATTTCAAATATTTACTCATACCTTACAATAACTTCACACTTTATATTTCTCTATTTCAAATATTTACTCATACCTTACAATAATTTCACACTTTGATTATATTTCTCTATTTCAAATATTTACTCATACCTACAATAATTCATTTGATTATATTTTCAAATATTATACTTCAACTTATTATTTCTTAAATATTTCAACCTAACCTTATATATCAAATATTTTATACAATAACTTTCTCATAGAAAATATTGATTTGTGCCATAAAATACCTTGATTGCATTGTTATCTAAATGTTTTCTGCTAGTTAATAACTTCATTGAGTAATCAAATGCTGGAAGTATAAAAGGAGCGTTGAGGGATAGTACATCAAAGTAAGGGATAGCACATCAAGGTGAGCGACAGTTATGTCCTCTTTAGGATGGTTTGTCTCTTTTTCAGCTAGTGTATGATTCTTAGAGTCTGCTTGTGTACAGCAGTGCCCCTCCCCACAGGTGGAGCTACTGTCATGGACATGTGGATGTTTGCAATAATGTGATGGCAGACAGTAGTGTTTCAATAGTACCAGTCTGCAGTTAAGTTGGATGAGGTGTGATTTGAGAGGTAGAAGGGTATCCTTCGGTTACTCAGTCTATTGGAAGAAGGCTCTGACACTGATGTTGAATCTACAGTGTTTGAGAATTTTGAATCACACGCTGTAAAAAGAAGCTGGATGTCAGCTGGGCAGAGAATGACGAGTGTGTTTAACCAGCAAGATGTAGGAACAATCAGCGTGCATACCCTTCAACAACTACTGGTAGTGACTGAGCACCTATAGGTCTGACCGGAGTGTTATGGTGACAAAATAAATAACCATTACATTTCTATCTAAATGACTAAAGATATAAAAAGCAAGTTGAATACATTTGAGAATAGATGTCTGCAAAAAATTATGAACATAAAATGGAGCAAATTCAGGAGAAGTGATGAAATTAGAGAAATGTCTGGTCAACCACTACTGACAACTGGTATAAGAAAGAGAAAATATGTTGGACACACCTTGATAAGAAATGATCAAAGAATATCAAAGCAGGCATTGAAGTGGGAGGCAAAGGGTTCAAGAAAGAGAGACCCTGAAATGAACTTTGGTGAGAGAGGCAAGAGATTTAGGTCTCAGTTCCATGGAAAGATTAAGTGAGTTGTCCAGGATAGAGCGATATGGAGAAATTGCTTGCAAGCCCTATATAACATATAATGGTATTGAGAGGAATTATTATATACATTTCTATCTACACTATTTACTTATACCATAAAATATTTGCCCAAATTGATTGCAATGATATCTAAAATGTTTACTCACAGCTTACATTCTTCTTTGAAAACACCCTATCCACCACTTGTCAACTACTCTGTGTGATTTGTATGTGATCTGAGCCTAAGAGCGATTGTACATTGTACCAGTTATGCGCCTACAAGTAGGCCAGCACATCCGATTTCTGCACTGCTTTTTATTTACTGAGGTAGCATCCCTAGGGCCTACATCAGTCGCCTCTTACGACATGCATTGTAGGTTGCAGTGATACTATTTGCTTTCCTTGCGGGCCCCGGCACCACCTTACATTAATTTATTACATTCCCTATTTCTAAGATATCACTATATATCCAAAACATTAACTTAGCACCAAACAGTATTTTTTTATACACATTGATTACATTTCTATCTCAAACTCTTGTTGTTACCAGACATGGTAGCTACTCACTTGGACGGTACTGTGGGCATGGGGGATGTGACTGTATTATGTGGTGAGTATGACTGAGGTGATGTGATGACCTGAAGAAAGAATGTAACAAAAATAGTGACACATATATCTTTCATCTATTGTTACATGTCATTTCATCAGACAACAATTGCAAATACATGGTGTTCAAGATAAAAGTAGTCCCATTGACAAATCAAAATTGCCAGGTACATTGCTTTTGTCTATTTACTATTTAAACTGGTTCCGACTAGATCGTCCTTTTGTCACATTTCTTCATCGCCCCTACCCGCACCATAATTACACACCATCCCAAAAGACTCCGCTCACTTGACCTACACTCTGTCATAACTTAATCTTCTAATTTAACTTTCTGTACACTTTTTTAAAAAAATTAGATTTTCTTCTCTAATATTTGTGTAATTGGTCCATGATCTTTCTTTTTTTTTCCCAATCCTGTTTTGCCTCACAGCATCAGGATAAGAAAAGATTTATAGACCAAACCTTTGTGTGCGCTTCATAAATAGTGTCTTTTGCCGCCTCTGTTATCTCTGAGGTCCACCTTTTGCGTGGCCGGCCTGTAGCTTTGTATCCATTGTGTCAGAGCAGCATTGCTCTTTGAGGTGCACTGTCTGTTGGTAATGTGGCGAACCATTTAATTTGTTTCTTGATGAAATTCGGTATTTATGTTGTGCCCACTTTTTTCCTGATGTCTTCATTTCTCAACCCGTCTCTTCTCGTTTCACATATGATTCACATCCATGTTTCCCCAGGAAAAATACAAATCCTCAGAAGTGTTACTTTTGTTATCTTACTTCACTGCATGCTAACAACGATTAAGAGAAGGTATAAATGAGAGGGAATTTTGCTTACGTCGTCATAGGGACTTGATGCAGTGCTGCCAATAATGTTTGTTTGTGAGTCTGGGCTCATACCAGATGGGCTGCTTGTGTTCAGTATCGGATTCAACTGCAGAGTAAATAAAAAGTAAAACTTTGAATGAATGCATATTGAATTAATTATAAGAACTTAGTTAACGTAATAATTAAACCTAACTTTCTAACATACTGTAGAAGAGAAGAGTGGGAAGGCTAAAGAGGGCAGAGCTACAGAATTCTCAAAGGCATGAAAATTACAAGAATTTGTGAGAATGCTTTGAAAATAACCAGCATGTAATGATGAAATAAATACTAAACAGGTATGAGATGATTTCAGAATTCTCAACTGTTCATTCCTATATAGTTTTCTGTTTGGAGTATATTTCCAGAAGAGCTTCACACATCTGTTGAACATTTATTGTTATTATACAGTGTTCAAGATAAAAGCAGCCCCACTGACAAATCCAAAATTGCCAGGTACGCATTGCGCTTTGTCTATTTACTATTTAAACCGGTTCTGACTAGCTGTTCTTTGTCATATTTGTCCATCGCCCTTCCGCACCATAATTACACACCATCACAAAAAAGACTTGTTCACTTGACCTATAATACGTCATAATTGAATCTTCTAGTTACAATAAACATTTGCCAGATTGGCTCCCTTGACAAGGGCTGCTTTTATCATGAACATCCTGTTTAACCAGAGTTATCTATGCAGAGTTCACTAATCAGTCAGAAAGAAAAAAGATTGATATTGAATGACGACTGCAAGATTGTGTTTCACATGGCATGGCAATAATTATGTCAAAAAATGTATTTTCTTACATCTGGAGAAATTTATAACTGGCGTGTCACAAACAAATTGTCAAAGCAACATCAGTTTTTAAAAGTCTAAATAAAATATGGAACTGCAAGTTATATAGTATTAAAACTAAATTACGAATTTTCAATTCAAATGTTGTACCAATCCTAACATATGCCAGTGAAAGTTGGAGAATGACTAAAGATATAGAAAGCAAGTTGAATGCATTTGAAAATAGATGTCTGTGAAATATAATGAAAATAAAATGCAATGAATTCAGGAGAAGTGATGTCGGATCAACCGCTAGTAATAGCTGTTATACGGAAAATATGGAGATATATTGGACATACATTGAAGAGAAACGATCAAAGATTACCAAAGCAGGCATTGAAGTGGGGCAAAGGGTTGAAAGAGAGAGGATGTCCTAGGGGGACCCTGAAATGAACTTTGCTGAGAGAGGCAAGAAATATCTCTCTCAATTCCATGGAAGAGATTGAGCGGTATGAAGAAATTACTTGCAGTCTCTATGTAACGTATAACGGTACGAGAGGAATTATTATTATAAATTATTATTGTCACAACAGTAACTGAAACCAAAGCACTAGGGATAATCTAAAACATAAAGTAACACAAAAAAATGTATAAAAGACAATAACATAAATTGTAATTTAACATAGATATATAGATTTCTAAGAATGCACCCTGATAGGTGTAAACTTGACAAAATTCTACATCGTCATCATTTCTCTTGTTAACTCTTTCCACGCCAATTGCTGCACATCGAATTAAGGTTGAACGCCATTCGAGTTGTTTCGTTTATACAAGTCTTACTTCTACTATTTTACTTCTACTACATTGTAACCTTGTTATTCTAATAGGTTGTCAAGATTTCTTCAAATTAGTAAATAATAAGGTATATATATATGTTTATTTATTGATGAGTTTTTTACCTCCACTGAATTAACCGTGTAGAACTGAAGAAATAACAGCGTATGGAAAGAGTAAGCCAAGGTTGTGTACTATACCCGCTGCTGTTCATCACGTATACTGACCACATCTGTAAAATAGCTAACACCAGCGAAGGAAACAACCTCGGAGAGCTTTAAATGAATTTCTTTTTGCAGATGATTAGGCAATCATATCAGCAACAGAAGAACAGCTACAACAACACATTAACAGACTCCAGTTAGTATGTAACAAATACAACATGAGAATAAACATTGACAAAACAGAAGTAATGACATTCGCCAGAGAGGAAAGCACTACCAATATCTCCATCGACAATCGCCCACTAAATCAAGTAAAAGACTTCACATACCTGGGGAGCATTTTTCAGCAAACGGAAGAATAACTAACGAAATTCAACACAGATGCAACAAAGCAAATCAAATGATAGGACAAATGGTGCCAATTTTAAAATACAAGCATGTCCCCATGAACACAAAAAGAGCAATGTTCAACACAATCTTTCTCCCAACATTATGTTACCAGTGCCAAACCTGGATGCTGACAACAAACAATAGAAGAAAACTAGTCACAACAGAGATGAAGTGTCTACGCAGAATGCTGGGTGTAACAAAAAGAGACCGGTTGAGAAATGAAGACATCAGGAAAAAAGTGGGTACAACATCAGTACTAGACTTCATCAAGAAACAACAAATTAAATGGTTCGCCACGTAAGCAGATTACCATCAGATAGTGCATCTCAAAGAGCAATGCTGCTCCGATACAATGGGTACAAAGAAAAAGGCAGGCATGGAAAAGGTCAACCTCAGAGATAACAGAGGCGACGAAAGAGACTATCTACGAAGCGCATACTAGGGCCTGTTTTAGAAATCTCTTCCTGACCTGACGCTGTGAGGCAAACAGGATTCGAGAAAGAAAGAAAGACTAACAGATCAGTCAGTGTAAAGTGAAATGACATGGTTGAGGTTTTCTAGTCAGCATACTCTGTAGGGTTCTCATCAAGTTGTAATTGATCATGCAGGCAGGACAACTATTTCCAGTATGAGGATAGAGGCTGAATATGTCTGTAAAATTACACTGTTTACTAGAACAATTATTGTGAATGAATCCATACCAAAGCTAGTACTTTTGATTCTCCACAATGACTACTTTTTTTTTAGGCCAATATGTTCTGATATAACCAATAAAAGATGTGTTCTTAGGTTAAAGAAGATGTGCCTCTGCTTAAACAGACTTGAATGTCATACAACTAGCCTGTGCCACTGCGAGCAGGCGGACATGACGGCAGAGCACTTACTGCAAGAATGTCCACTGCTACCAGGCCTGAGAAAGAAACCTGGCCAGAAGCTGTACGGAGGGACGGAGTCTATAATAACAACAGCAGAATTCATGTGGAAATCTGGTACATCAGTCTAAGCGGTGATCGCGAGAGAGAGACAGAGAATGCCATACATAACAAGCAAACAAATACATCATACACAGATGTGTTTATTTGTGTGTACAACAACATCCTCATACCACAGGCTACCTGTGATCCCTTGATTAATGTCTAGTTCTGCTTTCCCATTGCCCTAATCTATACATTCTCTACCGAGACTAATTATAGCCACATTTAGATTTACCATGCTCCTTCACGTCTTATCTCTTATTGTTGTAATTTACAATGTCAATTCCCTCATTGAACGCATGCTGCTACGTTGGGACTAACAAAGTAACATATATTCCTGTGTTAATAGGTAAAGTGAGAATTTGCACAATTGCAATTAAAGACTTTAATAATAAATAAATATATTTGTTAAAAACAATATGGTTCAACATTTGACTTTGACACTATTTTGTTTTCCTGATGAAATGTCACTCATTTCTTTATTTTACCAGATGATCATATGATATGTGTATATAATAAACAAGTATACAAGTACTGTATGATCAAAACAAAATTATGTGGCTGATATACCACACTCATTATCAATTTATTTGCAAAGAAAAACAGACGGTTTGGAAGATGCCTATGATAAAACTAAATTTGATCAGGCAGACGGTGGGTGTATGTGGGGTGGATGACGGTTTTCGTAGTTGAAGCATATTTGCAAGGACAAAAGTCTGTACATTTCTATAGCGTCACAGAATCTAAGATTATTCAATGATCAATGACAGCAGCTTTCATTCTGTTCCTCATTACTTGAAGCATAATAGTACAGCCTGCCTTCACTTCATTTGTCCCTATAGCATTTCCAGTACCGTCACACATTTAAATGTGGCGTCAGCTGCCTAGGAGATAGTGACTCAGTCTATTACCCCGACGTTCTGAGTTCGAATCACGCTGGGGACAGTTTGGTTGCAAATTGTTTCGCGTGGATTTTTAAAGGACGATGGCACCACCCCTTTAGAAAGCAATGGCAAACTACTGAACGTAATAATGCCTAGAAAAATCACAAAAGCGTTAAAAAGCTGGGGTTGATTCCCAAAGTCCTGTAAATGTTATGCAATTTTAAAAACAAGCGAAACCAGAGGAAAGAGCTACGGAAGAAACTTGCAGATGGATAGGACACACATTGAGAAGACCAACCTGAAGCATTGCAAGACAGGCACTGTTTTGGAAGATGGAGGGAAAGAGAAGTAGGGGATGCCTAGACATACCTTGAGAAGAGATCTGGAGGCTGATATTAAAAGGATAGGTAAAACATGGACATAATTGGAAGGAATGGCAGGAGAGAGGAAGAATTGGAAGAAGTTTGTTGAAGACCTATGCTCCATTGGGAGTTGAAAGGTGAAGAAGAAGAAACGAAACAGACACCGTCAGAATCACTAAAAGAACGACAACACATCTCCCCCAAACAGGATATAAATAGATAGGTAAATTAAGTAAAATAGGAATGGACATTTTTTTATAGTCAAATAAAAACAACCTTGGAGACAATGAAAGTAATAACGAGATGAGAGAAACGTGCGCGTGACGTCTTTACCTCCGTATGCTTTCATAGCATTTTTATGTTTAGTTTAGTTAGGGTTGCCATACGTTGCGGACACGTCCTCATTTCACGAGTCGCCTGAGTGGTTACCAGGGTCCAAATTTGGGGTGTAAAGAATAGAACCACTGTTACCTGCCACCATGTCGTAAAGGCGTCAAGGAGGTTTGGCTGAAATCGGATGCATGTGTTCTAAACGTGTAGAAGTCTATGCATTTAGGGGCCTACCAAATCAATGTGCAAAGTATACACGTTCTTGGCAAAGATCAAACATATCACAAAGAGTGATTGAAATTGGCTGAAGAACGAACGAAGATTTACGGTGAATCTGAGCGCCTCCATTTGAACAATTGAAATTGTATTTCCACATTTTGGAAATCGTTGATTTACAATTTGAAATTCTTGATTTGTCCGCAATTTTTTTAATTCGTTGATTTGTCCACAATTTTGGAAATTCGTTGATTTGTCCGCAATTTTACAGCCGATACAAAATTAACACTGTCAGCGACATCATGTGATAACCAGTGGTAACAAGTAACATTGTGTTTAATAACTAGATATTCGAAACCGAATCTACAATGTTTAGAAAACTACTAAGATTCATAAGAGTGTAAACAAAACATGAATGCAAGTTCGTGTTGTTTTCTCTTGTATATAAGTTGGTTTACATTGTCTTATTACACAAACTTTCGACTGTAGCAAACTGTGTTTGAGCTACTACGTCCTTCTTTATTTCTTCTACTTCTTTGAACACTTCATATTGATCACTTGTTAAACCATTCTTTGTCATTTGTGTGATCGGAGCCTAAGAGAATATATATACATACACACACATGCATACACAACTAAAGATCTCTATATATACTAAGGCTAACACGCATGAGATGTGTGTTGACAATGTTGTAATCTGACCTGCGTCTCCTGTATAAACAACCGCACGCGTTGGTATACAACTTTCATTAGTAGCTTCCAAGTATATTTGTAATAAGTGAATAAACACAAGAGAATGTACCGTAGTCAATGAATATAAGAGATAAGTAGGAAGAAAAACACAAGAGAATGTACTGTAGTCAATGAATATAAGAGATAAGTAGGTAGAAAAACACAAGAGAATGTACTGTAGTCAATGAATATAAGAGATAAGTAGGAAGATAAACACAAGAATACGCATATTCTGATACCGCACTGCATTAAAATATGATAACCTGGTGTTTTGTTTGTTTAATTGCTAATAAATAACATTATCGATTTGATTGTATACCAGACAGATCCATGAGTTCTCTTTCAGCAGATAGTATTTCTCTCTCTCGCGCGATCCCAGCAGATAGTATTTCTCTCTCGTGATCCCAGCAGATAGTATTTTCTCTCGCGATCCAGCAGATAGTATTTCTCTCGCGATCCCAGCAGATAGTATTTCTCTCGCGCGATCCCAGCAAAAGCAATTTCATTAGTATCCCAGAGTAGTATTTTAATATGAATAACACAGATGTAATTCTCATCAATGAATATAGAGATAGTAGAAGATCCACAAAAATACTATTCTGATACCGCAATGCATTACTATGATACCCAGCGTGTTTTTTTCGTAATTCCCACAGATATATCTTATCGAATTTCTTGTATACGTGACAGATCCAATAGTTCTCTTCCATCAGCAGATAGTATTTCTCTCTCGTGATCCCAGCAGATAGTATTTAATGTCCAATGCTTGAATGACTGGCTTGTTAAACAAGTTTTTAGAAATTAAATCTGTCCTTACAGTCTGATTTCAAATTCTTCCAATGTAAAATATTGTCTTCGGTAACTTCAACATCACATTTCAAAGTGGAGGATATTATATGACTAATATGCTCATCGTATGAATATTTAATGCTCCACTATAGGTGTTTTAAAAAGTGATAAATGTGTTTCTACTGTGTAGTTACGATGAACACAACATAATAATCATTTCAAACCAGTCTGAAGTTTCTACATACATCATTGAGGCATACCATAGCCATCGAGCTAAGAAGAACACTGGGAGAGACAGGCATGGCGAGCGGCAGTGAGTGGTGGTTCAAAAAGAAAAGAAGAAAAACACCATCAGATATGGAGGTAAAAGAGCGCGCAGAGAACAGAGAGAACATCCTATGTATCAGCTCTAGTCTCACCTGCAGCAACTGTAGCAAGGATTGCCACTACAGAATAGGCAATTACAGCCACACGAAACATTATGATTCAGCGCAGAACATACTACGTGACGTAAAACCTATTGTCTCCTGAGACAAAGAAGCCAATGATGATGATGATGAGCTATCCAAGCTGGAAATTTTGAAACATTGAGCACCCTGCCTGCTTAACGGGGTCCCAGAAAACCACTGTAAGACTACCACACTACACATTTTCAAACTTGAAACTGACATGCAAACTCTGTTCTGTTCACTGACAATATTTCCTCACCCCAGCTGAGAAATCCAGATGTCACAGCGCAAAATAGGAGCTTCAGTATACAACATCGTCTTTTCAAAAGCGCTACTAACTAAATGTGAAGCGGACCGCTTGTCATATCTCATAACTAGACGACGTAAATATGAGGTCTTGCCTGTATCAATGTTGAAGAGTCGACACACACCGTACAAGTATCGAGACCTGGAGGATTCTCCACTAATCCCCATTCAGCCTGCGAACTTCCCCAGATCTATCCAGTGATAGGATAAAGGAGAATGCCCGAGTCGGCACTAAATATGCATGGTTGTCTACGCCTGCTGCTACTACTATTGCTGTTACAAGTCTTTCAGAGTTCTGTTATTTGCAGTAGTTAACCATCATCTATCAATCATCATCATCATCGGCATTCACATCATCACCATCATTACTGTCATATATTTCGAGGAATCTCGCCTGTGCTACGGAGTTAGTGCACCATTGCTACAGTTTTACTGCAGTCTCCATCAATATTGACATTATATCAATATAAGGAGACTGCAGAAATGAATATCAATGAAGACTGCAGTAAAATCAAACAAAAGAGACTGCAGTAAAACTGTAATATCAATATAAGGGAAGACTGCAGTAAAACTATGTAGCAATATCAATATAAGGAAGACTGCAGTAAAACATATGTGAGCAATATCAATATAAGGAAGACTGCAGTAAAACTATATGAAGTGGCAATATCAATATAAAGGAAGACTGCAGTAAAACTATGTAGCAATATCAATATAAGGGAAGACTGCAGTAAAACTATGTAGCAATATCAATATAAAGGAAGACTGCAGTAAAACTATGTAGCAATATCAATATAAAGGAAGACTGCAGTAAAACTATGTAGCAATATCAATATAAGGGAAGACTGCAGTAAAACTATGTAGCAATATCAATATAAAGGAAGACTGCAGTAAAACTATGTAGCAATATCAATATAAGGGAAGACTGCAGTAAAACTATGTAGCAATATCAATAAGGAAGACTGCAGTAAAACTATGTAGAAACAAAGGCGAATACTATCAATAAAAACAAAGTACTTTAGTTTTACAAAATAAAAAAACCGTATTATTGTTTTGTAAAACTATAGTACTTTTTACGCGTTTCGCCATTCAGAACTGTATACATAATTATACTTTCTAAACAATTGCTCTGCAACACAAAAAAGTGTGTATATTCCATCAACAGATGTCCTGTGCTAATTAATACACAGAACAGCATTTAACCGCGTATTACTGGTTTTAAAAAAATTACTTATTAACAACTGAAAGCACATCGTCAAAGTATTTGCTAAATGGGAAAAATGAGAGAAGAAAGTGAAGGAAAAATCAGAGCAATAGATAGTACTTATGTGTAGTGGGATAGCATAGACATACATAACGGTTTCTGACGTCTATATTTTGTTACTACACATACTACCTAACATACAGTCGTTGTTAATTGAGATCAGAATGCGAGTTATTCAGTCATGCTACATAGAACCAATACTCACATATATGGATGCGAGTCATGGACAATAAACACACAGATCGAAAAATCGCTGATGGCCACTTTTATGTGGTTTTACAGAAGAATGATGAGAATCCAATGGACTGCTAAAATGACTCATGTTGAGGTGTTGAATGAGGTCAAGACACAGATAAAGCTTATCATCAATATAAGAAAGAGGCAATTATCATTTTTCAGTCATGTGATGAGGAAAGGAGGTTTAGGACACATTGTGACAACCGATAAAATCGAGGAATACAGAGAGAGATCAAATTTGGGACAACCTGCCTTCATGGCACGGTACAGCGTCAACATCTGAGATGATAGCAAACACCAGAGACAGAGATTTGTGGAGATCCATGAACGCCTACGCCAGCCGGCACGGCACCTGATGATGACTACCTATAATAGCACAAATAACTCGGGATCTATAGTCGATAATTCCGTTCCGCGTCAATAACAATAACCTTCTACGTCAATCACAAATTATGACAGCATCTCAAGAACCCAGTAATGACGTTTGGCGGGAAACTTCTGTGCGAACGCATGCTCTAATTCACCCGGATGTAAAAAATATCGACATTATGCCGAGAAATCTAAGCACCATAGTTTACCTTTTTCCGATCCAGAAGCACTTGAGCTTTCAGCTCTTCGGCTCGGTGCCATGGACATCGTAACACTTCGGTTCGGTGCAACAAACACCGTAAATCTGGGAATCTGTGGCTTTTTCTGCCATCCCGCAGAATTGAACCCGCACTCACCGAGGGCTGGTCACCCGTAGTCCAACGTGCTACGAACACGCTGAGCAGGCAGGCCCTAGTTTATCTAACATACATAGTTAGTTTGTTCCTTTCGTGCCAAAGGCGGCACATAGGGCAGAGGTTTTAGATCTCCATGTGATGCGGTTCGTTACTAGCAGTTGGAGATCGTGTATGGTTTTACATCCCAATAGTTTACTTTCTTGTAGAATTGTTCTTCGAAGAGTGGTCTTTGGTCTTCCACGTTTTCTTTTTCCAACTGGTGACCACATAAGGTAACATACATAGACCCGATTTAAAATGTCGGCCTATGTTGAAATCTAACCATCCTAGTTTAACTAATATCGAAATAGGGGGAAGACTGCAGTAAAACTTGTAAATAGTGAAACACGTACAAACAAAGTACTATAGTTTTACAAAATACATAAACAGTGACGATAAACAGCAACGTTTCGACCAACAAGGCCTTTATCAAGCAAACGAACAAACAGGAGTGACAAATTAAAATGAAACATAAATGGACGACCAAATACCAACGTATCTAAGGAAAATCTGGAATAAAAACGAATAAAGAAATAAATGTAACACAAAAACACACATAAAAACTAGAAATAGAAAAGAAACAATGAAACATCTAGTAAATATATACTTGAATACATGCAACATATACCCATATAGATTATAAAGCATGGGAAGAGAAAGTACTAAGAAGCACGCGGCTCAACGTATTACATTCTTATGCTTCTTAGTACTTTCTCTTCCCATGCTTTATAATCTATATGGGTATATGTTGCATGTATTCAAGTTATATATTTACTAGATTTTCATTGTTTCTCTTCCGTTCTATTTCTAGTTTTTATGTGTGTTTTGTGTTACATTTATTTCGTTATTCGTTTTTATTCCAGATTTTCCTTAGATACGTTGGTATTTGGTCGTCCATTTGTGTTTCATTTAATTTGTCACTCCTGTTTGTTCGTTTGCTTGATAAAGGCCTTGTTGTCGAAACGTTGCTGTTTATCGTCAGTTTATGTATTTTGAAAACATAGTACTGTTTGTACGTGTTTCACTAGTTTAACTAACATACATGTACCCGATTTAAAATGACAAAAATTGTGTTTATAATTATTGGTTACTCAACTGACGCCATTGCACTTCGGTGCTCAGTCTCCCCTAACAGCTATCAAAGAGTATGCATGCTGATGGTTCCCGTGGCTAGATGGTTAAATCGTGGCCTCCGATAAACATACAACCGGCGAGCTCAGGTAAAATTCTAGGAAATAATACGACCGGCGAGCTCAGGTAAAATTCTAGGAAATAATACAACTGTCGCGTGATCCTCACATTCCAGTATTGTTGTATATAGACTAATTCATTTAAAGAACAACATAATATACTAAATCAAGGTTATATTATGTTGACAAGTTCAGTTTAAAAACTAAGGAATATCAGTATTATTCACATACTAAATCAAGGTTATATTATGTTGACAAGTTCAGTTTAAAAACTAAGGAATATCAGTATTATTCACATTTTTCACCAATAAATAACCATGAACGTATAGAATTGAGTAAAATTGCAAAAAAAAAGTGTAGTGTTCAGTGTTCTATCAAACATATACAAAAACCAGCCCCCAACTAACAGGAATTTCCGATTTGTCGGCTAAGCTATTCGACCGTATGTTACAGGAGGCTGCGGTTAAACATACTAATCACTCTGCCACTCAGTTCTCCTTGCACAGCGGGTATCTCTAAACTGCTTAAATCGCTGGATAGATTCAACATTTTTTTTTTTAAGTAGAAGCATTACACCGGGTTTTACCCCATATGACCCGGTCCCTCTTTCCTAGAAATGTCATGCCACCTTCCGACAGCATTGCACAAAGCACGAACTCCGTAGACGCGGCAACAATCCTAGATTCAACATCTACAATGTGGATATAGAACATTAATGAGTGTGTGCTGATTGTTAGATTAACATTTGACGTTCAACAGCTATCGTCCACTCACCCTATAAGTTGTGAATCCTAACCTTTCCATTTTAATCATTGTGGACTTGATGAATGTATGACAAATATGATCCTTAACGAATGAGTAACAACCATTCAACAGATATACACAAACACATAATCAGTGATCGCCCCCTATCACATTAAGTTAAAATGTACAAGTGAGAAGGTGATATGGACATTTCGACCTATAACGGTTCTTGGACCGAGCGACAGGTAATATAATGGAAGGGGAATACGATCGGTTGGGTCAGAGATCGAACGCGATGCAGGTTCGATCTTGTTGAGGGGTGGTTCAAACAAGTTACAACATGGCGACGCTTACTATACGCACGCACTATATGCACAGACGAACGAGCGAACGATTGTACATACATCGACACGAACAGCCAATCACCAACCAACCAAGTCGGAGACAATAAGAGTACGTATCGAGGCGAGCCGGCTATTGAGAGAGAGAGAGAGCGGTAGGGGGAATGAAATCAGCTAGCCACAGCGGGTATACAGCCTTTCTGGCAGCACAGGTAAGACCAACGGATTGCAAACGTAAATGGACCAGGTGAAGTAACCGATCGATTGATTTAATGAGTAGCACGATAAGATACAGGTATTGCCGAACAACAACAAAACGAAGGGGAATACGTTGCGATATTTGTACACAAGGTGCCGTGATGCGCACACACACGATATTTGTACACAAGGTGTGATGGACACACACACACGATATTTGTACACAAGGTGTCGTGATGCGCACACACACACGCGCGATATTTGTACACAAGGTGTCGTGATGCGCACACACACACACGCGCAATATTTGTACACAAGGTGTCGTGATGCGCACACACACACACGCACGATATTTGTACACAAGGTGTCGTGATGCGCGCACACACACACACACACGATATTTGTACACAAGGTGTCGTGATGCGCACACACAGCGCGCGATGATTTGTACACAAGGTGTCGTGATGCGAACACACACACACAACGATATTTGTACACAAGGTGCGTGATGCGCACACACACACACGCGATATTTGTACACAAGGTGTCGTGATGCGCACACACACACACGCGCGATATTTGTACACAAGGTGCCGTGATGCGCACACACACACACGCACGATATTTGTACACAAGGTGTCGTGATGCGCACACACACACACGCGCGCGATATTTGTACACAAGGTGTCGTGATGCGCACACACACACACACGCGATATTTGTACACAAGGTGTCGTGATTCGCACACACACACGCGCGATATTTGTACACAAGGGTCGTGATGCGCACACACACACACACCACGATATTTGTACACAAGGTGCGTGATGGACACACACACGATATTTGTACACAAGGTGCCGTGATGCGCACACACACACACGCACGATATTTGTACACAAGGTGTCGTGATGCGCACACACACACACGCGCGATATTTGTACACAAGGTGCCGTGATGCGCACACACACACGCGCGATATTTGTACACAAGGTGCGTGATGTCACACACACAGCGATATTTGTACACAAGGTGTCGTGATGCGCACACACACACACACGCGCGATATTTGTACACAAGGTGTCGTGATGCGCACACACACACACGCGCGATATTTGTACACAAGGTGCCGTGATGGACACACACACGCGATATTTGTACACAAGGTGCCGTGATGCCACACACACACGCGCGATATTTGTACACAAGGTGCGTGATGCGCGCACACACACACGCGCGATATTTGTACACAAGGGTCGTGATGGCACACACACACGACGCGCGATATTTGTACACAAGGGTCGTGATGCGACACACACGCGCGATATTGTCAAGGTGTCGTGATGCGCACACACACACGCGCGATATTTGTACACAAGGTGTCGTGATGCACACACACACGATATTTGTACACAAGGTGTCGTATGCACACACGTATTTGTACACGGTGATGGCACACGCGATATTTGTACACAAGGTGCCGTGATGCGCACACACACGATATTTGTACACAAGGTGTGATGGACACACACACGCGATATTTGTACACAAGGTGTCGTGATGACACACACGCATATTTGCACACGGTTGATGGACACACACGTACGATATTTGTACACAAGGTGTGATGGACACACACGACGATATTTGTACACAAGGTGTGATGGACACACAAAGCGATATTTGTACACAAGGCTGTGATGGACACACACGACGATATTGTACAGTGCCGTGGACACACACGTACGATATTTGTACAAGTGCCGTGATGGCCACGCTATTTGTACACAGTGCATGCGACACACACGTACGATATTTGTACACAAGGTGCCGTGATGGACACAGCATTACACACTGTACGATATGTGTACATAAGGTGCCGTGATGGACACACACACGATATTTGTACACAAGGTGCCGTGATGCGCGCACACACACGTACGATATTTGTACATAAGGTGCCGTGATGGACACACACACTTCATGTAATTCATACGAGGTGGCTCATATTTATGACAGCCTATACAAAGTACTTTTTAAAAAAAAAACGTGGCACATACGCTCGTACTTTGCCATCAATCACAGTAAACGAGTCGTCGATTTTGTAGGCACCATTCATACGTTCAGTAATTTGCCATTGCTTTCTGAACGGCGAGGTCTATTTTTACGGTTCGTAAAGATCCACGATGAACAAATTTGCTTCAAAACTGCTGGCCGAGGAGTTTGAACCAGGTACGTTTGGGTTGTGATCAAGCTCACCGCCGCTTAAGCTACAGCACTACTACTACCACCTTCCCGTAAACGTGTTTTGCTTTATTACTTTGATGTATACATTTTTGACAAATTACCAACAAACCTTTAGTAATGAATGAGGATAAAATTTAACAAATTACCAACAAACCCTTAGAAATGAATGAAGATAAAATCTGACAAATTACCAACAAACCCTTAGTAATGAATGAGGATAAAATGTGACAAATTACCAACAAACCCTTAGTAATGAATGAGAAAAAAGCTTAAAAGATGTTAGATAGAATCAATACTGTTTTATTGATCGTACGAAGAGTCACAGAATAAACAAACAGAAAACTAGCTTGTCTCAACTGAAATATGACTCCTGGTGTGTATGGACTAGGAATATAACATTAACAGCTAAGAGATGAGAAATGACATGAAAACAACATTAAAAGATCAATGATAACTAGTTTTTACACACAAACAAAAAGATAGCGATATTGTACATATATATTGAAATATAGTTTATATATATAAGATGAACCGTTTCATATTGAGTGGTCCGGTCAATGGATTAGATGCTCCTGTTTATATTAATATCACTCCGGCGAGTGACCTGCACGTAAAATTAACCACAAAAAAACAAACAATAACCATGGAGTCTATTTGGTTAAATAGTGTAGTTGTCGGATCATTATCCCTATCCCTGCACGTCAAACCAATTATTCCATAAGTGCTCCGATCTCCTCCTCAGTATGTCTCTCAGCGTGTGTCAACTAACGACTCCGGTTCTTTGTTGGTTTACTATTCTTCTTTGGCTACCAACATAGTGCTCTTCTCTAGCTACACCCCACTTGACTTGGAATTCTTGCAGTCTGGTTAGTGTTGTAGATTCACCACTATTACTTGAATCATGTACACGCCCTCTCTCCGTAGAGAATTTATATCAGCCTGGTCCATTACTCGCCGCTTTCACAGCATCCATACCTGCAAGCATATCGGCGCTTTCATATTCCACTTACACCTGCATGCCCTAGCACAAAATAAAACTGAAATTTTTCAGCTTAGACCTCCTCAGCGACTCCATGCTGGGGAGGTCTAAGCTGACAAAAATCAGAATCATAATATTTTGGTTAAATTCATCCGGGCATTAGTAATGAGGTAACCTACAAGAAAACCTGTATCAGCGAAAGCTCTCAATGGATGCGGCAGATGCTAGATCTGTCGACCGGATGTTCAACATGAGCTCAAAAACGGAGAATGTTATTCTTTACACCACTGATGGCTTGCTCAGGATTTTTGTTAGTTTTATTATTTGATTGAGAGCCGCGGTAGCGTAGTTGTTAGTGAACTCGCTTCTCACGGCTGGTGGTCTGGGTCGGGAAATTTTTCCCGACCGCGACGGTCTCAGGTCGACCCAGCCTCAACTGGGTACCAGACATGCTCTGGGAAAGTAAAGGCGGCTGGCGTGATGTTGACCACATCACCCATTGTGTGCCGACGGTCAATGACAAATACAGGCCTAACACTGTATTGCCCTATATACCACGAGGTATGAAAGGGTTCCTTTACTTTACTTTTACTTATGATTTGATTATTTATTTTGTTTGCTTATGTGATACCAGACATACGTTTTCTCTGTTACTAAAACTTTTCAATAATTATTGAGTATCACCACAGCTAACAGTCAGTTTTCTCAAGATCTGATCTGCCCTGAACCACCTCAGATTTGTCGATGTCTGTACATCGTCTCTCGATGTTATAGAAAGTGATACTTTAAACCGTTGTAGTATCTTTGTCAAAGTCTATATGTGGTGTTCCGTGACATTCGTTACTTTTGTTTCTATCGTTTGCTTGATAAAGGCCTTTTTGGTCGAAACATTGCTGTGTATTGTCATTTTTTGGGGGTCAAACTACAGTACTTTGTTATTACGTGTTTCGCTAGAAAGTACAAGAACATGGACAGCAATACTCCATAGCTTCTTCCTGCTAAGACCTCACATGTCGGTACTAACGGTGACGGACACACATCAAAAGAGCGGAAGATGTACACAAAACAGTTAATGATCATGCTCAGATTTCTGACACGAAATGTGAATTACATTATAGATCCTCACTCTTCTTCTTTTCGTTCGGATTCGTATACTCGTCTATACCATGAGATGGGTTGCCTCTATGAAGCTGCATGTCAGTTGGAGTTCCTCGAGAGTTCCCATCGCTTGCTCTGTAAGCTTCGTTCATGAGGTGAATTTAAAAAGACAATCTCTCTTGTTTAAACTTTGAAACATTGAGAACTTCCTCATCTTTGTCTTAGTTCTTATCAATCAGGTTTGCCCGTCTGCCTAGTGTGTTCGTAGCGCGTTCTACGGGTGACAAGCTCCCTGTGAGTACGGGCTCAATTTCGTGGGCTGGCAGAAAAGCCCCAGGTTCACCAGATTCACGGTGTTCGTGGCACAGAACCGAAGGGTTACGATGTCCACGGCACCGAGCCGAAGAGCTGAAAGCTCAAGTGCTTCTGGATCGGTAAAAAATAAAATCAATCAGGTTAATCACATTTTGTAGCGCAGGAGCACCCGAACATTTGAGCCTAAGAAAATGTTTGTCTGACCTGACAATCCTTACATTGTAGTGCCCTTTTAGCATCGAATATCCAACACTCTCTAATGATCATTTTTAATAAAACTTCTGAAGTGACTGAAAGGTGATAAGTGGCGATACAGTTTGTTGTTCCAATTATTTGGATACAGTCAAGCAATTCGTTCTATTAGAATCTCTGTCTTTTTAAAGGAATCAGATATCAAATAGTTTTAAGCTGATATAATTTAATGTGCTTGTTAATACCTGTTCTGCTTTGCGTTCGTTCTTTACCACCAATTTTAATCACCCCTGTGATATGTTTGATCTTTGCCAAGAACATGTATACGTTGCACATTGGTTTGGTAGATCCCTAAACGCATAGACTGCTACATGTTTAGGACATGGGCATCCGATTGCAGTCAAACCTCCTCAGTCGAATCTTACGACATGCATGGCAGGTAACAGTGGTTCTATTCTTTACACCCCAAATTTGGGCCCCGGTAACCACCCGGGCGTTAATACACGTTTTATCATGTCTTCACAATGCCCCTCTCTGCTCACGACACGAATCATTTCCAACTTTATTTCTGTCTCCAGGTCGTATTCTCTTTGCTGGATGATATTCTATTCTAGTATCCGTTGTTTCCAACATTCTTCTAGGTTACAGTCATCATCATAATAATAAGGTGCCGTGTCGGCTGGCCTAGACTATTATGGACACCCACAAATCTCTGTACCTGTCTGGTTTTTTAAAACTAGGTTACACAGTCGATAACATTAGAACTTGTTATCATTTCACCTTTTTTTTTTTATCTATGAACATATATGCATACAAGTTATACAGTGATGCATAGAACTAATATTGACATACGGATGCGAGTCATGGACAATAAAACAAACAAATTGAAAAATCTCTGAGGGTCACGAAGATGTGGTTTTACAGAAGAATGATGAGAATTTTATGGACTGCTAAAATGACTAATGTTGAAGTCTTGGATGAGGTCAAGACACCGAGAAAGCTTGTCCTCAATATAAGAAAGAGGCAGTCACCCTTTTTTCGGACATGTGACGAGGAAGGGAGGTTTTAAACATATTGTAACAACCGATAAAATCGAGGGTAGACCAGACAGAGAGAAGAGAAATTGTGGATAGCCTGACTTCATGGCACGTAAGAGCGTCAACATCTGAGATGATAGTAAACACCAAAGACAGAAATTTGTGGAGATACATGATCGCCTACGCCAGCCGACACGGCACCTGATGATGAACATATATGCTGCATATAAGAAAAGCAAATCTATGAAAATGCATCAACTTATTGACGCCTTATATCAAATACATAACTAACCGCACTTCAAAATATATATCGTTACCGAACAGGATACAAAATCACATTGCATATTCATCTATAGATAGGGACTGTTTATTCAGATATGTATATTCATCTATAGATAGCGACTGTTTATTCAGATATGCGTACATATCAATTTCTCAACGACGACAAGTTCAGACATGAAAAACTACTGGATAATAAACAGTTATGTTATCACATAACTATGTGTATGTATGTATGTGTGTGTGTGTCTATGCGAATACTTGGTCCTCCTTTACTCATGCTATATTTTCTTCTTCCTTACTCCACTAATTGTTCAGACAGTTTTCAAGTGTTATCTCCACATTTTGAACAGTTAGTGTGTTTTGAACAATAAAAGTGACTTGACATTGTCGGAAAGTAAATATATTGTGGGATCGAGAGAGTGTGCGTGTGTGTAAAGCCTGTTCTTCTCGATTTTGACCTGCCAAGGTTTTTTTTACGTACTCAAATTGAACACGGGATCTACGTTTTATCGTCCCTCTCCGATAGGACTAGGAACTCGATCTCACCTTCTCTGAGATCAGGGATCTCTTGAAAAAATATCCCGATGTCTTCACCAGGGAGCGACATAAGAGGCGAGACATTTGACATAAGAGGCGCGCACCTAACCTGTACGCCACAGAGAGCCTCTAAATGATTCAACGATTCAATTTGCCCGAAGCTACTGGTGTTTCAGTTACTCGCCATTTGTCCTTTCTGTCTTATAAAAATAGTCCCATCAGGAGAAGGCCAGGTGTTAGGCGATGCTCACCTCCACATTAGTCATTTTAGCAGTCGATGGGATTCTCATCATTCTTCTGTAAAACAACATCTTTGTGGCCTTAAGAGATTTTTCAATTTGTTTATATATATATATATATCTTCACACGTGCTCCTTGATTGACAATAGTTCCCCGTATTGTCTGGATTTCTCAACAGTGATTTGGTGGGCTAATTTGTTGAATCCTTATCACATATTCTCCATATCTAATATCAAGAATAGATATCTTAATAAAGAAATGTTATGCACACTCAAAGATTTCAATTATCAATCCATGACCCGACTTTTCTTCAATATCGCACTGGGCAATTACATGAAACTCTACAACTCTGTGGTATCTGCGAGGTGGACCGCTTAATCATATAGACCAGGTAGACTTCTAATATTACCTTTCCTAAATCAAACAATGTAATCGGTGTTAGTGATCTAACAGTAATTGCCTTCTGTGGTAAACGTCAAATAATAGATTTTGTGTACTTTGACGCTACGAGCTTACAAAAGAGATCGATAACAATCATCAATGAGATTGACAAACTATGAATGAATGAATCAGTTGAATAAATAGGTCATATAAATTATTTGTTGTGTATGTGCAATTTATGTTTGTTTTACCGTGAGGTCTATGAAGTATCAAGGATTCTACAGAGAGGTAGAGACTCCTGATATTGATTGATAATCGTACTGTTTAATGCTGTTTATCTAGATAGATTGATTTATGATAGGAATCTCATCATCATTCCACTTCGGTGAGTAGCCGCGTGTGCTCCGATCTCTTTCTTACACAAGAAGATATCAGCTGCAATGCACGAACTCCGTAGCACCAGCGAGGGTCCCCGATGTAATTTAAAAGACGGTGAAGATATTTTGTAGGAATGTTGGTATATATTTGTCATGAATTTTGCACGGGCAGCGACTTTCCAGCCTGTTCTTTTCGATTTTGAACTGTCAATGGTTCTTTTACGTGCTGAAATTGAACACGGGACCTACGTTTTATTGTCCGTCTCCGATATGACTAGGAACTCGATCTCATCTACACTGAGATCCGGGATCTCTGGAAAATATCCAGATGGCTTCACGAGAGCACATTTGGCATGAGAGGCGAGCACGTAACCTATACGCCACAGAGACTTCTCTAACTGAGTTACCTACCATCGATCTCATTTGCCCGAAACTACTGGTTTTCTGGCCTCAGTTACTCGGCATTCGTTCTTTCTGTCTCTCTCTCTCGATCCCCGTTCTTTCTGTCTCTCTCGATCCCCGTTCTTTCTGTTTCTGTCTCTCCGGATCCCCGTTCTTTTTCTCTTTCTCTCTCGCGATCCCCGTTCTTTCTGTCTCTCTCTCTCTCGCGATCCCCGTTCTTTCTGTCTCTCTCTCTCGCGATCCCCGTTCTTTCTGTCTCTCTCTCTCGCGATCCCCGTTCTTCTCTCTCGCGATCCCGTTCTTTGTTCTCTCTCTCGCGATCCCCGTTCTTTCTTCTCTTCTCTCTCGCGATCCCGTTCTTCTGCTCTCTCTCTCTCGCGATCCCGTTCTTCTGTCTCTCTCGATCCCCGTTCTTCTGTCTCTCTCTCTCGATCCCGTTCTTTCTGTCTCTCTCTCTCCGATCCCGTTTTCTGTCTCTCTCTCTCTCTCGATCCCCTTCTTTCTGTCTCTCTCGATCCCCGTTCTTTCGTTCTCTCGCGATCCCGTTCTTTCTGTCTCTCTCTCTCGCGATCCCCGTTCTTTCTGTCTCTCTCGCGATCCCCGTTCTTTCTCTCTCTCTCGATCCCCGTTCTTTCTCTCTCTCTCTCTCTCTCTCGCGATCCCGTTCTTTCTCTCTCTCTCTTCTCTCTCGCGATCCCGTTCTTTCTCTCTCTCTCTCGATCCCGTTCTTTCTGTCTCTCTCCTCGATCCCGTTCTTTCTGTCTCCTCTCTCGATCCCCGTTCTTCTGCTCTCTCTTATCCCTGTTCTCTGTCTCTCTCTCGATCCCCGTTCTTTCTGTCTCTCTCGCGATCCCCGTTCTTTCTGTCTCTCTCTCTCTCGCGATCCCCGTTCTTTCTGTCTCTCTCGCGATCCCCGTTCTTTCTGTCTCTGTCTCTCTCCGATCCCTCTTTCTTTCTCTCTCGTCTTCTCTCTCTCTCTCTGCGATCCCGTTCTTTCTTCTCTCTCTCTCTCTCTCTCTCGCGATCCCCGTTCTTTCTGTCTCTCTCTCTCTCTCGCGATCCCCGTTCTTTCTTTCTGATAAAAATCAGTCCGTATGGTGCCGGGTCAGCCAAGAAAGCAAAAAACACTGCGACCTACACGGCGTATCGTAAGAGGCGACTGAGGTAGGGGCCTAGGAAAGCTAGCCTAGTAAATAAAAAGCGTCACAGAAATCGGATGTGCTGGTCTACTTGTAAGCGCATAACTGGCACAACGCACAATCGTTCTTCGGCTCAGATCACTAGACATCACAAAGAGTGGTTAACAAGTGGTCGATATGGAGCGTTCGAAAAGGAAGAGATGAGTGGTGAAATTTCAAAGATTCGTGAATGAAATGGCAATATGTAGTATATATATTTCAAAGACACACACACAGACAATAATCTTCTGTGTACACACTCAGGAGCAGTTGCGGACTGGTCAGTGTGTTAGCTTGTCCGATGGTTTTTGTGTGTTTCATGTCTTAATAACAGATTGTGTGTTTCATGTCTTAATTTTAATGGATTTGCAATCTGATCATTCTCGTTTACCCCACATGCTTGATAAATACTTTGTCGAGGTGTCAACATTATGTCCGTGTGCATCTTATTGTCAATATTGTCCTTGCGTCACACAGATTTCTCGTAGCTTTCATCAACAGTCTATACAGCTAAAGCGATATTAGATCGTTTCTATCAAGATAAACAGCGTTAACCACTACGACTATAGAAGCAACATGGCAGTCGTGTGTGTAACACATTCATTCTTACATGGGACACAAGATATATCTCCAGCGTGCTTCCTTACACTAACACACCTGACCCGATTATTGACAGGCTATTTTTATTTATTGTATAATGCGGAACGTGCTAATAACGGCACGTTATCAATGTATAATATAATATTTTTAAAAAAATAAAAAAATAATAATTGTTAGCGCTACTCTCAGATGTATAGAAAAATAGTTTTAAATAGGGCAACACAATAACACCAGGCGATTTCTACCTTTTAAGTTGTGAATACAAAGTCCCTCGACTCGAGCGCATGCTAAGAAGAGCCGACCAACCAAAGTGCAAAGCTGTGTGCTTCTCAGAGAAAACCGTTATATCTTTCATTGTTTGATATATTGATTGCGAGACAGACCACTTGACAGTCGCAGCTGTATATTACATGTCAAACATACTGATTGCTAGACAGGGTACTTGACAGTCGCAACTGTATATGACATGTCAAACACGCAATAAATCAAATACTAATCGACATTCATATACTGCTTTCACTTCTACCAGATAATGCGTCGTCAAACTGGAACCAAGATTACACGCCTCCTCCATGTGAGAATGTAAACATTTCCCAACCAAATACTTGTCCGTTGCATCAAGGTGTACTGATCATTGCACACTATTGCAGTGTATCCCAAACTGAGGTCCATGATGTACTCACATCAAGGTGTACTGATCATTGCACACTATTGCAGTGTATCCCAAACTGAGGTCCATGATGTACTCACAGTGGGTCCTCAAACGCTTGAAGATATAGTATGATCTTGAACATTTCAAACAGAAAAATACATTTGTAAAACATGTATAAAAACAGTGGTAAACTAGTTCCTCTGTGAAATCAAAGGACCCGTACCAGACCGAAGTCTAAATGTCTGACATGACTAAATGAAAGATCGTTTGAAGTTTCCCGTAGTCTGAGATATTGAAGACAGTTTGAGTGTTGGTGTAATAACAACTCCATCACTAGAAGATTTTCATATATAAAAACATTTAAGGTCCGCGGCAGGAAAATGTATTTAAAAAGGGATCCGAGGTAATGCACAATTTGGGAACCGCTGCACTATTGGATTAAATACAAAACGTACACGGTTTCAAAAGACTTTTATTTTCCATAAGTCCTCAGTTCAACAAGCTGCTGCACATGAGTACCGATATCGTGAATGATAAGAGAATAAGTAAATGCTGTCCAACTATTGTAAACAGTTGCCCTCAATAACGAACCCATTGATGATTTACACCGATATACATATCCGGACATGTCCTTAGGTGCTCTTATCCTCGCCTCAACAAATCCAGCAGCGTACAACGACCCAACAAGAAAGGTCGATGTTGATAATAATCAACCCTTAATATGTCGTTCTTTTCGGGCTATACCAATATCGACACCTATCTCTCTCAAAGTGGTCAGTGCGTGGAATTCACAACCCTGAAACTCTTATGTTCGGAATGACTCTCTCAATGAGTTAAGAATGTCATTTCGGTTCATTGCAGTGCCCTGATATCGGAGCCATGTCAGTAAATCTATCAACTCGTTCATTAGACCTACAACCGGCGTGCCCAAGGACGAAAATGCAGGTGATCCCTGTCGGTGTCACTACCTCCACCCATCGTCGTCTCAACTTTCTTATTTCACTTTACCAATAATACTCATCGAGTCAGTGAATATGAAAACACGAGAGTACGAAACTCGTAGTTATGAGATGACAAACACGTCAACGCCTCTGTAACCGACATCACCTCCACTGTCAAACTATTTGTGATTGTCGCGTATATCCTACTGGTATCTTATTTGTCCTTCTCAACGTGCTGAAAAATGCCACACACATCGTTGTTGGTGAATGACTGAACTTCCGTGTAATCAACTACGTGTTTTGTTGACGTTTTCATTCAAAATGGCCTCAGCCTCTGTGTTAATTAGTGATGGATCATTTTGTTCAGTTTTTCTTAATGGATATAATAACGGTGAAAGAAGTCTGAAATTCAGGTGGCACAGCAATCCATTCTTCACATGGTTCAAGACTTCCTAAGTTTATATTTAGGGGAGTAAGATATAAGCACTGAGAGTTATACTCTTAGCATATTACTAACGTATTTGTGTATATTTAGGCATATAAAAAGACATGAAAGGCTGGAGAAAACCATTATGGAAGAAGGCATCCCAACAAAGGAGAAGACCACGGAGAAGATGGAATCAGGATGTAACTGATTGTTTGAACATGACGGCTGTAGAGGCGGGACATCTAGCCTGTGTGTGTGTGTGAGAGAGAGAGAGAGAGAGAGAGAGAGAAGAGAAATTCCAAGAACTGTTAGGGGACAAAGTTCTGCTCAGGACAAGCTACTACTTGATGATCTTCTTCTTCTTCTTTTCGTTCGTTCTTTACGACCAATTTTAATCACTCTGTGATATGTTTTGATCTTTGCCAAGAACGTGTATACTTGATGATGATTTGTGTGAGCTGGAAAACAGTACATGTTACTGTCTGGTCAATTCATGTCACGCACGCGGATCGACTGAATCCAATGCTAAAGAAAGTTAAGAGCTAGCCAAGAGGTACATTAAAGTAAAATATAATGGAAGAAGAAACCAGAATCCATCAATGTAGATAATATGCGCAAGTACATGCAACCTATTTAAACAAGTGACATATGATCACCCTTGTTCCAGATAGAACTTTCAGACAACCGGTGCGCCCGTGGCCCGCAAGGGAAGCAAATAGTACCACTGCGACCTTCAAAGCATGTCGTAAGAGGCGACTGATGTAGGACCTATGGAAGCTACCATAGTAAATAAAAAGCATCGCAGAAATCGGATATGCTGGCCTACTTGTAGACGCATAACTGGCACAACATACAATCGCGCTTAGGTTCAGATCACATAGAAATCACACAAAATGGTTAATTAAACAAGAGGTCGATATGGAGCGTTAGAAGAAGAAGATACCCGGGCAACGATTCCGTGACAAATATAAGGGACAACCAACAATGTTATACTCAGTTGAATCATTTCAAGTCGCAATACAAATGTTATTTACTACATATGACCTTGTTATTTGTCTATATGCACAGACTGTTGGGATACCTTGAACATTGTCAATAAATTGTAGGCGACGGGAATGGAAATAATAGGGCAGATATAACATAGCAGCGGTGCTGTAGAATGACTAGAGGGGCGGTATACGCTGTATGTAGTTAAATATGTTTACCAAAAAATCATCATTGTAGGACACACGACTATTGTACAAGTTTTCTACCCAAAAAAAATACAAACTGCAGTTGTAACTTTCAAACAATCAATTCTGAAACAAAATTACTCAAGAGACCGCTCACACGCAAACAGAGAGCATAGACAGCGTAGGCACCAACATTGTGTCAGAATTCATCAATCAACAAAGGACGCTCGCTTCATGAACCACATTTAAATATAGTGGTCGGGTTACAGACTGTTCACTGATTAACCCAACAATGCAGAGAAAATATAATCAATATGTCCAAATTGCTCTCTCTCTCTAGTTTATATATTGCAATTAATTATATCCACATGGACAAGCATTGTATGTCCAGATTGCTCTCTCTCTCTAGTTTATATATTACAATTAATTATATCTACATGGACAAGCATTGTATGTCCAGATTGCTTCTCTCTCTCTCTAGTTTATATATTACAATTAATTATATCTACATGGACAAGCATTGTGTCCAGATTGCTCTCTCTCTCTCTCTAGTTTATATATTACAATTAATTATATCTACATGGACAAGCATTGTGTCCAGATTGCTCTCTCTCTCTCTCTCTAGTTTATATATTACAATTAATTATATCTACATGGACAAGCATTGTGTCCAGATTGCTCTCTCTCTCTCTCTAGTTTATATATTACAATTAATTATATCTACATGGACAAGCATTGTATGTCCAGATTGCTTCTCTCTCTCTCTAGTTTATATATTACAATTAATTATATCTACATGGACAAGCATTGTGTCCAGATTGCTCTCTCTCTCTCTCTAGTTTATATATTACAATTAATTATATCTACATGGACAAGCATTGTATGTCCAGATTGCTTCTCTC
Organism: Arion vulgaris; assembly: GCA_020796225.1. Taxonomy (NCBI): domain Eukaryota; kingdom Metazoa; phylum Mollusca; class Gastropoda; order Stylommatophora; family Arionidae; genus Arion; species Arion vulgaris. Next base: position 30,096,662 of record CM036758.1, on the reverse strand, counting down.
TCTCTCTAGTTTATATATTACAATTAATTATATCTACATGGACAAGCATTGTGTCCAGATTGCTCTCTCTCTCTCTCTAGTTTATATATTGCAATTAATTATATCTACATGGGTGAGCCTCTGTAGCTCAAGCGGTAGTGAGCTTGATCATGAACCCCAGCGTACCTGTTCAAACCCCACGAAGGCACGTTTGGAAGCAAATTTGTTTCCGTGGGATTTTTACAAAAGGTAAAAATAGACTCACTGTTCAGAAAGAATTGCAAACTACTGAACGTATAAGTGGTGCCTAGAAAATCAACGACTCATTTACTGTGGTTGATGGCTACGTCCTTTGGATATGCCACGATTTTCATTTTCTACATGGACAAGCACTGTATGTGAAAATGAAAACCGATGCATATCCTTTACAGGACATAGCCATCAACAACAGTAAACGAATCGTTGATTTTCTGGGCATCACTTATACGTTCAGTAGTTTGTCATTACTTTAGCGAAACAGTCAAACAAAGTACTATAGTTTTTCAAAATACAGAAACAGTGACGATATACAGCAACGTTTCGACCCAAAGGCCTTTATCAGCAAACGACACAACAGATGACGATTTCACAGAACACTTACAAATGAATGATAACGGAAACATTCAAACGTATCTAATGAAAATCTGGGAATAAAACGAATAACGAAATGAGTGCAACACAAAACTAGAAGTGGAAAAGAAGAGAAACTATACAATCAAGTGAACATATAAATTATATATATGAAGCAAATACACATATAGCATACAAGGCATGAGATGAGAAAGTACTAAGAAATATTTCGTTATATGGCGGTACCTTGCGGCCTCTTTGGCTCAACGCATTACATTCATATGCTTCTTAGTACTTTCTCATCTCATGCCTTGTATGCTATATGTGTATTTGCTTCATATATATAAATTTTTATGTTCACTTGATTGTATATTGTTTCTCTTCTTTTCCACTTCTAGTTTTGTGTTGGACTCATTTCGTTATTCGTTTTTATTCCCAGATTTTCATTTAGATACGTTTGAATGTTTCGTTATCGTCCATTTGTAAGTGTTCTGTGAAATTCGTCACTCCTGTTGTGTCGTTTGCTTGATAAAGGCCTTTGGTCGAAACGTTGCTGTTTATCGTCACTGTTTCTGTATTTTGTAAAACTATAGTACTTTGTTTGTACGTGTTTCGCTATTTTAACAAGTTTTACTGCAGTCTTCCCCCTTTTTCGATAACCATTGCTTTCTGAACGGTGAGGTCTATTTTTATCTTTAGTAAAAATCCCACGGAAACGAATTTGCTTCCAAACTGCCAGGCGCGAAGTTTGTGATCGAGCTCACTACCGCTGAAGCTACAGACGCGCATTGTATGAGCAAGTTAAATATAAATAAAGTAAAACTGTGACATGAAATAAGCTGAGAACCACTTTCTTTCTTTCTCGAATCCTGTATGCCTCACAGCGTCAGGTCAGGAAGAGATTTCTAAAACGGGCCCTAGTATGCGCTTCGTAGATAGTCTCTTTCGTCGCCTCTGTTATCTCTGAGGTCCATCTTTTGCGTGGCCGGCCTTTTGCTTTGTACCCATTGTATCGGAGCAGCATTGCTCTTTGGGGTGCACTGTCTGATGGTAATCTGCTTACGTGACCGAACCATTTAATTTGTTGTTTCTTGATGAAGTCTAGTACTGATGTTGTACCCACTTTTTCCTGATGTCTTCATTTCTCAACCGGTCTCTTCTTGTTACACCCAGCATTCTGCGTAGACACTTCATCTATGTTGTGACTAGTTTTCTTCTATCGTTTGTTGTCAGCGTCCAGGTTTGGCACTGGTAACATAATGTGGGAGAAAGATTGTGTTGAACATTGCTCTTTTTGTGTTCATGGTGACGTGTTTGCATCTTAAAATTGGCGCCATTTGCCCTATCATTTGATTTGCTTTGTTGCATCTGTGTTGAATTTCATTAGTTATTCTTCCATTTGCTGAAAAATGTTCCCCAGGTATGTGAAATCTTTTACTTGATTTAGAACCACTGTGCAGTTGAAATACTGTGTTTAGATGAATGAGAAATAGACATACACAATAGAACAAGACAAAATTAATTCATGACTAGAGTAACGACGATAGCATAGAAACGATAAGTTGGTGTGCTGGCTTGAATCAAAGACGAAACGCATAAAGACAAAGTAATTTAGTTTTACAAAGTACCAAAACATAACACAGCGACGTTTCGATCAAAATGATACAAAAGTAGAAATTCGAACTGCCTATACGAGCTAGACGTAACGTATACAGCCAGACAATAAATCCCTAACGGCCCTCAAAATGGCTTGGATCAACACTCACAGACACATTCTAGTTATCATGGTCAATCGATTACTGATCCATGCACTGTAAGTATATACAACATTCACTGACTACAACATTCACTGACTACAACTTTCGCTTGTTATTCTTCAAGCGCACTGCATTTCTTTCAACATTATATGTTGTCTATCACCAGCAAATTCTGGTGACAATGATAGAAGAACGAAATATATTTTAAGTTTCAGTCTTGTTCACTTGATCTCAAAACGGGAATTAACAGTTAAATTGGTTTCAAAATCCTACAATCAACTCGACTTGGTACAGCAAGCGAAATTAAAGCTATTCAATATAAACCATTGTCTATTTTCTTTCTCCAGGTGGAATTGGTTGTCCACTCTTGCCGTTAAGCGTAGGGGTGGGAGCTTTAATTTGCGTTCCGGTGTCAGATGAGTCGCCCGTGTTATATCCGTGCTTCTGCAGTGTGGTCTTGATATTGTATATCCATCTTTTCTTGGTCTTCCCTTGGCTCTAGTATCAAATGTACTAGCTTTTAGAAGGAAATTAAGAAACTCGCCATCCAATTCTTCCCTCAAATTATGTCAGGTTGGATTATCCAATTTGTCATCAGGACGAAGTCGCCAGTCATACTCCGGTTCAGGTGACAATCTCATTGTTTGTTATCTAACCCCAGGAATGTTGAGATTATATCGCCCTTTTCCTGTATCGAATGGAGAGTACTTTCTTGAAGACACAGGAATCTCCAACAATTCGAGGCCTGTAGTGCTATGCTTAGTGTTGCAGAGACTCCAACACAGGTAGAGAGTCTATTTGTGACCACTGTAGTACTCCCTTTTTTCTAACGCTGAAGTTTCTCTAATAACGATCTCGTAAAGACATGGCTTTATTCTTATCTGAGGACGTAGCTGACTGAACTGACTGCGACATGTCTATAGCACTGTCCATGTGGCATTTATCCAGTCATCAGCACCTCACATGATACACTACGTCTCCATCAGATTGCACTGACCGTCATCTTCTTCCAACGCTCCATATCGACGACTTGTTAACCACAATTTGTGATTTGTATGTGATCTGAGCCTAACAGCGATTGTACGTTGTGCCAGTTATGCGCCTACAAGTAGGCCGGCCAGCACATCCGACTTCTGCGATGCTTTTATTTACTAGGTAGGTTCTATATTAGTCGCCTCTTATGACATGCCTTGTAGGTCATAGTGGTACTATTCTTTACTTCCCTTGCGGGTCCCGGCAACATACGGGCGACTGGCTGTCATCTAACGAAAGCGATGAGACTGAACACCAATGGATCTCTCCCCCCTCTCCAATGAATGTGTTAGTCGGTCACGTTACCAATAACGAGTTATCCTTTTCCCCCCAATAACACTAGATAACGGTGTCCGTTATCGCTTCATATGGAGTATAACATGACTGTTAGCATCTTTGTACAAACGAGAACTTCATGTTTCTGCAATACACCATTGCACAAGTTTAGAGTGCACGTCACATCATCCTCGCCAGTCTTCATCTACAACATGCTTGGTTAAACCGTGGCCTCCAATAACAAAAGGCCGACAGGCTCAGGTAAAAATTCTAGGAAATAAGATCACAAGCGTCGCGTGACCTCGCATTCCAGTATTGTTGCATAAAGAGGAATTTATTTTAACATCAACACAACACGCTAAATCAAGTTTATATTATGCAACAAGTTCAGTTTAACGATAATATTGTTCATCAATAAATAGCCATGGACTCATAGAATTGAGTAAATTTACAATAAAAGCTTACAGTGTTCTATCAAATATATGCACACAAAAACCAGCACCCATTTAACATAAATTTTAGTTTTTCCTGTCTGAGCTAGTCGGCCTTATGTTGCCGGGGCCAGGTTAAACATAACGAACAAGAAACTAGTGTTCCTGTATACCACTGGTGTAAGGTGGAACAGTAATCTTCATGGCTCTTTGCTTTTGCTGATGCATGGGTTAGATGTCACGTTTCTAAAGATTTCAGAATAGTACGATCATCATCATTATCAGGTGCCGTGCCGGCTGGCGTAGGCGATCATGGATCTCAACAAATCTCTGTTCCTGGTGTGTGTTATCATCTCAAATGTTGACGCTCTTCCGTGCCACGAAGTCGGGATGTCCAAATTATTTTCGTTCTGTCTTCCTCTGCCTCGTCTCCCCTCGATTTTACCTGTTGTCACAGTGTGTTCTAAGCCATCCCTTCTCATCACACGTCCGAAAAATGATGATTGCCTCTTTCTTATATTGATAATAAGCTTTGTGTCTTGGCCACATTCAACATCTTCACATTCGTCATTTTAGCAGTCCATGCAATTAAAAGCTACTTTTGTCAAACCACATGTATGTGACCTCCCAGATATTTTTGCTATCTGTTACTTTACCGTTCATGACTCGCATCCGTATGTCAATATTGGCTCTATGTATCACTGAATAACTCTCATTCTGACCTCAATTGACAGTGACGTGTTACATATAATGCCTCTCATTTTCAGGTACAATACGAAATATGTATATCCTTCTTGTACTATAATTTGCAGTTCTGGTTCCTGTGTATAAATTCCTACTGACTTCAAAATTACACCGGGGAACCTCCACGATTCTTCGGTGTTTGTGCACTGTCGCTGAGATCTTCCTGTGTAGGAGAGACTGGATATAGAAGATGGTGGTGAATGTGTCTAGCTTGGAAGCAAGATGGTGAATGTGTCTAGCTTGGAAGCAAGATGGTGAATGTGTCTAGCTTGGAAGCAAGATGGTGAATGTGTCTAGCTTGGAAGCAAGATGTAATTGTCCTGCTTGTAGCAAATGGTGAAGTTCTGCTGGTATAAATTGCTACTGATTCAAGTTAACAAGATGGGAATGCTCCAGTCTTCGGAAGTTGTGAATGTGCTAGTCTTGCATGATGGTGAAGTGTGCTTAGAAGAGGTGGTGAATGTGTCTAGCTTGGAAGCAAGATGATGAATGTGTCTAGCTTGGAAGCAAGATGGTGAATGTGTCTAGCTTGGAAGCAAGATGGTGAATGTGTCTAGCTTGGAAGCAAGGTGGTGAATGTGTCTAGCTTGGAAGCAAGATGGTGAATGTGTCTAGCTTGGAAGCAAGATGGTGAATGTGTCTAGCTTGGAAGCAAGATCAGTCAATCAGGACATTAAAGCCAGGATTAGGAAAGCCCGACAAGCCTAGGATACCCTGCACACAGTGTGACAAAGCTCACGATATTCAGCTCAAATGTGAAATCTGTGTTACTGTATGGCTCGGAAACATCGCGAGTCACCAAGTTAAATACAACCCACAAAGTCGCATCTGCATAATCTTCATCAAGTTACTACGGATCTCTACACAAGAAATATACAAATGATACCAGCAGAAGCTTCATAATAATCTTCTTCCGCTCCACTTGTCAACCACTTTGTGTGATTTGTATGTGATCTTGGCTCAAGAGCGATTGTACGTTGTGCCGGTTATGCGCCTATAAGTAGGTCAGCGCATCCGATGTCTGTGCTGCTTTTTATTTACTAGGGTAGCCTCCTAGGCCTACATCAGCCGCCTCTTACGACATGCATTGTAGGTTGCAGTGGTACTATTTTTGCTTCCCTTGCGGGTCGACCCGGCACCACACGGGCGTACATTATAATCAAAGCATTCCTTTACATGACATATATATTTGCAAATTGTAATGATGTACTTACCTGTTTAATCTTCATCAATCATAAAGTCATGGCTTTACATACACGCACAACACTGGTAAACTACACATATACTATCTAACAAGAATAATCTTTACAAATCGCGAAGTAGTCACAATCAACAAGATACATCACAACAGAAACCACACCAGGTCATTCCTTCACTTAACCACCCTATTTACATAATCTTCAAAGTCACCAGAGGTTTACACATTAAAAAAAAAAAAAAGAAATAGTACTACTAACCAACGTGTACAGACCTGTTTAACAAGTGTCCGTGTTTCGGTAGCTAGAATACACGTGCACGCGGAAACCAGTTTCTTTTATGCCCGGCCTTATATCCCATACGCTGGCTTATATAACATCAGCAGTATAATTAGACATCATTGTGTGCAAACAAAATCAAGTGAAAAGTGCAGAAGCAACTTCAGTTGTAGTAAGGAGGGGGAAAACGTTGAGAGTGGTCAATAGTGTTTATTATGTCTATGATATTTGCCAATAATACATCATTTAAAATGAACAGAATAAATTAATGACAAAACAATTGATATAAACAGTTATGTCGTTGTACTATTTTGCCAGTGTGGTCGTCGGGGCTTGCAAGGGAAGTAAAGAATATTACCACTGCGACCTACAAGGCATGTCGTAAGAAGCGACTGATGTAGAACCTAGAGAAGCTACCCTAGTAAATAAAAAGCATAACAGAAATCAGATGTGCTGACCAACTTGTAGGCGCAAAACTGGAACAACGTACAATCGTCCGTAGGCTCAGATCACATACAAACCACACAGAGTGATTAACAAGTGGTCGATATGGAGCGTTCGAAGAAGTACTATTTAAAACGCGACCAACGCAAATGTGAAAATACGGGAGGGAAACAAAGATAAACTACGAATCCTTTCTTGATACGTTCCGGTCCCTGCGGACTACACGCTTACAACTGTCATTCGTTAACGATTTCATTTTAGCCCCTCGTCGTTAAGCCTCCTTCAGCTCGTGCCTAAAATGGCATATAGCCGGAATAAGGTGTCGGTATGGCTACGGTTCTTCTTCTTTGCGTTCATTCTTTATGACCAATTTTAATCACTCTTTGTGATATGTTTGATCTTTGCCAAGAATGTGTATACGTTGCATATTGGTTTGATAGGCCCCTAAACGCATAGACTTCTACACGCTTAGGACACATGCATCCGATTTCAGCCAAACCTCCTTAGTTGCCTCTTACGACATGCGTGGCAGGTAACAGTGGTTCTATTCTTTACACCCCAAATATTGGCCCCGGTAACCACTCGGGCGTGGCTACGGTTAAGAGAGCTGTCTACTCAACCAAATGTCTAATTGTCAATGTCAGGTCGTACTGCTGCTCTTGTGGACTCAACTTGTTGAATTGATTAACGAAATTGCAGAAATGCAACTGTAGCAATGGCGATAGAATAGAGTCGGCAGTAACATTAATCTATCTATTCTTTAATCCTGTTTTGTCTTTCAGCGTCAGGTTGAAAAAAGGGACACCTGGAGGGTCACCGAAGTAATGTTGAATATATGTTGCGAAGTAATGTTGAATATATGTTGCGAATGTTGAATATTGTGCAAGTAATTGAATATGTTGCGAAGTAATGTTGAATATATGTTGCGAAGTAATGTTGAATATATGTTGCGAAATAATGTTGAATATATGTTGCGAAGTAATGTTGAATATATGTTGCGAAGTAATGTTGAATATATGTTGCGAAGTAATGTTGAATATATGTTGCGAAGTAATGTTGAATATATGTTGCAAAGTAATGTTGAATATATGTTGCAAAGTAATGTTGAATATATGTTGCAAAGTAATGTTGAATATATGTTGCAAAGTAATGTTGAATATATGTTGCAAAGTAATGTTGAATATATGTTGCAAAGTAATGTTGAATATATGTTGCAAAGTAATGTTGAATATATGTTGCAGAAATTTAAAAAAAAAATATTTTCTAATGAATTGTGCTAGTGGAGTGGAGGCCGCAGATTTCCTGTCAGGCTCTTCTCAATTTTGACCTGCCATTATATTTTTACGTGCTCAAATTGAACACGGGACTTACGTTTTATCATCCGTCTCCGATAGGATTAGGAACTCGATCTCACTTACACTAAGATCATGGATCACTAGAAAAATATCCAGATGGCTCTACGAGGAAGCGAACTGGTACCTTTGGAACGAAAGACGAACACCTAACCTCTACGCTAGAGACCCCAATTTTTTTTTTCAGATCCAGAAGCACTTCTCTTCGGCTCGGTGCCATGGACATCGTAAATCTGGAGAATATGTGGCTTTTCTGCCAGCCCGCGGAATTGAAGCCGCACTCACAGAGGGCTTATCACCCGTCGTTCAACGCGCTACGAACACGCTGTATAAGGCACTGAACGATAAACAAATTATAATTTTCCAGTGTCATATAGTGAGACACAACCATAACGATCCGACAACGTTCCTAACAACCCTTTGAAATAGGTCATCCGCGGAATCCTAAACGTGTCCAGCGTTTTATCTGTTATTGTTTAAGACTGCAACATCATCATCAGTGTCCTGTGAAAGTAAAGGAAGAGGCGAGAGAGGTAACACAAAAAGAAAGTAAACGTGTCAGACATTACATCAGCACTGGATAAGAACTGGTCTCGAGCTCTGAAAAGGCCAACTTAAATCCGTTACCTAGTATTGTGTCAGCGCTAAAATTAGATATATGGACGTGAGTACTTTATCAAGCCAAACCAACAAAAAAAAGGCGAAATGGTGCCCATAAAAGATAGGTGTCTAGTGTATGCATCAAACCCAGACAGCTAAATATATTAGTAGTTCGATCGTGCCATTTTTAAGCACAGCTTAAGAAGAATAAAAGAATGAAAATGAATTCTCAAGAAAAGAGTGTACATATTCGATATCGATGAACACTGACAAATGGAAATTAGGATACAAAAATGAAAGTAGTATGATTCTTCTTTCTTCTTTTGTCCTATGCCTTTTTCTGTTAGGCGTAGCAGGTTTAACTGATGATAGGTTTCCAAGATAGTGCACGCTCAGTCGCTTAATGAATGAAAATCGTGGCATATCCCAAAGGACGTAGCCATCAACCACAGTAAACGAGTCGTTGATTTTTATAGGCACCACTTATACGTTCAGTAGTTTGCCATTGCTTTCTGAGCGGTGAGGTCTATTTTTACCTTTCGTAAAAATCCCACGGAAACGAAATTGCTTACAAACTTGCCCACCGTGGGGTTTGAACCAGGTACGCTCATTAATCCATCTTTATCTTGGACTGCCTCTTCCGCCTGATGATTCCATTTTCAGATTGTACGCTCTTGCAACTGGTGTATTTGGGTTCATTCTCACCAAGTCCCATTTGAAACCATATCCACCACTTGTTAACCACTCTTTGTGATTTGCAATATGATCCGAACATAAGAGCGATTGTACGTTGTGCCAGTTATGCGCCTATGCGTAGGCCAGCATTTCCGATTTCTGCGACGCTTTTTATTGACTAGGGTAGCTTTCCTGGGCCTCTACCTCAATCGCCTCTTACGACATGCCTTGTAGGTCGCAGTGTTACTATTCTTTGCTCTCCTTGCGAGTCCCGACATCCCACGGGCGATTATCTGTGTTCGAATATTCGGACTGAGTCGCATGTGCAATTTTTCATGAGATCCCTATGATTGTTGCGGGAGCTACGGAGTTCGTGCTTTGTGCAACACTCTCAGAAGTTGACGTCCCATTTCTACCGACAATGGTGAAGCAATATGGGGGCACCAGGTACAGTGAAGTAAATCCTTCATGTTTTATTTCTACCGACAATCTACCTCTATATCCTCTTTGTGTCCTGACTGACACATAAGACTTGCACAAGAGACTTCCACTCTTTCCGTTCTGCTACCTTTCTACCAACCGTCTTCCACGTCAGGCCACACTCCTTCAACTCTCTCTCCACCGTTCTTCTCCATGTTTCATTTGGACGTCCAGGCCTTCTCTTCCCATCCACTGTCCATCTGAGAGCTGTCCTAGCCAATGCCCCCACTGGCATACGACATACATGTCCAAACCACCTCCATCTTCGTCTCTTATTGATGGTCTCCAAGGATGCGGTCTGCTCGTTTCAAAAGCTCCTCATTTGTTATGGTTTTGGCCAAAAAATGTGCAGGATTTTTTTTAAACATCTACCGACAATGGTGGAGCAATATATGGGACACCCGGTACAATAGCGTAAATCCTTCATGTCCCATTTCTACCGACAATGAAGTTAGACCTTCATGTCTCATTTCTACCGACAATGAAGTTAAACCTTCATGTCCCATTTCTACCGACAATGAAGTTAAACCTTCATGTCTCATTTCTACCGACAATGAAGTTAGACCTTCATGTCTCATTTCTACCGACAATGAAGTTAAACCTTCCTGTCCCATTTCTACCGACAATGAAGTTAGACCTTCATGTCCCATTTCTACCGACAATGAAGTTAGACCTTCATGTCCCATTTCTACCGACAATGAAGTTAAACCTTCATGTCCCATTTCTACCGACAATGAAGTTAAACCTTCATGTCCCATTTCTACCGACAATGAAGTTAAACCTTCATGTCCCATTTCTACCGACAATGAAGTTAGACCTTCATGTCCCATTTCTACCGACAATGAAGTTAAACCTTCATGTCCCATTTCTACCGACAATGAAGTTAAACCTTCATGTCCCATTTCTACCGACAATGAAGTTAAACCTTCATGTCCCATTTCTACCGACAATGAAGTTAAACCTTCATGTCCCATTTCTACCGACAATGAAGTTAAACCTTCATGTCCCATTTCTACCGACAATGAAGTTAAACCTTCATGTCCCATTTCTACCGACAATGAAGTTAAACCTTCATGTCCCATTTCTACGACAATGAAGTTAAACCTTCATGTCCCATTTCTAGACAATGAAGTTAAACCTTCATGTCCATTTCTACCAACAATGAAGTTAAACCTTCATGTCCCATTTCTACCGACAATGAAGTTAGACCTTCATGTCCCATTTCTACCGACAATGAAGTTAAACCTTCATGTCCCATTTCTACCGACAATGAAGTTGGACCTTCATGTCCCATTTCTACCGACAATGAAGTTAAACCTTCATGTCCCATTTCTACCGACAATGAAGTTAAACCTTCATGTCCCATTTCTACCGACAATGAAGTTAAACCTTCATGTCCCATTTCTACCGACAATGAAGTTAAACCTTCATGTCCCATTTCTACCGACAATAACAGAGCAATATGGGGAAACCCGGTACAATCAAGTTAAACCTTCATCTTTAAACACACCAGTAGTTAAAGTGTACTCGACATAAAACTACACGGACCTATGTGCCAGCTACAAAAGACAGTCAAGTTTATACAATAGAAAAAAGGGTGATTGTATATTCAATGAAATCTAATCAATAACTTCTCTTCCACCATTTACTTCTTTATAGAAGTGTTGGAGGTGAAACGTAGTGGTCTTGTGTGTGCTTGTTTTAAGGCACTTTATAAGCTGATATTCATGTAAGGCTGTTCTGGATGCCGTCGATCCATCTTTTGCGTGATAATCAATAACTAAACAGTTTAAAATCAGTAAACGGCGCCCGAGTGGTTACTGATGCCCAAATTGAGGTGTAAAGAATGGAACCACTGTTACCTGCCCCGCGTGTCGTAAGAGGTGACTGAGGAGGTTGAGCGTGGGACTAGCTACCCCACACTGTAAAAACACTAGATGGCTACAGAACGGAGAGCGAACCGAGTAAACTGTCTGCTGAAACCGGACACATCGCCGAAGGATAAGCACCAGAGTTCCAAATGTTGCTGAAGATGTGACGTAAAACACACCAATGCTAAAGTTACATGAATCAGATTTCCACATGAATAGAATATATGGGGAAATCTGGTAGATCGGTCTGGGTGGTGATCGCGAGAGAGAAAGTAAACAAGAACAAAGTTTTTGTCAATATTCGTCAAACAAAACCTGACAACAAAGAAGCCAAATGATTTCTTGTACCTCGTGATAAATATTTTGGTTGGAATACTAGAACATTTATCGGCCAGAAATACGTGGTATTATCAAGTTTTCAGAGATATTAGAATATACACAGGAAGCCAGCGAGCACAGATAAAATATTCTAGGAAATCAGACCACAACCGTCGCATTTCGGTATTTTTTGGGTAAAGACGAATTCATTTTAAAAACAATACAACATAATAAATCCAGGTTATATTATGTTACAAATGAAGTTGAATAACAATAAAGAATATCAGTATTAATCAAACTTTTCGTTAATAAATAACCATCAACTTGTAGAATAGTGTAAAAGTGGAGAAAACATTACAGTGTTCTATCAAACACTAATAAAAACCAGCGCACATTAAACATGAATTTGAATTGTCCCGTCTGAGCTAGTTGGCCTTATGTTGCCGTTGACCACGGGTTGGAATAATAGAACGTTTTCTGCCAGAAATACATGGTATTATCAAGTCTTTCAAGATATCGGAACATACAACAGACATTACACCTTTTTTTTTCTCTCCATTTTTTCTGGAGGTGGCAAGTGTCTTGACTTCTTATCACAGGTTTATTTATATTCTCTCCATGGTTTTCTCCACATTTTTCTGATGTTCTTAACCGCATACTACTTATTCAACATCCCACCTCTTCTATTTCCTTGTGGTTTCTAGTTAAGCGCATATCTAACAATATTTCCATGTTTTTTTTCCGTATGGTATGAAATAACTACATTTCTCTTGTATTCAAAGTTATACAGAATTGAAAAGTCTATTAGAATTGTGAACATCAAGGTTCAATCCATTTCAGCAGATTATTCCCTGAGTGGTTACTGGGGCCCAAATTTGGGGTGTAAAGAATAGAACCACTGTTACTCGCCACGCATGTCGTAAGAGGCGACTAAGGAGATTTGGCTGAAATCGGATGCACTGTCCTAAACGTGTAGAAGTCTATGCGTTTAGGGGCCTATCAAACCAATGTGCAACATATACATGTTCTTGGCAAATATCAAACATGTCACGAAGGGTGATTAAAATTGGTCGTAAAGAACGAACGCAAAGAAGAATAAGAAGCAGATTTTTGATGACATGATTGATTGATATGACCATTATCACTGCACTTTGATGAGTAGCCATGTGTGATCCGATATCTTTCTAACACAGGAAGATCTCAACTGCAGTGCGCAAACTCCGCAGCACCAATGACGGTCTCCGATGTAATTCTGAAGATGGTCAGATATTGTGGAATTTTATTTTAAACCTTTTATTTTCAAATAAATTGTGTCCATATTCAATGTATCTGCTAAGATACCTATAAATTGATGATAAAATCTCGTCGAATCAGTACTGATTTGTTGTTTTTTCACATAAACTGAAATTTGGATCATATCTTCTCAGTCAAGTCTCTAATACATCTAGCCATACTTTTTATATTTTCACTCAGTAAAGTCTTTCTCGGTGGCGCCTGTGGCTTAGGGGGTAGTGACTTGGTCTATTAACCCCGGCGTTCTGAGTTCGAATCACGCGCGACACTTTGGTTGCAAATTGTTTCGCGTGGATTTTTACAAAGGACGATGGCACCACCCGTTCAGAAAGCAATGGCAAACTACTGAACGTAATAATGCCTAGAAAAATCACAAACTGCGTTAAAAGCTAGGGTTGATTCGCAAAGTCCTGTAAAGGATATGCAATTAACTTTTAACTAAAGTCTTTCTCTTATTTACAGTCTAACCTCCAACAAGGATTTCAAACAACGTCTTTTTTCATGTCCAAATCTTCTGTTGTCACTTTGATATCTTGAACTAAATTCAATTTTTCATTCCTAGTATTTGCTAAAAAGCTAGTCCCATAACTACAATAGTACTTGTGTATCTATACAAGGAGATATAATGTGAGAATAAACATCAACAAATACAATCGCTAGAGAGGAAAAACATTATCAATATCCCCTTCGATAAACACTTATTAAAACAAATCAACGACTTGACACTAGTCAGCATTTTTTCACCAAAGAAAGAATAACTAACGAAATCCAATATAGATTGAACAAAGCAAATCAAATAATAGGACAAATGACACCAATTTTAAAATGCAAACATGTCACCATGAACATTAAAAAGAACATTGTTCAACGCAATCTTTTTCCAACATTATGCTATCAGTGCTAAACCTGGACGCTGACATCAAACGATAGAAGAAAACTAGTCAAGGCAGAGATGAAATGTCTAGGCAGAAAGCTGGGAGTAACAAGAAGAGACTGGTTTAGAAATGAAGACATCAGGAAAAAGTGCGTACAACATCAGTACTGAACTTCATCAAGAAACAACAAAATGAATGGTTCGGCCACATAAGCAGATTACCAACCGACAGTGCGCCACAAAGAACAATGTTACTCCGATACAGTGGATACAAAGCAAAAGGCTGGCCAGATAAAAGGTGGACATCGGAGATAACAGAGGCAACGAATGGCACTCTCTATGAAGTGCACACAAAAGCCAGTGCCTCTTCTTATCCTGACACTGTGAGATAAAACAGGATTGGAGAAAAGAAAGATCTCTCTCTCTCTCGCGATCACAGCCCAGACCAATGTACCAGATTTCCCTAAATATTCTTTTCATGTGGAAATCTGATTCATGCAGCCTTAACATTTGTGTGTTTTACGTCACATCTTCAGCACCATTTGGAGCTCTGGTGCTTATCCTTCGACGATGTGTCCGGTTTTAGCCAGCGTTTACTCTGTGCGCTCTCCGCTCTGTAGCCATCTAGTGTTTTTTCAGGGTGTGGGGTAGCCAGCCCCACGCTCAACCTCCTTTGGACGCCTCTACGACATGCGAGGCAGGTAACAGTGGTTCTATCCTTTACACCCCAATTTGAGCCCCGACAACCACACACAAAAGCCCGTTAAAGAAATCTCTTCTTATCCTGAGACTGTGAGATAAAACAGACTTAGAGAAAAGAAAGATCTATAAAACACCAACCAGATATCTCATTACAATGCACAAAACTATATGTGTATAACAAGATCATCCTCCTCCCTGGAGTTAATAACTGCGATTAGTAGACTCATTTCAATGTCTGTTTTCCCATTGCTCTAATCTATTTTACATGTTAGTTCAAGATGAATGATAATGTGCAAGTTTGTCATAGTCACTTTAATAAGAAGAATGCATTTATCTCCTTTCTGACTGTGCCAACCATGATATGCCGAGCTTGATTCTAATATCAAAGGAGAAGCTATCAAATACAAGTAATGTAGTGTTTTTTTTAAAAAACAAGGTTTTTTTGCTGTGGACGATTTTTTCTTCTTCTTCTTTGCTCTCACTAGATTGGGATTTTGGATTCTCTAATAAAGGCAGCCGTCTGCCTCAGATTATCAGCCACGCCATACAGTTTGTCTTGACGCTGGTGTAAGTGGGCCACCTCTTTCTTCTCAGGTTTGCATACTGGGGGCAGTTCTGTAGGATATGTTCTGTTGTCATAGTTGCTAAGCCACAGGGGCACAGGTCGTTGGTGCCTATCTTGAATTTGGTGTACAGGTGGTGTCTCATTCTGTTGTGACCCGTCCGAAGGTGAAGTATAGCTGTCTGGTCCCTTCTGGACAGTTGGTAATATCCATCATTCTTGTGTTTTGGTGTTCTTTATCCCATTTTGCTTTGTAGTGCCCTTTGGCGATGGTTTTTGCTTCTTCATAGCTAACCAGGTTGTCATCTTGGGGCATTCTGCTCCTCTTAGCCAGTCTGTCAGCATCTTCATTACTCTTGATCTTGCAGTGTGAGGGTATCCACTGGATTACTACCCTCTCAGATTCATGGGATAACTGGGCTACGTTGACCTGAGATCACTTAGTTCTGTGTTCCTTTCAGATTTCAGTGCTGAGATAGCAGACAATGCGTCAGTCAAGAGCACTATTTTTCCATGTATTTGGTTCATATTTTGTAGTGCCATTTTTGCATCTGCACTGAGGGCCTCTACCTCAGCCCTGAAATTGGTTGAGAACTTGCCAGTGACCAGAGCTAAGGTTAGTTCTACTGTGGACGATTCAACCAAAGGAACTCCAATAATTCTGGTTCTCTCAGACTTCATAAATGTTTCTATGTTGGCTCACAGGCATCTATAAGACAATTTTATATGGCACTCTGAAACAATCCGGTGTGACCGTCAGTGTTGCAGTTTATGTGCTTATATGATACAGACACCTACTGTATCCTTTTATAAAACCGTGTTTATTATTGAGGATAGTTTCATGTGTAAGTCTTGCAACGTCAATTATATAACAATATGAAAATAATATTTGTGATATAGTATACTTAGGAGACACTGACAAGAGGCTGTGTTCGTTTATGTAAACATATGCACAACATTTACTATCGCTCAATGACACAACATATGCACAACATTTACTATCGCTCAATGACACAACATATGCACAACATTTACTATCGCTCAATGACACAACATATGAACGATATTTATCATTGCTCAATGACACAACATATGCATGACATTTACCATTGCTCAATGACACAACATATGCATGGCATTTACCATTGCTCAATGACACAACATATGCATGACATTTACTATTGCTCAATGACACAACATATGCATGACATTTACTACCGCTCAATGACACAACATATGAACAATATTTATCATCGCTCAATGACACAACATATGCATGACATTTACCATTGCTCAATGACACAACATATGCATGGCATTTACCATTGCTCAATGACACAACATATGCATGACATTTACTATTGCTCAATGACACAACATATGCATGACATTTACTATTGCTCAATGACACAACATATGCATGACATTTACTATTGCTCAATGACACAACATATGCATGACATTTACTATTGCTCAATGACACAAATATGCATGCATTTACTACCCTATGACACAACATATGCATGACATTTACTATTGCTCAATGACACAACATATGCATGACATTTACTATCGCTCAATGACACAACATATGCATGACATTTACTACCGCTCAATGACACAACATATGCACAACATTTACTATCGCTCAATGACACAACATATGAACGATATTTATCATTGCTCAATGACACAACATATGCATGACATTTACCATTGCTCAATGACACAACATATGCATGACATTTACTATTGCTCAATGACACAACATATGCAAATTTACTATTGCTCAATGACACAACATATGCATGACATTTACTATTGCTCAATGACACAACATATGCATGACATTACATTGCTCAATGACCAACATATGCATGGTATTTACCATTGCTCAATGACACAAATATGCATGACATTTACTACCGTCAATGACACAACATATGCAAATTTACTATCGCTCAATGACACAACATATGCATGACATTTACTATCGCTCAATGACACAACATATGCATGACATTTACTATCGCTCAATGACACAACATATGCATGACATTTACTATTGCTCAATGACACAATATATGCAAATTTACTATTGTCAATGACACAACATATGCATGACATTTACTATCGCCAATGACAAAACATATGAACGACATTTACTATGCCAATGGCACAACATATGCATGACATTTACCATTGATCAATGACACAACATATGCATGACATTTACTATTGCTCAATGATACAACATATGCATGACATTTACTATTGCTCAATGACACAACATATGCATGACATTTACTATTGCTCAATGACACAACATTTACTATCGCTCAATGACACAACATATGCATGACATTTACTATTGCTCAATGACACAACATATGCAAATTTACTATCGCTCAATGACACAACATATGCATGACATTTACTATCGCTCAATGACAAAACATATGAACGACATTTACTATCGCTCAATGGCACAACATATGCATGACATTTACTATCGCTCAATGGCACAACATATGCATGACATTTACTATTGCTCAATGGCACAACATATGCATGACATTTACTATTGCTCAATGGCACAACATATGCATGACATTTACTATTGTTCAATAACACAACATATGCATGACATTTACCATCGCTCAATGGCACAACATATGCACGATATTTACTATCACTCAATGGCACAACATATGCATGACATTTACTATCACTCAATGGCACAACATATGAATAATTTACTATCACTCAATGGTACAACATATGCACGATATTTACTATCGCTCAATGACACAACATATGAATGGCATTTACTATCGTTCAATAACAAAACATATGAACGACATTTAAGATCGCTCAATGGCACAACATATGCACGATATTTACTATCACTCATGGTTTCCGCCCACATTCATCCCACAAAGAGTAGTCCAGATGTTGCTAGGATACTGTTTGTTTGTGTATTTCAAAAAATGCTTAAGTTTGCAATCTCTAATATCTTCCACTTACTGAAGACGTGGCTCATTAAAATATTTTGTCTTCATGTTGAATGTTCAGATTCATATTAGTTGGTCAAGAAATGAATGGTTTTAACAAATTGAGAATCATCTAAGGGACACTACTGAATATTGCAATGATGGCTCAGTAGCATAGTGAAATAGTTTCCCTTCCCTGTTTGATAGATTAAGATTAAATTGTCCATTCCGGGTAAATTATCGATATACGGCAAGGCTGCAGTAAAACTGTAGCAATGGCGAAACACATAAAAATTAAGTAATGTAGTTTGACAAAATACAAAAACAATACACAGGAATTTATTGTTTGATTCTACATGTTATGTGATATGTAAGAAGTGAATTCTTCACTTCTCTTGCATGCTTTGCTTGATAAATCTTTTAGTTGAAACGTTGTGTATTGTTATTGTATTTTGTAAAACCACAGTACTTTGTTTTTATGTATTTTACCATTCCGGGTATATAACGTGTAGCTGATAACGTCATAGACATAGTGAGACAATTGTGCTAAATGTAGAATATTTGCGTTTTCAATGAAGGAAAAGATGGATGTGGTTTCAATTCACACAACCTATGCTCAACAAAAACCTAATCATGACGGCCAAGAAACATAGTGAAGACCAACATCTATATTTGAATACACAAAAACAAAATCATGTCAACTGACAAAGCAAAAGGCTCACCTAACATCCAAGTAAACAATGAAGAACTCCAATGTGTAGAGAGCTACGAATATCTGGGCTCAATAATTAACAAAAGGGTGACTGCTCCAAAGAGATCTCAAGAAGATTGGCAATAGCAATCAAGAAGTTAAACACAATGAAGAACATGTGGCAAAGCACCAGCGAAATACTAAAATTAAAAATATTGAGAGCATGCATTTTCCCAGTGGCTACTTATGGTTGTGAATCATGGACTATTACACAAAAATTAAGAATGAAAATCCAGTCCTTCAAACTAAATGCTACAGAAAGATCCTACGAATACCATGGACAGAAAGAAAAAAAACACTGATGTCCTGAAAGAACTAAATGTTAAAGAGAATTGGCTGATAAACAACATACTATACAGAAAATTACATACTTTGGTCACATCAAGCGTCACGATGGCCTGGAAAGAACAATACTAGAAGGCAGGGTCCCAGGATGCAGAGGCAGACCAAGAAGAAGATGGCTACAAGATATTAAAGAAACCATGAACATGACCATCGACGAAGTGGGTGAACTGGTAAGAGACAGGGTGAATTTCAGATGTGCTGCAAAGAGAGCAACGTCATATAAAGGATACGCACCTTGATGATGATGTTGCTCAACAAGGAAAGGACCTGACCAACTGAAAATCGTGGCATATCCTTCACAGGACGTAGCCATCAACCACAGTAAATGAGTTGTTGATTTTCTAGGCACCATTTATACGTTCAGTAGTTTACCATTGCTTTCTGAATGGTGATGTCTACTTTTATGATTCGTAAAAATCCAAGGGAATTAATTTGCTTCCAAGCCTGCCCGCAGTGTAGTTTGAACCAGGTATTCTTGGCTTGTGATTGAGCTGACTACCACTTAAGCTACAGACACTCACTGACCACCAAACTCCAGCATAATTTGACTTTGAAATGTAAAGTGGTAGACATTTCACACTCTATGTCTGAGAAGGTTACTTGGTATTTTTATTTTTCATGACATACAGTAACAAAATAAAATGATTGCTTCAAAGGGTCTGAAGCGGTAGGGAGCAAATGCCACACACTAAGAACTCAGATTTTCAGGATCATGCAACTATATTCTATATTTGGATTTCAGAGCACAGGAAGCTGAACACAAAAGCACCAAAGATAGTTGTTGGATATCCTGCATAGAGGCTGCCATTGATCTGCAAAATGTGTATAACAATGTCTCTTACAACTTTCTTATGCAGTTATTAATAGATATGCAGGTGGAGTCAGGCTTGGTCTAGTGGATTGCTGCTGCTCATTTTGAAACACACATTACAAGAATTACTGTTGACAGAAGCTTATCATTTAGGAGTCATGACGATAAGGTAATCATAAAGGTCGGAAAGGGCTAACCCTCTGAGGGATACAGCGGGGGCTGATACTAAACGCCTGCTTCTCCTTCCTTAGCAGGGACTTGTGCTGAGAATGGTTTGTTTGTTTGCAACGTTCTTCTACCATTTGATCATTCTTATTGTGATGTATAAACGGTCTTTGCCAAGAACGACTAGACGTTGCGCACCCCATAAGGCCCCTACTGGTGTAGAGCAGGCGCATCCAAAGTTTTTGGCTTATTGAAATGTTCGAGTCTGTCTTACAGACAGTCAAACACTTTTATTTCCTTTGCATGTACATTCCCTTTTAATAGTTTTAATGCTGTATATTTGGGCTAGGATCTACGCCAAAGAGCATTTATCATTTGCTTTATTGTATACATTTTACACACACCCCTCCCTATGATTTTGCCTGCGCTGTGTGTACAAACAATAGCATACAATTCCACCCATGTGGTGCCGGGGTCTGCAAGGGAAGCAAAGAATGTACCACTGCGACCTACAATGCATGTCGTTAGAGGCGACTAATGTAGGCACTATGGATGCTACCCTAGTAAATAAAAAGCTGCGCAGAAATCGGATCTGCTGGCCTATTTGTAGGCGCATAACTGGCAGAAGGTACAATCGCTCCTAGTCTCAGATCACATACAAATCACACAGAGTGGTTGACAGGTGGTCGATATGGAGTGTTCGAAGAAGAAGCATACAATAAATGCTCCTGTGCATACAATAATGCATTAAATAAAAACCAATAACACCACCAATAATAGCATACAATAAGAGATCAGGGACTAGACCGAAGGAAGACCAAGAAAAAGATGGCTAGACAATATCAAGACCCCACTAAATAATCATGGATATAACATAACAAGGGTGACTCATCTGGCCCTGGCATGCAAATTAAAGCTCCAACCCTTACACTTAACGGAAAGATTGGACAACCATTTCCCTCATCCACCTGGAGAAAGACAACAGACAATGTATTCGAGATGAGCTAAAGCGTGAAGAAAAATGGATGCATGTACCAGAGGATATGATTGATTACACCAGGGCTGTCGTTACACTTGGACACCACGGTAGAGAATGGGGCCCTGGCATCGTCGATTCTGAGATTATAACACTCGTGAATCAGCACTCCCATCCACTGCATATCATTATTTACCATGATGGCTGTCAGATGTAGAACCCAGATCAGCATGGGCTTATTGAGCACAAAGTGACAGGAACACGATTAATGAGGACTGTGGCTGGTGCCTTTGAAATAACGTTGAGAATGACTATAGAGATCATTGCTGCCTCTAGGACTTTCTCGTGGTGTGAACAACAGTCAACCGACGCGATCATCATATCAGACTCAATGAGTATGCTTCAAAGGATTGACACCGGAAGTCTGTGCACGGAATTGGTGGACAGCACTGGGCGGTCATATCTCAAGACCCTTGGTTTGGCTGTACACACTGAACATGAGTGCAAAACAACGAATGTGCAGAATTTCTTGCAAATAATGTCCCTACTCAAATGGCAGATGTATGGACAGAACAAATGTCATTAATGCAGTACGCACTCTGTTATGTGATATGGGTGAGTATCATACACTGGAACGGTTGCAAGAATTACGAGTTACGTGTGGGCATTCCAGGAAGTGTTGTCTTTGTGGTAGAAGAGAAGATATAATAGTCAACTTTTCATGTGTATGTATGATGAGTATGTGGTCTTACATCTGAATGGCTGCTACAGCAGAGGAAAGAGCATGCATCAGAATGCCCAATGCACCATGACCCGATCGCATAACATAATCAGCATTTCAGAATTACATTAACACTTTATTTGACCAAATTCGACTGGTCGTCGAATTTCGGATATAAGTCTTAGAGACCAACTTGACATCGTCGAATTTCAAACATGTTCAATTCAAACAGACGGCAGTATCGATAACTTTAGCGCTGACGTGTCATCCGGCATTTTATTATTCCAAAATGGCTGCGCCCGCGATATCGAAAGTTAGACCCGTTTGCAGCAATGTTTTCTGAAAATTCGTTATTTTGTTAAAAGTACACTTCAGTATTTTTATAATGTCTGATAACATAAACTAGACTTATAACATAGATGATTCTGACTCTGCCAGCGAATATTGTGATGAAAGTGATACCGCAAGGTTAAGCAGAGATGTATGGGCAATAACCGCATGTGACAGTAGTGACAAACATGTTGAGTTACACGATAATGTTGATGTTGGTACATCTGAAGTAAGAAGTGGGCGTGGTACAAGAGACCAGAACAGAACTGCACATGTAAATAATCTTTGGAGATGGAGTAATAGTTCTCAAAACGAACTATTTGAGCTTGACCTTATTCTTCTATACGAATAACATCGTGTGTGAGTAGTGTGACCGACGTGTCACGTCCAGACGAACTGAAACTGGGTATATCATAAGCATATGACCATTGATTTCTTTCAAGCTTATTTTTCCTGATACTGCCTAAGATTGGATCACTGATGAAGTGATGAATAGGTACTGTGAAAATTACATATATTAGTACACATGAAGTGTCATGTACCAAAATCGTACTTGTGACCAGACTGGTGCATTTGAAATGTATGGATTCATAGTGTGCCTTCAGATTGATATGGAAATGTGTTGTAAACCAGCAGTCTCAGACTACTGGTGTAATAATTAAGATTGTGTTAGGTATCATCTATGGTTGTGTTTC
Source organism: Arion vulgaris (assembly GCA_020796225.1). Classification (NCBI taxonomy): domain Eukaryota; kingdom Metazoa; phylum Mollusca; class Gastropoda; order Stylommatophora; family Arionidae; genus Arion; species Arion vulgaris. Next base: position 30,073,401 of record CM036758.1, on the reverse strand, counting down.
ATCCAAGTTTGTAAAAGAACTTCTTTATGGATATAAAAACAAAGGATATATACTCCACTGTAACAGTTTTCCATTCAAGCCCAGCTTTATTTCAAGAGCTGAAAGAAATGCAGATAGGTGCATGCGAACAGTACCTGAAAACAGGAATAATTTTCCTGAAGAAAATGCAACTGCGCAACTGAAATTAACACGACAGATCAACCTGTGTTTTGTGCAACAGAAGATAAATTCATGCTGGCAGTTATCTGGCATGACACCTCATATCTACTGTTCACTCCAATGGTGTTATGGACAAGACAGTCTGAAAATTCATAATAACCAAGAAGCCAGTATTTGCAGAAAATAAAACAAAAGTATGGGGGTATCACCACTTGACCAACCCACAAAGATCCTATGAGTGGTACATGCTATTATATCATTTCATAGTTGAAACTGCTCAGTTCAATTGGCACATAAGCTACAACACTGCAAGCTCCACAACCACTATCACAGCAAAGAAGTTTAGGCAGGATGTCAGTATCGCTTTTCTTGAACCTGCTATTCTTCAATGAAATGTGACGCCTTCATGTCAGCAAGATCATGATTTAGTGAGTGTCATTTCATTGCAAATATGTAAACCCAAGATACAGACTAGACTGTAAATTATGTACAGCTGCAGGGAAAAGAAGCCTGACTTGCATATGCTTTCCCAAATTTCAATGTTTACTTCTATGATTGACACTGCATCAAGTTATACCACACAGTTGAGGATTATCAACGTCCCTGCAAAACTCCTGCAGAGGCATACAGCACAATATAAACCCCAGTTCATGAGGAAGCAGATAAGACTATAATTCAGAGTGTAGTTTATTCATTTAACATTCTAAAACACTCATTAGCGAGATGCGATAAACACATACACTCCAAAGAAAATTAAAATGTTTTGCATTTTATTCAAACTTATGTTTTTATGTTGAAATATGTTGTCAATCGTTAAACCAGTACTCATAATTAGCTTGTTTTATTCATTGACAACCATGTCCCTAACATATTATTGCTTGAAATTTAACAAACTCACTAAAAACTAAGAAAAGTGGCTGGTTTTAAAACATATTCTATAATTTCTATAAATAGCCACACAAAATCAAGATGGTCAGCCATAATTATGAGACAAATTTACATAAAATATTTTTTTCGATGTTACAACCATTCATAATGGTGCTAGAAAATTTTGAGCGTATGTCGCTTTTAAAATTTTTTTATGAATTTAATTTTAAAAATAGTTATTTTGTAAGAAAACTGCAAACACCCTTGGTAATGGGAGACAGTAATACTCAGGATGGCTGGTCAGCAAAGTGTTAAAATGGTAAATTTACTCACCAAGTCCAACTCATGCCTGATCTGAAATCTATCCACCTGAAAGGTTAGTTTTTCTTCCTCCTCCCATAACTGAATCATTTCTAGCACCAATCTGGGTATAGTCTCTGAAATGAGTTTTTACACAAATAATAATATGGTTAATACAAGTAACTAAAGATTACTAACTTTTGTTTCTCATTCAGTATGAAGCTTGTCTGCATATGTCCTCCTAAGTACTCATAAAGTCTGCTAGTATCACTGTATGCGTTATTTTTTCCCCTCTACCCACAAAACTGCCCTAGAGAGCTACCTCCATTGTCATGTTTGAAGTGGATTCTTCTTCATATCGACCACTAGTTCACCACTCTGTGTGGTTTGTATGTGAGCTGAGCCTAAGAGAGATTGCACATTGTGCCAGTTATGCACCTACAAGTAGGCCAGCGCTCTGATTTCTTGACATTTTTATGTACTGGGGTAGCTTCCTAGGTCCTACATCAGTCCCCTCCTTACAATATGTTTAGAGACTAGTTTAGAAATAGAGACATGAGGAAAAAAGTGGTTACAACATCAATACTGAATACCAACAGACAGTTCGCCTCAAATAACAATTCTACTCCGATACAGTGGATACAAAGCAAAAGGGTCTTCCACGCAAAAGGTGGACCACAGAAATAACATTAGCAATGAAAAACAGTTTATGAAGAACCTGTACTAGAAATCTCATCTTATCCTGAAGCTGTGAGGCAAAACAGGATTAAAGAAAATGAGAAATAAATACTGAGCTGACATCATAGTTAACGTCTTTCTCAGCAGATGTCAAAGACGATTCATGATGATAGTTTAAAAAAGTAAAGACTAGTCTAAATTGAAAAATGGTTGATAAATCCAAATGAGCATCAAAGTATTTTAACACATCAGACTGAAGTTACAGATCCATTAATAGAGATAAGAATAGCAGTAGCAGATTTGGATAAAATTGCAGGAATTCTTCCCAAAAATATCAAATGAAGAGAGTGTAACTTTTTTTTTTCTCTTTCGTCGTTCAACTCAGACAGTTTCATCTCTGAAACTGATTTTTGCGTGAAAATCCGTTTTTCCAATTTCTACAATGGCAGCAGCGTGCACATTGTAAATTACTTACACTGGCAGCCGTGTGCTCAATGTACTCGTAATTAGTATTCCGCCATACAGGCAGATTTTCTCCGACTTCAGAGGTACTCGTTATCGTCCTGAGTAAGACCAGGGACTCAACAAATGCTGGACAGTAGGTTCAACCCGAGCTATGAGGCGTCTCACAGCTAGCAGGCCGAGCTACTATCAACTACTCTAGGCAGTCCCCGATAGTGTAACTGAAAGTGAATCAAAAGTTTGAATAAGTAAACTGCTGTGTGGTGCTGGGCCTGCAAGGAAGCAAAGTTAGTAAATAAAAGCTGCAGAAATCGATGTACTGGCGCCTACTTGTAGGTCAGCAATGTGCAATTGCTCTTAGGCTCAGATCACAGAGAGTGGTTAACAAGTAGTCGATATGGAGCATTCAAAGAAGAATAAATAAACATAATCACTGGAAGAGGCAGAAGAATCCTATGATAATCTACAACAGAATATGGACAGATAATGCACAAAGGAAATATAAGAAGAAATGTTATTTTTTCAGGGACATCATAAGCAAATTAGAATTATAACATTTGTGAAATTTTGTTATTAATGCGCACATACTCCATACATGCAGTATGAAATAAGTGTAACAAGCAAGAGAACAAACATCAAAATATAAAGTTGGCAATCTGATTCAAAATCTGAGGATAACTACTTACGTATTCTCTTTCTGTAGTAGTTGCCAGAGATGGACAAATGTGTCCTGAGACATTGGAGCACTTAATTGACTTGCAGAGCTTGTGGCAGAAAGCTGGGACATTCCAACTGGCACACTCACTCTTCCATAGCTGTAAGGAATAAGAGAGAGAAATGACTGTATTACATCAACTAAAGAGACAATGAAAGTGTTACGTGACATTAAGATTGGCTTTCTCTCACACCATTATTGGTTACATAGGACCTGCAAGCGATTTCTTCATACCTCTCTATCCTGGGCAACTCATTCAATCTCTTCTATGGAATTTAGTCCAATATATCTCACCTCTCTGTCAAGTTTGTTTCAGGTTTCTTACGGTGTCCTTCCTTTCTTGAACCCTTCTTCTCCCACAGCAACTCCTGCTTTGGGATTCTTTGATTATTTCCTTATCAGATAGCAACATTTTGTTTTTATTATTCTGATAACGGAAACTAGACTTGTAACATAGATGATTCTGACTCTGCCAGCCAATATTGTGACAAAGGTGATACCGCAAGGTTAAGCAGAGATGTATCAGTGAGTAATAGCACAAGTGACAGTACCGACAACGATGTTGGACTAGACGATAGGATTGATGTAGGTATATCTGAAGTAAGAAGTTGGCGTGGTAAAAGAGACTAGAGCAGAACTGCACAAGTAAATAATCTTTGGAGATGGAAAAAGTTCTCAAAATGAACTATTTGAGCCTCACATTTTTCTATACAAAGAATAACGTGTCATGTCAGACGCAACTGGGCACATGCCCATTGATTTCTTTCAAGCTTCTTTTTTTCTGATATTGCCATAGATCTGATCACTGATGAAGTGAATAGGTACTGTGAAAATCACATATCAGTACACATGAAGTGCCATGTACAAAAATCTTACTTGTGATCACACTTTCTGCATTGATAGACCTTCAGATTGGTATGGCAATGTATTGTAAACCAGCAGTCTCAGACTACTGGTACCTCTGAAGTTGGAGAAAGCTTGCCTGTATGGCGAGGAAACCAATAAAACAATAAGCAGGCTTTCACGCAAAAATCAGCCAGAAGTACCACACCAGACGCATGGCTGCGCCTGATTTCATAGCAGGCGAACGAAGACTACTGGTGTAATAATTAAGGTTGTGTTGAGGCAACATCCACGGTTGTGAAAGACCTTGATCGAAACAAAAGACATATACTCTACTGTAATACTTTTGCATTCTTCTTCTTCTTTGCGTTCTTCTTTACGACCAATTTTAATTACTCTTTGTGATATGTTTGATCTTTACCAAGAACGTGTATACGTTGCACATTGGTTTGGTAGGCCCCAAACGCATAGACTTCTACATGTTTAGGACATGTGCATCTGATTTCAACCAAACCTCCTTAGTCGCCTTCTACAACATGCATGGCAGGTAACAGTGGTTCTATTCTTTACATCCCAAATTTGGGCCCCGGTAACCACTCAGGCTAGTTTTGCATTCAAGCCAAGCTTTATTTCAAGAGCTGAAAAAAATGCAGATTGGTCCATGTGGAACAGTATCTGAAAACAGGAATCATTTTCCCAAAGAAATAGTAAATCAAATTAAAAAGGCCTATATTTTGTGCAACAGAAGAGTTACCATCATATTTACTCTACTGTTCACTCCAATGGTGTTATAGACAAAACAGTCAGAAAATTCATAATAATCAAGAAGCCAGTACTTGCAGAAAAATAAAAGTATGGGGGTGTCGACCACTTCAGCCAACTGGGTGCAAGATAACCCCACCCACACAGATCCTATAAATGAACCTGCTATTACATTATTTTGTAGTTGAAACTGCTCAGGTCAATAGGCTCATAAGCTACAACACTGCTAACTCCACAATAAATATCACAGCAAGGAGGTTTAGGCAGGATGTCAGTATGACTTTTCTTGAACATGCTATTCTTCAATGAAATGTGACACCTTCAAGACCACAACATCAGGACAGGCTGAACGCTATTTCATGGAAAAATATGTGTCAATCGGGACACATAGAGGATATAGATAGATCAAGACGGCTGCTATAATCATGTGACTTAATTGCATAAAATATTTTTTTGGATGTAGCAGCCATTCATAATGGTCTTCATAAAATTTGCAAGCAGTATATCTCTTTTCAAATTATTTATGAATTTAATTTTTAAAACTGTTATTTTGAAAGAAATCTGCAATCATCCTTGGTAATGGAGTAATGCTGAAAGTTTTAACCAGAGAGCCACAGGAACCATCAATATGCATACCCTTTAACATCTATTTGCCAAACATATCTCCATCTTCTTTTATAAAAAATGTTACTAATGACCAGACATTTCTCTTGATTTCATCCCTTCTGAATTTGTTACATTTTATGTTCATTATCATTATTTTTTGCAGACATTTATTTTCAAATTTTGTTTTAAAACTATAACTTGTGAGTTCCATATTTCATTTAGACTTTTAAAAGCTATGCTGCTTTGACAAATATTAGAATAATTCAATTTTTGGTGTCTTCCTGTGCAGTCATAACTTCTACCCAAATAGGTGAACGGCTCTTATTTTTATTATTTTGGATTCTAGCGTGATATCTGCATTACTTGTCATATATGGCCTTTTTCGTCTTTACAGACGGTCAATTGGCAAGTGTTTACTGTGACAACTTCGTAGCTTATCTGCAGTCTAAATTTTAACGATATGAATAAGTTATGTTTTTCGTTGTATATCTTGGTTGTATTTACTCAATTATTGCAATATCATCTTCAAAATCCAAGTCTTCCAGATGTCTTCTTTCCATCTAATTGATGTCAGTTTGGCCCCTGCAACATTTTCAATGGCCACTTCAAACAATAGTGAAGATAAAACTATCTTGGATATGGAAAAAGTACTCCAAATCTTAAAGAGTAATGTCCTGGTAAGGATACCTGATCCGGTGCTGCTGTTTTTGCATAATACCTATGAGGACTTCCAGTCAGGGATGAAAATGAGAGCAGCTGCGACAGACCTTGAAGATGTATATAACAGAGCTTCATTTCCCATGCTCATGTTCTCCAGCTTTGATCAACTGGGTGAGGGCTGTTATTTTTGATAGGACAGTAGCATTGCGAAGTGATAAATGGATATTGATATAATAGTTATAGAAGAATTCGTTTAATTGCAGTTTTTAGCTGCTTTAAGCTTGATGCTTTCTTACGTTCATCATCATCAAATATCTTGTCCTGAGCAGAGCTTTGTCCCCCCAACAGTCCTTTTGAATTTTTCTCTCTCATAGGCCTCTGCAGCCGCCATCTGCTCAGACAATCAGTTACATACTGAATCCATCTTCTTCGTGGTCTTCCTCTTCTCTTCTTTGCCGGTATGCATCCTTCCATGATGGCCTTCTCCAGCCCTTTGTGTCTTTTTATATGTTCAAAATACCTTTTTTTTTCTTTCTTATTTGTAGCATCAGCCAGTTTTCTTTGATTTCTTTCTGGATGTATCTATTTTCTCTTCTCTGTTCATGATATATGAAGGACTCTCCTGTAGAACTTATATTCAAAAGCGCATATATTTTTTCTACTGCCTTGTTAACTCTTTCCACGCACAGTTATTTCCTCAATTTTTAAGCAGTTAATTCAAGGGAAGTAAAAAAAAAACGATCCCAACTACTTGTCAATAAATAAACATATATATATTATTATATACTAAATTGAAGAAAACTGGACAACCCAATAGAATAACAAGGTTAAAAAAGAATTGAAATAAAATAGTAGAAGTAAAACTAGTAAGACTTCTTATAAGGAAGCAACTCTATGGCGCAGTGTGCTGCTTAATGCGTGCAACGGACTTCCGCGTGACGCAGTGTGCGCTTAAAGGAAGAGTTAAATGTCTATGCTTCATACACATACGTTGCCACTTGGAATATGCATGCTCTTAGTATTCTGATCTTTGTTTTCCTTTCAGTTTCATTCCATATTGTTTTTAGTTGTTTATGTTACATTTCTTATGTTACATTTTTTAATGGGTTCTAAAGGTGAAAATTTGACATCACTGTTTCAGGTTTCCCCATAAGGCTCTGTCCCTCTCTCTGAAGAAATGGCACAGCAGCTGCCATTAGTGCTGCACAAAACACAAACTCAACAACAATTATAGGATCTCTGGAGAAATGCACATGTGAGCTGAATGATGCTGTCCTGATTCTAACCCACAACTTTCAGTGTGCAAAACAAATGTCTTAACCACTTCATTACAGAGACCCCCCATTAGGTTACATTACACCCATTGTAATGTGACGTATTACCCATATAAACAAATGAATAGATGACTCACAAACAATATCATGACTCAAAATTGTTGGTAACCATTACTGTTACATCACAGAAAGAATAATGGAGGGCATGGTTCCTGGAAGACAAACCAGGGGTGACCAAGATTATGATGGGGAGATATGAGCTGAAAGACAAATGAAAACTCAGAAGTTGTCACAGTGAAACACTTGCCAATTGACCTGTAAAGAAGAAAAAGGCCATATATAATAATTTAAATAAATTAAAATAATATGTAGCTCTTGATCTCATGTATTTGTGTTATCTTAAAGTTAATATAGTCTATATTAATAGATAGAGGCGTATGCTAGATTCGAGGATAGTACTCTAACTTCTAAGTAAGCCTAAGTAGTTAAAACTGAAATTATAGTATGTTATTTGTCAAACCTGCAATTCTATAGCTATCTATACTTTTATTATATGCGACACATAAGGTTGAGTGAGTAGTAGAAATATGTTTTAAGTGTTTGTTTTGTATTGGCTACGACTTTCATATAATGATAAATGAATGAATGCAATTCAAAATCAATGAATGATGAAGGAATGTCACAATTGAATGTGTGTTAACCGGCAAAAACGCATTTCAAAAATGCAAATGAGCATCTTAAGCTGGTGCACTAGGTAATGATATAATAGCAACGTTTACAACAAACTGTCATACGTGTAGGTACAATCCAACGGTCAGTTGCTATAACACAGGCTAGGTGCACAATCAAAACAAAGACTACACACACACACTTCTCGCCAAACAGTACACACAAACCACGTGGGATGGGCACTGGGTAATGTGTATCCATACGCGCAGCTCCAAGAAATATTTGTTAACTTAATGTAACGTTTATATTACTTTATACTTACACTAATTTTATCACATACTATCATGCAACGTAACATTATAAGTATTAAAAAGTTGAAGATATAGTCAATATATATTAAACGGTAATCGTTTTATTATACATATTTCGATTCGCGTAGTAGTTTTATACGTTGGTGTTATCACATGCAGTTTGCGCGGGAACACTTCCGCAGAAAATGTATGGGAGGGGGTGGGAATATTCAGTAAATAAATAATACATTGTCATTTATTTATATGTATGTTTTGGACCTGCAAAATAATTTTGACTCTCGAAATAAAAGTGTTAACATGTTTCTTTACTTTAAACAAAATTTAACTAACCCACATTAAATGCGACGATACCAAATAGTGTGCGTAACTATAACGCCCCCGTTAGAGTGGTGGAAATAGTAATTGAGAATTTTTACTTCCACCTTACATCCCATATATGATAACCTTTCCAACTTGAGTTCCATGAGTAATTTGACATCTTTCATAACTGTTCCTTAAAGCCGAGCTTTCGACAAAATGATGAGCCTTTTTTGGTTATATCAGATCGTGCAGGCCAATCTTCTTCTTCTTTTGTCATCACACTGCTACCGGGTTGTTGTCCAGTGTCGTGGTTTTCTGTTTTTGTCTTGCGCTGTTCTGGTGGCTTGGGTGATTGTTATTTTTGCCCTTTGACAGAATTCTACTATACCATCTAACCATCTTGTTCGTGTTCTTCCTCTCGCCTTCTTCTCTGATGTTCTGTTGTAGAAGATTGTATACTGTGGAGTTTGGATGCATTCTTATTAAGTGGCCAAAACACTTCATTCTTTGTTTCTCAATGTAATTCTCAAGGTTCTGTGTCAACTTCCTTCTTAAGCTGACGCTGGTGATTCTGGTCTTTTCTGGTGTTGTTGGTAACTTTTCCCAGGCAGCGCATTACACAGGTAGTTATTTTTGTGTGTGACTGCGCTTTGCTCATTGTTCATGTTTGGATCTGGTAACACAAAGTAGGTAGGACAATGCTGTTGATCATCTGTTTCTTAGCTGTCAGTGAAATGTTTGGGTGCCTTAGCAATGGGGTTAGTTGGTAGGTTACAGCATTTGCTTTTTTGCACTCTAGCCTCTATCTAGTCTTCTGTGAATATGCTTCCTAAGTATTTGAATTCTTTCACTTGGTTGATTGTAGTGCCATTGACATGGATATCTAGTTTATTATGTTTTCTTCCCATATTCATTATTTCTGTTTTAGTGTTGTTGATTTTCATGTCATGATTTAAACAATTTTGATTCAGGGTGTCAATATGATGTTGTAGATCTTGTTCATTTTGATGTATCGAGCACTGATCATCTGAGAAAAGCAGTTCATTTATTTCATCATTACCTGAATATATAACTTTTGAGTTATTTTATCCATATATGCAATAAAGAGCAGGGGTGAAAGGGCACAGCTTTGTCTGACACCTGATGTAATGGAGAACCAGTTGGTCATCCCTCTGTTGTTCTTACTGTACTCTGGCTATCTTGATATAAGGCCATGATATTGCCTAATAGTTGTCCCTGGACAACTTCTTCAAGGATCTTCCATAATTTGCATCTGTTTACTCTATCAAATGCCTTTTCTTGGTCTATAAATATAAGCTGTTTACTTTGATTGTATTCAATTGTTTGTTCGCATATCTGTTTTAATGTAAATATTGCATCTGTGCAGCTCTTACCCCTCCTAAACCCAAACTGGCTATTGCTTAACTGGGGCTCTAATATATGTCTTGCTCTTCGCTCCAATATTTTTGCAAACATTTTTCCTTTATGGCTCAAAAGAGAGATACCCTGTATGTTTCACATTCTCTTTTGTCTTCCTTATTCTTCCATATTGTGACTAACTGCGCTCTGCCAGTCGTCTGGAGCTTCTTGTGCCTCCCAAACTATGTTTAAAATTCTGGTCAGCCAGGTTATTGCTGTTGTTTTACATGCAAGTAACATTTGTGTTGTTATACCATCTATCCCTGCTGCCATTTTTGCTCCGGTGGTATTTACTGGTTCTTCTAACTATTCTACATCGCTTTTAGTTGTTGAACGGACATCCTATCAATCCTAATAGACCAATGTGTTGTCTTGTCGGGCAGATATCGGATATGCATGCTAATAGATGGTTCGCTGGTTAAACTCAATGGTCATGCTTCCTCTCTAATCATTCCAGGTCGTGAAACATGTGATTCTTCTTCTTCTTCTCTCCCACCATTTACTTCTTTATAGAAGTGTGGGGAGAAACGTAGTGATCTTGTGTGTGCTTGTTTTAAGGCACTTTGTAAGCTAATATTCATGTTCATAAAACTGTTCTTCATGCCGTCGCTCCATCTTTTGCGTGGTCTTCCTATTGCCGTGCACTCATTATATTTTTTTCTGTGTGGCTCTCTGTGGTAGGCGATACCAGGGCATTCTGGTCAGGTGTCCAAACTATTTAATCTGTTGTTCTTTTATGAATTGCATGACTGTTAAGGTACCCAACAATTTCACAGGCACCTAAGCAACAGATGATCAACAGCATTTTATACCTACTTTGTGTTACCAGAGACAAACATGGACATTGAGGAAAACGCAGTCACAAAAAATAACTACGTGTGAAATACGTTGCCTGCGAAAAGTTACCAAGAACACAAGAAAAGACAGAATCACTAACATCAGCATAAGAAAGAAAGTTGGCACAAAACCGTGCTTGAATTACATAGAGAAACAAAGAATGAAGTGGTTTGGCCACTTCATAAGAATACATCCAAACTCCACAGTATACAGAGTCTTCTATAACAGAACATCGGGAAAGAAGGCAAGAGGAAGACCACAGAAAAGATGGTTAGATGGCGTAGCAGAATACTGTGAAAGAGCAAAGATAACAATCACACAAGCCACCAGAACAGCGCAAGACAAAAACAGAAAACCACGACACTGGGCAACAACCCGGTAGCAGTGTGACGACAAAAGAAGAAGAAGATGACTGGTTTCACATCCAGTCTCCTTCTGATTTCTTCATTTCTAATTTTGTCTCTTATTGTCACACCTGCAGCTCTTCTAAGACACCTCATCTCTGTCCTTATGATTTTCCGCTCATTAGCTGCTGTTATTGGCCATGTTTGACACTGGTAACAGTGTTGGCCAGAAAATCGTTCTTATGAGATTTGCTTTAGTTGTTAGCGGTATCTCTTTATGTGACAACAGTGATGTTAACTGTTCCAGTACCTAGTTAGATTTTGTGCAACGATTACTGATTTCGATATCGATACTTCCATTTGCTGTGAAAATTGCTCCTAAGTATTTGGCCTCAATTGTTTGTTTTATGTCTACGTTTTGGAGTTTTATTGTAAGGTTTTCTGGTTGAAACAAGTGATTCAAACTCCCGAAAGCGGTGTATTGATTCTACGACAATGTTCATGTCTTCAACCAACATGCGTTCATTGGGCATCCCCCTATAGCAACTCTCAGATGTGCTCGAATACCTATTGCTGCCTGGATCCAAAGTACCCAATAGCACATAGGAAATATTATGTATTATTACATCACTATTACGTCACCAATTTGTGACGTTTCCAAATAGAAGGTTGACTGCAATAGATTTCCAGCAAATCCTTTCCTGTCGTCAATTATATTCCAACATCCAAGTACATGATAGTTACAAAGTAACTGTGCAGTGAAATTTTCGCCAGGGCGAAATACGTCACGAGAAATGTGGTTTTTAGAGACGCCTAAAAAACTGTAACGTAGATTGTTATTATTCATATAGATACTACTGCTCTTGGCTGGCTTGTATTCGGTAAAGTGGCTGTGAACACGACTTGGGAGTCTGGAAATTTCAGCACATATTGTCGAATTACTTCTTTAGTATATTTGCCACCATTACGAAAGACATGTTCCATCAAAAATACGCTGTTTTCAATAGTTAACACCATTTCCTTTTAGCAATGAAATCGTGAATATAACAACGGCTTTAAAGGGATTTTAAACCAAAGGATTGACGTCATTGCACCGGGTTTTACCCCATATGGCTGTCCGCCTGCCCAGCGTGTTCGTAGCGCGTTGGACTGCGGGTGACTAGTCCTCTGTGTGTGCGGTTCAATTCTGGGACTGGCAGAAAAGCCACAGGTTCCCAGATTCACGGTGTTCGTGGCACCGAACCGAAGGGTTACGATGTCCATGGCACCGAGCCGAAGAGCTGAAAAGCTCAAGTGCTTCTGGATCGAAAAAAAAAAAAAAACCCATATGGCTCGGTCCCTTTCCGCAGAAATGGCACGCCACCTGCCGAGAGTATTGCACAAAGTACGAACTCAACAATAACAACGGCTTGTTGTGTAGTGCTGCATACAGGATTATAGAACTCAGAATATCAATACGTAAATTTCCATCATTCGTGACGTAATTACTAAAATATTTTCAAAATTCACTGCACAGTGACTTTATAAACATCATGTATGATTTCATCATCATCATCATGTAGCTTGTCCTGCCGGAACTTGGCTCCCAATACAACAGTCCTGAAAAACTCTGTTCTGTGCAAGTTGACCGGCGTCAGCAGCAGTCATTCTCAGATCGTCAACGGCATCTTGCACACATCGTCTTCTAGGTCTTCCTCTTATTCTTCTTCCAGGCACCATTCCCTCCAAAATTACCTTCTCTATGCACTCATGTCGTTTGATGTGTCCGAAATATTTAATTATCCTTGATGTTATGCTCTAATAGACAACACTCTCTCTCTCTCTAATATTATTATTTATATTATTATTATTATCTATATATTATTTATGTTTACATATTTTCTTTGTGCTTTGACAGAGTAGTTCTTGGTTGCTGAGTTTGATGAGTAAAAGATTGCGAGTATTGCCCATAAGGCAGACTATATCGAAGGAAGAGAGAAAATACACAATTCTCGTACATATCTAAGCCCTGGAGGCTAAATCCGCTGACAGCACAGTACAAAACCTAAAAGAGAACTTGCTCAGCTTTCAGAAAAGGCAGAAATTCACTTGCAGTGGATTCCATCTCACTGTGGCATTGCAGGCAATGAGAGTGCCGATGTCTTAGCTAAGGAGGCAGTGCCAAAGAGCAAATTTACCAACCACTGTCTTTTCAAGAGGTCAATCCCCTCACACAGAGAAAGTTTGCAGTAGACTGGAAGACAAACACTGGATATGATTATGGAAAAGACTCTCTCAAAGACCTACGCAGAACAAACCAGGTCATTTTATATTTCGACTACGCACCGGACACTGCAGACTCAACAAACACTTATATAGACTAGGAATAAGTCAAACCGCTCTCTGCCAGTGTCAGCAGGCGGAACAGACACCAGAGCATATCCTGCAAGATTGTCCTCTCCTGGGTGAGCTGAGAATCAACATGTGGCCACACCCAGTCGACCTGAAAACTAAGCTTTGGGAAACCTGACAGACCTGAAGCTGACTTCCCAGTTTGTGGTCCACAGTAAATTAAGCGCATGACCAGAGATCGCTGAAGAAGAAGAAGTAGATACCTAACTTTGTTTGTGTACTATGTAGTAAACAAGTTATTCTACAATTTCTTAACAAATTAAGTTAAAGTAATTTTATAACCGCATCGCAATTCTATGTTTTGGGAATCTCACAGTACTAACATTTTGAAATCATGTGATTATTGATTGATTGATAGAGGACCATCATCACTGCACTTCGGTGAGTAAACCATGTGTGCTCCGATCTCTTGTTTACAAAGATCTTAGCTGCAGTGCACGAGCCCTAGCACCGGCGAGAGTTACGGATTTAATTTTGAAGAAGTGATATTTTTGTAGTAATTTTATTTGTAATATTTCTCATGAATTTTGCCAGCAGTGATTTCCAGCCTGTTCTTCTCGACTTTGAACTGACAAGGGTTATTTTACGTGCTCAAATTTAACACGAGATCTACGTTTTCTCATCCGTCTCCGATAGGACCAGGAACTCGATCTCACCTACACTGATATCAGAGATCTCTGGGAAAATATCAGATGGCTCCACGAGGAAGCGAACCTGGTACCTTTGGCACGAGAGACGATCACCGAACCTCTACGCTACAGAGATCACGTGATTAGTTTTCTTTCTCACAAACTTTATTTTACTTTATATCTTTCCTTCCTTACTCCTCTCTGCTCCTGGTGGAGCATAGGCCTAATGCCACTTTTCTGACTGTTTTCTTTATGGTCTCCTAAGATAGTCAACACTCTTCAGTTCCTCAAGAAGACTTCGTCTCCAGGTCTGTTTAAGGCGTCCTTTTTCCGTTTCTCTTGCGGGTTCCACTCAAGTGCTTGTTTAGTGACACTCGAATGTGTCTTCCATAGGGTATACCCGACCCATCGCCATTTTCTCCTCTTAACCTGGGTCATCATGGATTCCTGTTCTGTTCTTATCCACAGGTCTGTGTTTGTAACTCTATCATACCATCTCAGTTTGAAAATTCGCTGAAGAGATCGGTTGTTACTATATATCACAAGATATATGTCGAGTGCTGTTTATTTTAATATTTAATCATTCATTTTTCACTACTTATATAATACTGTATATACCTGTCTTTGTTCAATCGCATATTTACTCAGTATTACCGCATCCACCCAAACGATTTCCTCCATAGATCTGATCAGATTCTATATCGACCCGTTGTTCAAGTCGAACTGGATGCCTGAGAGGCAGAGTGAGAGGTGTGTTTAATCAACGAGCCACAGGAACCATCAGTATGCAAACTCTTCGATATCTGTTGGGGAGACTGAGCACCTATGGGTTTGCCCGGAGTGCAATGACGTCAGTTTAGTAACCAATAACCAATAACGATCAGATTCGATCTGACCACCTCAGATTTATAGATTGTCGTACATCGCATTTATATCACGAGATTAATGTTGATATCTGACACACTTATTCATATTCTCTGTATTGACAATTTACTCACCGACAGTTTGGGTTCAAGTTGATTGTTGTCATTCGAGTGTTGCAAGACTCTGGTATACTGCTTGACAGATTGTTTGGACGATTGCTTGGGATTGCCATCACAGATTGAGGACAAGTCAGCTTTAGATGAGGCTTTATCATGTTGGTCATTTGATGAGAGAGGACTGTCACGGTCTGAATGTGATAGATATGCAGTAGTTAGTCAATGCAAACATTTGATGAGAGAGGACTGTCACGGTCTGAATGTGATAGATATGCAGTAGTTAGTCAATGCAAACATTTGATGAGAGAGGACTGTCACAGTCTGAATGTGATAGATATGCAGTAGTTAGTCAATGCAAACATGTGATGAGAGAGGACTGTCACAGTCTGAATGTGATAGATACGCAGTAGTTAGTCAATGCAAACATTTGATGAGAGAGGATTGTCACGGTCTGAATGTGATAGATATGCAGTAGTTAGTCAATGCAAACATTTGATGAGAGAGGACTGTCACAGTCTGAATGTGATAGATATGCAGTAGTTAGTCAATGCAAACATTTGATGAGAGAGGACTGTCACAGTCTGAATGTGATAGATACGCAGTAGTTAGTCAATGCAAACATTTGATGAGAGAGGACTGTCACGGTCTGAATGTGATAGATACGCAGTAGTTAGTCAATGCAAACATTTGATGAGAGAGGACTGTCACGGTCTGAATGTGATAGATATGCAGTAGTTAGTCAATGCAAACATTTGATGAGAGAGGACTGTCACGGTCTGAATGTGATAGATATGCAGTAGTTAGTCAATGCAAACATTTGATGAGAGAGGACTGTCACGGTCTGAATGTAATGATATGAGTAGTTAGTCAATGCGCAGTAGTTAGTCAATGCAGTAGTTGTCAATGACGCAGTAGTTAGTCAATCGAGTAGTTAGTAAATACGCAGTAGTTAGTCAATGCGCAGTAGTTAGTCAATGCGCAGTAGTTAGTCAATCGCAGTAGTTAGTCAATGCGCAGTAGTTAGTCAATGCGCAGTAGTTAGTCAATCGCAGTAGTTAGTCAATGCGCAGTAGTTAGTCAATGCGCAGTAGTTAGTCAATGCGCAGTAGTTAGTCAATGCGCAGTGTATCAAGTCAATGCGCAGTGTTAGTCAATACGCAGTAGTTAGTCAATACGCATCAGTGTCAGTCAAGCGCATGTTGCAATGGATGCGCAGTAGTTGTCAATGCGCGATAGTGTCAATCGCGTAGTTGTATGCGCGTAGTTGTCAATACGCGTAGTTGTCAATCGCGAGTTGTCAATGCGCAGTAGTTAGTCAATACGCGTAGTTGTCAATGCGATAGTTAGTCAATCGCAGTGTTAGTCAATGCAAATGTAACATCGATATTCTTTCTCAACGTTTCTATGACCACTTGTTAACAGAGAGCCGCTGTAGCGTAGTTTAGTCAACTCGCTTCTCAGGCTGGTGGTCTGGTTCACTCGCAATGCGCGTGGAATTTTTCCCGACCGCGATGGCTCTCAGGTCGACCCAGCTCAACTGGGTCAAACTGCTCTGGGAAAGTAAAGGCGGCCGGCGTGATGCTGACCACATCACCCATCGTGTGCGACGGTCAATGAAAAATACAGGCCTAACACTGTATTGACCTATATACCACGAGGTATGAAAGGGTCCCTTTACCTTTTTTACTTATTGTTAACCAATCTGTGTGCTTTGTATGCGATCTGAGCCTAAGAGTGATTGTACGTTGTGCCAGTTATGCGCTTACAAGTAGGCCAGCACATGTGATTTCTGTAATGCTGTTTATTTACTAGGGTAGCTTCCCAAGGTCCTAAATCAGTCGCCTCTTACATGTCTTGTAGGTCGCAGTGGTACTATTCTTTGCTTCCCATGCGGGTCCCGGAACCAGACTGGAGACTGATATCACTAAAACTTCAATACAGATTCACAGTCGCCGGTGTGATGCCAGCTGAGGTAGAGGGTAGAAGCTACCTAGTAAATAAAAAGCGTCGCAGAAATATGATGTGCTGGCCTAATTGTAGGTGCATAACTGGCACAACGTACAATCGCTCTTAGGCTCAGATCACATAGAAATCACAAAGAATGCTTGAACAAGTGGTCGATATGAAGCGTTGAAATAAGAAGATAAAGCTCAGATAAAAAACTGACAGAAAAATCAAATTATATGACACCAGCTTAAAGTTCACGTATCTTCTTCTTGAATGCTCCATTTGACCACTTGTTAAACCACTCTTTGTAATTTGTATGTGATCCGAGCCTAAAGCGATTGTACGTTGTGCCAGTTAGTGACCTACAAGCAGGCCAGCACAACCGATTTCTACGATGCTTTTTATTTACTAGGTAGCTTCCTAGGTCCTACACCAGTCGTCTCTTACGACATGCCTTGTAGGTCACAGTGTTACTATTCTTTGCTCCCCTTGAGAGCACTGACAACATACAGGCGAGTTGTATGTGTAGGCCAGGAGAAAGTTTTTGACAGTCAACAGTTCCAATAAAACTTTTTTTAAACACAGTTATTACACAAACAAGAAAGTTAAAATATCTAGAAGTTCTCACTTCAGACTGGAAAATGGATATAGAAATCAACATACGCTGAACAAAGACAAACCAGGTACGGGGACAACAAACAACTCTTCTGACACATATAGAGATGATTGTGAGTAGTAAGCCAAATCTCATAAAAACTGTTATTTGGTCAACGTTTTGTTGTCAATGTCAAACGTGGTCGCTGACAACAGCTGTTGGACGGAAAAGCATAACAACAGAGATTAGATGTCTTAAAAGAGCTGCGTACGCCCGAGTTGTTACCGGGGCCCAAATTGGGGTGTAAAGAATAGAACCACTGTTACCTGCCACGCATGTCTTAAGCGACGACTAAGGAGGTTGAATGTAGTGCTAGCTACCCCACACCATATAAAACACTAGATGGCTACAGAACGGAGAGCGAACCGAGTAAACGCTGGCTGAAACTGGACACATCACCGTAGGATAGGCACCAGAGCTCCAAATGGTGCTGAAGATGTGACGTAAAACACACCAATGCTAACGCTGCATGAATCAGATTTCCACAAGAATAGAATTTATGGGGATATCTGGTACATCAATCTAGGCGGTGATCGAGGAGAGAGAGAGAGAAAAAACTGCAGGAGTAACAATGAGAGATAAAATTAAAAATCAAGAAATTAGAAGAAGACTACGAACTAAACAAGTCAATCAATTTAGAAATCATTCTCTGCACAATGATAGTGATGATGATGATGATGATGTGGTTGACCTTGTGATAATGATAATGATGATGATGATGAGAATGATGAAAAAATACTCACATGTGGAATAGTTTCTGGTTGATGATGAGTGTAACCATTTTGGCTAGATGATATTTGACTGGATACAGAAGTACTTATAGTAGGAGCAGGTAGTGCTGTACTGGGTGATGAAATGACTGGGATTGTATGTTGGTAGTTAGGCTGTGATTGATACTGATGGTTGAAGTTCATCATAGGAGTCAAAGGTGATACTCCATTATGGATGTAAGATGGCATTGATGACATGATTGTCATTCAATATCGTAATACTGTAACATGATACTCTAAGTCTTGAAGGTGTACGTAATCCGTTCATATCTTCATGTTGTTACATGTCTGTCATAGCGGGTCTCGGATACGTGGCTTTCTGAAATATATGTATGGGAAGTTAATATGCAAATTTAAAATGCTTTTTTAAAAAAAGTTTAGAACCTGCTTTGTTTCTTCTTTTTTTCGTCCGCTTTCAACTCGGACGAAGTTTCATCTCTGAAACTGATTTTTGCGTGAAAATCCGTTTTTTCCCAATTTCTTACAATGGCAGCAGCGTGCACATTGTAAATTACTTTACACTGGTAGCCGTGTGCTCAATGTACTCGTAATTAGTATTCCTCGCCATACAGGCAGATTTTCTCCGACTTCAGAGGTACTCACGTTATCGTCCTGAGTAAGACCAGGGACTCGAACAAATGCCGGACAGCAGGTTCGAACCCGAGCTATGAGGCGTCTCACAGCTAGCAGGCCGAGCTACTATCAACTACTCTAGGCAGTCCCCCAACCTGCTTTGTGATACATTTATATATTCACATTCATCATCATCAAGTAGCTTGTCCGGAACTTGGCTCTCATGACATCAGTCCTGAAAAACTCGCTGTTCTGTGCAAGTTGACCGGTGCCAGCAGCAATCATTCTCAGATCGTCAATGACATCTTGCATACATCGTCTTCTCGTTCTTCCTCTCATTCTTCTTCCAGGCACCATTCTCTCCAAAATTATCTTCTCTAGGTACTCATGTCGTTTACTGTGTCCGAAATTAATGTTATGCTCTTTAATAGCTAACCCTTTTTAATATCAATCGGTTGTAGAACAGAAGCATTTGTTCTTTTTTCATATTCACATTGCTCAATCGGTTGCAGAACAGAAGCATTTGTTCTTTTTTTATATTCACATTGCTCAATCGGTTGCAGAACAGAAGCATTTGTTCTTTTTTTATATTCACATTGCTCAATCGGTTGCAGAACAGAAGCATTTGTTCTTTTTTCATATTCACATTGCTCTTGTAGAAATATCAAAGGTACAGAGTTAACCAAAGATTGTAGTTATCCTACGCGATGCATCATGGAAACAGACAAACTTGTGGTATGCGATTTATCTGGTCAACATTTACCAAACGAACTTCAACAGAGGTACTGAGCAGGCATGACAGATTCCCTGACAACTATCACTTTGAATTAGATTTTCTTGCTCATCATACAACCGACATCTTCGAATACCAGAGTCGTAGGTATGACCAAGTACTGTGCTGCCTCTTACAGCAACCTGAATGGTTCATTATCAGGATTGATCATGACACAATTAACAAATAGCCGCTACATCTGTGTCCTGACCAGATATCTGTCAACCGAGACTAGCTAGCAAACAAGCAACTGAGACTAGCTAGCAAACAAGCAACCGAGACTAGCTAGCAAACAAGCAACCGAGACTAGCTAGCAAACAAGCAACCGAGACTAGCTAGCAAACAAGCAACCAAGACTAGCTAGTAAACAAGCAACCAAGACTAGATAGCAAACAAGCAACCGAGTAAGAGGCAACACATGTCGTAAGAGACAACTAAGGAGATTTGGCTGAAATCGGATGCATGTGTCCTAAACTTGTAGAAGTCTATGCGTTTATGGGCCTACCAAACCAATGTGCAACGTATACACGTTCTTGGCAAAGATCAAACATATCACAAAGAGTGATTAAAATTGGTGGTAAAGAACGAACGCAAAGAAGAAGAAGAAGTATCACAAAGAGTAGTTAACAAGTTGTCGAAGTGGAGCGTTCAAAGAAGAAGAAAATCATCGAATTAATTCACCAAACAAAAATAAAATATATATTCAAATATTGTACAAAAAATTATTAAAACTAAAAATTACATTTGTAACAATAGTCCACGTAATGAATGTAATCAAATTCTTCCCCCCTCCGTTACAACGAAAAATAACATAACACAGAATATCTTTTTCTTATTGATTACCAGCAGCGATTTGACTGCATTTCGGAAATACTCTTTCCCCCCCACTTTCTGTGAGTACATAATAAGGCTTATACATGCTGATAGTTCCCATTGCTAGCTGGTTCCACACTTTCCTTATGCATTCTCAAGTGACTTCCTACTTTCACCATATTGGATGAAATCGTGGCATATCCTTTACAGAATGTAGCCATGAACCACAGTAAACGAGTCGTCGATTTTCTAGACACAACTTATATGTTAGTAGTTTCCCATTGTTTTCTGAACAGTGAGGTCTATGTTTACCGTTCGTAAAAATCCAAGGTAACGAATTTTGCTTTCAAACTGCCCACCGCGGTGTTTGAACCAGGTACGCTTGGGTTGTAATCGAGCTCACTACTGCTTAAGCTACAGCTATACAGTTGCAATATTTAGAAAATCTGATGAACTCATGCTGGTAATATTACTATTACAAGTTGTTGTCAAGCTTAAGTCAACAAATGACGATATAGAAGTATATATGTTTGTATATACATGCTCTCTCAGTGTAGTAATATCTATTGTTCAGCAATACCAGTTTTATATTACATCCTTCAATTGCTGTGAAATAATAAAAAGTAACATTCAAGAGGATTAAATTTCTCTGTCTATCGTCTCAAATATCAGATTCTGTCTTAAATAGAGAATAGAGACGTTTCCACCCCACACTCTTTTTCGTTTACTTTTTAAAATGTATTACTGTCTTGTCATAGGTGTTTCCAGGGCCGTGCGGTATATTTTCTCAGTATGATGCAAGTCTTCGAAATGCCGCCTCTTAAATGTTTTATTCTTTAAAATAACCTTCAATTGTGGTTTTCATTTTGCTTATGACGCCCTTCCCAGCTTATGTTTCCGCTTGACATATAAAACATATAATAAAACTGGTGATTAAGGCGCTAAATTGGCAATCACCAAAGATATCTCGAAGGGTGCTCAGTGCGCAACAATCGGCTTAGCTAACTATAGTTGGATATCTGACTGAGTGACTCAGCTAACTATAGTTGGATATCTGACTGAGTGACTCAGCTAACTATAGTTGGATATCTGACTGAGGGACTCAGCTAACTATAGTTGAATATTTGACTGAATGACTCAGCTAACTATAATTGGATATCTGACTGAGTGACTTAGCTAACTATAGTTGGATATCTGACTGAGTGACTCAGCTAACTGTGGTTGGATATCTGACTGAGTGACTCAGCTAGCTGTGGTTGGATATCTGACTGAGTGACTCAGCTAACTATAGTTGGATATTTGACTGAGTGACTCAGCTAACTATAGTTGGATATCTGACTGAATGATTCAGCTAACTATAGTTGGATATTTGACTGAGTGACTCAGCTAACTATAGTTGGATATCTGACTGAGTGACTTAGCTAACTATAGTTGGATATCTGACTGAGTGACTCAGCTAACTATAGTTGGATATCTGACTGAGTGACTCAGCTAACTATAGTTGGATATCTGACTGAGTGACTCAGCTAACTATAGTTGGATATCTGACTGAGTGACTCAGCTAACTATAGTTGGATATCTGACTGAGTGACTCAGCTAACTATAGTTGGATATTTGACTGAGTGACTCAGCTAACTATAGTTGGATATCTGACTGAGTGACTCAGCTAACTATAGTTGGATATCTGACTGAGGGACTCAGCTAACTATAGTTGAATATTTGACTGAATGACTCAGCTAACTATAATTGGATATCTGACTGAGTGACTTAGCTAACTATAGTTGGATATCTGACTGAGTGACTCAGCTAACTGTGGTTGGATATCTGACTGAGTGACTCAGCTAGCTGTGGTTGGATATCTGACTGAGTGACTCAGCTAACTATAGTTGGATATTTGACTGAGTGACTCAGCTAACTATAGTTGGATATCTGACTGAATGATTCAGCTAACTATAGTTGGATATTTGACTGAGTGACTCAGCTAACTATAGTTGGATATCTGACTGAGTGACTTAGCTAACTATAGTTGGATATCTGACTGAGTGACTCAGCTAACTATAGTTGGATATTTGACTGAGTGACTCAGTTAACTATAGTTGGATGTTTGACTGAGTGACTCAGCTAACTATAGTTGGATATCTGACTGAGTGATTCAGCTAACTATAGTTGGATATCTGACTGAGTGACTCAGCTAACTATAGTTGGATATTTGACTGAGTGACTCAGTTAACTATAGTTGGATGTTTGACTGAGTGATTCAGCTAACTATAGTTGAATATTTGACTGAGTGACTCAGCTAACTATAGTTGGATATCTGACTGAGTGACTCAGCTAACTATAGTTGGATATCTGACTGAGTGACTCAGCTAACTGTGGTTGGATATCTGACTTAGTGACTCAGCTAGCTGTGGTTGGATATCTGACTGAGTGACTCAGCTAACTATAGTTGGATATTTGACTGAGTGACTCAGTTAACTATAGTTGGATGTTTGACTGAGTGATTCAGCTAACTATAGTTGGATATCTGACTGAGTGACTCAGCTAACTATAGTTGGATATCTGACTGAGTGACTCAGCTAACTGTGGTTGGATATCTGACTGAGTGACTCAGCTAGCTGTGGTTGGATATCTGACTGAGTGACTCAGCTAACTATAGTTGGATATCTGACTAAGTGAACTGTGGTTGGATATCTGACTAAGTGAACTGTGGTTGGATATCTGACTGAGTGACTCAGCTAACTATAGTTGGATATCTGACTAAGTGAACTGTGGTTGGATATCTGACTAAGTGAACTGTGGTTGGATATCTAAGTGAACTGTGGTTGGATATCTGACTAAGTGAACTGTGGTTGGATATCTGACTAAGTGAACTGTGGTTGGATATCTGACTAAGTGAACTGTGGTTGGATATCTGACTAAGTGACTAAGTGACTAAGTGAACTGTGGGGGAAGTTAACGAGAAGGGATCTCTGTGTTGTAGAGGTTAGGGTCTCGTCTTACGTGCCAAGAGTACCAGGTTCGCTCCCTTGTGGAGCAATCTAGATATTTTTTCCAGAGATCTCTGATATCAGTGTAGGCGAGATCAAGTTTCTAGTCCTATCGGAGACGGACGATAAAACGTAGGTCCCGTGTTCAATTTGAACGCGTACAAGAACCATTGGCAGTTCAAAATCGAGAAGAGGGGCTGGAAATCTGCTGCCGAGCAAAATTCATAAGAAAAGATTAAAAATAAAAAATTCCTACAAAAATATCTTCACCATCTTCAAAATTACATCGGGACCCTCGCCGGTGCCACGGAGTTCGTGCACCACAGATGAGATCCTCCTGTGTAAGAAAGAGATCGGAGCACATATGGTTACTCACCGAAGTGTAATAATGATGGACCTATCAATCAATCAATCAATCAACAGTGATGAACAATGATTAATGTATTCATGATGTAAACTAATCTCTGCTAGAAACGTGTACTCATGTGATCAATTTCATATAATATTTTACTGTAGAAGTCTATTCGTTTAGGGGCCTACCAAACCAATGTGCAACGTATACACGTTCTTGGCAAAGATCAAACATATCACAAAGAGTGATTAAAATTGATCGTAAAGAACAAACGCAAAGAAGAAGAAGAAGAAGATATCATATTTTACTTCATTCTTCTTGTTTCCTTTAGATCAAGGTTGCAGCTATCAATAGCCACAGATTTCCCTTTAGATCGTAAGGTTGCAGCTATCAATAGCCACAGATTTCCCTTTAGATTGTAAGGTTGCAGCTATCAATAGCCACAGATTTCCCTTTAGATTGTAAGGTTGCAGCTATCAATAGCCACAGATTTCCCTTTAGATTGTAAGGTTGCAGCTATCAATAGCCACAGATTTCCCTTTAGATTGTAAGGTTGCAGCTATCAATAGCCACAGATTTCCCTTTAGATCGTAAGGTTGAAGCTATCAATAGCCACAGATTTCCCTTTAGATTGTAAGGTTGCAGCAGCTATCAATAGCCACAGATTTCCCTTTAGATCGTAAGGTTGAAGCTATCAATAGCCACAGATTTCCCTTTAGATCGTAAGGTTGAAGCTATCAATAGCCACAGATTTCCCTTTAGATCGTAAGGTTGAAGCTATCAATAGCTACAGATTTCCTTTAGATCGTAAGGTTGAAGCTATCAATAGCCACAGATTTCCTTTAGATTGTAAGGTTGAAGCTATCAATAGCACAGATTTCCTTTAGATCGTAAGGTTGAAGCTATCAATAGCCACAGATTTCCCTTTAGATTGTAAGGTTGCAGCTATCAATAGCCACAGATTTCCCTTTAGATTGTAAGGTTGCAGCTATCAATAGCCACAGATTTCCCTTTAGATTGTAAGGTTGCAGCTATCAATAGCCACAGATTTCCCTTTAGATTGTAAGGTTGCAGCTATCAATAGCCACAGATTTCCCTTTAGATCGTAAGGTTGAAGCTATCAATAGCCACAGATTTCCCTTTAGATCGTAAGGTTGAAGCTATCAATAGCCACAGATTTCCCTTTAGATCGTAAGGTTGAAGCTATCAATAGCCACAGATTTCCCTTTAGATCGTAAGGTTGAAGCTATCAATAGCCACAGATTTCCCTTTAGATCGTAAGGTTGAAGCTATCAATAGCCACAGATTTCCCTTTAGATTGTAAGGTTGCAGCAGCTATCAATAGCCACAGATTTCCCCTTAGATCGTAAGGTTGCAGCTATCAATAGCCACAGATTTCCTCTTAGATCGTAAGGTTACAGCTGCTATCAATAGCCACAGATTTCCTCTTAGATCGTAAGGTTACAGCTATCAATAGCCACAGATTTCCATTTGGTATTTTCTCTTTGCTACTTTATTAGAGGGGCAGAGTCCCAGGACGCAAAGGCAGGGGCAGACCAAGAAAAAGATGGCTACAAGATATTGAAGAAACCATGAATATGACTATCGACGAAGTGGGTGAACTGGCAAGAGACAGAGGGAATTTCAGATGCGCTGCAAGAGAGCAACGTCCTATAAAGGATACGTGCCTTGATGATGACTTTCTCTTACATTGCCCATTGATTTCTTACAAGATCATTAATGCCTTTGAATGCAAATGCTACAGAAGGGTACTTAGAATATCATGGACAGAGAAAAGAACAAATGCTTCTGTTTTGTAACAGCTTGATATTAAAGAGAGTTGGCTATTAAAGAGCATAACATCAAGGAAAATTAAATATTTCGGACACATCAAACGACATGAGTGTATAGAAGATAATTTTGGAGGAATGGTACCTGGAAGAAGAATGAGAGGAAGACCTAGAAGACGATGGGTGCAAGATGTCATTGACGATCTGAGAATGACTGCCGCTGACGCCGGTCAACTTCCACAGAACAGAGTTTTTCAAGACTCATCGGCCCACCTGTCCTATTCGGCTCTAAAAAGCGATACTTCAGGCAGTAACGACTAAAGCATTGCAACTATCCACCGGTTAATGTTTGGACAATATTTACAATTGCTAACACAATAAGACATGTGTCGTGTCGATCGTTCATACAGTATTACTTAATCTGAACAAATGCAGCTATGCAATGTCAAGAAATCTTAAATCTCATTGATAACAACCACTAGCAGAGATCAAGTGCTTAAAAGAAAAAAAGTGTTGGAAATTCCCAAAGCACAGTAGATATCAGTCAATCACAACAACATTTCGTATATGACTTATCTTATCTGAACCAAGACGTGAAGTGTGATTCTTATATCAAATGTGTTTTACTATAACTTATAAACGGTTCTCGTGTTAATCAATTATACACAACAACTGTGTGTTCTCCTGTATATTTACAATCCCGCTAGTTGCATATTGAGGTATGTTATGTGATCAACGTCATGGCACATTGGGCATTCCCATTCCTGCTCTGTCCTCCGCTGCAGCAACCATCCCAAAGTCCATTTGCTAACAGTACCGATGAGAAGTTGATTACTATATCTTCTCTCTCTACCACGAAGATGACACTGTCTGGCATGTCCAAACTTGAACTCGTTCTTGAACGCCTAATTCTTGAACTCGTTCCAGTGTCTGAGACTCGCCCATGCCACATAATTGAGAGCGTTCTGCAGTGATCTTCTTCTCCTTCTTCTTTGCGTTCGTTCGTTACGATCAATTTTAATCACTCTTTGTGATATGTTTGATCTTTGTCATGAACGAGTATACATTGCACATTGGTTTGGTAGGCCCCTAAACGACCGCATTGATATCCATGGCTCTGACCATACTTTTGCCCGCTTGAGTCGGGGCATTGTTTGCAAGAGAGTCAGCACACTCGTTACCCCGCACTCCAGCATGTCCAGGCGTGTACATCCAAGTCATTTTCTTCAGTTGTGATCTCCGAATGATGTCCACCCATTCCACACGCATACTTCCAGATTCAATCATTTGAAGCATATTCGTCGAGTCTGATATTGAGGTATGAGAATAAGGAGGCTTTTTTGTAAGAACCTCGGGAAGCAACGGAAGCAATGAATATGATCAATAAATAGACAGTGTACAAGTATTAAGAGATTCCGAAAAAAACAAGCTACCAAACGCAGGATTCGAACCACCTAACCTTATTTCTTACGGCACCCATTGCCTAGCCTAGCAATACGAGCGTTCTTAAGAAAACAACCAGCGAGCCATAGTTGCATATTAGGATGTTCATCTTAGGATGATCGGCGTCCGAAAAGTATTGCCCTTAGCCAATGTTTGGGTTTGTACCAGTCAAGCCTTTGCATTATCGGCCTTACTTTTCTATCCACGGTGAGTTTGTTCCTGAGTAGGAGTATGCTCATCCGTTTCGGTGCGCGTGTCGGCACTTGGCAATTTGCAAGGATTTACTCTGTATTTCACTTCCCCGGGAAACATTGGACTGGGGCTGCGCACATATATTTTGGAGGGTCGTTTCAATTAGCGCTAGCAACGCAATTGAAATTATTGTGCTTGCCATCATCACCCACCTTAGAATTTACGCTTTGCCAACCTTACCCAGCAAATTTATCTGCGCTAAGCCTTTGATACGGAGTTTGCGGCAATCTTCCCGTGTGCCGACACGATACATTACAGCGTTTTCAGAGACACTTGGCGAGACTTTTGATTCGTTACGCATCGTTCTTATTGATTCTTGTCCCACAGCTGGCAATTTGCTTGCGACCCTTTACTCCGGGGAGTTGGGATTCCTTCACAGACGACTACTGTTTCTTAAGTTTCTGTTGTTTCTCACCGTGCACACCTTCACAATGCCTCTAGCTTGTCCGAACACAGAGCTCAACTCGGGCCCCCTCCTCAGAGCTCCGAATTTCGCCCTATGTGGACCTACGTGCAACTCGTCTCGGGCCCACGTTGTGCTCCACGTCGGGCCACGTCACTTCCTGGATGCACCCTCATCCATTCATGTTTATCCGTTCAGCTTTTGCTTCGGCCGGGAGAGACGAGCATTAATAGTCACTCAGAAGACCACATTAGAAGTTCAGATCTAATGCTGAGATGACTGGAACGATTTACAGTACTACGACCTTATCTGATATGACCTTTACTTTGTAAACAATAAGGTTATATTAGGTCGTCAGGGAAGGTAACTAACTTCTTCCTCTTACCTTAATGTCCCCATAGACTCTCTCTCTCTCTCTCTCTCTCTCTCTCTCTCTGTCTGTGTCGATCCCTGCCTAAACCGATGAACTAAATTTTATCATGAATTGTATGGTTGTTTTTATGGACTCCGTCTCTCCGTACAGCTTCTCGCGAAGCTCTGTGTTATCGGACCAAGTTTCGCTTCTCGTGTCTCCATAGATTCTGTTACCTTCTTGTTTTCCTTCCTATTGCTATATCATTTTACAACCTTCCTATTGCTATATCATTTACAACCTTCGTATTGCTATATCATTTACAACCTTCGCATTGCTATATCATTTACAACCTTCATATTGCTATATCATTTACAACCTTCGTATTGCTATATCATTTTACAACCTTCCTATTGCTATATCATTTTACAACCTTCCTATTGCTATATCATTTACAACCTTCCTATTGCTATATCATTTACAACCTTCGCATTGCTTATCCTTTACAACCTTCATATTGCTATATCATTTACAACCTTCGTATTGCTATATCATTTACAACCTTCGCATTGCTATATCATTTACAACCTTCGCATTGCTA
Source organism: Arion vulgaris (assembly GCA_020796225.1). Taxonomy (NCBI): domain Eukaryota; kingdom Metazoa; phylum Mollusca; class Gastropoda; order Stylommatophora; family Arionidae; genus Arion; species Arion vulgaris. The sequence continues at coordinate 30,044,485 of CM036758.1, read as the reverse complement.
TATCAGTTACAACCACATATTGTGACAATCAAAGGTAACACACACTGCTTTTACCTGTTGGAAATTTAAAACCAGGTGACGGGGGGTCGAGTTCTGTTTTCAAAGTTTCTTTGTTAATCCTGGCTAACGGTATTCTGTGTGCATTTAGTAGAGTCGAGAACTACAGATAGTGTAGAATCATAAAAGTAAGTGATACCAGGGTCGGCACGGCGTTCGCCCGTGTGTTGTTGGGGGTCTCAAGGGGAGCAAAGATTAGGTACTCTGGGCATGTTGTACACGGTATGTTGTAACAGGCGGCTTAGATAGGGGCCTTAGGAAGCTACCCTCTCTCTCTCTCTCTCTCTCTCTCTCTCTCTTTGCCTTTTACCCCGGGTTGGGGCATAGGCCCTCAACCAACTCATGCCAAGTCCTCCTATCTCTAGCTATCTCCTGCAGCTCCCTCCAGCTCTTCTTTATATTGTTGATCTCCGCCTCCAAATCTCGTCTCCATGTATTTCTCGGCCTCCCTTCTTTCGCTGCCCTGCGGGTTCCAGGCAAGGACCCTTCTTGTTATATTCCCTCCGGTTTTCGCAAAGTGTGTCCTATCCAGCGCCAGCGTCTTTTTAACCTGTTCGTTCACTGGAATCTGTCTTGTTCTCTCCATAAGTTCCTCATTTGTGACCCTATCATACCATCTTATTCCCTCTATTCTGCGCAGACACCATTTGATGAATGTTTACAATTTATGCGCTATTGTTTTAGTTGTTCTCCATGTTTCTGACCCATACAGTAGAACTGCTTTAACATTAGAGTTAAATATCCGAATTTTGTTCTAGATTTGATTTCTTTGGACTTCCAAATGTTTCCCAGTGCAATGAAAGCTCCTCTTGCCTTCTGTATTCTTATTTTAACATCTCTATCTGTTCCACCCTCTTTGTCTACGTTGCTGCCCAAATATGTGTATGATTCTACCTCTTGAAGTGGGATTTCCCCCAAGGAGATCGAGTTGTCGTTTGCTTGGTTAATTCTCAATATCTTTGTCTTTCCCTTATGAATGTTCAGCCCTAGTTGCTGGGACCTTTGATTCAATGTGTTAGCTTATCCTGCATCTGATTTCGTGTATGTGACAGAAGGGCTATATCATCAGCGAAGTCCAGATCATCTAGTTGCTCTGTCAGAGTCCATTGGATTCCATTTCTGGTGTTAGTTACTGTGGTCTTCATAATCCAGTCTATTGTCAGTAAGAACAACAAAGGTGATAGAAGACATCCCTGACGCACTCCTGTTTCTATTCCGAAAGTATCTGTTAGTTTACCTTCATGAAGAACTCTACATTTCATATCTGTATATGTTGCTTTTATTAGGTTAATAATTTTCTGTGGGATTCCATAATGCCTCATTAATTTCCAAAGGGTTTTCCTATCAATACTGTCAAAAGCCTTCTCATAATCAACAAATCCTATATAAAGTGGGGATTTCCATTCAATACTTTGCTCTATTATTATACGTAATGTGGCTATCTGGTCAGCACAGGATCTATTTGGTCGGAAGCCTGCCTGTTCATCTCTTAGCTTTATATCGATGGCATCTCTCAGTCTCTCCAGGATGACTCTGCTTAGTATTTTCCCAGGTACTGACAACAGCATTATTCCCCTATAGTTTTCACACTTCTGAAGGTCCCTTTCTTTGGTAGCTTCACCAGGTATCCTTCTCTCCAGTTTGCTGGTATTTCTTCGGTCTCCCAGATTCTGCTAAATAATTTATACAGTATTTCTGTGGATGTGTTTATGTTGGCTTTAACCGCCTCTGCTGGAATACCATCTGGACCAGCCGCTTTTCCATCTTTTAAAAGTTTAATGGCTTTACTAATCTCCTCCTTGGATGGTTTCTCACAGTTGATGTCCAAGTCAATTTCTGCCGGTTGGATATCTGGGGGTTTGTAGGTGCTGGTCTGTTCAGGAGTTCCTTGAAGTATTCCATCCATCTTTCCATTTGGTCTCTAACATTAGTGATAGTTTTCCCACTACTATTTTTGATCAACCCATTTGATGGTCTGTATTTTCCTGCTAGCTTTCTAGTGATATTGTAAAGATCCCTAAGGTTTCCTTTTCCTGCAGCTACCTCTGCTTCTCTTGCTAGATCTTCTACGTATTGTCTTTTATCTAACTTTATTTGTTTCTTCACTTTCTTGCTAGCTTCTGTGTACTTTTCCTGGGCTATGGCTTTGGCAGTTCTAGTTTTGCTATTATTTAAATCTGCTTTCCTCTTTTCCTTTCTTCTATTTCCTTGAGAGTTTCTGGAGTTATCCATGCCTTATGATTCCGCTCCTTCTTTCCTAATACCTCTGTGCATGTTTCATTCCAAATATTTTTGGCTTGCTGCCAGCATTCTTCCGCACTCACCTCATCTTCTAATTGCCGCAACACCTCATACTTATTAGAGACTGTGACCGTGAACTGTTCCTTTGTTTCTTGACTTCTGAGGTATCCTACATTATATTGTTGTCTATGTTCATGGGATGTTATGTATCGCTTAAGCTTCAGTTTAATGTTACTTATCAGCAAATGGTGATCCGAATCTACATCTGCACCCCTTAGGACCCTTACATCTTGTAGAGATGACCTGAATTTCTTGTTTATGCATATGTGGTCAATTTGATTTTCTGTTCTGTGATCTGGTGATACCCAGGTTGCTTTATGTATTCTTTTATGTGGAAAGACACTTCCACCTATGACGTATTGATTCGCTGCACAGAAATTAGTGAATAGTTCTCCATTTTCGTTCATTATTCCTAGTCCGTGTTTCCCATGATCTCCTCGTAGCCTATGTTGTCCGAACCTATTTTGGCATTGAGGTCACCCATCAGAATTTTGATGTTCCCATTTCTCTGATTACCTATAGTATTTTGAAGTTTTATGTAAAATTTCTCTTTTACTTTTTCCTCTTTATCATTGGTAGGTGCATAACACTGGGTCACATTCAAGAATACTTTCTTTTGGTGGTTCTGAATGTTGCTGTGATTATCCTAGGACTCACTGCTTCCCATTTTATTAGTGCCTTCTCCGCTTCTTTAGATAGCATTAAAGCCACTCCTTCACTATGGGGGCATTTTCTTCCATATGGCCTGAGAACAGCATTGTTTCTCCTGTGTTTAGACGTTGTTTGCCTGCACCATTCCACCTAGTTTCACATAATCCCAAGATGCCAATCCCGTGAAATTTCATCTCATTTACAACCTGTGCTGTCTTTCCCATTTGATACATACTTCTAACATTCCAGGTGCCAATTCTGGAGCTTTTCCTAGGTGAAAGGAAGATAATCTGCGGTGTAGACTCCTTGCGGCTTTCTCTGCATCGCTTCATACCTCTTCTAGAAGAGCTTCCTTTCCTCTTGGTTGGCACAGTTTTATTTTATTTTTATGTGACTTGTTCATGGTTGGTTGGATTTTGTGGCTAAAATTTTCTACTGGATAGGGTAGCCAGCCCTACGCCAAACCCCACCTTAGTCGCCTCTTACGACATGCCTTGTAGGTCGCAGTGCTGCTACTCTTTGCTCCCCTTGCGAGCCCCGGCAGCACACGGGCGTCAGATCACATACAAATCAGAAAGAGTGGTTAACAAGTGGTCGATATGGAGCGTTCGAAGAAGAAGAAGAAGATGTCCCGGTGTTGACAAAACATTTATCTGTAGGGAGCAAAATGGCAAGTTTCAACATATAATTTACCATTCTGTGAAAAAAATGACAATTAAATTATCATAGCTGTTTATGAGCATAAATTAAAATAAATTAAACCACTGTCAACTTGCTAGGCCTGTCACAGTGACATCATAATCTCCTATATGGATCACACGGTGCACGTCTAACACATTCCGTCACGACAGAGATGAAGTGTCTTCCTAAAATACTGGGAGTATCACGAAGAAACCAGTTTAGAAATGAAGACGGCGGACAAAGGGGGGTACGACGCCAGAACTGAACTTCATCCCCCAAAAAACACAAATTAAATGGATCAGACACAAAACCAGATTATCAATAAACACTGGACACAAATTCAAAAGGCCGGCTACGCAAAAGGTGGACTTCAGAGATAATAAATGCGACGAAATACACTATTTATGAAACGCATACAAGGGATCGTTCTAGAAATCTCTTCTTATCCTGACGCTGTGAGGCAAAACAGAATTGAAGAAAGAAAAAGAAATAGTTTGCTCACTGGTTATGTCATTATGGCTGAAAATAACATTTCTGTCATTATGGCTGAAAATAACATTTATGTCATTATGGCTGAAAATAACATTTCTGTCATTATGTCTGAAAATAACATTTATGTCATTATGGCTGAAAATAACATTTATGTCATTATGTCTGAAAATAACATTTCTGTCATTATGGCTGAAAATAACATTTCTGCCATTATGTCTGAAAATAACATTTATGTCATTATGTCTGAAAATAACATTTCTGTCATTATGGCTGAAAATAACATTTCTGTCATTATGTCTGAAAATAACATTTATATCATTATGGCTGAAAATAACATTTATGTCATTATGGCTGAAAATAACATTTCTGTCATTATGGCTGAAAATAGCATTTATGTCATTATGTATGAAAATAACATTTCTGTCATTATGGCTGAAAACAATATATATGTCCTTGGTTCAACGTTTCCGCTCGTATAAATAGAAAAATACAGAGCGAAGCCATAGTGGTGTCAAAAAACTACAAAAATCCGAAAATAGTAAAGAAAAATATTAGTTATCCTGGACGACCTCACCATGCTAGTAAAAGTGGCAGAGAATGAACAGCTTCTTCAGCTCAGATCAAATATAAGTCGCAACGATATTCAGCGTAAGAGAGAATGGAAGATAGACTACATGACACTGTCATATCAGGCAAACCTAACCATCAATTTAGAAGGAAAATCAGATGTGTTGTAGTTGCATAACATCAGGTATGCAACGTATTCACGTTCTCGAGCAAAAAGCACATAGATAACAACAAGTGGTTAACTTAGTTGATAAGAACGAGCACAAAGAAGAAGATTTATATACTATGAAACGTCCATGTGGTGCCGGGCCTGCAAGGGAAGCAAAGAATAGTACCACTACGACCTACAAGGCATGTCGTAAGAGGCGATTGATGTATGACCTAGGAAGCTACCTAGAAAATAAAAGGCATCGCCGAAATCGGATGTGCTGGCTTACTTGTAGGGGCATAACTGGCACAACGTACAATCGCTCTTAGGCTCAGATCACATACAGATCACAAAGAGTAGCTATATAACAAGTAGTCGCTAGGGACCGTTTTAAGAAGAAGAATATACTGTACCATAGGGAAGTACTAAGATTGTTTGTAGATATCAAGTTACTAGTATCCGTTCTCGTTAATTTCTCTTCCCTAGTTCTACAAACCAGCTACACACATTATTGGATCGATTGTTCATCTTCTCTTCCCTAGTTCTACAAACCAACTACACACATTGTTGGATCGATTGTTCATCTTCTCTTCCCTAGTTCTACAAACCAACTACACACATTGTTGGATCGATTGGTCATCTTCTCTTCCCTAGTTCTACAAACCAACTACACACATTACTGTATCGGTTGTTCATCTTCTCTTTCATAGTTCTACAAACCAGCTACACAATAGCTGGATCGGTGGTTGTTCATCTTCTCTTTCATAGTTCTACAAACCAACTACACGCATTACTGGATCGATTGTTCATCTTCTCTTGCCTAGTTCTACAAACCACGTATCATGATAGCAGGGATTAATGTTCTTCTCTTCCCTAGTTCTACAACCAAGATAGCCACATACTTGGGATTGATTGCTTCATGGGCTAGACCGTGCCGGGAACCATCAAGTGTTATTTGAATTGGAAGGTAAGCGATCTAGCTACAGAAATATGCCATGTGTCATGATTATAAAGTGTAAGATTAACATAATCTGGTTTTCTACTCTAGATCCAAACTTCAACTTTTAACCCTGCTTTCTGGCCCCAAACTACCGTCCGCCTCATCCCTGATCCCTCTCATCCCTGACCCCCCTCATCCCTGATCCCTCTCATCCTTGATCCCTCTCATCCCTGATCCCTCTCATCCCTGATCCTCTCATCCCTGAACCCCTTCATCCCTGATCCCCTTCATCCCTGATCCCTCTCATCCCTGATCCTCTCATCCCTGATCCCCTTCATCCCTGATCCCCCTTCATCCCTGATCCCTCTCATCCCTGATCCCTCTCATCCCTGATCCCTCTCATCCCTGATCCCTCTCATCCCTGATCCCTCATCCCTGATCCCTCTCATCCCTGATCCCTCTCATCCCTGATCCCTCATCCCTGATCCCCTCATCCCTGACCCCCTCATCCCTGACTAAACATCTATATTCTGACACACAAACAATGGCAGGAATAACATGACTGTGTTAGCCACATATAAGAGGTAAGATAAACATTGATGCATGAAATATAGTAGCTTGACTTTGAGCAACAAAATAATGGTCGACGTTTTGAGCAATAAACATTTGTCCAGCACAGGTCAAAAGAATAATTATTTCAAATAAACCAACAGCAAAGTAATATTCAGGGACCTATGAATGATAGGAAAAAGGGGGTAGGTGATATAGTGGTATATATATTTGAGGATCAAAAGTAATATATACCCAATTTGGTTAGGTTTAGTGTCAAGTTAGAAACAGTAAAGCTGGATTGCTTTCAGAAATAGATTCTTAAGTCTCACTCTGGTGGAAGACGAGCGAACGACCTAGATTAGGTACGTCCACAGATTGTTGATTGTGAGACGACCTTCAAACTTGAAGTGTCATATGCGGTCTACATGTTATGTTGTATGAATATGGAGTGGAAGAGCAAACATTGATGATTTACCAGCAGCAGGGCAGAAACATCAAACGAGCAAGAGTCAGCTATTTGAGCTCTTAGGCTCAGATCACACATTAATCAGAAAGAGTTGTGAACAAGTCGTCGTCGATATAAGCGTTCTAAGAAGAAGTCCCGGATAGAGCGATATGGAAAAATTGCCTACAGGCCCTATGTAATGTATAACAGTAGGAGGGGAATATAATATAATTATAATGTAACTACACTCTGACAGTAACTATGGTTATTAATACTGTGACTTAATAACGGTATAAACTGTATCTGAACTAACATGACTAGACATGAGTAAACTAAATATATGTCAATCAGAAAATGACAACAGAAAGACAACATACCTACTCCAAAAGTGCATGAAAATGGTTTAGTTACCTGATCAGAAATAACAAGTTATTTTAAACTGTCTAATGGTGTATAACAAATCCATTATATTGCACACGTGATCATCTTCGGTAACATAAGTTATCATCCCGTTTGGGTAATAAGAATCGTGACGATTTGGAAATGCCGGTAATTGAAACCATTAGGCACTTAATCCAACAACCTACAATTCCCCCTCCATACTGTTCCATTTGACAAGTGTGACAGGCGGAACATAGAAAGGAATAAATGTAGTGAAAATCTAGAAACTATAATAAACGATAGATGGAAAGTGTAAAACTAACACAAGAGCAAACATAGAGAAAGGAATAAATGTAGTGAAAATCTAGAACGTAAACGATAGATGGAAAGTGTAAAAACTAACTAAAGAGGACAGTTAGGAAGCAATTAATACTAGCAAACGTTCAACGAAACAAAACAAATAAAGAAGATGGCAAAGAAAGTGAAAGCAAGGACACAGCCATGTTTGACCCCACTCTTAACCTCGAAGCTATCAGATGTACTGCCATCAAACTGTATCTTGGCTTTCGTGCCCTCGTGTAAGCAGACGATCAGTTGGAGCAACTTTGGGGAACAGACAATTTGTTTTAATATTTAATAAAGTCCTGGTCAGCTGACCGTTTCAAACGACTTTGAAAAATCGACGCAAGTAATGAATAATGGATTTCTCCGCCCTCTGCATTTCTCTTGTGGTTGTCAAGATGTCAGTTGTTGACTGTCCAGCTCTGAGCCCTATCGCGACTCTGGGAGAACACGCTCTGTCAGTTTCTGTAGTCGTTTAAAAAAACAAACTAGTGTAAAATTCTTGTATTATGAAACTCAAAATGGAGATGCCACAGTAGTTGCTACATTCTCCCATGACTCCTTTTTTAAAGTGTCACTATCTTTCCATTCCTCATGTCGTGAAGAATTTCGCTCTCAGCACTGGGCAATGAGATTGTAGAAGCCAGGTAGGAGGACATCCTTGTTATATTTGAGAATTTCTGCCGGAGTTTTGTCTGGTCCTGATACCTTGCAATTTGAAAGTTTGTTGATTGCTTCGGAAAGTTCCAACTCTGTGGATTCAGTATCCAGCTCGGCTAGTTCATTATGTTTCGGTATGATCTGATCTAGTGCATGGTTTGCTGGTTTCTCTACAAAGTAAACATTAGAATAGTATTCCACCCACCCTTTCGAGCTGTTTGTTCATATTTGTTAGTTGCTCACTAGAATAGTATTCACCACCTTTCGGCTGTTTGTTCATTTTGTTAGTTGCTCGATGACATTTTGGGCGCAATGTTTGTTACTTTCAGAGATACTTGGATATTTTCGTACATTGCCTTGCTGTTTCCCATATCTGCAGTATGTTGTATGGCAGAACATACATTAGACAAGTATTTGTATACGATTATATATATGTGTATGTAGGGTGTGTAGTTCAAATAATTCTTCAATATCACTATATGTTATGCCATAGATATGTGACGTGCTAAAGATGGCACAGTACCAAGTCTTAACATTTGAATGAGGTTATATACTTCCTCGTTCTTCTTCTTCTTCTTTGCGTTCGTTCTTTACGACCAATTTTAATCACTCTTTGTGATATGTCTGATATTTTCAAGAACGTGTATACGTTGCACATTGGTTTGGTAGGCCCTAAACGCATAGACTTCTATACGTTTAGGACATGTGCATCCGATTTCAGCCAAAACCTCCTAAGTCGCCTCTTACGACATGCGTGGCAGGTAACAGTGGTTCTATTCTTTACACCCCAAATTTGGGCCCCGGTAACCACTCGGGCGACTTCCTCGTTAACATCCCTTCTAGAGTTCTGCTAGCCAGGTATCCATTTACATGAGGGTTCACTGGATCATTTATACAGCGGATCGATCCTATAACTTTGAACCCGAAGACAGTGTTTTAACTACTTGACCACCACAACGTTGACTTTTTGTAAATAAACGGCAGAAACACTATTAGACCGTACACAGTGTGTGAAACACTATTAGACCGTACACAGTGTGTGAAACACTATTAGACCGCACACAGTGTGTGAAACACTATTAGACCGTACACAGTGTGTGAAGTAAGAAACATAAACGCTTGCATATAAATTACAGTCAAATTCTCAAATATATTTGGTATTTTATTATTATTCCTATGTTAGTAGTCATAAATCATATTCTTATAGTTAAGAAATAAGGACATCAGAAGCAGGGTGGGCATAACTTCATGCACCGAATACATTGAAAGACAACAAATGCAGTGGTTTGGACATTTAATGAGAATGAAATACAACCAACCACCAATAACAGCATACAATAAAAGAGATCGGGTACTAGAGCTAAGGGAAGACCAAGAAAAAGATGGATGGACAATATCAATACCACAGTACAGAAACACGGATATAACACAACAAGGGCGACTCATCTAGCCCTAGAACGCAAATTAAAGCTCCCATCCCTACGCTTAACGGCAAGAGTGGACAGCTAACTACATCTTCCACATGGGAATAGACAATAGATGAAAACAAGTATGTGTTTTTTTGTGTCAGAACCACAGTGGAAGCAACGGAAGCCAATGAATATGATCAATAAATATACAGTGTACAAGTTTTAAGAGCTTCCGAAAAAACAAATGACCAAACACAGAATTCGAATTAAACGAAGCATTTGCGAAAGACACTCCTCAGTAAAGTCATTTTCTAGAATGGCTCGCTGGTTGTGTTCGTAAGAACGCTCGTATTGCTCGGTTACTCATTGGGTGCCATAAGATATAAGGGTAAGTGGTTCGAATCCTGTGTTTGGCCATTTGTTTTTTCGGAACCTCCTAATACTTGTACACTGTTTATTTATTGATCATTACACACATACATGTTTTTTTTTTTTTCCGAGTCAGAAGCACTTGAGCTTTTCAGCTCTTCGGCTCGGCGCCATGTACATCGTAACCCTTCGGTTCGGTGCCTCGAACACCGTAAATCTGGGAATCTGTGGCTTTTCTGCCATCCCGCGGAATTGAACCCGCACACACAGGGATAGTCACCCGTAGTCCAACGCGATACGAACACGCTGGGCAGATGGGCATACACACATACATACATGCATACAAACCACGACACTGGCCAACAACCCGGTAGCAGTGTGACGAGAGAAGATGAGAACGAAACACATAAGGGAATGACAACCCATCTGTACAACCATTTGCAAAACCATTTGCAAATATTCAAAAACTAACAGGTTTGATTGCGTGCATCTGAAAATAGCGGTAAATAATATTCTGCATATTAAGACTGGTATTAAATACGTGATTTAATGGTGGAAAAGTGAACATGTTTTCCACTTACACAATAATTAGTATGCGTGGTCTATACATGCTTTTTATACATTCACTTGTGTGTTTTTTTGCTTTCCATTTTCCTTGAATATTAATTACCATATCACTCACTACACATAGTTTGACCTTGTCATTTGTCGATAAAAGTGAAACACACTATTATCATGCTAAACAGCCTTCTGATAACACATTCCCCAGGCATCCGTGGGACCGTACTTAACATCTCTTAAGATATTCTATAACTTGCGTTTGTAAAGTCTGTTGTGACGTGTTTCCTAGGTTTCAAACACGCTAATGTGCCTGTCTACAAGTTAATACAAATATTGCTGTTTGTGTATAGCAAGACAAGGCGGCATATAGCTAACATTAACACTATAACAAATACCATCAGTACAACATTATAATAGTTCTACTAATCGAATTACCATTATTAATAATTCCCCTCTCGTACCGTTATACGTTACATAGGTCCTGCAAGCAATTGTTTTCATATCGCTCTATCCTGGACGACTCGCTCAATCTCCTCCATAGAACTGAGACCGATATTTCTTGCCTGTCTCAGCAAAGTTAGTTTCAGGGTCTCCTTAGGTCGTCCTCTCTTTTTTGAACCCTCTGCATCGCACTTCAATGCCTGCTTTGATATTCTTGGATCATTTTTTCTCAAGTTGTGCCCAACATATCTGCATCTTTGCCTTCTTATAACCATTGTTACTAGTGACATCTAAACAGACATTTCTCTGTATTCATCACTTTTCCTGAATTCGTTCCATTTTACATTCATTACTTTTCCTGAATTCGTTCCATTTTACATTCATTACTTTTCCTGAATTCGTTCCATTTTACATTCATTACTTTTCCTGAATTCGTTCATTCATTCATTACTTTTCCTGAATTCTTCCATTTACATTCATTACTTTTCGCAGACATCCATTTCCAAAAGCATTCAACTTGCAATTACCATTATTACTACTAATCTCATAACCATAATTACTACTATTATAATTACCATCATTATTACTAACCTCATTACCATTATTACTACTAATCTCATAACCATCATTATTACTAATCTCATTACCATTATTACTACTAATCTCATAACCATCATTATTACTAATCTCATTACCATTATTACTACTAATCTGATAACCATCATTACTACTAATCTCATTACCATTATTACTACTAATCTCATAACCATCATTATTACTAATCTCATTACCATTATTACTACTAATCTGATAACCATCATTACTACTAATCTCATTACCATTATTACTACTAATCTCATAACCATCATTATTACTAATCTCATTACCCTTATTACTAGTAATCTGATCTCATAACCATCATTATTACTAATCTCATTACCATTATTACTACTAATCTTATAACCATCATTATTACTAATCTCATTACCATTATTACTACTAATCAGATAACCATCATTACTACTAATCTCATTACCATTATTACTACTAATCTTATAACCATCATTATTACTAATCTCATTACCATTATTACTACTAATCTCATAACCATCATTATTACTAATCTCATTACCATTATTACTACTAATCTGATAACCATCATTACTACTAATCTCATTACCATTATTACTACTAATCTCATAACCATCATTATTACTAATCTCATTACCATTATTACTACTAATCAGATAACCATCATTACTACTAATCTCATTACCATTATTATTACTTATTCTTAACAAATGCTAATACAATTTTCCTTAGCCTTTTCAGGCTTTATGGTATGAAGTGCCTGTCATCTCACATTTCCTAAGCCTAGTGTGCAGGAAGTAGGAGGACCAATTCCTTTCCTCACGTGTGGGGTGTCGAGTATGGAATTGAACAAACAACCCTCTTGTGTTGGAGTCAATAGATAAATACTTATATATAACGCTAATCGATCCCACTTATTACTATTAATTACTATACTGTCATGGTAATAGCTAAACCACTTAGCCACAGAGATCTCTGCAGCTGTCATGTTTAAGCCATCAGTTACATCCTGAATCCATCTTCCTGTGGTCTTCCTCTTCATCTCTTTGCCGGTATTCCTCCTTCCATGATGGTCTTCTCCAGTACTTCATGTATTTTTATATGTTCAAAATACTTCAATTTTCTCTTTCGTATTTGTGTGAGAACGCAGAAGAAATTTCGTATTTGTGTGAGAACGCAGAAGAAATTTCGTATTTGTGTGAGAACGCAGAAGAAATTTCGTATTTGTGTGAGAACGCAGAAGAAATTTCGTATTTGTGTGAGAACGCAGAAGAAATTTCGTATTTGTGTGAGAACGCAGAAGAAATTTCGTATTTGTGTGAGAACGCAGAAGAAATTTCGTATTTGTGTGAGAACGCAGAAGAAATTTCGTATTTGTGTGAGAACGCAGAAGAAATTTCGTATTTGTGTGAGAACGCAGAAGAAATTTCGTATTTGTGTGAGAACGCAGAAGAAATTTCGTATTTGTGTGAGAACGCAGAAGAAATTTCGTATTTGTGTGAGAACGCAGAAGAGATTTCGTATTTGTGTGAGAACGCAGAAGAAATTTCGTATTTGTGTGAGAACGCAGAAGAAATTTCGTATTTGTGTGAGAACGCAGAAGAAATTTCGTATTTGTGTGAGAACGCAGAAGAAATTTCGTATTTGTAGACATGAAGAATTTCTTTTTTTGAGTATTTTTTTGGTAGAACAGCGGAAATTTCGTATTTGTGTGAGAACGCAGAAGAAATTTCGTATTTGTGTGAGAACGCAGAAGAAATTTCGTAATTTCGTATTTGTGTGAGAACGCAGAAGAAATTTCGTATTTGTGTGAGAACGCAGAAGAAATTTCGTATTTGTGTGAGAACGCAGAAGAAATTTCGTATTTGTGTGAGAACGCAGAAGAAATTTCGTATTTGTGTGAGAACGCAGAAGAAATTTCGTATTTGTGTGAGAACGGCAGAAGAAATTTCGTATTTGTGTGAGAACGCAGAAGAAATTTCGTATTTGTGTGAGAACGCAGAAGAAATTTCGTATTTGTGTGAGAACGCAGAAGAAATTTCGTATTTGTGTGAGAACGGCAGAAGAAATTTCGTATTTGTGTGAGAACGGCAGAAGAAATTTCGTATTTGTGTGAGAACGCAGAAGAAATTTCGTATTTGTGTGAGAACGGCAGAAGAAATTTCGTATTTGTGTGAGAACGGCAGAAGAAATTTCGTATTTGTGTGAGAACGCAGAAGAAATTTCGTATTTGTGTGAGAACCCAGAAGAAATTTCGTATTTGTGTGAGAACGCAGAAGAAATTTCGTATTTGTAGCATTAGTTTTCTTTGATTTTGAGTTATTTTTCTGGATAGATCATGGGTTCCCAAAGTGTACGGCACCGCCCCCACCCCCCCCAGTGGGCGCTGAAACCTTCCAGGGGGCGATAGTGGGTTCAGAAGCATTTGGGAGGAGTTTTTTCTTGATTGAATAATCATTAAAAATTTGAATTCTGCATTTTAATTTATCTTATGCACATCTTACACGACCCATGTTTTCATCAATTTTCTATTTCATGTATATAATCATTTGAAAATTGACCACTGTGTCAAAGTGAAAATTATAAAAATAATAATAATTCTCATACCGTTATACGTTACATAGGGCCTGCAAAGAATTTCTCCATACCGAAGTGAAAATAGAGCATGTATATATATGTGGGGTTGGGGCGTTGGCAAACTGTTATAATGGGGAGGGGGCGTTACAAAGTTGATGTCGTGCAAAGTGGGCAGTGGTTCGAAAAAGTTTGGGAATCAATGGGATAGATCTATTTATTCTCTTCTCTTCCCATGATATACGGACAATATTTCATACTTGTTCTAAATCTTGACTTTGTATTCATCAGATATTTGATAAGCATCAATTCGAAGAAATACTGATCCTTTGTACATCTTGTTAAGTTTTATCGTCAATACTGCAGCAAGTAATTTGAGTATTCAGCCTACACCCACTTACATTACCAGTAGGGTTGAACGTATGTCTCGCCCGAGTGGTTATCGGGCCCAAATTTGGGGTGTAAAGAATAGAACCACTGTTACCTGCCATGCATGTCGTAAGGCGACTAAGGAGGTTTGGATGAAATCGGATGCATGTGTCCTAAGCGTGTAGACGTTATGCGTTTAGGGCCTACCAAACCAATGTCAACGTATACACGTTCTTGGCAAAGATCAAACATATCACAAAGAGTAATTAAAATTGGTCGTAAAGAACGAACGCAAAGAAGAAGAAGAAGAAGAACGTATGTCTTCATAGACAATCTAAATTACCGTAGGTTGAACGTATGTCTCCAGAGACACTCTATCATACCAGATGTTGAATCGACTCTGAAGTCGGAGAAGACCCGCCTGTATGGCGAGGAAACCAATAGAATGGTAAGCAGGTTTTCACGCAAAAATCAGTTAGAAGCACCACACCAGACGCATGACTACGCATGAATTCATAGCGGACGTACGCAGAAGAAGAAGAAGAAGAAGATGTTGAATATGTCTTCAGGAACATTCTATTTTACCGTAGATTGAACGTATGTTTTCATAGACACTCTATTTTACCGTATGATTGAACTTTTTTCTAGACACCTCTATCATTAACATTTGATGTGTGTTTAGATATCTTCTATTACTAAATGGTAACATTTGATGTGGTGTGTTTATACTTCAGAACTAAATGTAAACATTTGAATGTTGGTTGTAGTTAAATATCTTAGATGTATAGAGATCGGTAAATAATATTTGGGATGTTTAGAGATCTGTAGAATAAAATTTGGAGATGTTAGAGATCTGGTAGTAATAAATATTTGGAATTTAGAGATCTGGTGGTAATAAATATAAATATTTGGAGATGTTAGAGATCTGACGGTAATAAATATAAATATTTGGAGATGTTAGAGATCTGGAGTAATAAATATAAATATTTGGAGATGTTAGAGATCTGACGGTAATAAATATAAATATTTGGAGATGTTAGAGATCTGGTAGTAATAAATATAAATATTTGAAGATGTTAGAGATCTGACGGTAATAAATATAAATATTTGGAGATGTTAGAGATCTGGCGGTAATAAATATAAATATTTGGAGATGTTAGAGATCTGACGGTAATAAATATAAATATTTGGAGATGTTAGAGATCTGGTGGTAATAAATATAAATATTTGGAGATGTTAGAGATCTGACGGTAATAAATATAAAAATTTGGAGATGTTAGAGATCTGGTCGTAATAAATATTTGAAGATGTTAGATATCTGGTCGTAATAAATATAAACATTTGGAGATGTTAGAGATCTGGTTGTAATAAACATAAACATTTGGAAATGTTAGAGATCTGATTGTAATAAACATAACATTTGGAGATGTTAGAATCTGGTTGTAATAAACATTTGGGATAAATGTCTAGTCTCCCCACTCCATTAACTCTTACCTAATACAAATCAAGTAATAGCAGCAGAATAAGTATACAGTCTAGTTCAGTATACACAAGTCAAGTAATAACCAAGCCCAATATTACCATCAGAAATACAGCAAGTCAAGTAATACAGCAAAGTCAATAAGTCAAGTAATACAGCAAGTCAAGTAATACAGCAAGTCAAGTAATACAACAAGTCAAGTAATACACAAGTCAAGTAATACAAAGTCAAGTATCAAAGTCAAGTAAACAACAAGTCAAGTAATACAACAAGTCAAGTAATACAACAAGTCAAGTAATACAACAAGTCAAGTAATACAACAAGTCAAGTAATACAGCAAGTCAAGTAATACAGCAAGTCAAGTAATACAACAAGTCAAGTAATACAACAAGTCAAGTAATACAACAAGTCAAGTAATACAACAAGTCAAGTAATACAACAAGTCAAGTAATACAACAAGTCAAGTAATACAACAAGTCAAGTAATACAACAAGTCAAGTAATACAACAAGTCAAGTAAGTACACATTTCGATTTGGCTCAACAGGCTCTTCTTTGTCTTGTTCGAACTCTTCATATCGACCACTTGTTAACCACTCTGTGTGATTTTATGTGATCCGAGCCTAAGAACGATTGTACGTTGTGCCAGTCATGTGCCTACAAATAGGCCAGTGCATCCGATTTCTGCGATGCTTTTTATTTACTAGTGTACCTTCCCTAGGCCCCTAACTTATAGCCTCTTACGACATGCCTTGTAGGTTGCAGTGTTACTATTCGTTGCTCCCCTTGCCAGCCCCGGTAACACACAGACTAACTGGACATCTAATCCCGTCTCTTCCGATCACAGAGCTTGCGCCCTACCAACCTAACAACGTCAGCTCTTATTTATAAACGTGTTATGATGATAATAAATACTACACAAGTGTATACCAAATCACTATTTCAGTACTATTTTTAAAAAAACCAAAGTCTCACCTTCTTGTAAGTTCTCACTATAAATAAATATACCAAGTAGAACCAACGAAGAAATGATGGGTAGACATTATTCCATTTTGTCACCTGATGCAAGAGTCTAGTAGAATCACTTTCTACCTTGCTAATGTACCGGCAGTTCGTTTATCCAACAAGCAAAGTCAAGAGTAAATTGTTTCGTTAGTTATCGCATCAGCTGAAGTCCAATCACGAATTTGAAACGCGATAAAGAAATGTAGTACAAATAGTACAAAATGTGGATGGTAGTAGTAGTATTTATGCTGCTGGATGGTAGTACATGTAGTAGTATTTATGCTGCTTGAGTTCAAGTTGTATTACTAATGTTAAGTTAAGGGATGCATTGTTAAGTCAGTGTGTGTTTACTTCACAGTCGTTGTATGTACACATACTTTCACGTTAGTGACTATGATATTAAAATCTGTCATATCTAGGCATCGGATATTATCATATCATTTGTTGTGCCAGGAAGGAAACTTAGTATCTTTATCTCTATCTCGCTCTCTCTCTCTCTCTCTCTCTCTCCCTCTCTCCCTCGTGATTTTTAACCCCAGCTGTGGTACATATCCACAACTAACTCATATCAAATCTTCCTATCTTTGAGTATCTCTTGCAACTTCTTCCAGTTATACCATATATCCAGTGCCGGATTAGGCTAGCGCAGGGCCATGTAGCAAATTTTAGCGCGGGCCTAGATTTTGTATGATAATAAAATAAAACACAACTTTTACAAACAAACTTGTCTCGATTTAATGTGAGCAAATTTAGAGATAATACTAGACAAATTAATTTCTCTAAGTAAATTACATTTAATGTTCATTAAGGTGAGGTTATTTTTATATTCTTGTCCCATCATGTTCCTGAACTCACTTTTTATACGCTCGAATACGCTTTTATATGTCGAAAAAGAACTTTCTTCGCTGCAGTTAGTAATCATTAAAAACAAGTAAATTCGTAAGACTATTTCTACATTTGGGAAACACGACTCTAATGAATTTTCCATTATAAGTTTATAAAATTGCAGTTCAAGAGCCTCATGCTTTTCGTTGCAAATAGCAGCAGCTACATTAGTTTTAAGAAGTTCAGTGAACTGCATAAGTTAGTCGCCTAGGCTTTCTTCCCAAATCCTCTTGGTAAGAGCTGACAATATTTGGAGTTCTTTTCAAGATCTCTTCTGCTGTAATAGATTTTAACTGCCGGAGTATTCCAAATACACCAGTCACTCTATGGTACAGCCTAAATCAATAACTTTGCAAACAAAACAGAACAGTTGTCCTTTAGTATCTGTATAACACAACCAATCTCTCACGTGAGTTTTGTTTGTTGGTGTATGCGTGTATGTGAAAAACGACTTTCGACAAAATCGTGGATTGTTTTCTTTATTGTATGTTTTTTCTTTTAAGACAAGAAATCACTGTTCATATGTTGCACTTCGATACTTTCTTTCACAATCCAATAATCTCGATTGAAATTGTTTGGCCATTCACCAATATCGTTGGAGTACATTTTACTTTCGTAGTGTTTTTGGCTTGTAGAAGATGTTACTTCATTAGAAGCATGTGCTGTGCTTTCTGCCTCTCTTTGGATTGAAGTTGATATGGCTAAATTGGGAGGACTTTCTGTACATTCGATTTCAGTTTGTCTTGTGAAAAATGTGGCTAAATCGTGAAGAGTTACTGATCTTAATGGTAGTATTGGTAATGATGATTCTTCTATAGCACTGCTTTCATCCACTACACAGTGGGACACGTCTTCTGTATTTTCTGCTTCGATTTCTTTGGATTCGGCACCATCACATACGACATTAAAAAATTCAGACAGAATGCGTGTTTTTTGAAATAACATCTGGTTATTTTTTCCATTTTCATCTCTGTCACATAGGCGCGGGCCCCCTAGAAGCGCGGGCCCGTAGCATTTGCTACTTCTGCTACTAGGCTAATCCGGCACTGCATATATCGTTAAACTTTTCCTCCAATTTTTTCTCCATTCTATTTCTATGCTTCCCTTTCTGCCACTTTCCCTGCAGGTTCCAGAAAAAGGCCCATTTGTTATATTTCTCTCGGGTCTTCTGAAGGTGTGTCCTATCCAGCCCCCGCTTCATTTCTCACCTTCTGGTTTGTTGGAATCTGTTACATTCTTTTCATAAGCTCTACATCTGTAACTCTATCATACAACCTCAGTCCCTATATTCTGTACATACACCAGATGATGAATATTTGCAATGTATTAGTTACTGTTTAGTTGTTCTCCTTGTTTCTGAGTCATACAACACAGTTGCCTTAACATTGGAGCTAAATATTCTAATTTTTTAACTAGATTGTATTTCTTTAGACTTCCACAAACTTCATAGTGCGATGAAAACTGCTTTTCCTGTAGCTTGACTATTCAACGTTCATAGGTTTTAAAGGTTTTTTGTGTGTTATATTTTATGGCCTGCTCTATTACTAGCAACCATTTTGAAAATGTGCATGGCATATATGAAAGTTAATTGAATGGGCTATCAAGATACGAGGTTTTAATATCAGTGCGATGTAATATGTGATATCAGTGACCTAATTTTATTGATGCTAAAAATATATGTCTCTAAAAATTTCAAATAATTATACAGTCACAAAGAAGGGAAAAAAGGTATGAAATATATCAAGAAAACACAGTCTCTTAGTACCTTCATATTTACATAATATATCAAGAAAACTATTAACACAGTATTCATAGTATCTTCATATTTACATAATATATCAAGAAAACTATTAACAAAGTCTGTTAGTATCTTCATATTTACATAATATATCAAGAAAACTATTAACAAAGTCTCTTAGTATCTTCATATTTACATAATATATCAAGAAAACTATTAACAAAGTCTGTTAGTATCTTCATATTTACATAATATATCAAGAAAACTATTAACAAAATCATTAGTACCTTTCATATTACATAATATATCAACTATTAACAAAGTCTCTTAGTACCTTCATATTACTATTATATCAAAACTATCTTTACAGTCTCTTATTATTACATATTTACATAATATATCAAGAAAACTATTAACAAAGTCTGTTAGTACCTTCATATTTTACAATATATCAAGAAAACTATTAACCAAATTCTCTTAGTACCTTCATATTTACATAATATATCAGAAAACTATTAGCAAAGGTCTATTTAGTACCTTCATATTTACACAATATATAAAGAAAATAATAACACAGTCTCTTAGTATCTTCATATTTGTAATATATCAAGAAAACTAATAACAAAGTCTATTCAAGTATATTCATATTTAACATATCAAACTATTATGAGTCTTAGTACCTTCATATTTACATAATATATCAAGAAAACTATTAACAAAGTCTCTTAGTACCTTCATATTTTACATAATATATCAAAACTATTAACAAAGTCTCTTGATACCTTCCTGTTTACATAATATATCAAGAAAACTATTAACAAAGTCTCTTAGTATCTTCATATTTACATAATATATCAAAACTATTAAACAAAGTCTGTTAGTACCTTCATATTTACATATGTAATCAGAAAACTATTAACAAAGAGATCTCTTAGTATCTTCATATTTACGTAATATATCAGAAAACTATTAACAAAGTCTCATTAGTACCTTCATATTTACACAATATATCAATATTAACAAAGTCTGTTAATGCCTTCATATTTACATAATATATCAAGAAAACTATTAATACAAGAAGTCTGTTAGTACCTTCATGGCTGCATAATATATCAAGAAACTATTAACAAAGTCTGTTAGTACCTTTCTATATTTACATATGTATCAGAAACTATTAACAAAGTCATTAAATGCCTTCATGTTACATAATATATCAAGAAAACTATTAACAAAGTCTGTTAGTACCTTCCATATTTACATAATATATCAGAAACTATTAATAAAGTCTCTTATTACCTTCATATTTATACACACAATATATCAGAAAACTATTAACAAGTGTTTGTACCTTCATATTTACACATAATATATCAAAGAAAACTGTTAACAAAGTCTCTTGGTACCTTCATATTTACACAATATATCAAGGGAGACTATTAACAAAGTCTTAGTACCTTCATATTTACATAATATATGAAGGCTATAGCAAAGGTCTGTTGGTATCTTCATATTTGCACAATATATCAAGAGAACTATTGTAAAGTCTGTTAGGCATCTTATTATTTATAATATATCAAACTATTAACAAGAATAGCATTATCTTCATATTCCATAATATGAAAAACTATTAACAAAGTCTCTTAGTACCTTCATATTTACACATAATATATCAGAAAACTATTAACAAAGTCTGTTGAAGTACCTTCACTTATTTACATATCCATATCAAGAAAACAATAACAAAGTCTCTTGATATCTTCATATTTACATAATATAATCAAACTAAGTCTCTTATTTTCATATTTACACCAATACATATCAAGAAAACTATTAACAAAGTCTGTTAGTACCTTCATATTTACATGATATATCGAAAACTATTAACAAAGTCTCTTGACTGACCTTTTCATATTTACATAATATATCAAAACTATTAACAAAGTCTCTTAGTATCTTTCTCTTATTTTACATAATATATCAAAACTATTGTAAAGTCTATTAGTATCTTCATGTTTTTAATATATCAAGAGAAACTATTAACAAAGTCTGTTATTATAACCATATTTACATAATATATCAAAACTAATATACAAAAGTCTTGGTATAACCATTATTTACATAATATATCAACTATTAACAAAATTAATGAGTACCTTCATATTACA
Organism: Arion vulgaris; assembly: GCA_020796225.1. Lineage (NCBI taxonomy): Eukaryota > Metazoa > Mollusca > Gastropoda > Stylommatophora > Arionidae > Arion > Arion vulgaris. Next base: position 30,022,683 of record CM036758.1, on the reverse strand, counting down.
CTAATATATCAAGAAAACAATAACCAGTCACTTAGTACCTTCCATATTTACATAATATATCAAAACTATTAACAAAGTCTACATTAGTACCTTCATGTATTTACATAATATATCAACTATACATAAAGTCTATATTTAGTACCTTCATATTTTACATAATATATCAGAAAACTATTAACAAAAGAATCTGTTAGTACCTTCACATATTTACACAATATCAACTATTAACAAGAATCTGTGTAGTACCTTCATGTTACATAATATAGCCTCAAGAAACTATTAACAAAGTCTCTTAGTACCTTCATATTTACATAATATATCAAGAAAACTATTATAGAGTCTATTGTTACCTTCATGTTTACATAATGTATCAGCTATTAACAAAGTCTCTTAGTACCTTCATTATTTACATAATATATCAGAAACTATGTAAGTCTCTTAGTATCTTCATATTTACATAATATATCAAGAAAACTATTAACAAAGTCTGTTAGTATCTTCATATTTACATAATATATCAAGAAAACTATTAACAAAGTCTCTTAGTACCTTCATATTTTATAATATCAAGAAAACTATTAAACAAAGTCTGTTGTACCTTATATTTACACCAATATATCAAGAAACTATTAACAAGTCTGTTGGTACGCTTCATATTTACATAATATATCAAACTATTGTAAGTCTGTTATATTTCATATTTACACAATATATCAAGAAAACTATTAACAAGAATATATTTAGTACCTTATTTACATAATATATCATGAAAACTACAATGTAAAGTCTGTTAATTATATTCATATTTACATAATATATCAAGAAAACTATTAACAAAGTCTTATTAGTACCTTCATATTTACATAATATATCAAAACTATTAATAGAATCTGTTATTATCTTCATATTTACATAATATATCAAAACTATTAACAAAGTGTAACTGATATCTTCATATTTTATAATATATCAAAACTATTATAAGTCTCTTATTCCTTCATATTTACATAATATGTCAAGAAACTATTAACAAGGTCTCTTAGTACCTTCATATTTACATAATATATCAAAGAAACTATTAACAGTCTCTGGTACCTTCATATTTACATAATATATCAAGAAACTATTAACAAAAGTCTTAATTACCTTCATATTTACATAATATATCAAAACTATTAACAAAGTCTCTTAGTACCTTCATATTTACATAATATATCAAGAAAACTATTAACAAAGTCTCTTGGTACCTTCATATTTATAACCTATCAAAAAACTAATATGAAGTCTGTTAGTATATTCATGTTACACATAATATATCAGAAAACTATTAACAAAGTCTGTTAGTACCTTCATATTTACATAATATATCAAGAAAACTATTAACAAAGTCTGTTAGTACCTTCATATTTTACAATATATCAAGAAAACTATTACTTAAGTCTATTATTATTCATGTTACATAATATATCAAAACTATTAACAAAGTCTCTTAGTACCTTCATATTTACATAATATATCAAAACTATTAACAAAGTCCTGGTAATTGCCTTCATATTTACATAATATATCAAAGAGAACTATTAACAAAGTCTCTTAGGAAATTGCCTTCTGTTTACATAATATATCCAAGGAAAGCATAACAAGTCTCTTAAATATCTTCCTATTTACATAATATATCAAGAGGAAACTATTAACAAAGTCTGTTAGTACTTGTATATTTGCATATTATATCAGAAAACTATGTCTGTAAAGTCTGTTAGTACCTTCCTTTACATAATATATAAAGAAACTATTAACAAAGTCTATTAGTATCTTCATATTTACATAATATATCAAAGAGAAACTATTAACAAAGTCTGTTAGTACCTTCATATTTACATAATATATCAAGAAAACTATTAACAAAGTCTCTTAGTACCTTCATATTTACATAATATATCAAGAAAACTATTAACAAAAGTCTGCCAAGTATCTTCATATTTACATAATATATCAAAGAGAAGGCTATTAACAAAGTCTGTTAGTACCTTCATATTTACATAAACCTATATCAGAAACTAGTAACAAAGTCTATTTAGTACCTTCATATTTACATAATATATCAAGAAAACTATTAACAAGATCTGTTAGTATCTTCATATTTACATAATATATCAAAAACTATTAACAAAGTCTCTTAGTACCTTCATTATTTACATAATATATCAAGAAAACTATATATAAGTCTTAGTATTCATATTTACATAATATCAATAAAACTATTATAAGAGATCTGTTACAGTATATTCATTACCATATTATATCAAAACTATTAGCAAGTCACCATTAGTACCTTCATATTTGCAATATATCAAGAAAACTATTAACAAAGTCTGTTAGTATCTTCATATTTACATAATATATCAAGAAAACTATTAACAAAGTCTGTTAGTATCTTCATATTTACATAATATATCAAGAAAACTATTAACAAAGTCTGTTAGTACCTTCATATTTACATAATATATCAAGAAAACTATTAACAAGTCTGTTAGTATCTTCATATTTGCATGTATATCAGAAAACTATTAACAAAGTCTGTTAGTACCTTCATATTTACATAATATATCAAAGAAAACTATTAACAAGGAATCTATTAGTACCTTCATATTTACATATATCAAGAAAACTATTAACAAAGTCTATTTAGTACCTTCATATTTACATATTATATCTGAAACTAATACAATAAAGTCTGTTAGTATCTTCATATTTACATAATATATCAAGAAAACTATTAACAAAGTCTGTTAGTATCTTCATATTTACACTATTATATCAGAAAACTATTAACAAAGTCTCTTAGTACCTTCATATTTATAACATATGAAACTATTAACAAGTCTCTTAGTATATTCATATTTGCAATATATCAAACTATTAACAAAGTCTCTTAGTACCTTCATATTCATAATATATCAAGAAAACTATTAACAAAAGTCTCTTGCATTACCTTCATATTTTACATAATATATCAAGAAAACTATTAACAAAGTCTGTTGAAATATATATATTGCATGTGCACATAATATATCAAGAAAACTATTAACAAGTCTCTTAGTACCTTCATATTTACACAATATATCAGAAAGGTAACCAACAAAGTCTGTTGTTGCCTTCATATTTGTAATGTATCAGAAGGCTATTAACAACAGTCTGTTAGTGCCTTCATATTTTACACAATATATCAAAGGAAGCTATTAACAAAGTCTGTTAGTGCCTTCATATTTGCACACAGTATATCAGAAGGCTGATACAACAAAGAGTCTGTTTGGTATATTCATATTTGCATAATGTAATAAAAGAAAACTATTAACAAAGTCTGATACCTTCATATTTACATAATATATCAAGAAAACTATTAACAAAGTCTGTTAGTACCTTCATATTTACATAATATATCAAAGAAAACTATTAACAAGTCTCTTAGTACCTTCATACATTTACATAATATATCAAGAAAACTATTAACAAAAGTCTCTTGATATCTTCATTATTTACATAATATATCAAAGCTATTAAGCAAAGTCTGTTAATTATATATTTACATAATATATCAAGAAAACTATTAACAAAGTCTGTTGTTTACAACCATATTTTACCGTAATATATCAAGAAAACTATTAACAAAGTCTGTTAGTATCTTCATATTTTACATATTATATCAGAAAACTATTAACAAAGTCTGTTATACAGTACCTTCATATTTAAAAATATATCAAGAGGAAGCTATTAACAAGAAAATCTCTTAGTACCTTTCATATTTACATAATATATCAAGAAAACTATTGGCAAGAGTCTCTTAGTATCTTCATATTTATAATATATCAAACTATTGTGAAATTGTTATTACCTTCATGTTGCTAATGTATCAAGAGCTAGCAAAAGAGGAAGTCTGTGCGTACCTTCAGCATTTTATAATATCAAGAAAACTATTATGGAATCTGTGTATCTTCTGTTCATAATATATAAAGCCTATTAACAAAAGTCTCTTGGTACCTTCATGTTTGCATAATATATAAAACTAACAAGTCTCTTAGTACCCTTCATGTTACATAATATAGCTATGTAACAAAGTCTGTGAGTACATATAAATACCCACACCAATATATCAAAACTGTTAACAAGTCATATTTTAGTACCTTCATATTTACATATAATATCAAAAAATTATTATGAGATCTAAACAAATATAACTTCATATTTACATAACATATCAAAACTATTAACAAAAGTCATTATTATCTTCATATTTACATAATATATAAACTATAACAAAGTCTGTTAGTACCTTCATATTTTATAATATATCAGAAAACTATTAACAAAGTCTGTTAGTATCTTCATATTTACATAATATATCAAGAAAACTAATATACAAGTCTATTAAAGTACCTTCATATTTACATAATATATCAAGAAAACAATATAAAGTCTGTGAAGTACCTTCATATTTACGCAATATATCAAGAAAACTATTAACATTCAATTCTATTTAGTACCTTCATATTTACATAATATATCCAGAAAACTATTGTGGTGCAGCGCAACATATGTTATAATATATCAAAACTATTAACAAGGTCTTGATATCTTCATATTTACACCATCTATAAGAAAACTATTAACAAGTCTGTGACACCCTTCATATTTATAAACATATCAAAAAACTATTAACAAAGTCTCTTAGTATCTTCATATTTACATAATATATGAAAATATGTGAAGTCTGTTGGTATATTATTTTTATTACACAATATATCAAGAAAACTATTAACAAAAGTCTGTTGAAATACTAACCTATATTTGCATAATATCAAGAAAACTATTATTAACCAAAGTCTGTTAGTACCTTCTTATTTACATATTATATCAAGAAAACTAGTAACAAGTCTCTTTAGTGCCTTCATATTTGCATAATATATCAAAGAGAGCTATTAACAAGTCTGTTGAAATGCAGCCCACTTATTTTACACACATAATATCAAGAAACTGTTAACAAAGTCTGTTGGTACCTTCTATATTTGCATAATATATCAAGAGAACTATGTATAAAGTCTCTTAGTGCCTTCATATTTACACATAAAATAATATCAAACACTATTAGCAAAGTCTCTGAGTCTTTACATTATTTACATAATATATCAGAAAACTATTAACATAAGTCTATTTAGCGCCTTCATGTTTCAATACTATCAGAAAACTAATAACAAGTCAGCTGGTACTGCTTCATATTTACAATATATCAAGAAAACCTGTTAACAAAGTCTCTTAGTATCATATTTACACAATATATCAAGAGAACTATTAACAAAATCTTAGATATACTTCATATTTACATAATATATCAAGAAAACTATTAACAAAGTCTGTTTAGTATCTTCATATTTTACACACAATATATCAAGAAAACTATTAATAAAGATCTGTTACATTAATATCTTCATATTTACATAATATATCAAACTAATAAAGTCTATTAAACATCTTCATATTTACATAATATATCAAAACTATTAACAAAGTCTCTTGATATATTCTAACTTATTTACATAATATATCAAAACTATTAACAAAGTCTCATAGGTGCAACTATATTTACATAATATATCAGAAAACTATTAACAAAAGGAATCTCTTGGTACCTTCATATTTACATAATATATCAAGAAAACTATTAACAAAGTCTCTTAGTAGCATCTTCTTATTTACACATAATATCAAAGCTATTAACAAGATCTCTTAGTATCTTCATATTTACATAATATATCAAAGCTATTAACAAAGTCTGTTAAAATTATTCATATTTACATAATATATCGAAACTATTAACAAGTCTTGAAGTACCTTCATATTTTACATAATATATCAAAACTAACAAAGTCTGTGTTAACATTCCCTTATTACATAATATATCAAGAAAACTAATAACACAGTCTCTTAAATATATTTCATATTACATAATATATCAAACTATTAACAAAGTCTGTTGATACATATATGTTTACATAATATATCAAGAAAAACTATTAACCAAAGTCTGTTAGTACCTTCATATTTACATATTATATCAGAAAACTATTAACAAAGTCTGTTGGTACCTTCATATTTACTTACCCAATATATCAGAAAACTATTAATAAGTCTTGTTAATTACCTTCAACTATTTACATAATATCAAACTATTGTGAAGTCTTGATGCATTCATATTTACCATATTATCAAAACTTTATTAACAAAGTGTAATTAATTTTTCCTTATTTATATGTCAAAACTATTAATAAAGTCTCTTATTTTTCATATTTACATAATATATCAAAAAACTATTAACAAAAGTCTCTTAGTATCTTCATATTTGTAATATATCAAAGCTATTAACAAAGTCTGTTAGTACACATATATTTACACATAATATATAAGAAAAACTATTAACAAAGATCTGTTAGTACCTTTATATTTACATAATATATCAAAACTATTAACAAGTCTGTTAGTATCTTCATATTTACATAATATATCAAGAAACTATTAACAAAGTCTTAGTACTTCATATTATAATATATCAGAAAACTATTAACAAGTCTCTTGTTGCCTTCATATTTTTGCAATATATCAGAAAACTATTAACACAAGATCTGTTAGTACTACTTATTTACACACATAATAATATCAAAACTATTAACAAAGTCTGTAGTACCTTCATGTTTGTAATATATCAAGAAAACTAATGTAAAAAGTCTGTTAGTATCTTCATATTTGCAATATATCAAGAAAACTATTAACAAAGTCTGTTAGTATCTTCATATTTGCATATTATGTGAAAACTATTAACAAAGTCTGTTGTTGCACATTCATGTTACACATACCTCAAGAAAACTATTAACAAAGTCTGTTAGTATCTTTGTATTTATATTAATATCAAAACTATAACAAAGTCTATTAGTACCTTCCATGGTACACATAATATATCAAGAAAACTGTTAAACAAAGTCTGTTGTTACCTTCATATTTACATAATATATCAAGAAAACTATTAACAAAGTCTGTTAGTACCTTCATATTACACTTTGTAATATATCCAAAGCTATTAACAAAGTCTCTTAGTATCTTCATATTTACATAATATATCAAAAAACTATTAACAAGTCTGTTATTATAACACTTCATATTTTATAATATATCAAAACTATTAACAAGGTCATGTTAGTACCTTCATATTTATAATATATCAAGAAAACTCATTAACAAGTCTGTTAGTATCTTCATGTTTATACACAATATATCAAAGCTATTAAACGAGTCTGTTAGTACTATTATTTGCACAATATATCAAGAAGCTTCTTCTTTCAAAAGTCTTATTTGTACCTTCACATGTTTACCTTAAATATGTCACAAAGAAGAAAGCTATTAACAAGTCTGTTGTTGAATATCTATGTTTATAATATATCAAAGAAAACTGTAAAGTCTGTTAGTATCTTCCATATTTTATATGCTATTGAAAAACTATATGAAGATCTCTTAGTATATTCTTATTTACATAATATATCAAGAAAACTATTAACAAAGTCTGTTAGTACCTTCATATTTACATAATATATCAAGAAAACTATTAACAAAGTCTGTTAGTACCTTCATATTTACATAATATATCAGAAAACTATTAACAAAGTCTATTGGTATTCATATTTACACAATATATCGAAAACTATTAACAAAGTCTATTAGTACCTTCATATTTACATATTATATCAAAAAACTATTTAACAAAGTCTCTTAAGTATATTATATTACATAATATATCAAAATAATGTAAAGTCATTAAGTACCTTCATATATTTACATAATATATCAAAACTATTAATAAAGTCTCTTATTTACTTCATATTTACACTAATATATAAACTATTAACTTAAAGTCTGTATTATCTTCTGCCTATAATATATCAAAGAAAAACTTCACTAACAAAGTCTGTTAAACACCTTCATATTTACATAATATATCAAAAGAAAATAATAACAAAGTCTGTTAGTACCTTCATATTTACATAATATATCAAGAAAACTATTAACAGTCACATTTAGTATCTTCATATTTACATAGCTACTATATCGAAAACTATTAACAAAATTTCTTAATTGCCTTCATATTTATAATATATCAGAAAACTATTAACAAGTCTGTAGTACCTTCATATTTACATATTATATCAAGAAAACTATTAACAAAGTGTATTGTTTATATTCATGTTCTTTTCTTAATATATCAAGAAAACTATTAACAAAGTCTCTTATTTGCCTTCATGTTGCATAATATATCAAAACTATTAACAAAGTCTCTTAGTACCTTCATATTTGTAATATATATAAGAAAACTGTAAACAGAAGTCTGTTAGTACCTTCATATTTACATAATATATCAAGAAAACTATTAACAAAGTCTGTTAGTATCTTCTCATATTTACATAATATATCAAGAAAGGCTTCAATTAACAAAGTCTGTTAGTACCTTCATATTTATATAATATATCAGAAAACTATTAACAAGGTCTGTTAAGTATCTTCTTTATTTACCTGTATCAAATATAGCATACAGTCTCTTACGTACTACATATTTACATATTATATCAAGAAAACTATTAACAAAGTCTGTTAGTATCTTTATATTTCATAATATATCAAGAAAACTATTAACAAGTCTGTTGAAATACCTTCATATTTACATAATATATCAAGAAACTAATAATAAAGTCTGTTGTGATATCTTCATATTTATAATATCAAGAAAATATTAACAAAGTCTGTTAATATCTTCATATTTACATATTATATCAGAAAACTATTAACAAAGTCTGTTAGTACCTTCATATTTACATAATATATCAGAAAACTATAACAAAGTCTCTTAGTACCTTCATATTTACATAATATATCAAGAAAACTATTAGCTTAAGAAAATATCTTAATTGCCTTCATGTTTACATAATATATCAGAAAAAACTATTAACAAAGTCTACTGTGCCTTCATATTTACACAATATATCAAGAAAACTATTAACCAAAGTCTGGCTTAGTATCTTCATATTTACATAATATATCAAGAAAACTATTAACAAGTCTGTTAGTATGCCTTCATATTACATAATATATCGAGAAAACTATAACAAAGCCTGTTAGTACCTTCATATTTACATAATATATCAAAGAAAATATATTAATAAAGTCTATTAGTATCTTCATATTTACATAATATATCAGAAAACTATTGTGATCTCTTGATACCTTATATTTTACACAATATATCAAGGAAACTATTAACAAAGTCTCTTAGTACCTTCATATTTGTAATATATCAGAAAACTATTAACAAAGTCTGTTAGTGCCAGCTATTATTTACATAATATATCAAAAACTATTAACAAAGTCTTAGTACCTTCATATTTCACATAATATCAGAAAACTATTAACAAAGTCTCTTAGTACCTTCATATTTACATAATATATCAAGAAAACTATTAACAAGTCTGCTAGTACCTTCCATATTTTACATAATATATCAAGAAGGCTTCTTAACCAAAGTCTGTTAGTATCTTCCCTTATTTACACAATATATCAGAAGGCTATTAGCAAGGTCATTGGTACATCTTCTTATTACATAATATATCAAACTATTAGCAAAGTCTTAGTACCTTCATATTTTACATAATATATCAAGAAAAACTATTATACAAGTCTATTATAATTTTATTCTTATTTACATAATATATCAAAACCTTAACAAAGTCTGTTAGTACCTTCATATTTTATAATATATCAAAAACTATTAACAAAGGTCTGTGATATACTTTATGTTATAATATATCAAAAAACTAATAAAGTCTATGAAGTACGCTATATTTATGTCTCATCAAGAGAAAACTATTAACAAAGTCTGTTAGTAATATATATTTTACATAATATATCAAAACTATTAACAAGAATCTGTTAGGTACCTTCATATTTACATAATATATCAAGAAAACTATTAACAAAGTCTCTTAGTATCTTCATATTTACATAATATATCAAGAAAACTATTAACAAAGTCTGTTAGTACCTTCATATTTACATAATATATCAAGAAAACTATTAACAAAGTCTCTTAGTATCTTCATATTTACATAATATATCCACAAATGAAATTAAGAGCTCGATCACAATCCAAACGTACCTGGTTCAAACTCCGAGATAGGCAAATTTGGAAGCAAGTTAGTTCCTTGGTTTTTACGAACGATTAAAAAAAACCTCACCGTTCAGAAAGCAATGGCAAGCTACTGAACGTATAAGTGGGGATTAGATAATCGAAGACTAGTTTACTTTAGTTGATAGCTAAGTCCTGTAAAAGATATGCCTCGATATTCATTTGTATTTTTATTATAACATCTCTTTCTGTTCTAGCTATACGTTGCTTCGTATGTTTCTATATTATTATGTACAGGCTGTATTCTATCTCCGCTATTGTTTGGAGTGGTCATTGACTGGGTGATGCGAAAATGTTGCAGAGGCGAAACTGGCATCGATTGGGTAGAAAATAGTCAACTAGAAGATTTGGATTTTGCAGATGATATTGCCTTGTTAAGTAGAAACAACCAAGATATGCAAAGAAAAACAGACAACTTGTCATCTATAGCATCAAAAGTTGGACTGCAGATAAGCTATGAAAAAACAAATATAATGAAGACACCTATGGCAAGTAATGCAGATATCACCCTGGAATCTAAAATGATAAAAATAACAGAGCAGTTCACCTATTTAGGTAGCAATTTTGATTGCACAGGAAATGTTAAAAAGAAATTATGATACGAATTGGCAAAGCAACATCAGCTTTTAAAAGTCTAAATAAAATATGGAACTGCAAGTTATATAGTATTAAAACTAAATTATTGTATTTTAAATTCCAATGTTGTATCAATCCTAACATATGCCAGCGAGAGTTGGAAAATGACTAAAGATATAGAAAGCAAGTTGAATGCATTTGAAAATAGATGTCTTCGAAAAATAATGAATATAAAATGGAATGAATTCAGGAGAAGTGATAAAATCAGAGACATGTCTGGTCAACCACAAGTGACAACTGTTATAAGAAAGAGAAGATGGAGATATGTTGGACACACCTTGAGGAGAAATGATCAACGAATATCAAAGCAGGCATTGAAGTGGGATGCAAAGGGTTCAAGAAAGAGAGGTCGACCTAAGGAGACCCTGAAGCGAACGTTGCTGAGAGAGGCAGGAAATATCGGTCTCAGTTCCATGGAGGAGATTGAGCGAGTTGCCCAGGATAGAGCGGTATGGAGAAATTACTTGCAGGCCCTATGTAACGTATAACGGTACGAGAGGAATTATTTATTTTATTTATGTACATGACTACAACGATAATTATAATTCTATCCCATCTATTCCAAACCTATCATGTTTTAGACCGAATAAAGTCAGTTATTTGGTAATAATGTTGGTTTTACTAATATCTGCGGAGGTAGCAGTGCAACTTCATTATCTGCAGTATTGTATTTGTGTGATTATGTTCAAGAAGAAGTCTGAAACAGCGTTTACCAAACTGAGGTTCACATAGCCCTGGGGTCCGTGAAGTACTCCCAGTAGGTCATTAAGCACTTGAAGAAATATTTTGTTCTTTGACATTTCAAATAGAAAAATAAATTTTTAAAACATGTATAAAAACAGTGGTAAAACATGTATAAAAACAGTGGTAAAACATGTATAAAAACAGTGATAACACATGTATAAAAACAGTGGTAAAATATGTATAAAAACAGTGGTAAAATATGTATAAAAACAGTGGTAAAACATGTATAAAAACAGTGGTAAAACATGTATAAAAGCAGTGGTAAAACATGTATAAAAACAGTGGTAAAACATGTATAAAAACAGTGGTAAAACATGTATAAAAACAGTGGTAAAACATCTATAAAAACAGTGGTAAAATATGTATAGAAACAGTGGTAAAACATGTATAAAAACAGTGGTAAAACATGTATAAAAACAGTGGTAAAACATGTATAAAAACAGTGATAAAACATGTATAAAAACAGTGGTAAAACATCTATAAAAACAGTGGTAAAATATGTATAAAAACAGTGGTAAAACATGTATAAAAACAGTGGTAAAACATATATAAAAACAGTGGTAAAACATGTATAAAAACAGTGATAAAACATGTATAAAAACAGTGGTAAAATATGTACAAAAACAGTGGTAAAATATGTATAAAAACAGTGGTAAAACATGTATAAAAACAGTGGTAAAACATGTATAAAACAGTGGTAAAACATGTATAAAACAGTGGTAAAACATGTATAAAAACAGTGGTAAAACATGTATAAAAACAGTGGTAAAACATGTATAAAAACAGTGGTAAAATATGTATAAAAACGGGGTCAAAGGCTCATGAGGTCATGGTGGTAACATGAGCCAGGGTTAGCGAGGGGGCTAACCAAGACCCTGCCCTAACCTCCACGCGGTGACCCTGGAAACAGACTCTGGTTCTGGTCTGGCTAAGAGGGGCAGGGATCGGGGAGAGGAAACTACTGGTAGTGGTAGCAGTGCAATTACGGAAATACGATAAAGATACATACAAATAAAATGCACAATTCTCCTGACCGATGTCCAACAAGATATTGCCCAAGTCCCTGAACGCAAAGAAACAGCAACGAAACGTCTCAGACATGGATGAGAGGTGCATCCAGTGACCAAACGTATGCCCACGTAGGGCGAAGCTCGAAGCCCTGAGGAGGGGCAAACATTGCCAGCCCGTCGGCAAGAATAAATAAGACAGGACCGTAACGAATGAAAGTCTACCCTCGTGTTGGTGCGAGAGAAGATTGCAGCTGACCCCGCATTGGTAGCCTGGTGCAGATACATGTACTGGGCAAGGTTTGCCGAGCGCAAAGAACAAGTTGCGTTTAGTGCATAACGAAACTACCCGCCCTGGGAGAACCGTGCAAGGTACTGTGCGATTAAAATTAACATCCCGGAAGAACTGAGGTTGGTGATGCCTAACGGAACTGCCAGCCTTGGGGCAACTGGGCAAGGTTCGATTGCAGTCGTAACTAACATCCCCGGAATAACTGGGGCGGGTGATGGCGGCGAGCGCAAAATCCTCAGTTACGCTTATAGTGCCCACTGAAACGACCCTCTACATTGTTTGTACTCGGCCCCATGCCAGTGCTTTCGAGGTAAATTGCAAATTGCCACGTACCGATACGCGTCTAGAAAAGGCTGAGAATGTTCCTTCCCCAGATCAAACTCAAAATGTACGGTAAAGCAAGGCCGACAATGTACGGATCAAACAGGAAGCCCGGGTCCTGAACATTGGCGAAGGCCGATACTTTACACGGTGTTTTATACGAGTAAGACGCCGTCCGAGGACAAGCTGACAAGCCCGAGAAATATTTCTCAGTCAGAACGGGTAAAGCAGCGTAACTCACTGTCTTGGCGTAGATCACAAAGCCCAAATATACGGCAAAGTTGATCGAAAAGGCGTAGATCCGAAAGGATCGTACCTAGAAAGTTCACCTAGTAAATCAAAGCTGGCAGAAAACGGACGGGCGGGCCTAGTCACCATGGGCGCACAATCGTCCTGACGTAGATCATCCTGTTCTTGCCAGTGGACCAATTATACATCACAATAAGAATGATCAAATTGGCCGTGAAGAATGTTAGCAGAAGAAGAAGAATGTATAAAAACAGTGGTAAAATATGTATAAAAACAGTGGTAAAACATGTATAAAAACAGTGGTAAAACATGTATAAAAACAGTGGTAAAACATGTATAAAAACAGTGGTAAAACATGTATAAAAACAGTGGTAAAACATGTATAAAAACAGTGGTAAAACATGTATAAAAACAGTGGTAAAACATGTATAAAAACAGTGGTAAAACATGTATAAAAACAGTGGTAAAACATGTATAAAAACAGTGGTAAAACATCTATAAAAACAGTGGTAAAATATGTATAAAAACAGTGGTAAAACATGTATAAAACAGTGGTAAAACATGTATAAAAACAGTGGTAAAACATGTATAAAAACAGTGGTAAAACATGTATAAAAACAGTGGTAAAACATCTATAAAAACAGTGGTAAAACATGTATAAAACAGTGGTAAAACATGTATAAAAACAGTGGTAAAACATGTATAAAAACAGTGGTAAAATATGTTTAAAAACAGTGGTAAAACATGTATAAAAACAGTGGTAAAACATGTATAAAACAGTGGTAAAACATGTATAAAAACAGTGGTAAAACATGTATAAAAACAGTGGTAAAACATGTATAAAAACACTGGTAAAACATGTATAAAAACACTGGTAAAACATGTATAAAAACAGTGGTAAAATAGTTCCGTTGCGAAATCAAACGACTCGGAACAGACCGGAGTTTAAATGTCTGACAGGACAAAATGAAAAATCATTTGAAGTTTCCCGTAGTCTGAGAAATTGGAGTCAGCTTGACTGTTGGTGTGGTGTAATAGTAACTCCTTCGCTAGAAGATTTTCATATAATTAAACTTTTGGATCCAGGCAGCAAAATCTATTTAAAAGAAGGTCCGGGTAATGCAAAATTTGGGAACCGCTGGTCTAAAGATTAACCCCATTAATCTTTGGGGGTCTGGTATTTTGGAGCCAGATATTTGTCAGAGCTGTGTTAGTAGAAACAGAAGATCCAGATCCAATAATTGGATACGTCGAGAACGTAGGATTGATTTGGTTGTAGGCATTTCTCTTTTTTTTTTTTAAAAGTATATGAAATTTATAACAATCTTTACTTCTCTGAATGAACTTTAAATAATAGTTTAACGAGCAAGAGACTGCAGTACATACGTGGTCAGAGAAGAAGATTATATACCCATTAAGACTTCTAAAGCATCAAAATACAGGTCGTATCGTGCTATGATACAGAGAGGCGGTCGCATTAGGCCGCACCATAAGGGGGGCGGCATAAGCAGCGAAATCAAAATACAATTTTGAACTATTCAATAATTAAAAATCTTTACGCAACTCTTTTCTATATTGGTCTATGTTATTCCGATATTGATGTATACGATTTATGATTTATCGCACGCCTCTGCCTAAGCGCTTTCGGCAGCTTTTTTTTGAAACCACAATCGAAGGTTATTTTAAAGAAAAAGAGCATTTCAGTGGCGGCATTTCGAAGACTTGCATCATACTAAGAAAATATAGCGCACGGTCCATGTCAATATGCATACCACTTCTACATGTACTGGGGGGATAATGAGTACCAATTGTCTATATACACATCGCTGTTATGTAGGTTCAATTAGTCAGTCAATATTTAAAACCTTGAAGGGCGCTGAAGCCTTCTAGTGGGGCGGGGCGATAGTGAGTTCAGAAGCATCTGGGAGAGTTTTTTTTCGTGATTTTGCGATTGAATAATCATTAAAAATTTGAATTCTGTATTTTAATTCATCTTATGCTCATCTTGCACGATCCATTTTTTCATCAATTTTCTATTTCATGCATATAATTATTTGAAAATTGGCCATGTATGACAGAAATATATATCAATGTTCTATGTCAAAGTGAAAATAGAGCATGTATATATGTGGGGAGGGGACGTTGCAAACTTTTATAATGGGGGAGTTAGAAAGTTTATGTTGTGCAAAGTGGGTGGTGGGCCGAAAAAGTTTGAGAATCTATGATTTAAGCTATAGTCACATCATATCAAAGGGGTTTTAAAGCCGAAGGATTGACTTCATTGCACCGGGTTTTACCCCATATGGCCCGGTCCCTCTTCGCAGAAATGGCACACCACCTGCCGAGAGTATTACACAAAGCACGAACTCCGTAGCTCCAGCAAAAATCCTAGTGGTCTCTGGAAAAAACTGCACTCGTGAACAGAACGTCGCGGTCCGGATTCGAACCCACGACTTTCGACTGGCAAGGTAAAGGCTTAACCACAGAGACCCCGACGACTGTGAAATCGAATGCATGTGTCTAAACATGTAGAAGTCTATGCGTTTAGGGGCCTACCAAAGCAATGTGCAACGTATACACGTTCTTGGCAAAGATCAAACATATCACAAAGATTGATTAAAATTGGTCGTAAAGAACGAACGCAAAGAAGAAGAAGACTGTTGATTGCAATGAATCTCCAACATTTTTTCTATCTCTCTTGACAAAATGATGCATTCTAACACACTACTTCTATTCGATCAGTTATTTGTGATTTCTTTTCACGTTTTTCTTTATATGGTTTTTTTTTATATCAGTGTTATGCCTCTGTATGTGTTCAAATATTTGATTTGGCTATATGTGAACTCTTTTCAATATTCCTTTCATCGCAATTTTGTTAAGGGCTCTTTTGTGTCTATGTGTTTGTGTGTTTGTATGTGTGTTATTATCGTTTTCCGTTGAATACGCCCCATTCTTATGTACATCCTGTCCTTGTACTAATCTTTGAACTTAATGTCTGTGACACAGATTAACATTGGCACAGGGGCGGGCAAATATATTAAGAGCTCATTGAAAGTAAGGTATACCAGGCTGTCGTCTCCTATCTTCCAGTCGTTACTGTATCTATCGTTCGCATTCTGGTTACTGATAACAGTCAAACAATAAGTACCCTGTGTGTGGGTGTGTGTGGGTATGTGTGTGTGTCTATGTGTGTAATGCCCCACACCAACTGGCCTGGGAGATCATGGGTGTCCTTACTCCTTTCTTTGCTATCTCTAGCACTGGAAAAGTTGCATTAAATTGACAACTATGCCCTCGTAATATCCTCGCAAGTTGTGGATTAGGATTAGATAGCTACATCTGAAGCCGGCGATGGCCCACCTACATGGCGGGGACACCAGTAAATGATAAAGCAGGCTTTCACGCAAAAATAGGTCAGAAGCGTCAAACCAGGCGTCATGGCTAACGCCCGAATTCACAGTGTGTGAACGCAGAAGAAGATTACTTAGCTTAAGGTCAAGTTAAATGTGTCAGTCATACAACACTTGCTCAATAACTTCGGCGACGATTCCTAATTTTAATCCAATTAGAAATATTCACATAACTGCCCCCAGTATGCAGGCTTGAGAAGAGGTGGCCCATTTACACTAGCGTCCAAGACAAACTGTATGGCGTGGCTGATAATCTGAGAAAGACGGCTGCCTTTATTAAAGAATCCGAAATCCCAATCTAGTGAGAACGCAGTAGAAGAACTGTCTTTTACACTGTATTGTGTTCCCTATTAGTAGTGTTTGTTGCAAAGATGTGTTTCAACTATTCTCTTTGTTTTTTTTTCATGTACAGAACAATAATGACAGCTGTTACCTGATCTCCGTTATTAAATGTATTTGAGCATTGATCAATGATGACAGCTGTTACCTGATCTCTGTTATTAAATGTATTTGAGCATTGATCAATGATGACAGCTGTTACCTGATCTCCGTTATTAAATGTATTTGAGCATTGATCAATGATGACAGCTGTTACCTGATCTCTGTTATTAAATGTATTTGAGCATTGATCAATGATGACAGCTGTTACCTGATCTCCGTTATTAAATGTATTTGAGCATTGATCAATGATGACAGCTGTTACCTGATCTCTGTTATTAAATGTATTTGAGCATTGATCAATGATGACAGCTGTTACCTGATCTCCGTTATTAAATGTATTTGAGCATTGATCAATGATGACAGCTGTTACCTGATCTCTGTTATTAAATGTATTTGAGCATTGATCAATGATGACAGCTGTTACCTGATCTCCGTTATTAAATGTATTTGAGCATTGATCAATGATGACAGCTGTTACCTGATCTCTGTTATTAAATGCATTTGAGCATTGATCAATGATGACAGCTGTTACCTGATCTCCGTTATTAAATGTATTTGAGCATTGATCAATGATGACAGCTGTTACCTGATCTCTGTTATTAAATGTATTTGAGCATTGATCAATGATGACAACTGTTACCTGATCTCTGTTATTAAATGTATTTGAGCATTGATCAATGATGACAACTGTTACCTGATCTCTGTTATTAAATGTATTTGAGCATTGATCAATGATGACAGCTGTTACCTGATCTCTGTTATTAAATGTATTTGAGCATTGATCTCCGTGAAGAACGTCTCGTGTTTTCTGTTTCATTGCCCATGCTATTCTCAATATTCTTCTGTCCACATTGTTTGTGTATGTAGTCAACTGAAGTTATATTGTGAGTTACATATTTTCTGCAATATAATAATAATAATTCCTCTCGAAACCGTTATACGTTACATAGGGTATGCAAGCTATTCGCCCATACCGATCTATCCTGGGCAACTCGCTCAATCTCCTCCATGAAAATGAGAAAGATATTTCTTGCCTCTCTGAGCAAAGTTTGTTTCAGGGTCTCCGTAGCTCGTCCTCTCTTTCTTGAGCCCGCTACATCCCACTTCAATGCCTGCTTTGATATTCTTTGATAATGTCTTCTGAATGTTACTCTTCTGCAGTACATCAGCCTATTTAAACATCTATCTGTCGGTCTATCTATTTATATGCTTTAACTTTGTCTGTTACTCGGCATGTAGAAGAATAGTTGGTGATCCAGCGCTCAATATGTGGCACTGATTATATTCATTCCGTGTGGCTATAATGTTTCTCTAATGTTATCGATCCACTTTCTTCTTGTGGGTCCTCTTGCTCTTGTATCGGAACTATTGTCTATTGTCTTTCCCCAGGTGGATGATGGAATTGGTTGTTCCCTCTTGCCGTTAAGCGTAGGGGTAGGAGCTTTAATTTGCATTCCAGGACCAGATGAGTCACCCTTGTTGTGCTATATTCGTATTTATTTAATGTGGTCTTAATATTGTCTATCCATCTTTTCTTGGTCTTCCCTTGGCTCTAGTACCTGATCTCTTTTATTGTATGCTGTTATTGGTGGTTGGTTGCATTTCATTCTCATTAAATGTCCTAACCACTGCATTTGTTGTCTTTCGATGTATTCTGTGCATGAAGTTATGTCCACTATGCTTCTGGTGTCCTTTTTTCGTAGTCTATCTTTCCTGGTGACTCCACTGCCTTCCTGAAGCATTTAATTTCACATGTGGTGAGCTTTCTGTGATGTGTTGCTGTCAGAGACCAAGTTTGGCACTGGTAACAAAATGTTGGTAGAAAAATACTTTTTATCATTTTATCATCTGTCTTTTCACTTACATCTTGATTTTTGGGTGTTGTAGTAATGGTGCCAGCTGGTAGATCATTGCATTTGCTTTTTGGCTTCTTGTATCAGAACTACGTCTTGCATTCTGACTAGATTGCCAACCCACTTGATCTACTGTTTCTCAATGAGTATATCAAATTGTGTCGCTTATACACTCTTGTCTGATAGTATCACTTCTAACTAGGTCGCGGATGGTTGTGCTACCACACTTTGATATTTGTAACGTGTAATATGTGTAAAGTGGCGAGATCAGGGAAGAATGGCTTCACAGCTGCTTAATACCACTGGCGAAACATAATAAAAAATCACAAACACATAAGCGGTTTTATAATAATTTCAATGCAGAACAAAGTGGTCACGCGTCTGAAAAAATTGGTGGTATGCAGACTGCAGCAGAATTTGGAGGGACGCCGCATGTTCCTTTTACCACCGGTGGATACGGAGTAGAATAAAAAAAACTGAGTGCAATGTTTTAATCTTTGCAATACGATGTCTCTGAAGGTTTCCAGGTTGGTTTGAAGACATGTGCTATTGTATTTGATCTCGAGCATGCTTTTAATAAGGTTCCAATTCTGTACCTTATGCATGTGCTCACGATCTGACTCTCTTTCTGACTCACTCTCTCTGTAGCTCGTTACGCCACTGCCGCGTAGGGCAGCAACAAATGCATATCATTCTTCTATATTTGTGGATTTTTTCTGTATTGTGTTTCAGCTATGATTCATTTCTTTCAGATCTTGTTATACTATTCATCTACATGCAGCTATGATTCATTTCTTTCAGATCTTGTTATACTATTCATCTAACATGTCGTTTTGTTCAGCTATGATTCATTTCTTTCAGATCTTGTTATACTATTCATCTACATGTCGTTTTGTTCAGCTATGATTCATTTCTTTCAGATCTTGTTATACTATTCATCTACATGCAGCTATGATTCATTTCTTTCAGATCTTGTTATACTATTCATCTACATGTCGTTTTGTTCAGCTATGATTCATTTCTTTCAGATCTTGTTATACTATTCATCTACATGCAGCTATGATTCATTTCTTTCAGATCTTGTTATACTATTCATCTACATGCAGCTATGATTCATTTCTTTGAGATCTTGTTATACTATTCATCTACATGCAGCTATGATTCATTTCTTTCAGATCTTGTTATACTATTCATCTACATGCAGCTATGATTCATTTCTTTCAGATCTTGTTATACTATTCATCTACATGTCGTTTTGTTCAGCTATGATTCATTTCTTTCAGATCTTGTTATACTATTCATCTACATGCAGCTATGATTCATTTCTTTCAGATCTTGTTATACTATTCATCTACATGTCGTTTTGTTCAGCTATGATTCATTTCTTTGAGATCTTGTTATACTATTCATCTAACATGTCGTATTGTTCAGCTATGATTCATTTCTTTCAGATCTTGTTATACTATTCATCTAACATGTCGTATTGTTCATCTATGATTCATTTCTTTCAGATCTTGTTATACTATTCATCTAACATGTCGTTTTGTTCAGCTATGATTCATTTCTTTCAGATCTTGTTATACTATTCATCTAACATGTCGTTTTGTTCAGCTATGATTCATTTCTTTGAGATCTTGTTATACTATTCATCTAACATGTCGTATTGTTCATCTATGATTCATTTCTTTCAGATCTTGTTATACTATTCATCTAACATGTCGTTTTGTTCAGCTATGATTCATTTCTTTCAGATCTTGTTATACTATTCATCTACATGCAGCTATGATTCATTTCTTTCAGATCTTGTTATACTATTCATCTAACATGTCGTTTTGTTCAGCTATGATTCATTTCTTTGAGATCTTGTTATACTATTCATCTAACATGTCGTATTGTTCAGCTATGATTCATTTCTTTCAGATCTTGTTATACTATTCATCTAACATGTCGTTTTGTTCAGCTATGATTCATTTCTTTGAGATCTTGTTATACTATTCATCTAACATGTCGTATTGTTCAGCTATGATTCATTTCTTTCAGATCTTGTTATACTATTTATTTAACATGTCGTTTTGTTCAGCTATGATTCATTTCTTTCAGATCTTGTTATACTATTCATCTACATGCAGCTATGATTCATTTCTTTCAGATCTTGTTATACTATTCATCTAACATGTCGTTTTGTTCAGCTATGATTCATTTCTTTCAGATCTTGTTATACTATTTATCTAACATGTCGTTTTGGTTCTTCCACGTTTTTCTTTACATTGTGGTGTTAATCTCAGTACAGTTTTCGTAACAGAGTTAGTCTCCAAGCGTATCATATGTCCGATCCATCTCCAGCTTCTCTTTTGGAGTGTGGTACTCCCATTCTTTTGTTGTTACTGTGCAGTCAGTTCGTGGTTACAGATAGTATTCGGTCAGAAGAAGCGTAAGATTTTTCGCAGACAAGTTGTATGGAAGGCGGAGAGTTTGGACATATCTTGTTCTGTCATTCTTCAGCAATCTGATCTGTAGAGTAAAGGTGTTAGCACACAGCTGAGGTATATATTAGTCTTGCTGTATTGGACTGATTTCCAGACCCCGAATGGTCATGAATGCACTTAGTGCCTTACTCAGTCGACTTGTAATGTCAAATCCAGCTCCTCCGTCGTGGCATGATAACACTTTCAAAATAAGTAAAAGCAGTTGTATTTGGAAGGATGTTATCTTCTAGTTTTACTGGTGATGTGGTGACGATGTTTAGAGTCACTATTTCATTTTTCTTCTGATTGCGGAGACCCTCGAGGTGCTACAGAGTTCGTGCACTGCCGCCAAGATCTTCCTGTGCACGAAAGAGATCGGAGCACACATAATTACTCACCGAAGTGCAATGATGATGTTCTATCAATCACCAATCTTCTGATTGATTTTCAACCCAACCATATCTGGTTGTACTGGTTAACATATCTTGGATATCTTTATGTGTGTAAGATATAAGTGCGATGTCATCAGCCAAATTGAGGTCTTCCATAATGAATGTGAGAGACTATATCATACCTCATGACTTATCTTCAGTTGTTTTACACATCAGTCAATCTATGATAATATTGAATAAAAGGGCTAAAATTACACGTCGCACTCCTGTTTTGATTTCAAACTTCAGCTCCGAAGTTTCAACATTGGATGTAAAATATGTTCACCCTACTCAATATCAATTCACTGCTTATTTTGTTTAATTTTTTCCAATCCAGAAGCACTTGAGCTTTTCAGCTCTTCGGCTCGGTGCCATGGACATCGTAACCCTTCGGTTCGGTGCCACGAACACCGTAAATCTGGGGAATCTGTGGCTTTTTCTGCCATCCCGCGGAATTGAACCGCACACACAGAGGGATAGTCACCCGTAGTCCAACGCGCTACGAACACGATAGGCAGATGGGCATCCACTGCTTATAAGATGGATTGCAAGGGCCATGCATGAGGAGAACAGTGGCACTCAGGTGTGGCATGACCTACTTAAACTAACAGAGAGATCGAAACTAGAATCCCGCAAGCCAAGAACATTACACACCAACTTACCCCAATCTGGAAACATCCAGCAATTCCAGTAGAAACTAAAAGACAGATTATAAATACAATCTTTATACCAACACTGTGCTACCAGTGCCAAAAAACACACTGACAAAAGAACAAAAAAGGAAAATAACCACATGTGAAATGAGATGCTTGAGGAAAGCGGTAAATAAAAGAAGAAGAAGAACCATATAAGAAATAAATAAATTAGAAGAACAGTCGGACAACACCTGTTGTTATATTTATTGAAAAACAGAGACTCAAATGGTTTGACCACTTGGTCAGAATGAATCCGAATACACCAGTTGCAAAAGCGTACAACCTGAAAATGGAATCATCAAGAGGAAAGGGCAGACCAAGAAAAAGATGGGATGATGGAGTTACAGACATCTTAAAACTACAAAATACCAGAGCATATCAAGCGATTATCTCGGAGACTGATCATCAGTTAAACCTGCTACGCCTAGCGGCAAAAAAAAGCAGAAAAGGACAAAAGAAGATAGCGTTAACTATTTTATTCAAAATAATGACTTTCCCGGAAAACATGACGGGTGGCAAGAAATGTCCCGGTTTCTCGGTTGCAACCCTATAATTTTTCTTTAGGAAGAACATTTGTGCTGGTCGACACCTGGCACTGAACAGAAAATAATGAAAACGGCACGCAATAAAGGTTTACTTCCCATGATCCCCTTCTTAAACATTGTTCTATTCAGAAGCATGCTGTCAGGAGAAGAGCAGAATATCGGAGAAAGTAGTCCCGTCTCCCAGCGATGAACGGACAATAACCGGCGTTAGCACAGATAAAGTGCTTAGAAAAACCGTTATGTGCTATTCGAAAGCCAATACGACGTATGTGACACATTTTCAAGCATTCACATGTCAAATATCATGATCTTGCAACAGGTCTGATACGTTTTTAAAAAATTTCTGCCACAAACTTGAAGTGTGCGCTCATGTTGCCATATCACATAGCTCGTGGTAGAAAATAACAAGGACTTGTTGTTAAACTGCAGAGCTTGCTAGGCACTTGCGACGCGGCTGTGTTGTGCGTGCCACCCCACCCCCTCCCCACTCACCCACTCCCACTTTTTCTTCCAAAGAATCTTTTGTTAATCATCCCACACCCACCCTGCCTCCTCACATTTAGCATACCGTACCCTCAATAGCAGGTGAATCTAATCGTTTCCGAACAACGCGTTGAGAGTTTCAATATTAACTCTCTTCTACTGGAATATTAGAAGGTTCTTGAATTAAGCAAGGGTAAAGGTGTGTGTATATACAGGTTGAAAGTAGAATGGCACTCTCCTACTATTGAAAAGGTTATACATATCCAGCAGTAATATGATGATTGAAACCAACAGAGAAGGCATACATTATTAGATATTCCTTGCTGTCAAGTTAATTTTCAATTCAAATGTTGTATCATTCCTAACATATGCAAGCGAGAGTTAGAAAATGACTAAAGATATAGAAAGCAAGTTGAATGCATTTGAAAATAGATGCATGCGAAAACTGAATATAACATGGAATGAATTCAGAAGTGATGAAATCAGGGACATGTCTGGTCAACCACTAGTGACAACTGTTATAAGAAAGAGAAGATGGAGATATGTTGGGCACACCTTGAGGAGAAATGATCAACGAATATCAAAGCAGGCACTGAAGTGGGATGCAAAGGGTTCAAGAAGAGAGGTCGACCTAAGGAGACCCTGAAACGAACTTTGCTAAGAGAGGCAGGAAATATCGGTCTCAGTTCCATGGAGGAGATTGAGCAAGTTGCCCAGGATAGAGCGGTATGGAGAAATTACTTACAGGCCCTATGTAACGTATAACGGTACGAGAGGAATTATTATTATTGATACTAAGTTAAATGTGGGACTTGATATGATTTGATATCACAACTAGATTTGACCTGGAAGCAAACTTATACCAATTATTAACTCCCTTGCTCACTGTTCTAATAATATGTTGTCGCAAGAATTCAAATACTTAAGGAAGCATATTCACAGAAGAAGATGGACTAGATAAAGAGATAGAGGCTTGAGTGCAAAAAGCAAATGTTGCAACCTACCAGCTAGCCCCATTGTTAAGGCACTCACAAATCTTACTGAGCGCTAAACAACAGACAAAGAGATAGAGGCTAGAGTGCAAAAGCAAATGTGTAACGTGGCCAACTGAACTACTGGCCTAAGCGCTATATTATTCAAGATGGAGGGTGAGGCGGATTATTCAAACGTGTTTAGTAAACATATGGACATTTTAGTAAACATACGAACTCAAACAGACTTCTTTAGTAAACATAACAACAAAATAACGATGCCTAGTAAATGCTGTGTACAAAATGTAGATCAAATTACGATTGTAATTATATATGTATAATATAAGTTAATTTAACAAGTACCTTCTTCAGTAAACCTAACTGTTGTCAGTGTTGTAAACATAACAATAAAATAACGATGCCTAGCTAGTAAGTAATGTGTACCAAAATGTAGATCAAATTACGATTATAATTATATGTGTATAATTTAACAATTACCTTCTTTAATAAACATAACAACAAAATAACGCTGCCTAGAAAGTGTTGTGTACTGAAATGTAGACAAGGAACATATTCTATTGTATAATTATTGAAAGCACCAGCTATAGGACTCAGTATTAAAATAGATCAAGACATGTCTTTTACTGTTCACCTAAAGAAAGTTTCCATAGATAAGAGTTCCTTTAACTGGCTGTCAAATAGTGAAAAATTGAGAGATGGTTTCTTGTTGAAAACCTTTTGTCCATGCAAATCATGAAAAGATTTAGAAGAGCACCAACTATTGACTATTACATGACAATGGCACATGATAATCTGTTGAAGCAATTAGTTTATCATCCACAACAAGCATTAGTTTTGTGCCAGAGAAAACACTCCAATTCCTCGCTGAGCAGTTGCATCTGGTCAGAACTAAAGATAACAGAAAATGGTATAACACTCAGTGTTTTGCATTTATGACATATTAAATTGAACCTGATCTGTCCTCATATCATCTGGATATGGAGATAAGTTCTTAGCCACGACAAACCATAAGGAGACTGTCATACAAATTGTAACTACCAGTTACATGAAATTCTCATTAGACAGTACTGTATGTGTCTGCGGAGCTCAAAAAGAAATATTTTATTGTCTGCGGTTCCAACATTTTCCTCAACAATGATATAAAAATCAGAAATGTTCAATGCAATGTTCAGCAAGCTGCTTTTTCACAAAAAGGAAAGAAGCAAAATTCAGTAGTAGATAAATATATTTGTGTAATACTGTTTAGTTTATGTGCTAATCAAGTTGTAGTGTTGTGAAAATTGATTGGACATCATTTTGTTTTCCTTGTTATCCTGTATCACTAGTGATCTCTTCGGACATAATGTATCAAAAGTTGTCACATAGACTTAATCTCCTTCGACATAATGTAACAAAAGTTGGCATGTAGACTATTGATCTCTTGCGACATAATGTATCAAAAGTTGTCATGTAGACTTGATTTAATTCGATATAATGTATCAAAAGTTGTCATGTAGACTATTGATTTCATTCGACATAATGTAATAAAAGTTGGTATGTAGACTATTGATCTCCTTCGACATAATGTAATAAAAGTTGGTATGTAGACTATTGATCTCCTTCGACATAATGTAATAAAAGTTAGTATGTAGACTATTGATCTCCTTCGACATAATATAATAAAAGTTGATACTGATAACTGATTACTGATAAGTGATGTTAGTTTATGTGCTAATCAAGATGTGGTGTTGTGCAAACATGTAGCTTATTTATTCATGGATAACTGAAGAGAGACTACCATAAGCTGATGTAAGTACAATAGTTATCATATTTAAAATTAATCTAAGTATTCTGTATAAAATTAAACTAAAATAGTATGTGAGACAATAACTATAGCTACTTTTATCAGAAAACATCTTCTGTAATACACACATGCACCCAACAACAAGTTTCTAACATCTGCAAGATGTATTGTCTAGATCAGCGTTTACAATAGTAACAGTCAATAGTCTGTGAGAATACACCGCCTCAGCCTGTGACGTCACATGGCAATATTGCCGTCCGCGCTGTGGCCAGTTAGTAACGTTGGCCACGCTGTAACCTACCAGCTAGCCCCATTGTTAAGGCACTCACATATCTTACTGAGCGCTAAACAACATTTTCATACCTACTATGTGTTCTTCTTCTTCTCCTCCACCATTTACTTTTTATAGAAGTGTTGGGGTATGTAGTGATCGTGTGTTTGCTTGCTCTAATGCACTTTGTAAGCTGTTTTCATTTTCGTAAGGTTGTTCTTGATGCTGTACTTTGTGTTACCAGAACGAAACATGAACAATGAGCAAAGCAAAGTTGCAAAAAATAACTACATGTGAAATGCGATGCCTACGGAAAAAAAACCCAACAACACTAGAAAAAACCAGTCATCAACATCGGCATAAGAAAGTAAGTTGGCACAGAACCTTGCTTGAATTACATTAACAAACAAAGAATGAATCCAATCTCCACAGAATACAGTCTTCTACAACAGAACATCAGGAAAGAAGGCGAGAGGAAGACCTGAAAATCGCCTGAGTGGTTACCGGGCCCTAATTTGGGGTGTAAAGAATAGAACCACTGTTACCTACCGCGCATGTCGTAAGAGGCGATTAAGGAGGTTTGACTGAAATCTGATGCACATGTCCTAAACGTATAGAAGTCTATGCGTTTAGGGGCCTACCAAACCAATGTGCAGCGTATACAAGTTCTTGGCAAAGATCAAACATATCACAAAGAGTGATTAAAATTGGTTGTAAAGAACAAACGCAAAGAAGAAGAAGAGACCACGAAAATGATGGTTAAATGACATAGCAGAATCCCGTCAAAGAGAACAAATAACTATCACCCAAGCCACTAGAACAGCGTGAGACAAAAACAGAAAACTACGACACTGGGCAACAACCCGGTAGCAGTGTGAAGATTCTTCATATTCCACTGTTTTCATCCTTATTGTGTACATAGATTTGTAAAACTATTTTCTAAGGTCTGTAATAATAGCGTAGTAGAACATGGCGCCGGTGTGACATATTCCTGAGGCTCTATTTGACTACGTCGACTTTAACGTTAACCAGAATTTTAAAAAAAAAAGTATTTCCGAATACGTTTGTCAGGTTTTTCGCAGCTTTTCTTACTTTGCTTTTCTCCAGTTCTGTTTTGCCTCACAGCGTCAAGATAAGAAGAGAATTCTAGAACGGGCTTTTGTGTTCGCTTCGTAAATAATGTCTTTCGTCGCCTCTGTTATCTCTAAAGTCCATCTTGAGCGTGGCCGGCCTTTTGCTTTGTATCCATTGTATCGTAGCAACTTCGCTTTTTGTGGTACACCACTGTCTGTTGGTAATCTGCTTACGTGGCCGAACCACTTAATTTGTTGTTTCTTGATGAAGTTCAGTACTGATGTTGTACCCACTTTTACCTGATGTCTTCATTTCTCAACCGGTCTCTTCTTGTTACACCTAGAATTCTGGTAGATACTTCATCTCTGTCGTGACTAGTTTTCTTCTATCATTTTTGGCAGCACTACCATGAAAACGGACTATCCACATATTCGATGATGTTCTCTTTTGAAACCATTCTACTGTCCCTAACTCCACCATTTGCTTTTCACCTGAGTAAGCGCCGGTATCTCACCAAGTTTACTTTAGTCGTCGGATCACCATCACTGCACGTCGAACAAATTAGTCCATAAGTGCTCCGATCTCTCCTCAGCACGTCCATCAGAGTGTGGCGACTAACGACACCAGTTCTTTGTTGGTTTACAATTCTTCTTTGTCTGCCAGCATAGCGTTCTTGTCGAGCTACACCACACTTAACTTTGAGTTCTTGCAGTCTAGTTAGAGTTGTAGATTCACCTCTATTACGTGAATCATGTACACATCCTCTCTCCCGTAAGGAATTTATAATATCAGGTCCATTGCTCGCCCGCTTTGTACAGCAGCCATACCTGCAAGCCTATCCGCACGTTCATTCCCCCTGCATGCCCTGGCACAAAAATAAAAGTGATCTTTGTCAGCTTAGACCTCCCCAACGACTCCATCCAATGTCTCCTAGCCCATCCTGTTTCAATCTTCCTGAGCATACTCATTGAGTCACTGAGAAAACATGCATGGATAAAAGTCTGTGATTCCAGCCAAACCGTCGCTTTAGTAACCACCATGATTTCCATAGTGAGACTGCTCGTAGTCACGGCAAAACCACCATTGTCTTCCTTCACAACATCTCCTCCGACGTGAGCAGTGAAAGCCCACGAGCTCTGCACATGTCGAATCACCGAACCATTCGTATAAATGATTACATCATGCTCAGATGCGTTCCTAGAAATGAATGCCTGAACTGCCACAACTTGATTTCTTTCAAAGAATGGATATGTTAGTTTGATCTCAGAGAAGAAACAATATGTTCGCTATCTACCAGCGATCTCATTTATTGTTCTAAATTGAGACTATAGCTAAATGTATAATAAAACGAAAGGTATGCACATATTATTAATTATAGTCTGTCCATTAATTCGTGAGCACGTTTGAAATTGATTTTCTCGAAAACTACCTGTTGGATCTGTTATTTTTGCAAGCAGCCTTAGAATATCCATGACGCTAGAAAAATATTTTTTTCCAAGAAAATTTGATGTAGTTTGAAATATTTCTTCTTCAGGTTATATTAAAATCAACCTCACCGGATTGTACACAATAGTAACAGATCTACGGTACACAGACGCGTTGTTCTAAAATACATTATGGTAACATAGAAATATCGTGAGTATACAACAATTTCACGAAATCCCGTGCACCTAACCCAGTCGACTTTGAAAGCGGAAAGCATATGACGTTATAATTGGGATACCGTTTTATAGTTATAGGCGTATCTCGCTATTTGTATGAAGCTATTGTATCATATTTGTTGGCTTATCAAAACTGACATTGATATCACATTCATAATGAGTCTGAAGTGCACATTTATAACAATGCAGAAGGTTACAGTTTTACTATACCAACACTTCCGTAGGGAATCTAAGAGAGGTCATCTATATTGCGATATTCATAACCCTGAGAAACGAACGCAACTGGCGCTTGGTCTGAATAGAGAATCCTTTTCCGATGGATTAAACAGGACACAAAGTGCACTAATGTCAAGCAAGGAAGGAAAAGAACAATTGACGACTTTGACATAGATGTCATAAGACGGAGCTCTTGAAAATGTTTGCGACAAATCAACTTGTTACTCTCAAGAAACTGAAATTAAAACTGCAATCAGATTGCAGCATAGACATTTCTAAAAGTACTCTGTGGAAAATTGTAAGAGCCGCCGCTTCACCTTCAGAAAAACTATAGGCGGCAGGAATATTATTTGTGAAAAGCCACATTTAATTGCTGCCCGAAGTAAATACCTGAGGCAGATCCGTGAGCGGCGGAGGCAAGGCTATGATATTGTATATTTGGACGAATCCTGGGTCAATGCTCACCACACCAATGCTAAAGAATGGCAATCAGTAGACGGTGAACAGAAAAGAAAAATACCAAGCAGCAAAGGCCAGCGTATTATACTAACACATGCAGGAAGTAGTGAAGAAGGTCTTGTCCATGACGCTGGACTTATTTTCCAATCAAAAACGACGGTAGGGACTACCACACAGAAATGAATGGACATATTTTCAGGCACTTGATGGAGAAAGATCTACTTCCAATTCTAAACAGACCATGATGCTTGGTAATGGATAATGCATCCTATCACAATGCAGTATCAGCGGAAGACAAAGTACCAACTGCATCAAATACAAAAGATCAAATTAGGACGGCTTGCTAAGGAAAATGT
This sequence comes from Arion vulgaris, assembly GCA_020796225.1. Taxonomy (NCBI): domain Eukaryota; kingdom Metazoa; phylum Mollusca; class Gastropoda; order Stylommatophora; family Arionidae; genus Arion; species Arion vulgaris. The sequence continues at coordinate 29,992,023 of CM036758.1, read as the reverse complement.
CAGCGTCGATGATACATATTTGAAACCCGAGTTGTTGCACCTGGTGAGGATGACAAATAAGACAAAGGTGTTTCATATTGACAAAATCATTGCGGAATACGGCCACACGTCTTTGCTACTACCTCCATATCATGCTCACCTCAATCCGATAGAGCTTGTCTGTGCTAAAGTAAAAGGGCAAGTTGCCGAACAGAACAGGACGTTTAAAATATGTGATGTTGAAGTTCTGACACGTGAGTCCTTCTCAATGATAGACATGCAGTTCTGGAAGAAGTGTGTTGAACATGTGCTCCGAGAGGAAGACGAGTACTGGCACCGAGATGGATTACAATTTGTCCAGCCAGTAACAATTATCAACCTCATGGAATCGTCAGATTCGGGATGATACAAATCATATTTTGATTACAGACTGAGAAATAGCAACGTATACATTTCCATATCCAAATGCGTCTACCATCATACAATTTGTGGTGAAGTTAAGACACCCTGGGGTCTAATGGTGACCGAAGGGAGGACTAACTGTTGCATATTGTATCCAAGTTCACGATTGCATATAAAGGGCAACACACTTAATTACTTGACCTATCAAGTTAATATGGAGATACACCTATGAATAGAATTGACATGGACAAATTCTAGGGATACTGTAAAATCTAAAATTTGAGCCCTGTATTTGCAATTGTCATAAAAGATCAAAGGAATTCGCCGATGTGCAAAATCCGTAGCATCTATGGACTACTGGTTAGCTTTATTTTAGCGTCATGGATATTCTAAGGCTGCATGAAAAAAATCACTGAGATCCAACAGGTAGTTTTCGAGAAAATCAATTTCAAACGTGCTCACGAATTAATGGACATACTTTTTTAAATATATATCAACTGTCAATGAAAAACATGACTAAGCATCATCGAAACTAGACTTTTATTTCGAATTGAAAGGGGGCTCAGTATTGTTTCATTGAATCATCATCATCAAATAGCTTGTCCTGAGCAGAACTCTGCCTGCCACCCCAACAGTCCTCCGGAACTTCTCTCTCGCTTAGGTGAGTCCGTGGTCTTCCTTTTCTTCTCTTTGCCGGTACGCCTCCTTCCATGATGGTCTTCTCCAGCCCTTCATGTCTTTGATATGTCCAAAATATCTCAATTTTCTCTTTCTTATTTGAAGCATCAGTCAGTTTTCTTTGATTTTGAGTTCTTTCTGGATATCCATATTATTGTTGGGGTTTTCTAGGTATTGTCTTAGAAGGTAGTTCATTGAATACAATGGTAAATCAGTGTGTTTATTGTGTAACGATAGAGTACTTAGTAGTAAAATATTAAGTACATTAGAGCGATATTTCTTCACTAATCATAAACACTTTAATACATGTAGTACATTTCATATGTTCACTAATCATAAACACTTTAATACATGTACATGTAGTACATTTCATATGTTCACTAATCATAAACACTTTAATACATGTAGTACATTTCATATGTTCACTAATCATAAACACTTTAATACATGTACATGTAGTACATTTCATATGTTCACTAATCATAAACACTTTAATACATGTACATGTAGTACATTTCATATGTTCACTAATCATAAACACTTTAATGCATGTAGTACATTTCATATGTTCACTAATCATAAACACTTTAATACATGTACATGTAGTACATTTCATATGTTCACTAATCATAAACACTTTAATATATGTAGTACATTTCATATGAACACTGAATTTACACTGAAAATAAGAATTTTCTCAACTTGCTGCAAATATCATCATCATCATCAAGTGCCGTGCCGGTTGGCGTAAGCGATCATGGATGTCCACATTTTTATTCTGTACCTCATTCAGCACCTCAACATTAGTCATTTTAGCAGTCCATGTGATTCTCATCATTCTTCTGTAAAACAACATCTCTGTGGCCTCCAGAGATTTTTCGATTAGTTTGTTTATTGTCCATGACTCACATACGTATGTCAGTATTAGTTCTATGTAGCACTGAATAACTCTCATTCTGATCTCAACTGACAAGGACTTGTTGCAGATAATGCTTCTCATTTTCATGAACAATGTTCTCTCTTGCCCTATTCTGCTCTTTATTTCTTACCGGCATCTGACATATGATGCTACCAGGACTCGAGATATTTAAATTGCTGCACTTGTCTTAGCTCAGTCCCATTTACTGTGATGTTACCAGGACTTCGAGATATTTAAATTGCTGCACTTGTCCGAGCTCAGTCCCATTTACTGTGATGTTACCAGGACTCCGAGATATTTAAATTGCTGCACTTGTCCGAGCTCAGTCCCATTTACTGTGATGTTACCAGGACTCCGAGATATTTAAATTGCTGCACTTGTCCGAGCTCAGTCCCATTTACTGTGATGGTGCATTTTGTCAAAGTCTGCTTGTTTGATATGGTCATATCTTCTTATGCTGAAAATATGCTGTACCAAATTTTCCATTAACTACGAAAAAACAATGTTTTTCTATGAAATGTTTAGGCAGGATTTCGTTTTCATCTGTTATTAGCATTAGTATTACTTTATTACCTTTATTATTATTATTTTTAACTATTATTATAACTATTATTATAACTATTATTATTACTATTATTATTACTATTACTACTACAATCGCTGCATGGCTCCCTGGTATTCACATCCATCAGTCAGATGAGCCTCAATATATAACAACGTTGGACAACACTATTAATCCAATGAGTTAAAGCAACCGTTACATGAAACTTGACACAATATTTTCAGATAAGTAAGCACGTAACACAGTGTGCATGTCATTCGAAACATCTGTGAGTAATCTAATACAATAAGAATGAGTTTTTTTTTTTGGTTTGCCGTTAGAGAAATTCTTCTAACGGATGGAAGTAAAAAGACAGATGATAAAAAGTATTTTACTACCAATACTTCATTTCCAGTGCCAAAGTTGGTCTCTGACAGCAACACATCACAGAAAGCTCACCATTTGGGAAATGAAATGCTTGAGGAAGGCAGTGGGTGTCACCAGGAAAGATAAGACTACGAAACGAGGACATCAGAAGCAGAGTGTGCATAACTTCATGCACCGAATACATTGAAAGACAAGAAATACAGTGGTTTGGACATTTAATGAGAATAGAATACCAACCAACCACCAATAACAGCATACAATAAAAAGAGATCGTGTACTAGAACTAAGGGAAGACAAAGAAAAAGATTGATATATAATATCAAGACCACACTAAATAAACACAACAAGGGTGACTCATCTGGCCCCGAAACGCAAATTAAAGCTACCACCACCACCACGCTTAACGCCAAGAGTAGACAACCAATTCCATCATCCACCTGGGGAGACAATAGACAATAGAGAAATTCTTCACAATGTTGCCCAAGTTACCACCCCTGCTCAGTTGTAACACTGTACAAGACCTGGCACCTGAGCGTATACCTAATTTCTCATGTTGGCATTAAGAAAGTGTATTTAGTCCATCGACCTTATTAAGTACAAGATTCAATATTTAGACAGCACTACCGGAGTCAACGTAAGCATTGAACCTGAGCCACTGAACGAATATGTGCCTAGATCTAGCTAACTCTAAACCAGTTAGCAAGACATTGTTACCGTCCGTTAACAAGCAGACGGCATTCTAACAAACGAGATACCTAGCAACGTGGCTAAGGAAATTCATTGATCTAGCTAGCTAGATACATTTTTTTCTCAGATCAGAGTTAGCAGTTGTTTTATTTATTTTTATGGGGCTCTTTGGCATAGAGGTAAGGTGATCGTCTCTCGTGACAAAGGTACCAGCTTCGTTCCCTCGTAGAGCTATCTAGATATTTGAATGATAGTGATTTTAGTTGGAATTTTTATTGATCTTTTTCTTTTTTGTTCGCTTGAAACATTGTCTACATCTGCAATGTCGTCTCTTATATAAACCTCACTGTTCGCTTGAAACATTGTCTACATCTGCAATGTCGTCTCTTATATAAACCTCACTGTTCGCTTGAAACATTGTCTACATCTGCAATGTCGTCTCTTATATAAACCTCACTGTTCGCTTGAAACATTGTCTACATCTGCAATGTCGTCTCTTATATAAACCTCACTGTTCGCTTGAAACATTGTCTACATCTGCAATGTCGTCTCTTGTATAGCTACTGTTCGATGAAAGCCATTGTTTACATCTGCAATGCCGTCTCTTATATAAACCTCACTGTTCGCTTGAAACATTGTTTACATCTGCAATGTCGTCTCTTATATAAACTACACTGTTCGCTTGAAACATTGTCACATCGCATGTGTTCTTGCACTAAACCTCACTGTTCGCTTGAAACATTGTTTACATCTGCAATGTCGTCTCTTATATAAACCTCACTGTTCTTTGAAACATGTTTACATCTGCAATGTCGTTCTTATATAACCTCACTGTTCGCTTGAAACATTGTTCATCTGCAATGTGTCTCTTTATAAACCTCCACTGTTCTGCTGAAATCATTGTTTACATCTGCAATGTGTTCTTATATAAACCTCTACTGTTCGCTTGAAACATTGTTTACATCTGCAATGTAGTGTCTATATAAACCTCACTGTTCTCTTGAACTGTTACATCTGCAATGTCGTCTCTTATATAAACCTCACTGCTCGCTTGAAACATTGTCTACATCTGCAATGTCGTCTCTTGTATAAGCCTCACTGTTCGCTTGAAACATTGTTTACATCTGCAATGTCGTCTTTATACAGGGTGTTCAAGATAAAAGTAGCCCGATTGACAAATGAAAACTTGCCAATCGGGCTACTTTTATCTTGAACACCTTATAAACCTCACTGTTCGCTTGAAACATTGTCTACATCTGCAATGTCGTCTCTTATATAAACCTCACTGTTCGCTTGAAACATTGTTTACATCTGCAATGTCGTCTCTTATATAAACCTCACTGTTTGTTGTAGATCAAACAAAGGTTTGTGTACTTTTCTTTCCAACGTTATTTCACTAGACTAGTGAGTTTGCTTCAGTATATCACATTCGGTGTCAGCTTAAAGTATGTACCCTTGCGCCTAGAGCACCTGCCCACATGTACACATGACTGAATTATCGATTAAATTTGTATACATGTTACTGTAAGTAAAAAAGTAAAGGTACCCTTTCATACCTCGTGGCATATAGGACAATACAGTGTTAGGCCTGTATTTTTTATTGACCGTCGGACCACGATGGGTGATGTGGTCAGTATCACGACGGCCGCCTTTACTTTCCCAGAGCATGTCTGGTACCCACTTGAGGCTGGGTCGACCTGAGAGCCGTCGCGGTCGGGAAAAATTCCACGCGCACTGCGGAGTTGAACCCAGACCACCAGCCTTGAGAAGCGAGTTCACTAATAACTACGCTACCGCGGCTCTCTCATGTAACTGTAGAATCGATTATGCCCTGCTCTTGAACATAGAATAACAACTTGTTCTAATATGTTCATAGTTCGATAATCGTCATGCATTAGTGTTGGTGACTTTCTCATTGATTTGTTGATTTGTTTCCTTTGATGATATGTATCTGTTACGTTTGACTGCTCATCTGTCACCTTTTTTTTTACCGACGTAGAAGCACTTGTGCTTTCAGCTCTTCGGCTCGTTGCCAAGGACATCGTAACTCTTTGGTTCAGTGCCACGAACACCGTGAATCTGGTGAACTTGTGGCTTTTCTGCCAGACCACGGAATTGAACCCGCACTCACAGGAGCTTGTCACCCGTGGTCCAACGCGCTACGAACACGCTGGGCAGGCGTGTAATCTGTAACATTAAGTAAATATGTTGTTTTTGTTTTCTGATATTCCACAGTGGGAGCAATATCCCCAACATGGGGACATGGGCGCTGACTGCTCAAATAGTACAGGGTGTTCAACTTAAAGCAGCCTATGAATGGAGCTAATCTGGCATATATGTATGGAAATGAGAAGGTTCAGTTATGACGTAGTATAGGTCAAGGTTGTGTGATGGTGTGTTAATTGTAGTGCGGGAAGGGGCGATGAACAAATGTGACGTAGGACGAGCTAGTCAGAACCGGTTTAAATAGTACATAAACACAACGCGATAGGTTATCTGGCAACTTTCGATTTGTCAATGGGGCTGCAATTATCTTGAACACCCTATAGAACATGTAGACCTGCTAATTGTTATTGATCTGATATACTTAGAATGATGATCTTCCATCTGTCACAAATATAATAAAATTTGTACCGAAATTAGTGTTCTACAGTTTCTCACCAGCCACCGTGAAGAAATAATTAGCATGGAAATGCATGGTTGGTAAAGTAGAGACACCAATTGTTTCGAAGAACTGGCCAGTGAAGCAAAGGGCTATTTATGGTAGGTCAAAACCAGATTCAGATCAGATTTTGATTGCGGCTTCATGTATAGAAGTAGACACTTTTTTATTAAAACAGCTAGTTTTAAACAGTAAATCAGAATGTTTTATGAAAACAAATAAATTTCGGAGGGAAAGGGGGAGAAGAGAGGGACCTGGGCTCCTCTCCACCCCAACCACATCCTTCCCATTTGCCCTAATGTCTGGACGCCTACGAACACAACCTACTCGCGCTAAGTTGAGTTACAGATTCTTGAAGTCTATGGGTCACTGCTACATTACATAATGCATTATTCTGATTACATGCTCTTTGAGAGGCAGTACCAGTGGCGACTCGTCATTAAGGGCTAGTGGGGCCGGGTCCTACCAAAATAATATGTAACGTGTATTTATTATTTTATAAATTATTTGTTCTTAATTATTGCTTTTAACGTGATACTAATTAGAATTAAAAGTTAAATATATAACATTAAAATACAATATACAGTCTAATCTGTGTACGACACTGTACATTCTAGTAAAGAAGGAATAAGTTCCCAGAATAGACAAATAATAGTCAATACTAAAATATAACCTAACCCAAAACCATGATTTTTCCGAAAATATTTGTCTGGCCCCACCAACACAAGCGATCACGAGCCGCCACTGGGCAGTACGTTACATCTTTCGTTTCTACAAGTTTCAGCAAGTTCAGAAACTTACAGTATGTCTGAATAAGATCCTGAAGGTTGGAAGCTTCCACATACATCATCCACTTATAGACATCAGTACTGAAATTTGTCAAGTATATGCTGAGATGGTAACAGGGAATCTGCTCTGTTCAATGGACTGTTGGACAATTGCCTTAATCTCCAATTGTGGGCTTTTTCTTGAAATTTTAGCAAACTTTTCAAACACATAAATTATTTAATAAATAATCACAAAGTCCAAATTAAACAACAAATTGTGGCAATATTTAATGAAAAGATCAACGTAAAATAACTATTTACACACACAGCAGCGGCCATATCACTTAGTGGTAACCGAATGACAACAAATATATACTCAGTTATGGAGCATATTTCATACATATTTCACATGGAGCAGCAATCACATGTTAGACTAACATCTAGATACAGTAACTAGTCAACAGTTGTGCTGTTTAGAGGTTTAGACAGTTTATAACATACTTACATGAGGTTTAGACAGTTTATCACATGAGGTTTAGACAGTTTATCACATAATTACATGAGGTTTAGACAGTTTATCACATACTTACATGAGGTTTAGACAGTTTATCACATGAGGTTTAGACAGTTTATCACATAATTACATGAGGTTTAGACAGTTTATCACATAATTACATGAGGTTTAGACAGTTTATCACATAATTACATGAGGTTTAGACAGTTTATCACATGAGGTTTAGACAGTTTATCACATAATTACATGAGGTTTAGACAGTTTATAACATAATTACATGAGGTTTAGACAGTTTATCACATAATTACATGAGGTTTAGACAGTTTATCACATACTTACATGAGGTTTAGACAGTTTATCACAAAATTACATGAGGTTTAGACAGTTTATAACATAATCACATGAGGTTTAGACAGTTTATCACATAATTACATGAGGTTTAGACAGTTTATCACATAATTACATGAGGTTTAGACAGTTTATCACATAATTACATGAGGTTTAGACAGTTTATCACATAATTACATGAGGTTTAGACAGTTTATCACAAAATTACATGAGGTTTAGACAGTTTATCACATACTTACATGAGGTTTAGACAGTTTATCACATAATTACATGAGGTTTAGACAGTTTATCACATAATTACATGAGGTTTAGACAGTTTATCACATAATTACATGAGGTTTAGACAGTTTATCACATGAGGTTTAGACAGTTTATCACATAATTACATGAGGTTTAGACAGTTTATCACATAATTACATGAGGTTTAGACAGTTTATCACATAATTACATGAGGTTTAGAAGTTTATCACATATTCATGAGGTTTAGAAGTTTATCAAAATACATGAGGTTTAGACAGTTTATCACATGAGGTTTGACAGTTTATCAATAATTACATGAGGTTTAGACAGTTTATCACATACTTACATGAGGTTTAGACAGTTTATAACATACTTACATGAGATTTAGACAGTTTATCACATACTTACATGAGATTTAGACAGTTTATCAATGAGGTTTAGACAGTTTATAACATACTACATGAGGTTTAGACAGTTTATAAATAATACATGAGGTTTAGCTCTGGTGTGAGGTTGGGTGCCGTTCTCGTAAAATTTACGGTCGCCTCCCTGAGCCATTTGAATATTTTTCCAACGATCCGTGATCTCAGTGTAGGTAAGATCGAGTTCCTAGTCCTATCGGAGACGAACGATAAAACGTATTTCCCGTGTTCAATTTGAGCAGGTAAAAAAAACCATTGGCAGCTGAAAATCGAGAAGAGCAGGCTGAAAAGCTTCTGCCCAGGCAAAATACATTAGAAAAAATTAAAAATAAAATTCCTACAAAAATATCTTCACCATCTTCAAAATTACATCCGGGACCCTCGCCGGCGCTACGGAGTTCGTGCACCGCAGCTGAAATCTTCCTGTGTAAGAAAGAGATCGGAGCACACATGGTTACTCATCAAAGTTCAGTGATAATGATCAATTAATCAATCAATCAATCAACAATTACATGAGGTTCTATTCATTGCTCAAATCTTTGTATTTTCTCTGAAGTTGTTTAACTTACACTAGTCTTAACAGTTTTCTAACATGTACAATTTAAAACAAAATCTTGAACAAGTTTTGCTATCCAACAAACTTCACATGGAATTTACGTATCAAATGTGTTCCAGATCCTAACGGAAATCATGTCAGGTCAACAAACTTTATCTGCGTACCAGACAGTGGCGGCTCGTCATTAAGGGCCAGTGGGGCCGAGCCCCACCAAAAATAATGTATAACGTGTATTTATTATTTTATAAATTAAAATATAGCAACCAAAAACCATGTTATCGGAAAATGTCTGGCCCCATCACCAAAACTGAGCACGAGCCGCCACTGGTACCAGAGAAACACTCAGTAAATATGATCGGTGTCATGGCGAGCATTTTACTCATCGCGTGCCGTAGGTAACAGAAAAATACAATATTAACACAGTATTCAACAATATACTCCATAGCATGAAAATGGATTCATTTACTTTTACATGTATTTGTAAATATATAACACCAGGGTGTTTGAAAGTCGCTTGCAGTACATTTCACTACACATCGACTTTATAAACATAATGCGTATTCCATTATATTTAACATACAAAAAATCGTCAGAACTTGAGGTTTGCATGAGAAAACAAATCACAAACCGAAGTTTGTAATCACTGTAGTATTTACTCAATGCGGATGGTAGAATCACTAACTTGCTGTGATTTTCTATATATTACGATTTTCTATATCGTACTACATTTTCCAATATCATCTTTTAATTCTGCTGACTTTGGAAATTGAAAAGGATTACACACAACAATCTTTTCGCAAGAACAGGTCACGTTACATATCATACATCCACAATATGACATATATACATCCACAATGTGACATATCATACATCCACAATATGACATATCATACACCACAATGTAAATATACATCCACAATGTGACATATCATACACCCACAATGTGACATATCATACACCCACAATGTGACATATCATACACCCACAATGTGACATACCATATACCCACAATGTGACATATCATACACCCACAATGTAACATATACATCCACAATGTGACATATCATACACCCACAATGTGACATACCATACACCCACAATGTGACATATCATACACCCACAATGTGACATACCATACACCCACAATGTGACATATCATACACCCACAATGTGACATATCATACATCCACAATGTGACATATCATACACCCACAATGTGACATATCATACACCCACAATGTGACATATCATACACCCACAATGTGACATATCATACACCCACAATGTGACATATCATACACCCACAATGTGACATATCATACACCACAATGCGACATATCAACCCACAATGTGATATATCATACATCCACAATGTGACATATCATACACCCACAATGTACATATCATACACCCACAATGTACATACCATACCCACAATAGTGACTAATATCAATTACATCATCAATGTCATATCATACACACATGTCTGACATATCAAATACCACAAGTGTTAACCATATCTTACACAACATGTACATATCTATACAAAATCTTGAACAATGTGACATACATAACCCACAATGTGACATATCATACTACCAAATGTGACATATCATACAACAATGTGACATACCATACACCACAACATGGGACTATCCATGCACCCACAATGTGACATATCATACACATAAAATGTGACATACTATGTTATCCACAATGTGACATACAATGCACCCCAATGGACATATCATACACCCACAATGAATATCTTCATCACAATGTGACATATCTATACACCGAAAATACAAATTGACATTTTCACTAACCCAAAATGACATATCATACACCCACAATTGACATATCATACACCCAATGTGAATCACTGTGCATACATTCCCAAAATTGACATTATAAACATAATGCATATTCCAATATTAACATACAAAATCCTCAAGTGACATATATACACCAAACAATTACATAACCAATTGTAATCCACAATGTGACATATCGATGTAGACACAATGTGACTATATACGACTCCACAATGTGACTATATCATACACCTACAATGTGACTTTGATACACCAAAGTGACATCATACTCACAATGTGATATATTATACACCACAATGTGACATATCATACACCCACAATGTACATAATACATCCACAATGTGACATATCATATACCCACAATGTGACATATCATACACCCACAATGTGACATATCATACATCCACAATGTGACATATCATACATCCACAATGTAACATATACATCCACAATGTGACATATTATACACCCACAATGTGACATATCATACACCCACAATGTGACATATCATACACCCACAATGTGACATACCATACACCCACAATGTGACATATCATACATCCACAATGTGACATATCATAGGTCTCCTTAGGTCGACCTCTCTTTCTTGAACCCTTTGCATCCCACTTCAATGCCTGCTTTGACATTCGTTGATCATTTCTCCTCAAGGTGTGTCAACATATCTCCATCTTCTCTTTCTTATAACAGTTGTCACTAGTGGTTGACCAGACATGTCTCTGATTTCATCACTTCTCCTGAATTCGTTACATTTTATATTCATTATTTTCGCAGACATCTATTTTCAAATGCACAATCTATTATCATATGATGGGAGAAGTGATCATTATATGGGAGGCTTGGAAACTGTTATTATGGGGAGAGGGAGGGGCGTTACAAAGTTCATATCGTGCAAAATGGACGTTGAGTCGAAAAAATTTAGGAATCTATCTGTTGCCTAATATCATTGTTTTCACGTTCCAGTCGACAACCAGCACGGGCAGGAACGGTGACAGAAACATCCCAGCCAACATAAGTTTTCATGTTGTAGCTTCGACTAACAAATATTATGTATTATCAGAAAGATTTTTGTGTAAAAAAAAACAACCGAAGTTGTCGAATTGACAGCAGAGAGGTCTTATTGATGGGGAAGGGCGGGTCGATGTGCCATGTGACAGTTAACTCTTACTTTTCTGTTTGTTTCGGATGCACTTTATCCTTAAATTAGGGAACCTGCAAGGAAATGTTGTTTAATTTGATTCATTATGAGATTATGATTATTAATAAAACATTGCTCGCGCACCGCGGCACACACAAACGAAAACGCGCACAACCACACACATTTTAACCCTCTCGTCAATTTGAGCTGATATACAGGCTGGTTGTATTTTTTAGAATAACACAAAGCCAGTGCACTGTCTCATTTAGTATAATCTGCTATATAAATGTGTCCAGAGATGTCAGAAACTACAGAGTGAACGGGTTAATATGACTGCCCATATTGACATCTCCATCTCTATATGTACTGTTTCTTGTCACTGACAACATCTTCATCTCTATATGTACTGTCTCTTGTCTCTAACAACATCTCTATCTCTATATGTACTGTCTCTTGTCTCTAACAACATCTCTATCTCTATATGTACTGTCTCTTGTCTCTAACAACATCTCGATCTCTATATGTACTGTTTCTTGTCACTGACAACATCTTCATTCTATATGTACTATCTCTTGTCTCTGACATCCTACTCTATATGTACTGTCTCTTGTCACTGACAACATCTTCATCTCTATATGTACTGTCTCTTGTCTCTAACAACATCTCTATCTCTATATGTACTATCTCTTGTCTCTGACATCTCTATCTCTATATGTACTGTCTCTGTCTCAACAACATCTATATCTCTATATGTACTATCTCTTGTCTCTAACAACATCTATATCTCTATATGTACTGTCTCTTGTCTCTGACATCTCTATCTCTATATGTACTGTCTCTTGTCTCTAACAACATCTCTATCTCTATATGTACTGTCTCTTGTCTCTAACAACATCTATATCTCTATATGTACTGTCTCTTGTCTCTAACAACATCTATATCTATAAGTACTATCTTTTGTCTCACATCTCCATCTCTATATGTACTGTTTCTTGTCTCTAACAACATCTCCTATCTCTATATGTACTATCTCTTGTCTCTGACATCGTATCTCTATATGTACTGTCTCTGTCCTGACATCATCTATATCTCTATGTACTGTCTCTTGTCTCTAACATCTATATTCCATATACTGTCTCTGTCTGACATCTCTATCTCTATATGTACTGTCTCTTGTCTCTAACAACATCTATATCTCTATATGTACTATCTCTTGTCTCTGACACTCTATCTCTATATGTACTGTCTCTTGTCTCAACACTTATATCTATATGTACTGTCTCTGTCTCTAACACTCTCTATCTCTATATGTACTGTCTCTTGTCTCTAACAATCTCTATCTCTATATGTACATCTCTGTCTCTGACATCTCCATCTCTATATGTACTGTCTCTTGTCTCTGACATCATCTCCATCTCTATATGTCGTTTCTGTCTCTAACATCTCTATCTCTATATGTACTGTCTCTTGTCTCTGACATCTCCATCTCTATATGTACAGTATCTTGTCTCTGACATCTCCATCTCTAAATGTCTGTCTCTGTCACTGACAACATCTTCACCTCTATATGTACTGCCTCTGTCCTACAACATCTCATTTCTATATGTGCTGTCTCTTGTCTCTGACAACATCTCCATCTCTATATGTACTGCTCTGTCTCTGACAACATCTCATCTCTATATGTACTGTCTCTTGTCTCTGACAACATCTCCATCTCTATATGAACTGTCTCTTGTCTCTGACAACATCTCCAATCTAAAAATAAATACCAAAAGGATCACCCATTGCATGAACAGCTCAGCACCAGTGGTGGAAATGGGCTAAAGCGGGGCAAGTCATGGGTTGGTCGTGCCACAGATACTGTTCAGCTGGTATGTGGGCTCAATAATATTGACTATGGGGAAGAAAGGATACAGATGCTTCCAATATACTGGAACGCTTTTTCAACCATCATTAAATTTGACAAAGTTTACAAATTTGCAGAGAAGGAAATCCCGTGGCGTTGAATGCATACGTCATAGCCATCATCGATGAAAACTGCAATGCAGACGACGTTGTGATTTACACGGATGGATCAGTAGTTCGTCACGAAAAATCTGCATGGGCCTTCTCTGCAAGCTCATGTTGCAGAATGGTCAAGGAAGCCAGTGGTGCATTTAGTATGACAACAAGCAGCATGACAATGGAGGTACTGGCGGTGACCAATGCACTACTCTGGCTAGAGTCACAAAACTACACTCATGCATGCATTCTGAGTGACTCATTGAGTATGATCCGAAAGGTGGAGGCCGGTTCGGTGCGCAGGCAATGGACTGAATCACTGCAGGCGTCAACAATTTGCAGAATTAGTTTTGTCTTTGTTCCGGGGTACATGGGTGTCGTTGGCAATGAGAGAGCAGACAGGCTGGCTGGCTCTGCCGCCATATCAGAGGGCCAGTCAATGGACAGAGCTGACATCATGAACGCCCTCATAGAGCGTGGCCGCAGAGAAGACCTTCATCTAAACCAATCCACGTCAACTACTAGATTGTGAGAACTGGGTTTGAAGATTGGTGTGGCAAGGAAAGAACAGTACAACAGGTATACGAGTCGGCTCATCAATCAAAATAGAACTGTTACGGTCAGTCGCTGGACGCTGATGGAGATATTGCGAAGGAGATCGGAACACCTATGGACATGTCCGGAGTGCAATGAAGATATTCCAAACTGAAACATCTCCATCTCTATATGTACTCTCTCTTGTCTCTGACAACATCTCCATCTCTATATGTACTCTCTCTTGTCTCTGACATCTCTATCTCTATATGTGCTGTCTCTTATCGTAACATCTCTATGATATGATCATTTGTTAATGTTGATTGTTCTTGTTGATTGCGACTAAGGAGGTTTGGCTGAAATCGGATGCGTCCGCTTGGGAATGCTAACCCGAAACAAATGCTTGCAGAAAATGGATGCACCAGGCCGTAAGGCGCATAACGTGGTGCAACGATCCCTCACAATGAAGAATGGGATAACGGGTTCTACGGTCGCCAATCTGCCTCGGAGATTTAGCTACGCAGTGAGAATGTCAGACCTTCCATCACGAGGGTGGCCAAAACTTACTGCGGAAAGAGGTCGGCACAAACGGGGAAGGAGAAATCATAGGAATTATATCCCACAGAACTACCTCCAGTATGCAGACTTGAGAAGAAAGATGTGGCCCACTTACACCAGCGTCCAAGACAACCTGTATGGCGTGGCTGATAATCTGAGGCAGACGGCGGCCTTTATTAGAGAATCCGAAATTCCAATCTAGTGAGAACGCAGAAGAAGAATACTTCACTGATCTAGTCAATGTACACATACAGAAAATACATGAACATACTGATAAACACACGTACACTTAAACTGAACTAAATTCACCTATATACTTACTGACTTATTCCTCTCCGTTACTCATGGAGCATAGGGTCTCAACAGTTGTTCACCACTTTTCTCTGTCTCTGGCTGTTTTCTTTATGGTCTCTCAGGATAGTCGAGCACTCTTCAGTTCCTCAAGAAGACTTTGTCACCAAATCTGTTTATGGCGTCCTCTTTTTCGTTTTCTTTGCGGGTTCCACTCACGTGCTTGTCTAGTGGCACTCGACTGTGTCTTCCGTAGGGTATGCCCGATCCATTGCATTTTCTCGTCTTAACCTGAGTCATCATGGGCTCCTGTCCGATTCTCATCCACAGGTCTGTGTTTGCAATTCTGTCATACCATCTCAGTCTCTCTCGCAATCATTTTTTCTCGGCCAATTTGATCATTCTTATTGTGATCTCTCCCCTTTTTCTCTCTCTCTCTCTCTCTCTCTCTCTCTCTCTCTCTCTCGCGATCCCGGCCTAGACTGATGAACCAACTTTTATCATGAATTTTACCGTGTTTTAAGGGACTCCGTTCCTGCGTACAGCTTCTCGCGAAGCTCTGTGTTTTGGGGTCAGGTTTCTTTTCTTACACCTGCTGTCAGTTGACAATCTTGCAGTACGTGTTCTGCCGTCAAATCCGCCTTTTTGCAGGAGCACAGGCTAGTTGTCCCAATTTTAAATTTGTTAAACATGTGGGCGCGGAGCTTGTTTGGCCGGTACCGAGGCGGAGTATGCAACTTGTTCACTACGAGACAGACCATAGTACCCGTCGCTGTTGTTGTCTGAGGATGGTCTTTTGTCCATTTGTCTCTATAGTGCCAGCCGATGGTTGTTCTGGCTTCTTCATAACTGATCTCGAGATCAGTCTGAGGTAGTCGCCCGCCTTCTTTAGCTAGTTTGTCGCGTGTTCATTTCCGCTTATGTTACAGTGCGATGGGATTCACTGAATGACGGTGCGTTTGAGTGTGTACACTAGTGGATCGAGGGTCGCTTTCAGCTCATTGCGCTCTGTTTTGCCTACTCTTTGAGTGCCGTGAGGACCGATAGAGCATCGGTGAATATCACGACTTTGCTGCAAGAGGTGCCTCTTCTCTCTAGGATCATTTCGGCCACTGTTCTTATTGCCTCTGCCCTGTAGTTATTTGAGTATTTGCCTGTGGCAATCGCTTTTGTGACCGTCACTTTCTTTGAGAGTTTAAGCACTTTTCCTCCTCCGCCGTCGCTGATTGCGTTCCTAGCCTGCTTGCCATTTCAAGGTCGTTTTCAAGCTTCTGAACCTCTGCTGTCCAGTATGGCTTGTAATCCTTTCGTGCGCCTCTAGGAATGGTTTCCCTTGCCGCTTTCAGGATTGCGAATGAGAGTTCCCTTGCCACGGATCGCATGTGTTTCTTTTCATGCATGGTGATGTGTTCAACATTGGAATCTGTCAGTGCCCCGTACTGTTTCCAATTTGCTTTTTTGTAGTTTCACCGTGGCAACCACATTTTGGGCTCAGATACAAATTGTAGGTCTACTTGCAGTTTGGCGGGCCTATGTTCACTATCTCCGAGTTGCTTTGTGACCGTACGTAATGTTTTTGTGGAGAGGTCCCTTGTTGTGAAGGCCAAATCAGGGGCGCTAGTCGTATGCCACCTTCTCGAGTAGAAGGGTGGCGGATCGTCTGGGGCATTGGTGAGGAACAGGTTGTTCTCTATCTCCCAGTCTTCCACGTCTATGCCTCTGCTGTTTGTTTCGAGGTAGCCCCATCTTTCTGAGTGGCTGTTGAAATCACCGACGACCATGCATGCTGTATCATTGATACTCATTGCATCGAGTGACAGCGAGATGCCACTTGGGCAGTATAAGTTATACAGAAGAATCTGCATTTCATCACATGTAATTAGGGACGTCAACGATCTCTGCTGCGCCAGCATTTCCTGTGGATACTTCTATTTGCTTGGCTGGGATGCCGTTTCTTACTAAGGTGAGGACTCCACCCTTGTGCCCTTCTCGGTCTAATCTGAAGGTTTGGTAACCTCTGATCCCGAATTTATGTTGGGGAAATCCCCAGATGGGTCGCTTGTATGCACGCAACATCAATTTCGTTCTGCAAGTCTTATGGCGAGTGCTTGCTTTTTGTGATGAATACCTTCGGCCTTCCATTGCACAATGTTTAATCGTCTCTGGACAGTACTTTGCCGTATTGAACCAGTAGCGTTTTCCCGTGGGCTCGCTCGCTGCTTTGCCAGATTGGAGGGCGGAACCGTCGGTAGCAAAACGGCCTCTTCGAGGCATGGGACCCGGCACTCGTCCTGCCCGACGGATCTACACAGGCGTAGCACCATATCGAGATTTTATATAAAAAATATTCATGATAAAATTTAATCCATGCAGCCATGGGTAGCTACGTCACCGCTTTTAGTGTCAATTGGAGCTCAGTTGCTTATCCTTCGAGTCGTGTGTCCGATTTCAAGGAACGTTTACTGGTTCGCTCTCGTTAGCCTTTGGCTGTAGCCAGCCAAACCCACGACTCAGCAGGGCTGCTATTTTCTTTCAGGGCAGTGACCCTTAGACGACCTGCCCTCCCGGGCTGATGAGCGTCATCCGCCCAGCTTTACCTATTTTGTTAATGGACTGCTTGGTTTGCCTACCGTCAGTTTTATTTACGTTTACTCCGCTAGTCTTTGATTGTCCCAACCAAAACTACAAGGCAGCCAGTGGATCCTACGAAATAACAGAGTTCTGGGACGCTTTATGGCTCGGTCGGCACTAGGAAATTTGCATTGGCTCTGTGTTTCTTTGATCCAGGAAACTGGGCTGGGCCCCGCAAATCGTAATGTATGGGTCGTTTCATTCGGCGCTATCAGCGCAACTTTAGATTTTGCACTCGCCGTTCATCACCCGCCCTGATATTTCCGGAGATGTTAATTGCGTGAACAATCGTACCTGCCCGGCTGTCTCAGGAGGGCGTTTCGTCAGGGCTAGAACGTAACTTTGGGATTTAACGCTTGGCCAACTTTACCCATTATCTTGATCCGCGCTCGGCCACATATACGAGTTTTATCGCAATCTCCATTGTGCCAACGTGACCTGGCGTACCACATTTGCTGTGCATCCAGTAATGCCACGGCACTCTGCCCATTTTACGCTCATGGCTCCGAGTTTCGCCGCTCAGAATGCACCTCTCATCCCTTCGCATGCAGCCTTTCCCATCTGCTGGGAGGCTGAGCTGACCAACATGTTCACACATCTGCCGATTTCATGCACCGTGCCTCGGACTGCTCCAACACTAGTTTGACTCCGACTGCCATGGCACCAGACTTCCCATGTCTCGCGCTTTTTGGGATCACATCTCCTTAAATTCGGTCATTTACCCGGGAGTTGGTATTTTGTACACGGACGTTCGTACTCTGCTGTTTCATAGTTCTTTTTTACCCTGGGCATGCTTTAGCGATCTTCGGTCAGGAAATGTGTGTGTTGTTAAGTAATTTCCGGTCCATTGCTTTTCTGTGTTTGCACTTCCACCACTATTTTGTTTCCGGACGCTTGTACTTTATTGTTTTATGCTTCTTTTGAACTTGGGCATATTTTAGCGGACTTCGGCCTGAAAATGTGTGCGTTATTCAGGGATTTCCGGCCCTTGCTGCATTTCTTTTCCATGTTTGCAATTCCAGCACTGTTTCGTTCGTGGACGCTCGTACGCTGCTGATTCGTACTTTTGAACTTGGGCATATTTTATCGGACATCGGCCAAGAGATGCGTGCTTGTTCAGGGATTTTCGGCCCCTGTAATTGATTTTCCGTGTTTGCACTACTACCACTACCTGTAGGTCTCCCGATTCCTGCCCCCTTAGCCAGACCGGAACCTGAGTTTGTTTCAGGGTCACCACTTGGAGGTAGGGGGCAGGGTCTTTAACGCGCCCTTCCTAACCCTGGCACATGTTGCCGCCATGAGCCTTTGATCCCCTTATTGTGATATATAAACAGACTTTGCCAAGAACGTTTGTTTTACGTCACATCATTCAGCGCTTTTTTGGAGCTCTAGCGCTTACCCTTCGGTGTCGTGTCCGATTTCAGCCAGCGTTTACTGGTTTCGCTCTCCGTTAGCCTTTCACTTTTCCCAGCCAAGACAGCAGGTTGCTATTTTCTTTTAGGGTACCGACCCTTAGACGACCTGCCCTCTCGGGTTGTTGAGCGTCATCTGCCCAGGAAATCGTCTTTTTGTGGACTACTTGGTTTTCCTGCCGTCCAGTTTTGTGTACGGTTTACTCCGCTAGTCTTTGATTGTCCCCAATCAAACTACAAGGCAGTAGTAATACCATCTCAGTCTAAGAATCCGCCGAAGACATACGTTGACAAAGGTCTGAATCTTATTTGTGTTTAACTTGGTGACTCGCCACGTTTCCGAGTCATACAGAAACACAGATTTCACATTTGAGCTGAATATCATGAGCTTCACACATATATACACGCAAACAATAATATGTATAAACAAAACAATATTAAAGCATACAGTAAACATATGGATACATACTTTGTACGAATGGAGATCACGAGTGCCACCACTACCAGGTATATGACAGGAACCAGTGTGGATTCCAGAAATCTCGACACTGTCAATACAAAATCAAAACATAGACGTTTAACATGACATTTAATTGCCCAACTAATTGCCGAAATATATTCATATTTGGAGATAGAAGAATTCATGTATTTGTTTATGGAGTCTGTAGAGATTTATTTTTTAAAAGATGATATTTGAATTGTTGTTTTCATTTGCCTACAGTAATATTATATTCGGTATTCTTCTGCAGAAAAACATTATGAATCCTATGGGATACTAATATGGCTAACATTGGAATTCTGAGTGAGATCAACTCACCAAGAAAGTTGATTATAAACATTAGAAAGAAGTCAATCATCACGTTTCCGGTATATTGCAAAAGAATACAAAGCGAAGGTAAATGTGCCGACAATTAAAACTTGCCTAACAAACCAGTTACGCTGCCAAGCAAAGGTAACTATGTCGACAAATCAAATTTGCCTAACATGCCAGTCACGCTACCAAGCAAAGGTAACTATGTCGACAAATCAAACTTGCCTAACATGCCAGTCACGCTACCAAGCAAAGGTAACTATGTCGACAAATCAAACTTGCCTAACATGCCAGTCACGCTACCAAGCAAAGGTAACTATGTCGACAAATCAAACTTGCCTAACATGCCAGTCACGCTACCAAGCAAAGGTAACTATGTCGACAAATCAAACTTGCCTAACATGCCAGTCACGCTACCAAGCAAAGGTAACTATGTCGACAAATCAAACTTGCCTAACATGCCAGTCACGCTACCAAGCAAAGGTAACTATGTCGACAAATCAAACTTGCCTAACATGCCAGTCACGCTACCAAGCAAAGGTAACTATGTCGACAAATCAAACTTGCCTAACATGCCAGTCACGCTACCAAGCAAAGGTAACTATGTCGACAAATCAAACTTGCCTAACATGCCAGTCACGCTACCAAGCAAAGGTAACTATGTCGACAAATCAAACTTGCCTAACATGCCAGTCACGCTACCAAGCAAAGGTAACTATGTCGACAAATCAAACTTGCCTAACATGCCAGTCACGCTACCAAGCAAAGGTAACTATGTCGACAAATCAAACTTGCCTAACATGCCAGTCACGCTACCAAGCAAAGGTAACTATGTCGACAAATCAAACTTGCCTAACATGCCAGTCACGCTACCAAGCAAAGGTAACTATTCGACAAATCAAACTGCTAACATGCCAGTCACGCTACCAAGCAAAGGTAACTATGTCGACAAATCAAACTTGCCTAACAAACCAGTCACGCTACCAAGCAAAACAAAGTAGGAATGTTTTATTTTAAAAAGTTTTCTTGTGGAGGAGTATTTATTTAAACATAAACATCACTTTTCCCTGATTGTTATTTTCTAGTTGTTAGTTATTGAGTAATGAGTTGTACATGCATGTTATTCTGTCAGTTATACAAGCCCTGAAGCTAAATCACTGACAGCACAGTCACATTCTAAAGAGAACTTGCTCAGCTTTCAGAAAAGGCAGAGATTCACTTGCAGTGGATTCCATCTCACTGTGACATTGCGGCAATGAGAGTGCCGATGTCATGACTAAGAGGCAGTGTAAAGAGCAATTTACGAACCCCTGTCTTTTCAGTAGACCAAAACCCTCATACAGAGAAAATGTGCAGTAGACTAGAAGCCAAACACTGGATATGATTATGGAAAAGACTTCCTCAAAGATCTAAGCAGAACAGACCAGGTCATTATATTTCAACTACGCACTGGACACTGCAGACTCAACAAACACTTATATGACTAGGAATAAGTCAAACAGCTATCTGCCAGTGTCCAGCAGGGAACAGACATCAGAGCATATCCTGCAATGATGTCCACTCCTGTGAGTAGCTGAGAAGCAACAAGTGGCACATCTAGTCGGCCTAACAAACTAAGCTTTGAAAATCCTGACAGACCTGAAGCTGACTGCCCAGTTTGTGGTCCACAGTAAATTAAGCGCATGACCAGAGATCGCAGAAGAAGAAGTTGAGATTTCGTTTTATTTAGCTATTGTATAAATCTAGACCACCAGTACAGTTACAGAATACAACTACAACATACATTTATTGTATAAATCTAGACCACCAGTACAGTTACAGAATACAACTACAACATACATTTATTGCATAAATCTAGATCACTGGTACAGTTACAGAATACAACTACAACATACATTTATTGTATAAATCTAGACCACCAGTTCAGTTACAGAATACAACTAAAACATACATTTATTGTATAAATCTAGACCACCAGTACAGTTACAGAATACAGCTACAACATACATTTATTGTATAAATCTAGATCACTGGTACAGTTACAGAATACAGCTACAACATACATTTATTGCATAAATCTAGATCACTGGTACAGTTACAGAGGGCAACTAGAAATGTTTGACTCCAACCAAATTTCATCAATTATTTCCAAAACGAATGAGTTTACGTATATGGCTTTACATTATCAATGTCCCTCTGATCAAAGTTATACCCACAATATTTCTCCCCACATTATGCTACCAGTGCCAAACCTGGACGCTGACATCAAATGATAGAAGAAAACTAGTCACGGCAGAGATGAAGTGTCGACGCAGAATGCTGGGGGTAAAAAAAAAGAGACCGTTTGAGAAATGAAGACATCATGAAAAAAGCGGATACTTCTTCTTCTTCTTTGCGTTCATTCTTTACGCCCAATTTTAATCACTCTTTGTGATATGTTTGATCTTTGCCAAGAACGTGTATACGTTGCACATTGTTTGGTAGGCCCTAAACGTATAGACTTCTACACGTTTAGGACACATGCATGCGATTTCAGTCAAACCTCCTTAGTCGCCTCTTACGACATGCGTGGCAGGTAACAGTGGTTCTATTCTTTACACCCCAAATTTGGGCCCCGTTAACCACTCAGCATACAAAAGCGGATACAATATCAGTACTAAACTTCATAAAGAAACAACAAATTAAATGGTTAGGCCACATAAGCCGATTACCAACAGGCAGTGCACCTCAAAGAGCAATGTTTCTCCGATACAATGGATACAAAGCAAAAGGCCGGCCAAGCAAAATATGGACCTCAGAGATAACAGAGACGACAAAAGACACTATTTATGATACAAATGTCCGTTCTAGAAATTTACATCTGTGTCGTCTTATCCTGACGTTGTGAGACAAAACATGATTGAAGAAAAGACAAGAAAGATTGGGACGTAACAAAATCCTATTTGATTGATCACAAATAAACCTATTTAAACAAGTAAATAAATGTTGGCCAAGTTCTGTCTTTTACCGACATAGATTTTGTGTCTGGATTTAAAACAATCGTTGATGTTTGTTGCTGACCAAACTCCTTTCTCGTACTGGATAGGACAGGGCGTGCACGCCACAGATGTATCTTCTGCTGTAAAGAATCCTGGTCCACATGGATGACACTTTCTTGTCTTCATATTCATCCAGAAACCTTTACCACAGCCAACTTGTGGAGAAGAAAACATCATTTGAGTTATATAAGAGGGAATGTGAGATATTTCCTTCAAACAATACATGTAATATCTTGTGTTGTTGAGTAACAAATATGATCTTGTGTTGTTGAGTAACAAGTATGATCTTGTGTTGTTGAGTAACAAGTATGATTTTGTGTTGTTGAGTAACAAATATGATCTTGTGTTGTTGAGTAACAAATATGATCTTGTGTTGTTGAGTAAGAAATATTATCTTGTGTTGTTGAGTAACAAATATGATCTTGTGTTGTTGAGTAACAAATATGATCTTGTGTTGTTGAGTAACAAATATGATCTTGTGTTTTGAGTAACAAATGTGATCTTGTGTTGTTGAGTAACAAATATGATCGTGTGTTGTTGAGTAACAAATATGATCTTGTGTTGTTGAGTAACAAATATGATCTTGTGTTGTTGAGTAAGAAATGTGATCTTGTGTTGTTGAGTAACAAATATGATCTTGTGTTGTTGAGTAACAAATATGATCTTGTGTTGTTGAGTAACAAATATGATCTTGTGTTGTTGAGTAACAAATATGATCTTGTGTTGTTGAGTAACAAATATGATCTTGTGTTTTGAGTAACAAATGTGATCTTGTGTTGTTGAGTAACAAGTATGATCTTGTGTTGTTGAGTAACAAATATGATCTTGTGTTGTTGAGTAACAAATATGATCTTGTGTTGTTGAGTAACAAATGTGATCTTGTGTTGTTGAGTAACAAATATGATCTTGTGTTGTTGAGTAACAAATATGATCTTGTGTTGTTGAGTAACAAATATGATCTTGTGTTGTTGAGTAACAAATATGATCTTGTGTTGTTGAGTAACAAATATGATCTTGTGTTGTTGAGTAACAAATATGATCTTGTGTTGTTGAGTAAGAAATATTATCTTGTGTTGTTGAGTAACAAATATGATCTTGTGTTGTTGAGTAACAAATATGATCTTGTGTTGTTGAGTAACAAATATGATCTTGTGTTGTTGAGTAACAAATATGATCTTGTGTTGTTGAGTAACAAATATGATCTTGTGTTGTTGAGTAACAAATATGATCTTGTGTTTTGAGTAACAAATGTGATCTTGTGTTGTTGAGTAACAAGTATGATCTTGTGTTGTTGAGTAACAAATATGATCTTGTGTTGTTGAGTAACAAATATGATCTTGTGTTGTTGAGTAACAAATGTGATCTTGTGTTGTTGAGTAACAAATATGATCTTGTGTTTTGAGTAACAAATATGATCTTGTGTTGTTGAGTAACAAATATGATCTTGTGTTGTTGAGTAACAAATATGATCTTGTGTTGTTGAGTAACAAATATGATCTTGTGTTTTGAGTAACAAATGTGATCTTGTGTTGTTGAGTAACAAGTATGATCTTGTGTTGTTGAGTAACAAATATGATCTTGTGTTGTTGAGTAACAAATATGATCTTGTGTTGTTGAGTAACAAATGTGATCTTGTGTTGTTGAGTAACAAATATGATCTTGTGTTGTTGAGTAACAAATATGATCTTGTGTTGTTGAGTAACAAATATGATCTTGTGTTGTTGAGTAACAAATATGATCTTGTGTTGTTGAGTAACAAATATGATCTTGTGTTGTTGAGTAACAAATATGATCTTGTGTTGTTGAGTAACAAATATGATCTTGTGTTGTTGAGTAACAAATATGATCTTGTGTTGTTGAGTAACAAATATGATCTTGTGTTGTTGAGTAACAAATGTGGTCTTGTGTTGTTGAAACACAAATATAACTTGAGTCTTTCAACAACTCTTGTTATGTGTGATATATTTTCAATAACTCGTTATGTGTGATATATTATCAATAACTCTTGTTATGTGTGATATGTTATCAACAACTCTTGTTATGTGTGATATGTTATCAACAACTCTTGTTATGTGTGATATATTATCAATAACTCTTGTTATGTGTGATATATTATCAACAACTCTTGTTATGTGTGATATGTTATCAATAACTCTTGTTATGTGTGATATGTTATCAATAACTCTTGTTATGTGTGATATATTTTCAATAACTCTTGTTATGTGTGATATATTATCAATAACTCTTGTTATGTGTGATATATTTTCAACAACTCTTGTTATGTGTGATATATTTTCAATAACTCTTGTTATGTGTGATATATTTTCAATAACTCTTGTTATGTGTGATATATTTTCAACAACTCTTGTTATGTGTGATATATTATCAATAACTCTTGTTATGTGTGATATGTTATCAACAACTCTTGTTATGTGTGATATGTTATCAATAACTCTTGTTATGTGTGATATGTTATCAACAACTCTTGTTATGTGTGATACATTATCAATAACTCTTGTTATGTGTGATATGTTATCAATAACTCTTGTTATGTGTGATATATTATCAACAACTCTTGTTATGTGTGATATATTTTCAATAACTCTTGTTATGTGTGATATATTATCAATAACTCTTGTTATGTGTGATATGTTATCAATAACTCTTGTTATGTGTGATATGTTATCAATAACTCTTGTTATGTGTGATATGTTATCAACAATTCTTGTTATCTGTGATATGTTATCAACAACTCTTGTTATGTGTGATATATTATCAACAACTCTTGTTATGTGTGATATGTTATCAACAACTCTTGTTATGTGTGATATATTTTCAATAACTCTTGTTATGTGTGATATATTATCAACAACTCTTGTTATGTGTGATATATTATCAATAACTCTTGTTATGTGTGATATGTTATCAACAACTCTTGTTATCTGTGATATATTATCAATAACTCTTGTTATGTGTGATATGTTATCAATAACTCTTGTTATGTGTGATATATTATCAATAACTCTTGTTATGTGTGATATATTTTCAATAACTCTTGTTATGTGTGATATGTTATCAATAACTCTTGTTATGTGTGATATATTATCAATAACTCTTGTTATGTGTGATATGTTATCAACAACTCTTGTTATGTGTGATATATTATCAATAACTCTTGTTATGTGTGATATATTTTCAATAACTCTTGTTATGTGTGATATGTTATCAACAACTCTTGTTATGTGTGATATATTTTCAATAACTCTTGTTATGTGTGATATGTTATCAACAACTCTTGTTATGTGTGATATGTTATCAATAACTCTTTTTATGTGTGATATGTTATCAACAACTCTTGTTATGTGTGATATGTTATCAACAACTCTTGTTATGTGTGATATGTTATCAACAACTCTTTTTATGTGTGATATATTTTCAATAACTCTTGTTATGTGTGATATATTATCAATAACTCTTGTTATGTGTGATATATTTTCAATAACTCTTGTTATGTGTGATATATTATCAACAACTCTTGTTATGTGTGATATATTATCAACAACTCTTGTTATGTGTGATATGTTATCAACAACTCTTGTTATGTGTGATATGTTATCAACAACTCTTGTTATCTGTGATATGTTATCAACAACTCTTGTTATCTGTGATATGTTATCAACAACTCTTGTTATGTGTGATATATTATCAATAACTCTTGTTATGTGTGATATGTTATCAACAACTCTTGTTATGTGTGATATATTTTCAATAACTTGTTATGTGTGATATATTATCAACAACTCTTGTTATGTGTGATATATTATCAACAACTCTTGTTATGTGTGATATGTTATCAATAACTCTTGTTATGTGTGATATATTATCAATAACTCTTCTTATGTGTGATATGTTATCAACAACTCTTGTTATGTGTGATATATTATCAATAACTCTTGTTATGTGTGATATATTATCAACAACTCTTGTTATTTTGATATGTTATCAATAACTCTTGTTATGTGTGATATATTTTCAATAACTCTTGTTATGTGTGATATGTTATCAATAACTCTTGTTATGTGTGATATATTTTCAATAACTCTTGTTATGTGTGATATGTTATCAATAACTCTTGTTATGTGTGATATATTATCAATAACTCTTATGTGTGATATGTTATCAACAACTCTTGTTATGTGTGATATATTATCAATAACTCTTGTTATGTGTGATATATTATCAATAACTCTTGTTATGTGTGATATATTATCAATAACTCTTGTTATGTGTGATATGTTATCAACAACTCTTGTTATGTGTGATATATTATCAATAACTCTTGTTATGTGTGATATACTATCAATAACTCTTGTTATGTGTGATATGTTATCAATAACTCTTGTTATGTGTGATATGTTATCAACAACTCTTGTTATGTGTGATATGTTATCAACAACTCTTGTTATGTGTGATATATTATCAACAACTCTTGTTATGTGTGATATGTTATCAACAACTCTTGTTATGTGTGATATGTTATCAACAACTCTTGTTATGTGTGATATGTTATCAACAACTCTTGTTATGTGTGATATGTTATCAATAACTCTTGTTATGTGTGATATATTATCAATAACTCTTGTTATGTGTGATATGTTATCAACAACTCTTGTTATGTGTGATATGTTATCAATAACTCTTGTTATGTGTGATATATTATCAACAACTCTTGTTATGTGTGATATATTATCAATAACTCTTGTTATGTGTGATATATTATCAATAACTCTTGTTATGTGTGATATATTTTCAATAACTCTTGTTATGTGTGATATATTATCAACAACTCTTGTTATGTGTGATATATTATCAATAACTCTTGTTATGTGTGATATATTATCAATAACTCTTGTTATGTGTGATATATTATCAATAACTCTTGTTATGTGTGATATATTTTCAATAACTCTTGTTATGTGTGATATATTATCAATAACTCTTGTTATGTGTGATATGTTATCAACAACTCTTGTTATGTGTGATATATTATCAATAACTCTTGTTATGTGTGATATATTATCAACAACTCTTGTTATGTGTGATATATTATCAATAACTCTTGTTATGTGTGATATGTTATCAATAACTCTTGTTATGTGTGATATATTATCAACAACTCTTGTTATGTGTGATATGTTATCAATAACTCTTGTTATCTGTGATATGTTATCAACAACTCTTGTTATGTGTGATATATTTTCAATAACTCTTGTTATGTGTGATATATTATCAATAACTCTTGTTATGTGTGATATATTATCAATAACTCTTGTTATGTGTGATGTGTTTTTCAAAGTAGAGAAAGTAAACAAAAAATGTTATTATTTCTTCATCGAATGTTTGTTGTTGCTTGGAGACAGGAAGGGATGTGGGATGAGGGGATTGGAGAGAGGAAGTGTGAACTGTGTGTGGGATGAGGGGATTGGAGAGAGGAAGTGTGAACTGTGTGTGGTATTAGGGGATGGAGATATGAAGTGTGAATTGTGTGTGGTATTAGGGGATGGAGATAGGAAGTGTGAATTGTGTGTGGTATTAGAGAAGAAAAGTAAAAAACTTAAATTTGGTTTGGGAAAGTAAGAACAATGTGATTTCTTTGATTAGTTTTCTTGTTATCCCGACGTTTTGATAGAACTTTCTCACTTGCCTGCTTTTGTTTCAAGAAAACTAGATATATAACATGATCAGAAGTGGTCTAAAAACTTTTACTAGAACTGTCATGCAGTGGTCTTCAGAAGCAATGTGATAGAGAGACAGACTAAAGATATAAACTGAAGGAGAAAAGTGGAGACTGGTTGCATAGTGTCAGACTTGGAATATCGTTTGAAGGATAGTCACTGACAAAGCAAGATAGAGAGCTTTAGTTGTCGCCTTGCAAGATGTTACAGTGTGTATCGGCCTCTATTTGCTTTGTTGAACAGTGGTTAAACAAACGAAGAAAAGAACTGTATAGCTGTAGAGAAAATTCGACATGTAAGATTTGATTTTAGCAATCTGTATCAAAGACACAATTTAGAATGAGACCAACAGCACACCATGAGATGACAAGTAAGTGACAGTTTGAAATCTTCAGAGCACCGCGCTGTTCCATCGACACTTACCACAAACCTGTTCACCGTCCCTGGTGAGCAACTCCAGGTGATCATCACAATGAAAAGCGACAACAGAGTAATTCTTATTGTACAATAATATAGTCTTATTTCTCTTCTGGATGTTCATGTAACCTTCAGAAATATAATACCAGACAAACAAGTCAAAACATGATTACATCCTATTATAACAATTGTTATTTCTCTTCTGGATGTTCATGTAACCTTCAGAAATATAATACCAGACAAACAAGTCAAAACATGATTACATCCTATTATAACAATTGTCCAGCAATTTGTTCCGACAGTAACGGCTCTCCGGTCAACCCAGCCAGAATTTGGTACCAGGAAATGCACTGGAAAGTAGGGGTGTCCACCACATCACCCATCGCGTGCCGACGTCAATGAAAAATACGGGCTTAGCACCGTATTAAAAAGGGTTCATTGACTACTTTTTTTAAAATAACAATTGTAGATTTGTCGATGTGTCTCGTTTCTGTGACTTTGGAGTGGAATTGAATGGACGTAAAATGGCTCTGTGACAATACCATCTCCAACATTCGTCATCCCCGTTCTCCAACTATAAGTAGAAATGACTGAATATGTATACGATCTCTCTGACACTTTTGCTCCTTCTTCTTCTGTTGCGTTCTCTCTCAAATATTTACTTTTTACCTAATTTTAGTGATTTGTATTTGATTTGAGCCAAAGATCCTAGTACGCCGTTCTTTAACTTACAACGCGGAGACAGTTCTAGATTACGAATATGCTTCTCAGTATTTAAAAAAAATACGTTTAAGGCTTCCCAATTAATGATCTGTTTTCACTCTGTATTGTTTTCCTGTTGGGAGTGCGGAAAAGGCAAACACAGACAAGATATACTTGGATCATTTACATTGGCAGGATCAGCTAGTCAGTCTACGTAGTCTGGTTAACCTTAGCACTGACGACACATATCACATTATACACAACATTATAGAAACAAAGATGGTTTGTTTCTTACTAAGAATTTCGTGTTTTTATTCAATATTATTGACCTGCTTAGGAAACAACCTCCACTGACGGAGATTTCCTAGACCAAGCATTCCGGAACAATCAACCAGCTTAACTTTCAATGTCGAGTCATTTTTGTAATCTAGCGACTTCTTCCGCAGTAGCTGTAGGGAAAGCTATTACCCAGTAGCTGTGTTGGAACTTGATCTCTAATAGTCGGCAAGGGAAATCATATAAGCGCAGACAATCCGAAATACTGCGGTGTTTTGTGCGAACAAAAATTCATACTGTACACATTTGCTCTTACACTATTCGGATTTCTCGTATTTAGCGTCTCTGTTGAATCCCTACTCACTTTACAAGACTGGAGTGTGTGGTGCAGTGTTTCCAGGATCATCTAGTGAATATGGAATATGATCTTGATGAAAACCGGATCTATGGCCTTGACGTTGTATACCTCTTGTACTCCTCTCACTGATAAGGCAAGTAGAATGACGCAATCATTTTTGAAAATTCTCAAATTCTTATATCAGTTGCCCTAATAATGCTCTTTCCTTGCTGTTGACTTAGTTCTATCGTTCTCTAGTTTAGTTTTAGTCGAATCGTCGGATCATCATCACTGCACGTCGAACCAATTAGTCCATAAGTGCTCAGATCTTCACCTCAGTATGTCTCTCTGAGTGTTGCAAATAACGACACCAGTTCTTTGTTGGTTTACTATTTTATTTATAATTTCTTTGGCTTCCAGTATAGCGCTCTTGTCTAGCTACACCACATTTAATTAACTTGCTATTCTTGCAGTCTGTTTAGGATTGTAGATTCACCACCATTACTTGAATCATTTACACGTCCTATCTCCCTTAGTCAATATCAGCTTGGTCCATTGCTCGCCCGCTTTGTTCAGCTTCCATACTTGTAAGTCTATCAACGCGTTCACATCCCCTTAAATATGCATGCCCTGGCACAAAAATGATTGTTATCAGCCTAGACCTTTTCAACGACTCAAGCCATTGTCTCCCTGCCCATTCTGTTTCAATCTTCTTGAGCATACTCATTGAGTCACTTAGAAAACATGCATGGATAAAAGTATGTGACTCCAGCCAGATCATCGCTTTAGTTACTGCCATGATTTCCATAGTGACACTGCATGTAGACACGGTAAAACCACCACTGTCTTCCATCACAACATCCTCTCTGACTTGAGCAGGGAAATCCCATAAGCTCCGCACATGTCAAATCACTACCCATCTGTATAAATGATTACATCGTCCTCAGACGAGTTCTCATAACTTAAGGATTGAATTCAGCATGCATGGGCCTGATGTGTCTTGGCGATGTTTTACCCTGGTGCCCACTGGCACCGCGCTGTCAACCCCTGATCTGGGATTCCCTAGGGCACAACTAGGAATGTCACCGGGCACACTTGTGCGCATTTGCACACCCTTTGAGAACCACTGGACTAAGCTATTAGAATGTACTGTAGATCATCTCTTCGTTGCTAACTATTGTGTACACAAGCACAGTCAACTCTAGATAACTAGACCAGACAACTGACTGGGAATCCTGACCTAGATCAGAGAAGTGGCGGGAAAATATAGATATTTGATAGAACACTGCAAGCTTTTTTTGCAATTTACTCAATTCTGTGAGTCTATGGTTATTTATTGGTGAAAAATATGCGTAATATTGATATTCCTTATTGTTAAATTTAACTTGTTGCAAGAGACAAGAGACAACGTTGAATATATAGACAATATTTCAAGCGAAAGAAAGGAAGGAAGGAAACAAGAGACAACGTTGAATATATAGACAATATTTCAAGCGAAAAAAAGGAAGGAAGGAAACAAGAGACAACGTTGAATATATAGACAATATTTCAAGCGAAAGAAAGGAAGGAAGGATACAAGAGACAACGTTGAATATATAGACAATATTTCAAGAGAAAGAAAGGAAGGAAGGATACAAGAGACAACATTGAATATATAGACAATATTTCAAGAGAAAGAAAGGAAGGAAGGATACAAGAGACAACGTTGAATATATAGACAATATTTCAAGAGAAAGAAAGGAAGGAATAATACAAGAGACAACATTGAATATAAGACAATATTTCAGAGAAGAAAGGAAGGAAGGATACAAGAGACAACGTTGAATATATAGACAATATTTCAAGCGAAAGAAAGGAAGGAAGGAAACAAGAGACAACGTTGAATATATAGACAATATTTCAAGCGAAAGAAAGGAAGGAAGGATACAGAGACAATGTTGAATATATAGACAATATTTCAGCATACGAAGAAAGGAAGGAAGATACAGAGACAACGTTGAATATATAGACAATATTTCAAGCAAAGAAGGAAGGACGGATACAAGAGACAATGCTGAATATATAGACAATATTTCAAGCGAAAGAAAGAAGGAAGGAACAAGAGACAACGTTGAATATATAGACAATATTTCAAGCGAAGAAAGAAGATAGGAACAAGAGACAACGTTGAATATATAGACAATATTTCAAAGAAAGAAAGGAAGGAAGGAACAAGAGACAACGTTGAATATATAGACAATATTTCAAGCGAAAGAAAGGAAGAAGGAACAGGAGACAAGTTGAATATATAGACAATATTTCAAGCGAAAGAAAGGAAGGAAGGATACAAGAGACAATGTTGAATATATAGACAATATTTCAAGCGAAAGAAAGGAAGGAAGGAAACAAGAGACAAAGTTGAATATATAGACAATATTTCAAGCGAACGAAAGGAAGGAAGGAAACAAGAGACAAAGTTGAATATATAGACAATATTTCAAGCGAAAGAAAGGAAGGAAGGAAACAAGAGACAATGTTGAATATATAGACAATATTTCAAGCGAAAGAAAGGAAGGAAGGAAACAAGAGACAATGTTGAATATATAGACAATATTTCAAGCGAAAGAAAGGAAGGAAGGAAACAAGAGACAACGTTGAATATATAGACAATATTTCAAGCGAAAGAAAGGAAGGAAGGAAACAGAGACAACATTGAATATATAGACAATATTTCAAGCGAAAGAAAGGAAGGAAGGATACAAGAGACAATGTTGAATATATAGACAATATTTCAAGCGAACGAAAGGAAGGAAGGAAACAAGAGACAATGTTGAATATATAGACAATATTTCAAGCGAAAGAAAGGAAGGAAGGAAACAAGAGACAATGTTGAATATATAGACAATATTTCAAGCGAAAGAAAGGAAGGAAGGAAACAAGAGACAATGTTGAATATATAGACAATATTTCAAGCGAAAGAAAGGAAGGAAGGAAAAAAGAGACAATTGAATATATAGACAATATTTCAAGCGAAAGAAAGGAAGGAAGGATACAAGAGACAATGTTGAATATATAGACAATATTTCAAGCGAAAGAAAGGAAGATAGGAACAAGAGACAATGTTGAATATATAGACAATATTTCAAGCGAAAGAAAGGAAGGAAGGAAACAAGAGACAACGTTGAATATATAGACAATATTTCAAGCGAAAGAAAGGAAGGAAGGAAACAAGAGACAACGTTGAATATATAGACAATATTTCAAGCGAACGAAAGGAAGGAAGGAAACAAGAGACAATGTTGAATATATAGACAATATTTCAAGCGAAAGAAAGGAAGGAAGGATACAAGAGACAATGTTTAATATATAGACAATATTTCAAGCGAAAGAAAGGAAGGAAGGAAACAAGAGACAATTTGAATATATAGACAATATTTCAAGCGAACGAAAGGAAGGAAGGAAACAAGAGACAACCTTGAATATATAGACAATATTTCAAGCGAACGAAAGGAAGGAAGGAAACAAGAGAAAACTGTTGAATATATAGACAATATTTCAAGCGAAAGAAAGGAAGGAAGGAAACAAGAGACAATGTTGAATATATAGACAATATTTCAAGCGAAGAAAGGAAGGAAGGATACAAGAGACAATGTTGAATATATAGACAATATTTCAAGCGAAAGAAAGGAAGGAAGGAAACAAGAGACAATGTTGAATATATAGACAATATTTCAAGCGAAAGAAAGGAAGGAAGGATACAAGAAGAACAATTGAATATATAGACAATATTTCAAGCGAACGAAAGGAAGGAAGGAAACAAGAGACACTGTTGAATATATAGACAATATTTCAAGCGAAAGAAGGAAGGAAGGAAACAAGAGACAATGTTGAATATATAGACAATATTTCAAGCGAAAGAAAGGAAGGAAGGATACAAGAGACAATGTTTAATATATAGACAATATTTCAAGCGAAAGAAAGGAAGGAAGGAAACAAGAGACAACATTGAATATATAGACAATATTTCAAGGAACGAAAGGAAGGAAGGATACAGAGACAACATTGAATATATAGACAATATTTCAAGCGAACGAAAGGAAGGAAGGAAACAAGAGACACTGTTGAATATATAGACAATATTTCAAGCGAAAGAAAGGAAGGAAGGAACAGAGACAATGTTGAATATATAGACAATATTTCAAGCGAAAGAAAGGAAGGAAGGATACAAGAGACAATGTTTAATATATAGACAATATTTCAAGCGAAAGAAAGGAAGGAAGGAAGGAAACAAGAGACAACATTGAATATATAGACAATATTTCAAGCGAAAGAAAGGAAGGAAGGATACAGAGACAACATTGAATATATAGACAATATTTCAAGCGAACGAAAGGAAGGAAGGAAACAAGAGACACTGTTGAATATATAGACAATATTTCAAGAGAAAGAAAGGAAGGAAGGAAACAAGAGACAATGTTGAATATATAGACAATATTTCAAGCGAAAGAAAGGAAGGAAGGAAACAAGAGACAATGTTGAATATATAGACAATATTTCAAGCGAAAGGAAGGAAGGAAGGATACAAGAGACAACGTTGAATATATAGACAATATTTCAAGCGAACGAAAGGAAGGAAGGAAACAAGAGACACTGTTGAATATATAGACAATATTTCAAGCGAAAGAAAGGAAGGAAGGAAACAAGAGACAATGTTGAATATATAGACAATATTTCAAGCGAAAGAAAGGAAGGAAGAAACAAGAGACAACATTGAATATATAGACAATATTTCAAGAGAAAGAAAGGAAGAAAGGACATCATGTATGATGGTGGTAGTAACATATACTTTTTTTTTAAAAATGAAACGAGCTAATGAATGTCAAACCCTTTGCGATGAGGATGTCCAGCAGGTAGTTATAGGACTTCATAACAGCAAGTGCGTAGAGACTTGTCACGTCATCTCTGGTGACGTTCCACCTATCAACATGCGTGATGACAGCACTGATTGTCTGTAACAAACAATACAATTTCTTCATATACTAGTCCGCACACCTTTCTTTCTTCCTTTCTTTCTTCCTTTCTTTCTTCCTTTCTTTCTTCCTTTCTTTCTTCCTTTCTTTCTTTTCTCCAATCCTGTTTTGTCTCACAGCGTCAGGATAAGAAGAGATTTGTCAACGAGCCCTTGTGTGAGCTTCATAAATAGTGTCTTTCGTCGCCTCTGTTATCTCTGAGGTCCATCTTTTGCGTGGTCAGCCTTTTGCTTTGTATCCATTGTAACGGAGCAACATCGCTCTTTGAGGTGCACTGTCTGTTGGTAATCTGCTATGTGGCTGAACCATTTAATTTGTTGTTTCTTGATGAAGTTTAGTACTGATGTCGTACCCACTTTTTTCATGGTGTGTTCATGTCTGAACCGGTCTCTTCTTGTTACACCCAGCATTCTTCGTAGACACTTTATCACTGTCGTAACTAGTTTTTTTTTCTATCATTTGATGACAGTGTCCAGGTTTGGCACTGGTAGCATAATGCCCGCTACACTAGTCCGTACACGGAAGGATATATTCATACACGAGTCCGTCAGAATAATGTATACATATGTTGTTATCGGTTAGATATATATATATACATTTTAATAGATCGATTGATAGGAACATCATCATTGCACTTCGATGAGTGGCCATGTGTGCTTCGATCTTTTTTTTACACATGAAGATCTCAGCTGCAGTACACGAACTTCGTAACACCGGCGAAGATCCTGGAAATCTTAGGTGCGCCGTCATGATAATGAATGGGACAGCAAAGACTTAGGTTAAGAAATGGAAGCAAGGTGATGGAAGCAAGGTGGGAAGCAAGGTGGGGAAGCAAGGTGGGGAAGCAAGGGGGATGGAAGCAAGGATGGAAGAAGGTGGGAAGCAAGGTGGGGAAGCAAGGTGGGGAAGCAAGGTGATGGAAGCAAGGATGGAAGCAAGGTGGGGAAGCAAGGTGGGGAAGCAAGGTGGGGAAGCAAGGTGATGGAAGCAAGGGGATGGAAGCAAGGTGGGGAAGCAAGGTGGGGAAGCAAGGTGGGGAAGCAAGTTGGGGAAGCAAGGTGATGGAAGCAGTGGAACAAGGTGATGGAAGCAAGGTGATGGAAGCAAGGTGATGGAAGCAAGGTGATGGAAGCAAGGTGATGGAAGCAAGGTGATGGAAGCAAGGTGGGGAAGCAAGGTGGGAAGCAAGGTGGGGGAAGCAAGGTGATGGAAGCAAGGTGGGGGAAGCCGTCCAGTTAAAAGATAAAGAGGATGTGAGAATTAAAATAGCTATAAAGTCATGGACAAGGTTACCTGCTAGAGACAAAAGGATATAAAACTATACATCTCTATGGGGACATAAGAAGAAACAATAAGTACTCAGACCAAGAGAGGTTGAGACAATCAGAGAGACTTAATAACGCAATTTGCAGAGCATAGGGAAAACCGAGCTATTTTAGAAGAATTGCTCTTGAAGAAACAAGACATATCTGCTTTGTCAGACATGGAGTTAGGGCGTACCACCACAGTAACTGTTGAGATAGAGGCGTAGACTGAACTACCGGTCTGTCTGAAACCATACCGTACCCCTTTAAAGAGTAGAGAAGTGATGGAGAGAGCCATCGAAGACTGAGATAATAAATCAAGTAAGGTCAGAGTGGGCCTCAAATGTGGTAATTGTTACCAAGAAAGATGGAACACACAGGTTCTGCTGCGATTATCGGGCGCTGAACAAGATTACTCAAAACATATCGTATCCGCTCCACATAATCGAAAACATACTGGGTATCTTGAATAAATCAAAGTATTTCACTACAATAGATGCTCGCTCGGTGGCTTCTGTGGCGTAGGGGATAATGACTCTGTCTATTAACCCCGACGTTCTGAGTTCGAATCACGTTGCGGACAGTTTGGTTGCAAATTGTTTCACGTGGATTTTTACAAAGGACGATGGCACCACCCGTTCAGAAAGCAATGGCAAACTACTGAACGTAATAATGCCTAGTAAAATCACAAACGGCGTTAAAAACTGGGGTTGATTAGCAAAGTTCTGTAAAGGATATGCAATTAACTTTTTAGATGCTCGCTCGGGGTTTTGGTGTATTCCAATATCGGAAAAGGCAAAGAAAAAATATTACCACTGTAAGATTAGATGAAATATTACCACTGTAAGATTAGATGAAATATTACCACTGTAAGATTAGATGACATATTACCACTGTAAGATTAGATTAAATATTACCACTGTAAGATTAATGAAATATTAGCACTGTAAGATTAGATGAAAATGTTACACTGTAAGATTAGATGAAATGTTACACTGTAAGATTAGAATGAAATGTTACACTGTAAGATTAGATGAAATGTTAGCTACTGTAAGATTAGATTAAATATTACCACTGTAAGATTAGATGAAATGTTAGCACTGTAAGATTAAATGAAATATTAGCACTGTAAGATTAGATGAAATATTACCACTGTAAGATTCATTCATATTTAAATCATTTTCAACATGGGAATCAACTCACTAAATAATTAGCATCCTCGCTAGATAGTGAACATCCATCTATATATAGTTTGTGATCATACTCAATGCCGAGTGCTTTATAGCGGTTAAAAGTTGTGTTATAATGTATCTCCAATTTGACCAGATTGGTATTATCGTTACACAGCTCAAATGATTCCGGCTTAGGTATGAAGCTAAAACGAAATCCTATTTTTCGATATGCGTAACGTCTTGCTGAAACAAAGCAGATCAATAAAATATTACATTTAAGTCCTCATCTGTTGCTAGTTATGCTAATTTTGTTGCTAATGCAATATTTGATTTCTAACCTCCTTCAACACTTTCACTTCAGATCTCATATACACGATTAGTACTAGATATAAATAATATAATATTAATTCCTCTCGCACCGTTATACGTTATATACCCCTTGCCAAATTTCAAGTCCGTAGGATGTCCAGTACAGCTCTATCCTGGGCAACTCGCTCATCTCCTCCATGGAACTGAGACCGACATTTCTTGCCTCTCTCAGCAAAGTTCGTTTCAGGGTCTCCCTAGGTCGGCCTTTCTTTCTTGAACCTTTTGCATCGCACTTCAATGTCTGCTTTGATATTCGTTGATCATTTCTCCTCAAGGTGTGTCCAACATATCACCATCTTCTCTTTCCTATAACAGTTGTCACTAGTGGTTGACCAGACATTTCTCTGATTTCATCACTTCTCCTGAATTCATTACATTTTATATTCATTATTTTTCGCAGACATCTATTTTCAAATGCATTCAACTTGCTTTCTATATCTTTAGTCATTTTCCAACTCTCGCTGGCATATGTTAGGATTGATACAACATTGGAATTTAAAATACAATAATTTAGTTTTAATACTATATAACTTCCATATTTAATTTAGACTTTTAAAAGCTGATGCTGCTTTGCCAATTCGTATCACAATTTCTTTTTGACCATTTCATGTGCAATCAAAATTGCTACCCAAATAGGTGAACTGTTCTGTTATTTTTATCATTTTAGATTCCAGGGTGTATCTGTATTACTTGCCATAGGTGTCTTCATTATATTTGTTTTTGTTCATAGCTTATCTGCAGTCCAACTTTTGATGCTATAGAAGTACTAGATATACCATTACCAAAACTATCACTTGTCACTTTTGTACAATCACTTGTATCTTCGACTTCTTCTTCTTCTTCAAGCCCACAATAATTATGGGGTTTCACTATTTTCCCTATATTTGAGCGGTGAAGAGTACCCGGCTTTCTGGCAGACCCAGAACCTCTACAATTTGGGTTCACAATGTTAACATCATTACCTTTACCACTAGCACTATTAGCACAATTATCACTACCGCCATCACTTCTACAATTATAACGCCTACCACTATTACAATTACTCTCATTCAAACTACTCGTATTTTATCATTAACAAGTCAATATGTTTCTTTTTTGTTGAAACTTCAGAGTTGCTTCATGTGTAGTGTCTTCTCAGCTGTTGCTAGAGGAATGTGCTGTATATCACTAGCTAATTGTATCTTGCATTTGATTGAATTTGGTTTGTAATATTCTATTTTTACCATTACTGATCTTCCGAACCTAATATTTTATACTTCTTTACATTTGATATGTCATGTAAATTCGCCAACAACGTTGTGCGTGGGCTTTTTCAGCACGCTCAGGAGGAAAAATAATAGAGAGGCCAGTGGGGCCTACGCAACAACCACAAGTAGTTTGACAATGGAGGTTCAGGCGGTTACGGAGGCGGTGAAATGGTTGGCATCTCACAACTACTCTCGTGTTTTCATACCCAGTGACTCCATGAGCATGATTCGTAAAGTCGAATAAGGAATGGTGAGACGCAACTGGGTGGAGGTACTGGTACAGACAATGATCAGAGAAATCACCTTCATTTTTGTCCCTGGACACGCAGGAGTTAGGGGTAATGAACGAGCTGATAGATTGGCTGGCTTGGCTACAATATCAGAGGGCGCTGCCATGGATCGAAATTACATTCTTCACGCATTGAGAGAGTCTTTCCAAACATAGGAATTTCAGGGCTGTGATTCCCACTCGCTGACCAGATTGAAAGAGATGGGTGTCAATATTGGTGCAGCCCAAAAGAACGACATACTAAATATGCAAAGAGATTGATTAATCAACATCGAACTGGCGTGTTGGGTCGCTGGACGCTGCTGGATTTGCTGAGACAGAGATCGGAGCACCTATGGATATGTCCGGAGTGCTATAATGATAGTCCTCATATAACTGATAACTGATGTCATGTGTGTGTGTGTGTTCTAATTATTCCACAATGGTACTTTTCAAGACGTGTGCTAATCAAGCAATGACGACAAGGTGGGAGTAATTCTTTGCTCAAATGTATTCCGATAGTTCTCTCAAGAAAGGTTAGCAATTTCAACAGGCTTTGGACGGTACGATATATAGACGTAACATACTACCAGCCTTTCAAGATCACGATCTGGTGTGACAGGAAACCGACGATGATAAAGAGACGGTCTTTCTCGAACATTCCATTCAACAGCTTAATCGAAATGATAGAGAGGCAAAACACCATATGCTATGACCTGATCAATGTGATGCCACAGATTGAAACGACGAGCTTGAATTTACGAGCGAGGAAATCCATGTAACGGTTAAGAGATCTCACAATACCGCACCGGGCCGTGATGGTATCCAGTGACATAAGAAGGATATCGGATACTGATATGAATGAGCTTAGTAAAGAATTCAACAACAGCTTAAAAAGTGGCGAGATCAGGGAGCAATGGCTACGTGGCTACTTAATAACCACAGGTAAAGCCTGGCAAAAATTACAAACATATAAGCGGTTTTAGAACAATTACAAGGCAGAACACAGTGGACAAGCTTCTGGAAAAGTTAGTGGCATGCAGGCGCGTATTCTCCATGCGTGCTAGGTGTGAGCCGCACACCTATGTCAGGCCAGAAGAAAATAAAAATAAAGTAATTATTCTGCTAAGTATTCACAGCAATATTTACCCAAAATATTTATAGAGTAGCTATAAGTAGCTGTCTATTGGCGAATTTAAGCGATCGAGCAAACTGTCAGTCTTTTTGAACACGTTATGACACGCAATTCGGTGTATTAGTACTTAGGAGTTGCGACCCTCGTTCTTCGAAAATCGCTAGTTTGTTTCCGTCTTAACGCGTGCTAGTCTCTTGATTCTAACGCTAACTATGAGATTTTGTGAAGCGAGAGAGAGAGGAGGGATTGGTGGACAGGTTGTAGCGAATGCGTGCGGGAAAAAACCAGCACTAACAATAAAAGTACTTGATGTTTAAAAGACGTTTATGTAGGAATGTTCGACTATGTACGATTGAAAAATGAACTTGTGGTACTTTATTGTTCGGATGAGTTCTATAATAAGTCAGTTCATGCCATTTTTTAATTGAAAATGATTCCAGTTCAGGTTTTAAAGAAGTGTACAAACTGGCAGAATTGATCATGACTATTCCAGCAACCACTGTATCTGTTAAAAGGTCGTT
Organism: Arion vulgaris; assembly: GCA_020796225.1. NCBI lineage: Eukaryota > Metazoa > Mollusca > Gastropoda > Stylommatophora > Arionidae > Arion > Arion vulgaris. Next base: position 29,950,162 of record CM036758.1, on the reverse strand, counting down.
TTGAGCATTAAAGCGAATCCACAGTTGCCGCAGATCTACACAAGGTCAAGATAGACTCTCCAGTCTTAGCCGTTTGTTTTCTTCTTCTTCTTCGAACGCTCCATAACGACCACTTGTTAAACCACTCTTTGTGATTTGTATGTGATCTGAGCCTAAAGGCGATTGTACTTTGTGCCAATTATGCGACTACAAGTAGACCAGCTTCTTTGGTGTAAGTGGACCCGCTCTTTCTTATCTGATCTGCGTACTGAGGCAGTAATGTTGAACATTCTCTGTCATTATATTTGCCAGGCAGGTCACATGTCGTTGTTACCTATTTGGAATCTGGTGTACAGATTGTGTCGTGACTAGTCCGGAGACGATGTACAGATCTCATTGTGTCGTGACTAGTCCGGAGACGATGTACAGATCTCATTGTGTTGTGACTAGTCCGGAGACGATGTACAGATCTCATTGTGTTGTGACTAGTCCGGAGACGATGTACAGATCTCATTGTGTTGTGACTAGTCCGGAGACGATGTACAGATCTCATTGTGTTGTGACTAGTCCGGAGACGATGTACAGATCTCATTGTGTCGTGACTAGTCCGGAGACGATGTATAGCAGTCTGGTCTTTTCTGGACAATTGGTAATATTCATTATCCATATTGTGTTTTTTGTGCGTTATTTCTCCCACTTCACTTTGAAATGTCCTCTGGTGATGGTTTTTGGCTTCATAGCTGACCAGGATGTCGTTTTGATGCAATCGTTTTCCCTCTTCAGCTAGTCTGTCAGCATTTTCCTTTCCCTTTAACTTACATAATGAGATATCCACTGGATTACTGCCCTAGCGTCTTGCATCCTTGTGGTATGAACGTACACAATCACACATGTTGCAAGGCAGATGCACACATACCCACACACTTTACCAAAAGATCCTATAACCTACCTACACACATCCTTGGTAATCTCTTGTTTATGCTGCCGTTTAGACACGTGTACACATAAGATTCATTTTCACCCCCAAGTGGCTTTAAATACCCTTCAGCACAGTTGATTGTGTACTCCGTTTTACCATTAATAGCAAGTCTTCCACCATGTACTACAAGTTTTTCAGACGTGCACGCGTGCCCTAGTTAACGATGGAGAAATAAATGGAGATGTCATCAACGATAATACGCATACGATTGTTTTTTGAACCTGGATGGTGTGCGCTGTTTGTTTCTGAATGTAGTTTTGTGATGATAGTGCTTTTTGTGAGTTTAATCATATCAAAATGTGATGATGGTGCTTTTTGTGAGTTTAATCATATCAAAAATGTGATGATAGTGCTTTTTGTGAGTTTAATCATATAAAAAATGTGATGATGGTGCTTTTTGTGAGTTTAATCATATCAAAATGTGATGATAGTGCTTTTTGTGAGTTTAATCATATCAAAAATGTGATGATAATGCTTTTTTGTGAGTTTAATCATATAAAAAATGTGATGATAGTGCTTTTTGTGAGTTTAATCATATCAAAAATGTGATGATAGTGCTTTTTGTGAGTTTAATCATATCAAAATGTGATGATAGTGCTTTTTGTGAGTTTAATCATATCAAAATGTGATGATAGTGCTTTTTGTGAGTTTAATCATATCAAAATGTGATGATAGTGCTTTTTGTGAGTTTAATCATATCAAAATGTGATGATAGTGCTTTTTGTGAGTTTAATCATATCAAAATGTGATGATAGTGCTTTTTGTGAGTTTAATCATATCAAAATGTGATGATAGTGCTTTTTGTGAGTTTAATCATATCAAAATGTGATGATAGTGCTTTTTGTGAGTTTAATCATATCAAAATGTGATGATAGTGCTTTTTGTGAGTTTAATCATATCAAAATGTGATGATAGTGCTTTTTGTGAGTTTAATCATATCAAAATGTGATGATAGTGCTTTTTGTGAGTTTAATCATATCAAAATGTGATGATAGTGCTTTTTGTGAGTTTAATCATATCAAAATGTGATGATAGTGCTTTTTGTGAGTTTAATCATATCAAAATGTGATGATAGTGCTTTTTGTGAGTTTAATCATATCAAAATGTGATGATAGTGCTTTTTGTGAGTTTAATCATATCAAAATGTGATGATAGTGCTTTTTTGTGAGTTGAATCATATCAAAATGTGATGATAGTGCTTTTTGTAGTTGAATCATATCAAAATGTGATGATAGTGCTTTTGTGAGTTGAATCATATCAAATGTGATGATATGCTTTTGTGAGTTGAATCATATCAAAATTGATGATAGTGCTTTTTGTGAGTGAATCATATCAAAATGTGATGATAGTGCTTGGAGGTTGAATCAATCAAAATGTGATGATAGTGCTTTTTGTGAGTTTAATCATATCAAAATGTGATGATAGTGCTTTTTGTGAGTTTAATCATATCAAAATGTGATGATAGTGCTTTTTGTGAGTTTAATCATATCAAAATGTGATGATAGTGCTTTTTGTGAGTTTAATCATATAAAAAATGTGATGATAGTGCTTTTTTGTGAGTTGAATCATATCAAAATGTGATGATAGTGCTTTTTTGTGAGTTGAATCATATCAAAATGTGATGATAGTGCTTTTTTGTGAGTTGAATCATATCAAAATGTGATGATAGTGCTTTTTTGTGAGTTGAATCATATCAAAATGTGATGATAGTGCTTTTTTGTGAGTTGAATCATATCAAAATGTGATGATAGTGCTTTTTTGTGAGTTGAATCATATCAAAATGTGATGATAGTGCTTTTTTGTGAGTTGAATCATATCAAAATGTGATGATAGTGCTTTTTTGTGAGTTGAATCATATCAAAATGTGATGATAGTGCTTTTTTGTGAGTTGAATCATATCAAAATGTGATGATAGTGCTTTTTTGTGAGTTGAATCATATCAAAATGTGATGATAATGCTGTTTTTGTGAGTTTAATCATATCAAAATGTGATGATAGTGCTTTTTTGTGAGTTGAATCATATCAAAATGACAATGTGTCTCGATAGCTAAGTCATACTACTGACATTCGTTAGATTCAACTTCTGAGGGAGATGAAAAAAAACCTGAATGTTTTTGAAATTCTTAGCAGATTCCAAATGTGTTTACCACTGAAGTCGGAGAAGGCTTGCCTGAATGGTGAGGGACACTGATGATAGAGAAAACAAGCCTTCATGCAAAACTCAGCCAGAAGCACCATACTGGAAGCGCTGAATACACCTGCATTTATAGCGGGCGAACGAGTAGAAGACGACAATATGTTCAAGTTGATGGCAGGAAAAAGAGAGAGAGGAAAGGTGTGTGGGGGAGGAAGGAGATATAAACTAACAGAATGAATATTATTATTATTATTATAATCTGCCTGAATATACCTTTGCCATGCCCTGAAAGAGTTTAAACATCCATGGATCGACCCTTAGTACAGTGAAGTCCTTCTTCTTTTTGCGTTCGTTCTTTACGATCAATTTTAATCACTCTTTATGATATGCTTGATCTTTGCCAAGAACGTGTATACGTTGCACATTGGTTTGGTAGGCCCCTAAACGCATAGACTTCTACACGTTTAGAACACATACATCCGACTTCAGCCAAACCTCCTTCGTCGCCTCTTACGACATGCGTGGCAGGTAGCAGTAGTTCGATTCTTTACACCTCAAATTTGGGCCCCAGTAACCACTCGAGCGACAGTGAAGTCCAATCTCAAGACCACTAACTCGTTTCGTTAATCGTTAATTAAACATTACTGTAGATAGACTAATAGTCACTCAGTCTCAGTAAACAGTTCTTGATCTGAAAACTATGCGTGCTAATGCATTATCTAGTTGTCTGTGTGATTCCAGGGCTCTCCCAGAATATACACACAAAAACTATTTCAACAAAGTAATGCTAAATGTAATGTTAAAATTAAACAAATTACTTTCAAATCAGAACAACGTTATTTTCTTCTTACAATAAACTTGAAGCTACTGTGAATTAGGTGTGCACCGTATGTTATATGTGTATAATTGTGTATATGTATGTATGATGATGTTTCGCCACAAATACAAGCAGAAAAAGCTTATTGCGTGTGTTTGTGTAAACACTGTTTGATCGCATTCACAGCCAACTATAAACTTATGGGCCTGCGGATTCACAGGGAACCCCTGACCTAGTTTTAGTTGAGGGGCTGGAATTTATATCTGTTTGATAGAACACTGCAAGTTTTTTTAAATTTTACTCAATTCTGTGAGTCTATGGTTATTTAATGGTGAAAAATATTCATAATATTGATATTTCTTATTGTTAAACTTAATTTGTTGCATAATTTAATTTAGATTTAGTTAACATTTTGTGTTGATTTTAAAATGAATTCGTCTATATACAACAATACTGAAATGCGAGGTCACGCTGACCGGCTGTGGTCTGATTTCCCATAATTTTTACCTAAGTCCACAGGCCCATAAGTTTATAGTTGGCTGTGATCGAATCTGACCTGATTATTCTATGTTCAACAGACGACACTGTTTATGAAAGACACGGCTTAGTACATCTACCTTTTAGAGCTAGCTTGCTGTGTTCTTAAAGATAATCGTCTGTAGTTATAGGCAATGGATGCCGTAAAAAATATGGGTTTGTGATTAGAATGATGTGTTTGGTAATTTGTTTTTTCCGTTAGACCATAATACTAGTTTTTTTGTCTATTTATTTCTCAAAATCAGCAAACTGGCGTCTATATGGCCAAGTGGTTAAGACGTTTGCCTGTCGTTCTGAATATTGTGGGATCTAATCCGGACTGAGATGCATTTGCAATCAACATATAATGCGAGGAGACGGTTTAGAACATTTGTTGACAACAGGTAAAATTCAGGGAAGGAGAGATCGTGGAAGACAGAGGGAGAGGATGTTGGATGGCCTGGCATCATGGTTTGACACAAGATCGACGTCAGAACTGATTACATGCACCAAGCAGAGAGTTGTAGAGAGACATGATCGCCTACGCCGGTAGGCATGGTACTTGATTGATTGATAGTGTCACCCGAGTGGTTACCGGGGCCCAAATTGAGGTATAAAAAATAGAACCACTGTTACCTGCCCCGCATGTCATAAGAGGCGACTAAGAAGGTTGGTGGTGGGGCTAGCTACCCCACACCGAAAAAAACACTAGATGGCTACAGAACGGAGAGCAAACCGAGTAAACGCTGGCTGAAACCTGACACATCGCCGAAGGTTAAGCACCAGAGATCCAAATGGCGCTGAAGATGTGAAGTAAAACACACTAATGCTAAGGCTGCATGAATCGGATTTCCACATGAATGGAATTTATGGGAAATCTGGTACATAGGTTTGGGCGTGATCGGAGAGTGAGAGATTGATAGTGTAAGATGGTGAACACTGTCAAATGACTTTTTCAAGTCTATGATATTTATGTATAGGGATGAATTCCATTCCAGTGATTGCACAATCAGTGTCCTCAATACAAACATCTGATCAGTGCATGATCTTTCCTTTCTGAAACCAACTTGTTCTTCCTTCAATATATTTTCTATGCAACCCCTAAACCTCGAGATGTGGACCCTGCAGAATATCTTTCCCGGTACTGGTAGATTTATTCATCTCCAGTTGTCATGACAGAAAAACATTACATGTATATTAGCTGATTAACCCGGCTTCGCACGGATTAAAGTTGTTAGTAATCCTTGATGAGGAATTGGTGAAGCAGTTCCAAGAGATGTCATCTTCTTCTTCAGTGATTTGTGGTCATGCGCTTAATTTACTGTGGACCACAAAATGGGCAGTCAGCTTCAGGTCTGTCAGGTTTCCCCAAAGCTTAGTTTTCAGGTCAACTGGGTGTGGTCACGTGTTGCTTCTCAGCTCACCCAGGAGAGGACAGTCTTGCAGGATATGCTCTGGTGTCTGCTCCGCCTGCTGACACTGGACTTATTCCCAATCTATATAAGTGTTTGTTGAGTCTGCAGGGTCCGGTGCGTAGTTGAAATATAATGACCTGATCTGTTCTGCTTAGGTCTTTGAGAAAGTCTTTTCCATAATCATATCCAATGTTTGTCTTCCAGTCTACTGCTGATTGTCTCTGTATAAGGGTTTTAAACTCTTGAAAAGATAGGGTCGGATAAGACATATCAGTTTGGGTTTTATTTATTTTTTAAACAAATATTGACCCGATTTCGAGTCAATATTCTAAATTATACAGTTTGCTCAAACCAACGCAAACGAAAAAACGCAATTTTATATAGCGTAGTTTGAAACAACAAATTAAGGGACGCAATCCATGGCTATGTTGTATCTAGCAATTTGGGGATTATATCCCTTTACTTCACCCGCATGGTGTCGAAATATGGTGGATTGGTCATCAAGAAATAGATTAAATTTAATTGTAAAGCTAATATTGATCCGATTTCGACACAGTTTCTTTAGCTAATCTTAACTTTCGAAGATAAAAGTTTGCAAAAAAATGGTGAATATTGGATGTAAACTGACGTTTTCTATACCCGGCACACATTGCGACAGTCAGTTTTATATTATAAGATATATATATATATATATATATATATATATATATATATATATATATATATATATATATATTCTGTATTACCTTTTTATAACGTTTTTATAATTATAATTTAATATAAAACGTGACAGAAATAAGCAGAAACCCGTACACAATTCTCTCAAGTGTATCGCACATCAGTTGCGTTTGTCTACGAGTTTCAAGATAACAAATGAAACACGTCTTCAATTAATTATTAATCACTGGATCTCACGGCTACCTACAGGGCTCTGTCATGGATGGCTGAGCAACGGGTAACCCATACGATTATCATATCACACTCGATGAATATGCTTCAAAGAATTGAATCTGGAAGTCTGCGTGTGGAATGGGTGAACAGAATTGGGAGATCACATCTCAAAAAATGACTTGGCTGTACACACATGGACATGTTGGAGTTCAGGGTAACGAGCGTGCTGACTTTCTTGCAGACAATGCCCCGAATCAAGCGGGTAGACGTATGGAAAGAGCCGTTATCATCAATGCGGTACGCTCTCATTTATGTGACATGGGACACGTCTCAGACACTGGAAAGAGTTCGAGAATTAGGCGTTAAGTTTGAACATGCCAGACAGTGTCATCTTCGTGGTAGAGAGAGAAGATATACTAATCAACTTCTCATGGGTACTGTGAGTAGAAGTTAAGTTTGGACATGCCAAACAGTGTCATCTTCGTGGTAGAGAGATAAAATATACTAATCAACTTCTCATGGGTATGGTGAGCAAATAGACTTTGGGATGGCTGTTGCAGCGGAGGATGGAGCACGAATGAGAATGCCCAATGTGTCCTGACGTCGATCGCATACTGGCATAGCATATAACATAATCATTAATCTATCAATTATTTGTTATCATATGATTCAAATCTTCTAATTTTAGCAATCAAGAAATATAAATACAAGTAAAGACAGAATTCTTTTTGCTTTTTCTTTACCCATATAAACCATATAACTTGCTTCATTGTTTGAAAACAAAAATGTTGTCATTAATAAAAGCACAACCGTCAAGTTGAACGCCGACATTTTGCGTGACGTCAATAACAAATGACGTAAGACTATCATCAACGTCAAGTGTAACACCTAACGGCGTTACGGATAATTTTTTCCACATCATCATCATCATCAAGTAGCGTGTTTATTTCGGAACTTGGCTCCCATGACAGATGTCATAAAAAACTCTGTTCTGTGGAAGTTGACCGGCGTCAGCAGAAGTCATTCTCAGATCGTCAATGACATCTTGCACCCATCGTCTTCTAGGTTTTTCTCTCATTCTTCTTCCAGGCAACATTCCTTCCAAAATTATCTTCTCTAGACACTCGTGTCGTTTAATGTGCCCGAAATATTTAATTTTTCTGGGTGGTATCCTCTTTAATAGACAACTCTCTTTAATATCAAGCTGTTGCAGAACAGAAACATTTGTTCTTTTCTCTATCCATGATATTCTAAGTATTCTTCTGTATCAGTTGCGTTCAAATGTATTAATGACCTGCTCCGCCGCTTTGTCAATGGCCCATGTCTCACAACCATATGTTGCCAAGGTAAAAACGCAGGTCCCTTAACACTTAATTTGTGTTCCTATGTCAGTTCCCTTTCATAGGTTAGTTAGTTCTTTTAGTTTTTGCAAAGCAAAGCTCAGCTTCTTTCCTTCCAAAAACATTCGTTATTTGAGTATTTGAAAACTACGAGTTCTCACTGTTTAAATACTCATTGTTTCATACCATTCGATGTTTGTTTCGTCTGTAGTAATAAACTTGGTTTGTCTTCTTTTTCTACTGTCAAATTTTTGTCTAGATATCTTCTAAATACCTTCTTCTTTTTCTTCTTCTTTGATCAAATTTGAATTCTCAGAAGTATATGTTTCCATACAGTTGATTGTCACTGGACAAGTACTTGAGCGATACCCACAAAGAAAACGGAAAATGGGACGTCATAAACAAACAAGCAGAAGGAGTCTTCTTGGGGAACTGAAGTGATGCTTGTCTATCATGGGAAGTCATAAAGAAAACAGCAAGACACCAGGAAAAGCGCATATCAATGGCTGAAGCCCTATGTTCCACGAGGAGGGGAGACTGATAATGATGATGATGTCACGTTTCTATATATCCAGAATGATCCATGTAGTCAGAGTACTTCTGCTTCATATAGATATGTACACAGTCATTAACTGTATATGTGTGTACACAGTCATTAATTGTATGATGAGTACATACATATATATGTGTACATTCATTAACTTATGATGAGTACATATGTATCTTTCAAACACCATATTGAACCGACGATACAACGGTGCAAGCGTGGTCTTGCGGCTCTCAAAGCTATGGTGACCGCACACCTTGAGCAGAGACTAATTGCCATTTTGTTCGATCGACTGGTAATGTCAGTGGTAGATTACAGACTCGGAATTCTTACGATATCAAGATCACAATGTGAACGACTCGAACGAGTTCAGAATGAAGGTATACGTATAGTTCTGGGCTGCACTAGAGATACCCCCATTGTGAAGATGAGATATATGCTTGGCCTTCTGTCAGTACGCTCCCGTCATGCAATCGCCCAAACCAAGGCATATATGCGGGTTACTTCGGATAAGAGACATCCACTTCACAAGAACACTAATGATGTTAAGGGCACGAGAATCAAGCGTGGCATGTCGTGAATGGCCCAGGCTGAGAGAACGATTGGCCAGGTGACTACGGTTGCGACTCTACCAAAAGGGGAAGAATGGATCCCAACCGATGGAAGCATGATGAACTATCTCAACGTTATCATTACTCTTGGAAGAGAATGTAGAGATTGGGGCAACATGAAGGCTGATCTCGCAGTTAAGCAGCTGATAGAAGATAATGCAAGGGATGATGATGTTGTTGTTTATACCGATGGGTCGGTTCAACGTGGTGAGAAATCCGGCTGGGGTTTCTTGGCTAATGCGCATGGTAGGGTTGTTGCAGAGCGAAGTGGGGCATACAGGACAACTACTTCTATTATGAGGATGGAGGTTGAGGCCGTTACTGCTGCCCTCCATTGGATTTCTGGGACTTCATTTACTGGGGCAGTTGTTGTATCTGACTCTCAGTCGATGCTTCACAAGATCCAGAAGGGCAGGTTTCGGTATGAGTGGATGTCGTCTATAGAAGTTTCTAACCTCCAGCGGCTTACGTGGATATACTGTCCTGGGCATGCGGGTGTTTACGGTAATGAGAGAGCGGCCAGGCTTGCATCAACAGCATCGATTGTTGGGGAGTTGAAGATGGATAAGGGGATATTCTTCGGTCTCTTCGCGACTCTCTGTTGGATGAGGACACTAAAATCGATGTTGAATCGATCAAGCGATTTAAGCAGTTTGGAGTTACCCGTTGTTCAAGTCGAACTGGATGCCTGAGAGGCAGAGTGAGAGGTGTGTTTAATCAGCGAGCCACAGGAACCATCAGTATGCATACTCTTCGATATCTGTTGGGGAGACTGAGCACCTATGGGTCTGCCCGGAGTGCAAATGACGTCAGTTTAGTAACCAATAACCAATAACATATATATCTGTGTGTACACAGTCATTAACTGTATGATGAGTACATATATATCTGTGTGTACACAGTCATTAATTGTATGATGAGTACATATATATATATATATGTGTACAGTCATTAACTGTATGATGAGTACATATATATCTGTGTGTACACAGTCATTAACTGTATGATGAGTACATATATATATGTGTGTACACAGTCATTAACTGTATGATGAGTACATATATATCTGTGTGTACATTCATTAACTTATGATGAGCACATATATGTATGTGTGTACACAATCATTAACTGTATGATGAGTACATATATAGGTATGTGTGTACACAATCATTAACTGTATGATGAGTACACATCCATTGTTGGGTATCCATGCCTGTTATGACTGGCATGTTTCGTCTCTGGTAGGGGTAGTTTTTTTAGTTTTCCTGTTCATATTATTGTGCTTCCTAACGTTGTTTGCAAGGTATTGGAAGTATGGATAGAAACTTTCTCTTGTTTGCAGAGTGTATATCCAACTAGTCATGACAGAGATGAAGTCTCTACGCAGAATGCTGGGGGTAAAAAGAAGAGACCGGTTGAGAAATGACGACATCAGGAAAAAAGCGGGTACAACATCAGTACTGAGCTCCATCAAGAAACAACAAATTAAATGGTTCAGCCACATAAGCAGATTACCAATAGACAGTTCACCTCAAAGAGCAATATTTCTCCGATACAATGGATACAAAATAAAAGTCCGGTCACGCAAAAGGTGGATCTCAGAGATAACAGAGGCGACGAAAGACACTATTTATGAAGCACACACAAGGGCTCGTTCTAGAATTCTCTTCGTATCTTGATGCTGTGAGGCAAAACAGGATTGGAGAAAAATAAAGATGTTCAACTATGTTTAACTTGTTTTCATTATTTCTTTGAATTGTTATAATTTATAATTTAATATAAACGTAAAACATAAGTCTACAATATCCACCATTAACATTAAATGAGTGACGTAACTGACTGACGTAGCAAGTCGTTATTTACTATCCGACTGACTATGGACTATGATTCACAGATTATGCTACGAACTGTTCGATCGAAACTTACGTAATTATTCTGTGTCTAGCTGAAACCAAGCCTTTGTGAAAGACACTCCTCAGTAAAGTCATTTTTTAATAGATCGCTAGTTGTGTTCGTAAGAACGCTCGTATTGCTAGGTCAGACAATGGGTGCCGTAATAAATGGGGGTAAGTGGTTCGAATCCTGTGTTTGGTAATTTGTTTAATGAAGCTCCTATAAAAAAAAAATCTTGTACACCGTCTGTTTATTGATCATATTCATTGATTCCGTTTCTTCTTTAAAAAAAAAAGCACATTATTCTCATCAAACTGTTTAAAACGAACAACTTCAACATGAGTGGGTGTTTTGTTTTAGATTCTTCCAATCTACCTGACAAAGCATGAATAAGGGGAAGGAGCCAGCGATGGTATAATAAATTGTGTATTTTACTGTCCTTGAATCGTGCTTATGTCAAATTTTCCCAGTGCGTTCTCTACCTTTTTCAAAATATCTTTTATATGTTTCTATTTTTACATTGTCTAGCCCTGCATATTTTCTACTTTTCATTGTTTTTAAAAATCGTTTTTCCTACTTCTGATCTGATGATGTTTGGGTCATCCTTATTATGGGGCTTTGTACTCCTACTGTCTTTGAAATCATCTTTTATGCATTCTGTCCATATTTCTAATCTCTTTATTTCATCAGACATGTTTTCTTTTTTGTTTTTGATGCATCCCATGGCATATACTGTATATTTCTTCCTATCATCATCAGGTACCGTCTCCACATCGAAGGTTGGCTGCAATGAATCTCCAGCATCCTCTGTCTTTCGCCTTGGTGTTGCACACTGCCAGACTGTAACCTGTCCATTTCTTAAAGTTTCCCTCCCACTTATCTCTCGGTCTTCCTCTTGCTCTTCCCCCTCAACTTTCCCCTCTAGTAAATGTTTTATCATGGTGTCATGTCTTTTATGTGCCCAAAATACTTTACTTGTCTGAATTTTATTTCTCTTAATAATTGTTTCTTCATGCCTAGTTTTCCTAAAACTTGTTTATTTGTCTGTTTTTCTGTCCATGAAACTGCCTATTCTTCTATATATCCACATCTCAAATGCATCAATTCTGTCTTCTAACTGCTTGTTCATTGTCCATGTTTCCGAGCCATACATTAATATAGGGTATATATAGCATTTGATCATTCTCATTTTTAGCCTGTTTGTGATTTGTTTGGATGTCAGTAACTTTCTCATACTATTGAAATTATCCTTAGCCATTCCTATTCTCTTTTTAATTTCTATAGGTGTTTCTTATTTCTTCATACATGCCCATCCTTTATTTTCGTTCCACGTCTTCTATATTCTTGCATTTCGTTTTATCCGTTGTTTCCCTACAAATCTTTATTTCTTTTTTCTAGTTTGTCACATTCTGGTGTTATCTTTGCTCCATTTCTTTCTTCTATTTTATCTATTATTTCTTCAAGCATGATTTTCTTTGTCTTTTTGGGGGAAGGGGAGGCAGGCTTGCATTCTTAATCCCATTTTGTACTTACCTAATCATTTGGATTTGCTCTTCTATATTCCTCTATGTTTCTACAATCGTTTTTGTATTCGTTTCTCTTTAGGAACAAATATTAAAGTTAAAGAGTTGACCATAAAACAATAAGTAATGAACAATATTGACTTTTAAAACAAAGTTCTAGTCTTGATGTGAATTTTGTTTCACTTGATTGTTTCGATTATATTTCTAACAACCACATAACAAGGGCTGTAACTACTGCTTCACTTCCTCTTAAATTCTGCTAATTTTCATCGTCGTTACCAAAATGGAAGCCGTTCAAGAGTTAAGCAAGCGTACAGTGAAATGCCCAACTGGTGCCGAAAAAGTCTATAAAGATGAATGCGCGTTTTCCTTTGATAATCCTGTAAGATTTAAGTTGTTATATTTGTATGAGTATTATATCGTTTACTGACTAAGATTGACTAGCCACGTACTTTTTATTTTATTATTTATAATATAATTCGTAAATTCGTAATAATTGTTTATTAGTAATATTAGTGACCAGTGGTCTCTGAGATTCAGATTGCTACATAAACTGTGCGATGTACGAAAATCAACAAATCTGAGGTGGTCAGACTGGATCAGATCAGATCTGGAGAAAATCGTTAGGGTGGCTGCGGTAAATGAGCAAATAGGCGATTGAGCAAAAACAGGTATATGTTGTATTACATAAGAAGGGAAAAATTAATTATAAAATATGAAAAAAAACAACACTCAACGTAACGTTTCGGGGCTTAGACCTTTATCAAGAACAAAAAACTTACACAAAAACTTAATTAACTAAAACATAATACTAACAAATGATGTGAATCAAAAGATACTGGCATACGTACCTGCTCCTTGGTTGGTCAGCATCTCGTGAATGATAGAATGGATAGGAATAGTACATGCCCGCCTTTGCTATCGGAGTGTATGCAATCCATATTAGCCTAATAGGGCTCATGTTTTATGGGGGTGTACATGTCTACACATCAGTATGCTATGTTGGAAATTAACGCCATTATCTCACGTTTCTTCCACCCACCTCTCCTGCTCTTCCCACGTGTGGTCTTTGTTCCCACCTGTACACACAACATCTTACGTAACCTGCCACTGACCCTTTCCGATTGACCCGCCAACCGGCTACCTAATAGTCTTCCTATTTCCTGTCCATTCTATCATTCATGAGATGCTGACCAAGGAGCAGGTACGTATGCCAGTATCTTTTGATTCACATCATTTGTTAGTATTATGTTTTAGTTAATTAAGTTTTTTGTTCTTGATAAAGGTCTAAGCACGAAACGTTGTTTTTTCCATATTTTATAATTAATTTTTCCCTTCTTATGTAACACTGGATAGACCAGTTTTTGCTCAATCGCCTACATAAACTGTGTACATTCAACATTCATTATGATATAAAAAAATATATTTATTTGATCTTCAGTAACGTACAAACATTATCATGCATGATTGAATTCATTGATTCAAATCAATTTATCAATTGAATGTTGTTATTTAAACTTATTTCATTGTTTTTACGAGTCCTCTCTGACTCTTTTGAGTCTCTCAGCTCCGTCTTCTTTTGTTGTCACACTGCTACCGGGTTGTTGCCCAGTGTCGTGGTTTTCTGTTTTTGTATTGCGTTGTTCTGCTGGCTTGAGCTATTGTTATTTTTGCTCTTTGACAGGGTTCTGCTATGCCATCTAACCATCTTTTTGTGGTCTTCCTCTCACCTTCTTTCTGGATGTTCTGTTGTAGAAGACTATTAACTGTGGAATTTGGATGCATTCTTATTAAGTGACCAAACCACTTCATTCTTTGTTTCTCGATGTAATTCAAGCAAGGTTCTGTGTCAACTTTCCTTCTGATGTTGTTTTTGTTGGTGACTCTTGTCTTTTCTAGTGTTGTTAGTAACATTTCGCAGGCAGCACATTTCATATGATGTTACTTTTTGTGACTGCGCTATGACTATGCTCATTGTCCATCTTTGACTCTGGTAGCACAAAGTAGGTATGAAAATCTGTTGCTTAGCTGTCAGTGAAATTTTTGGGTGCCTTAACTCTTAGTGGACCAGGGCAAAAGTCATGTTTTTACAAAGCCATTTTTTAATTATACATTTGTATACAGACAGCTGTCATTAGTTTTGACATCAAACTTATATATTTAATTTTATGGAACATGTACAATATATCAAAATGTTCAGAAATGAATGTTTTATTTATTTACATTAGTGAAATATTTTGGAAAAAGAAAGAGAGAAATGTTAAGTGACTTTTAGTAAGAAGAAAATTTGTTAACATATTTTTAGTGAGAATAAAATTCTTACTTAGCACTCAATATGAATATATCCAACACATCTGCAAGCCATAACACATATCTCTGTTCATACTACAATCAGCACTCGACACGTCATCATTGTCGAACTCAGCCAAATGATGAATAAGATTTACAGCTTGTTCTACTGTATATCGCGACTTACATCTTTCAGAAGAAGCCATTTTTTCAAATAAAATTCGAGTAAACAAAACTTTGTTGCTAAGATTTTGTGTGTTTTATAACGCTTCTACTAACTATAGATCGAAAATAAGTGCACAAGCATGTACGAACGGAAATGGCGAATGACCAGAGGTTAAAATAAAAATGTGGACTGGAATATAAATTTACTACAGCGGTTCTAAAACTATGATAACCAAACGCCACTTAGCGTGGCGGCATGTAAAATGCGTCCACTTCAACGCCACTTAGCGTGGCGCTTGGTCCACTAAGAGTTAACAATGGAGCTAGCTGGTAGGTTACAGCATTTGCTTTTTGCACTCTAACCTCTATCTCTCTATTTAGTCTTCCATCTTCTGTGAATATACTTCCAAAGTATTTGAATTCTTTCACTTGGTTTATTTTATTGACATGGATGTCTAGTTTATTATGTTTTCTTCCCATATTAATTATTTCTGTTTTAGTAGTGTTGTTGATTTTCATGTCATGATTTATACAATTTTTATTCAAGATGTCAAAATGATGTTGTAGATCTTGTTCATTTTGATGTATCAGGTACTGATCATCTGCAAAAAGCAGTTTATTTATTTCATCATTATCTGAATTTGGCTCTTGAGTTATTTTATCCATATATGCAATAAAGAGTAGTGGTGAGAGGACACAGCTTTGTCTGACACCTTCTGTAATGGAGAACCACTCGGCCATTCCTTCTGTTCTTGCTGTACTCTGGCTATCTTGATATAATGCCATGATGTTACCTATTAGTTGTCCCTGTACTCCATATTTTTCAAGGATCTTCAATAATTTGCACCTGTTTACTCTACTATCAAATACTCTACAACAATATACAAGAGTACACTGTCCAACAATATAAATTAAATAAATATATATTATAATTAATAATATAATTGAGCACAGTTCCTCAAAGTTACACATTCACTTCCAAATTTTGGAACTAACATTTGTGATTATCATTTTGTGATTATTTTATTTTAATAAAAAGTAAATAGTAGTAGTTTTAATTAAATGTAAAATCTGTAGTAAACTTTGAATTGTAGGCGTGAAGTACCCTACCGTTTGATGTAAATAGTAAAATCAAGCTTAAGCTACATGAAGTATGAACCTTGAAACTGAGCATTATCATTAATAGTGATATATATATATATATATATATAATGTATATATATATAAAATGTATTACTGGAAAGAATAAAGATCATTCATCAAATACAGCAAAAGGGCCTGAACTAAAGTAGAGTGTTATGTGACTAAGATTTTTAAAGTATGTTGTTTTCTTTCTTCTTGTCAAACTATCATCACACTGTTACCATTCCCATAATTAATGTTTTTTAATCGTTGCACTTACTTAGCATATCCAACCAAAACATATTCACAATTGTCAGTATATTATCACTATGTTGTCTAGGAGAGCCCCAGTGGACTATACATTTGTATGAATACTTTCATTGGACTTGGGAAAAGGTACCTGCAGCAGTTCTTTGAGAAAACTGGTAATGGTGTCTTCTTGAACATCAAAAGATTAAGAGTAGAGGTATGTTGATGGTATATATTTTAACATTTTCACAGCATGTGGACACTTTGTCTTAGAAATGTGTGATTGGTACACCAGTTTCAAAATGTCCCAAATGATGGTTCAAGATTTGTTCATATTAGTGGGGTTTTTCTTCACAGATGAAGTAACAAAACCTAATCTGCATATTGCTTAGTAACCTCTAATGATTATGTGACCAGAAATGAAATTTGTATGTAGACGCTTTTTCAGATCAAGGGGTAAACAGAATCTCTTGTATGTCTTGATACCATTCGTATTATGTGAATTTACAAAATATATGCATGTAGGGATACATATCAGCACAAAATGTAGGGCCTTGCATGCTTAGTCTCTTTCAACTGTTGACAAAAGAGTAGGACAAAATAGGCAGACATACAATCACTTGAAAAGTATCTGTGAACTATTTGGGGGGTGAGGTTTTATCGCAGTGTGCTTTAGGGACCATATCGACCAAGTTACTGCCAAGGCTTGCAACATCGTTGACAACCAAGATGATGAGAGCACAATCATTATGATATGAAATTGCACCCAAACCACTCTGATATACCAACATAAGGCAGACATGAAAAGATGTAAAATTCGAAGAACTATATGAGAACATCACATGGATAGCATGCAGAAACCACCAGACAAGTGAAGCAAGTAAATTTCTGGCCACTGTGTACATAGAGGAACATTTCCCTAACAGTGGGGGGATCCACATATACACAGATGGGTTTGCAACAAATGCAACTGATAATGAGGAGGAGTAGCCTTCATAGTACTAAAGGGAACATAGAAAGCTAACAATAGCAGCAGGAAGGTACTTCTACAACTACAAGGCAGAGACGGTAAAAGCGGTGTCAGAAGTCATAATGTCTGAGAAATATGTAAAGTCAATGAAGTATTTTTGACTTATTTACATGTATATATTATATACATTGTTTCAAAATTAAGTTGATTTGTTCCTCTTTCTTGTATAAAATTCACTTGTTCAATGCACATACTTTCTCTATGGTTTCCTGTAATCATGTTATAAGAATTTTACGAAATACTTTGCATGGAATTGAGAGCATAGTAATTCCGTTGCGATCAGCATGTAACAGTAATATTCTCAATCTCCGTTTACTTCTGACTTTCCCATTAATGACACATTCAAAAGTTACAGTAAACTCTAGGCTTCCAACATTGCAGTGCAGCTCTTTGTTTTAGGAAATGGAATAACCATGTTCTATATCATTTACTATACTGTGCAGATCTGCAACAGATGTTCAATTGCCATAGAGCTAGTTACACAGATCTATTACTAAAGATGCCAGTCTAGTATATATGGTATATGATGTGTTAGATTTCAATTAAATAACAATAATAAAATGTACCATGACGAGAGATATAAAGTGTAAATTTATTACAGTCAATCTTGAATTTAGAGATGATACTTGATTTCATGTAAACATTTCCTTGTATGCATGACTAGACTTAATATATCTTGAATTTTATTTCAGTGATTTTGTAATTTTCATTTTGAAATATTACTTGTGTATATCCATTTTGACTTTGACAAGAGACAGACAAAGCAATCAATGTCCATCATGCCTAGTTATGTTCTGGAAGGCAGCAACATACTCATTTAATTACTATTTCTGTAACAGTTTTTATTTTAAAAAATGTTAACATAGAACCTATACTAAATCCTTCAACCTGCAGAATATGATCATAAGACTAGAATAAACTGTCTGAAACAACTTCTTCTTCCAACGTTTTCAGACATCGATTTGTATACTTTTAAAGTAGTTAGTGGTCAACCAGAGTCCATGTACATCTCCGTATAGCTTGTCTTGGACTGATGGGGATTGGCCATGTGTTTTTCTCTGTTCCATGTACGTTGGACATTCTTGCAGTATGTGTGTCTCTGTCATCTTGCTGGTGCCACATGTACATATGTCAGATGGGCCTATTTTATACTTGTTAAACAGATGGTACCTCAGTCTATTGTGCCCTGTTCGTAGACGAAAAATGACAACCTGTTCCTCTCTACTTAGTTGGTGGTAAGCATCGTCCTTTTCATGCCCTGGGTGATCTCTCAGCCATTTGTTCTTGTAGGCCATTTTTATCCGTACTTTTGCTTCCTCATATGTCATACTGGTGTCTGTCTGTGGTAGCCTGCTTCCTGCTTTTGCCAATATGTCTACAATCTCATTTCCAGGTATTCCGCAGTGAGATGGTATCCACTGTATTACCACTCTAGAGAAGATGTTGCATACTTGGTGTAGTGATGCTTGCAGTTCCTTCAAGTTGTTATCGTCTTCATTTTTAGAGCAGTAATTACTGACAGGGCATCAGTAAGAAATACCAGGTTTTCATTTACATGTTCCTCTGACACTATGGCTTCTGCTGCCGCTTTTAGGCCTCCCTGCTCTGTAATTGCTGGAGAACCTTCCTGTCGCTAATTTTAGCTTCCTGAGTTTCATGTCACTGAGCACTATGAGGGCTCCTCCTCCTCCATTTTCAGTTGCATTTGCTGCAGACCCATCTGTGTATACATGGGTCCACCTGCTGTTAGGAAAGTGTTCCTTTAGGTACTCGGTGGCCAGGAGTTTTCTTTCTTCACTTGTTTGTTGGTTTTTCCTACTATCCCTGTGATGTTCTCATTCAGCTCTGGGAATTTTGTATCTTTCCATATCTGTCTTGTGTTGGTGTATTTTAGTGGTTTGGGGTAACTTCAGCACATGATGGTTGTTTGCTCATCATCATCTTGGTTGTCGCTGCAAAGTTGGTTCGTTTTAGTCTGCCCCTTCCTAGCCCATTCATTCTGTGGTACATTGGGTGATCTTCTAGCCTCTTGAACTTTTCTGCTTGTTTTTGTGCTCTGCTGTCTCTTATATCCTCCATTGGTTGTAGGCCGGTGGTCTTCTCCATTTCCTGTATTGGAGTAGATCTCATTCCCCTGTAATAATTCTCATAGCTTGGTTCTGAACACGGTTGATTTTATTGAAGTTGGATTGGGCTACAGTTGCCCATGCAGAGATTCCATAGTCCAGTGTCTGGCGAACATATCCCATATAAAGCTTCTTTAAAACATTGTTATCTGCCCCCAGGTTGTGCCAGCTAGTTTTTCATGATTGCCATCCTGGATTTTGCTCGGGTTTTGTTTTTTCAATCTGAGCATGCCATGTCATGCGCTGGTCGAAGGTGATTCCAAGGTATGTTGGGTTTTTCTCTGGGAGCAATATATGGTTATTTAGTAGGAGCTTTGGACTTTGGGGCTTTGTTGATAAGGAGAAAATCGTATATGTCGTTTTCTTTTCATTGGCTTTGATCAGCCATGTATTGGACCATTGGTCTAGGGATGTGAGGGCCTGTTATATTCTGCTTGTTGCAGCGGTAATGCGCTCCTCTGATGTCCACAGGGCCAGGTCATCCGCATACAGGGCGTGGTGGATCCTTCTGGGTATGTTGTCTGAAACAACAATTTCTGCTTGTTATGGCAAATAGGTATCCCTTTCTGACCGACAGCAGAGTTGTCTACTTATACTAGCGGATGTTTATTCTCAGAGCTACATTTGCAGAACAAGTGTGACATCCATCCTTTACATTGTATATACTTATGTAAACAGTATGTAGTTTTACTATTGTAACATACTTTTTTGATTCTTTCTGATGCATTCTTTGCTAAATATAACTTTTTTGATTCTTTCTGATGCATTCTTTGCTAAATATAGATACCAAAGGATGAGTCCTCTGCTGTAGAGAAGCCTACTAAACTTGCTATTGGTAAGTTTATAGCTAGTTACAATTTCTGTAAAACTATTTATCAATGAGAAATACAAATAAAGTTGGTTACAAATATTAAAAGCATGGAAGACATTGAAAATGTTAGCTCTAGAACATACCAGCTCATTATATTTCGCCTACGTACCGGACACTGCAGAGTCAGCAAACACTTACATAGACTAGGAATAAGTTAAACGGCTGTCTGCCAGTGTCAGCTGAAGGAACAGACACCGGAGCATGTCCTACAAGAATGTCCTATCCTGCGTGAGCTGATAAGCAACATATGGCCACACCCAGTTGACCTAAAAACTAAGCTTTGGGGAAACCTGAAGCTGACTGCCCAGTTTGTGGTCCACAGTAAATTAAGCGCATGACCAGAGATTGCTGAAGAAGAAGAAGAAGAATTTCTTCATTCTATAATTAAGAATGTAAACTGTACAAGAAAGAATTAAAAGACTAGTCATGACTGAATATTCAGAAGTACGAAGAACTTACAACATAACACAAGTAAGTAAATAAAAGTAAAACTTCTGAGGACAAGCATTTTTTCTGTGACATGGATGTGAATCATGGACAATAACACAAGCATTAAAGAAAAAATTCAAATCTACGGAATGTTTTATGGAAACATTAATGTCCTGAGAGAAATATAGACATTCTACTAGAACTGAACATTGAGAAACTTCATGTCTCGAAAACTGAAATATTTTGACCACATTAAATATCACTGAGAAATAACAAAAATTTAGGGCTTAGTTTAGTGGAAGATGAGGCAAGGGACAACCAAGACGACAATGAAAGTATGACATTAAAGAACCTTGAACATGATGGAGGAGGCAGGAGAACTAGCTATAGATTGAGAGCTTTTCAGGCAGGTTGGGGCAAAGACATTCAGCAAAGGCATATTACATGATGATGAAGAGTGCCATTTAATTTCATGTTTAATTTGTGTAATTTTCTGCATACATACGACTTGAGCATGCGTAGTGTCCATCCCCATTGGTCCTTTTTCTTCTTTTCGTTCTTATTTCATTCTCTCTATTCCATCTACCCCCTCCACAAACCCACTGACTCCCTACCATTTCTTCTTCTATCGGTTCACTCTCCAGCTATTGAGGCGCCCCTGTATTGTCATACCCCACATTGACTCATTCTGCTCGACTTCCCCTCCCTCCTGGCCCTTATACACCTGTTGGTATCCATACCTCTCTCACCTACCTCTTCTGTTTTTATTTATATCTACGTAACCTCACATAACACTATCATCCCTCTTCACCGTCAGAATAATGCTCATACTCTATGGGTGTCACTCTTGACACTACTCTCCCCTCTGTTCTATCCCTATGACATTGGATTCTGTATGTGTCCTTTCCCAGGACACACAGGATGCATATTAGCCAAGTAGAGCTCTAGTCGCTCTGGGTGAACGGTGGTTGAGTAATCCCTACAGTTGAGTTACTTGCACATGTTCTAGTGTCATGTACAATCACATTTTCTAACTATTCTCTTCTGCATTTGATCGTCTGGTATACATATATGTGGGACACTTACAGTGTGATACTATTGACCACTAGCGCCCCTCCTCCTAGGACATTGGATTATATACTTGCCCTTGCTATCGGAGTGTATGCAATCCATATTAGCAGAGTTGGGCTCATGTTTTATGTGGGTGTACGTATCTACACAATAGTATGCTAGATCAGAAATGAACGCTATTATCTCACGTTTCTTCCAACCACCTCTCCTGCCCTTACAACATGTGGACTTTGTTCCCACCTGTATACTCAATATCTTGCGTAACATGCCACTGACCAATTCAGATTGACTATCCAACTGGTAGCTTACAAGTCTTACTATTGACTATCCAACTGGTAGCTTACAAGTCTTACTATTTCCTGTCCATTCTATCATTCATGAGATACTGACCCAGAGACTGCAAGTACTTTTGGCGCAGGTTTGTATGCCAGTATCTTTTGCTTTACATCATTAGTTAGTATTATGTTTTAGTTAAGTTTTGTTTTCATATTTGTTCTTAAAGGTCTAGTACCGAAACGTTGAGTGGTGTTTATATTCATGTTTAATCATTAATTTTTCACTACTTATGTAATACTACATATACCTATCTTTGTTCAATCGCATATATAGTTTGTGTACATTTACACAGCATGTTTAATTAATATTTTTCTATCGCAATATCACAGGTGTGGAAGGTGGTTTTAATGATGAGAAGCGGTTTGAGTTTGTAGAGAAGACATCAATCGTTGTTCTTCCCCAGTGGTTTGAAATCCCATTTCCAAATGAGGATATCTCTGATACGGTACAGTGTTTTCATATTTCATTTATTCTCTTTCGATCCCCATTTCATTTATTCAACAGTGTTATAGTTCTTCATGTATGTCTCAAGAGAAGCATAAAGTCACCGGTACATCTGGAAGTAAACAATAAGTCTTGACCTTCATTTTAAAAAAAAAAGCACACCAACGTACGGTTTCATTCGGACTAGGTGTCTATTTTGAACTGAGGATTGAAAGTTACTTGTCCTAGCTGTCGCTGCACAGTGTGCATGTTTTTTGTAACTCAGAAAGGAAAAATACCCAGATCATACCTGAATATATGTCTACATCTTCATGACTAAGAAACCGGGGTCCTAACCAATTGACCACAAATAGAAGAAAAAACGCATGAATATGCCAAAGCCGCCTGTATCAGCATGCGGTTCTCCATGCTAAGGCAAATATAGCTATGATGAATATTCTATGGGATTTTTTTGGATCCAGAAGCACTTGAGCTTTTCAGCTCTTCGGCTCGGTGCCATGGACATCGTAACGGTTCGGTGCCACAAACACCGTAAATCTGTGGCTTTTTCTGCCATCCCGCGGAATTGAACCCGCACACACAGAGGGATAGTCACCTGTAGTCCAACACGCTGGGCAGACGGGCAATTCTATGTGATAAACTATGAACTATTGGGTACGAAATCCAACAAAATACGTTCCAGTGGAGCATGCCCTCTCCACTGTCAGGAGTGAATATTTTTGATCCGCTGTTGTATGAAAATGTCATAACCAACTAAAATCAGGGAGTTCTTACTAAACACCTTTATAGGAGGAACATGATAGTATTAACCAACAATCCATCTCCTATTTGAAAAATCTGAAATGCTACTATTAAAGACTCATTAGTTCAGAAAGATAGCTTTCCTAGGAGGCTAGCCCAAGGGCAAGCAACTGCTTCCTTGTTGAAAGGACAGTGAGGACCAAAGGATATGGTAGTAGCGCTAAATAAATGTATGCTGAAGATGAGTGGATGAATCTCCCACATCACTAAACATAGTACAATACAAGCCATGAAATCACATTGTCATCTTCGTGGTAGAGAGAGAAGATATAGGAATCAACTTCTCATGGGTACGGTGAGCAAATGGACTTTGGGGTGGCTGCTTCAGCAGAGGACAGAGCATGAATGGGAATGCTCAATGTGCCATGACGTCGATCGCATAACATAAGCCATGAAATCACATTGTCGTCTTCGTGGTAGAGAGAGAAGATATAGTAATCAACTTCTCATGGGTATGGTGAGCAAATGGACTTTGGGGTGACTGCTGCAGCAGAGGACAGAGCATGAATGGGAATGCTCAATGTGCCATGACGTCAATCGCATAACATAAGCCATGAAATCACATTGTCGTCTTCGTGGTAGAGAGAGAAGATATAGTAATCAACTTCTCATGGGTATGGTGAGCAAATGGACTTTGGGGTGACTGCTGCAGCAGAGGACAGAGCATGAATGGGAATGCTCAATGTGCCATGACGTCGATCGCATAACATAAGCCATGAAATCAGAAATGTTTCTACCATCTCTAAAGTCAGCGAAGGCCTGCCTGCATGGCAAGGGACACCAGTCAAATGGTAAAGCAAGCTTTCATGCAAAAATCAGTCAGTAGCACCAAACCAGGCTTCAAACCAGGCTCAAATTGACAGCGGTCAAACGAAGTAGAAGAAATATTTCCCATATCTCTTATTATTTGCTCAGTTCTTTCATCCACATCCTACACTGATTTTTTTTTAGTCAATACAATTATTGATTTGCTTATATTCATTTAATTCTCTCGCATATTTTCTATCCAATAATGTCCTGTCATTCACAGGTTCAATTGTCTGCTGCTATGATCTTGATAGCAGAAGATGCAGCCAAACAAGAGGAAGCTGCAGCAATGTCTGGAACATGGGAGGGGGAAAAACTTCGTGTCTCAAAGTGTGTACTCTAATTACTTTATTTCCCATTATATATTTGCAAAATATATTCTTATGTACATTGTGTTGCAAGATAGATTGAAGAAAAATGCTAACCAAAATAAGGAAAGTTTCTTATTCAAACACAGAAAGAAAAACAGCTGAAAGCACACTTTAGTATTAATGGTTGATTTATTACAGCAGAAAATTGAATAAAATCAAAGTGTTCAAATTCTAAACAAAAATGGCAGAATTGCATGTTTTCACTATAATATTTATATTTTCAAAGGAAGTGATGCATATCTACAATTCCAGGATGAAGATTTGTTCATTTTCATAGTTAGTATGTAAAAATGTTCATTTCTAAGGGAATTAACATTCTCTGAGTCGGCTTACTGGCTCTTGGTCATCTTAGGAACCTTGTGCCCTTATAGCTGATAACACATGAAAGTAAATAAGTTAAATTTGAATATCCCTACCCCAATTTTAGCATCTGTACACTTCATGTTTCTTTGTTTTTCTTGACTACATTTTAGGCATGCAGAGAATCTAGTACAGCTGAATAATGGCAAGAGAATCCCTCCTTCAGGCTGGAAATGTGAAAAATGTGACCTCACTACCAATCTGTGGCTAAATTTATCGGATGGGTCAATCCTTTGTGGGCGTCGCTTCTTTGATGGATCA
Organism: Arion vulgaris; assembly: GCA_020796225.1. Lineage (NCBI taxonomy): Eukaryota > Metazoa > Mollusca > Gastropoda > Stylommatophora > Arionidae > Arion > Arion vulgaris. The sequence goes on along the minus strand of CM036758.1, from coordinate 29,924,782 downwards.
GGAGGGCGTAACCATGCTGTTGAGCATTATCAACAAGTTAAGAATCCATTAGCTGTCAAACTGGGAACAATAACTGCAACCAGTGGTGGTGAGAAATGAATATTGTACCTTTATTTCTGTTTGTCTTCCATGATATGTAATACTGTTTACTGACAATTTAACACACAATAAATGTTCATGCATCCAGAAAATTTGAAGTAGACAACTAGAAAACCTTACAATAAAACTCCAGAACATAGAAATCAAACAAGCCACTGAGGCCAAATACTTAGGAGCAATTTTTACTGCAGACAGACGTATCGATAGGAAAATCAGCAATCGATGCACACCTGTTTTAAACATGGCCAATAACAGCAGCTAATGAGCGGGAAATCATAACGGCCGAAGATGAGGTGTCTTAGAAGAACTGCAGGTGTGACAATAAGAGACAAAATTAGAAATGAAATCGGAAGACTGAATATGAAACGAGTCATGCAGTTGATAAAAGAACAACAGATTAAAGGGTTTGGACGCCTACCACAGAGAGCCACACTAAAAAAGTATAATGAGTACAGAACAAGAGGAAGACCACGCAATAGATGGAGCAATTGCATCAAGAACAACCTTAAGAAAATGAATAACAGCTTTCAAAGTTCATTTGGACAAGCACACACAAAATCACTACAGCCCCCTCCCCAATGAATTGAACACGGGTCTCCCGCATGGGAACCTCTCTCTAATTCATTCAGCCACACGCTCCTCACTTAATCGGTACATATGATTTATTCACAGATGTATATTCTTATGATGAAGATGACATGGTGGAGGACCCTTATCTAGCAAAACACTTAGCACATTTTGGAATCAATGTGGCTGCCTTGGAAAAGGTAAATTTAAGTGAATAGCAAGATATGTTTGGATTAGCTACATATTATTAGTTACTCATACTTATCAACTAGACTGCGGTTTCCCCATCATTTGTACAATTTTGTTCTAGTTTTTAGATATACCACAGGGTATGAACATATATAATATATATATATATATATATATATATATATATATATATATATATATATATGAGCGTCTGTAGCTCAAGCGGTAGTGAGCTTGATCACAAACCAAGCGTACCTGGTTCAAATTCCACGGTAGGCAAGTTTGGAAGCAAATTTGTTTCCGTGGGATTTTTACTAAAGGTGAAAATAGACCTCACCGTTCAGAAAGCAATGGTAAAGTACTGAATGTATAAGTGGTGCCTAGAAAATCAACGACTCATTTACTGTGGTTGATGGCTACGTCCTTTGGGATATGCCACGATTTTCATTCATTCATATATATATTAGAGTTTGCTTTGCCATTCTGTGCATTGCTCTATGATATTTCTAAGAGCAAATATTTGGCCTATACAGCTGCCTCCTCTCGAAATCCTGCTTGTTCCTTTTTCAGTTTCTTATCCACAGCATCAGTAATTATTAGCAATGAAGGAGGCGCTGGATTTGACATTAAAAACAGACTGAGTAAGGCACGAAGTGCATTCATGACCCTTCAGACCGTCTTGAAATCTGCCCAATACAGCATCAGAACCAAGACTAGTATCTACAACAGCTGTGTGCTGTCAACATTGCTGTACGGATCGGAATACTGGAGAATGACAGAACAGGATATGTCCAGACTCTCCACCTTTCATACAACGTCTGCGAAAAATCCTACGCGTGTACTGGCCGACTACTATCTTGAACCAAGAATTGCTTGCACGATGCCAACAAGAAAATATGGGCACTATCATCCGAAGACACGCTGGAGATGGATTGGACATGTGATGCGCATGGAGACTGGCTCCGACACGGAAACTGCACTGAGATGGACTCCAGAGGGTAGGCGAAAGCATGGAAGACCCAAGACGACCTGGAGGAGAACGATAGAGCAAGAACTGAAGGAAATGAATCATAGCTGGAACACAATACAGAGGAAGGCCATGAACAGGGAAGAATAGTGTGTTGCTGCCCTAAACGCCAAGGACGTAACAGGCTAAAGAGAGATATATATATATATTACTCCTGATCTGCTCTTGGAGTATAGCTACCATGTTAACATTGAAGTTTGTCCCACGGTCCAAAGTGTTAAATATTTATTCAACTACATTATAATAGGACATGACTGTATAAATGTGAATATTTGAGAATGGGATGCTCTCTGAGTGCCACAAAATTCAGAATTTGATTGAATCTTGATGTGTGAGTGCTTTTGAGACATACTGAAGATTGAGTGAATTCTTGATGCATTAACAAAGGCATACATTTTACACCTGTCATGTGCTTCTAGAACGATTTCAAACTGTCATGTTCCACAAATTTGGAATTGTTATTGTTGTTGAACCCCAGGAATTCTGAGTTCACTCTTTTTCCTATGTGTGCGTTGGGGAGAGCACCCAGCTTATATATATATCTTCAAACAGCTAATGCTCATTGATTAGTTAAAGACAAGGATATTTGATACCAAATTTTAGAATACAGTTACGCCAGTGGTTACCGGGCCCAAATTTGGGGTGTAAAGAATAGAACCACTGTTACCTGCCACATGTGTCGTAAAAGCGACTCAGGAGGTTTGGCTGAAATTGGATGCACGTGTCTGCTAGGGAATGCTAACCCGAAACAAATGCTTGCAGAAACGGATGCACCAGGCCGTAAGGCGCATAACATGGTGCAACGACCCTCACAATGAGGAATGAGATAACGGATTCTACGGTCGCCAATCTGCCTCGGAGATTTAGCCATGAAGTAAGAATGTCAGACCTACCATCACGAGACTGGCCAAAACTTACTGCGGGAAGAGGTCGGCACAAACGGGAAGCAGAAATCATAGGAAGCCAACATTGCTTCTTAATTAAGTGAGGACTCATTAGAAAGTTAGTTTTTTTGGGGATGTGCCTGTAGCTGGATGATTTTTAAAGATTTCACCACAGTTTCTTCTTCACCTTTCAACTCTCAACTGAGCAAAGATTTTCATCAAACTTCTTCCAGCTCTTCCTCTCTCCTGCTATCCCTTCCAATTCTTTCCATGTTTTACCTATCCTTTTAACATCAGCCTCCAGCTCTCTTCTCCAGGGATGTCTAGGCCTTCCCCATCTCCTCTTTCCCTGTGGGTTCCAAAACAGTGCCTGTCTTGCAATGCTTCCGGTTGATCTTCTCAATGTGTGTCCTATCCGTCATCAGCGTCTACTAATGTAATAATTACAGTTAGTCATCAAATCATGTTTCTGTTGTGCAAAATTGAATTGTGGATATGGAGATTAATTGTCAGCATCATACTGGTGTTCTAGTAAACAGTTTTATTTTTTCTGAGCAGACAGATAAAACAATGACAGAACTTGAGATTGACATCAACCAGAAGATTGGAGAATGGGATGTGATCCAGGAAGCTGGAAGTGAACTCAAACCATTGTATGGACCTGGATATACAGGCATGCGTAACCTTGGCAATAGTTGTTACTTGAATTCTGTGGTGCAAGTCTTGTTCAATATTCCGGACTTTCAAAGAAAGTAAGTTAGATTGTTTATCAAGTAATTAAGGGTGGGCTCATATTGACATCTAAATAGTGGTGTCTAGTGATTAATAATAATAATAACTCCTCTTGTACCGTTATACTTTACATAGGGCCTGCAAGTAATTTCTCCATACCGCTCCATTCTGGGCAACTCGCTCAATCTCTTCCATAGAACTGAGACTCATATTTCTTGCTTCTCTCAGAAAAGTTCATTTCAGGGTCTCCTTAGGTCGTCCTCTCTTTCTTGAACCATTTGCATCCCACTTGAATGCCTGCTTTGATAGTCTTGGATCATTTCTTGTCTAGTGATTGACAGAAGCTTAATACATGTCACTTATTTCATTTCAATTTCAAAATCTTTCCTCTTCCATATTAATGACTGATAAGGAAAGCATTCATTCCGTTTGATGGCTTTATGCAACGGAAAAATAGGTCAGGCTATTTTCATTATCTATTTCTATTATTCATAGTAGTCTGCAACAATATCTGTCATATAACTAGTGTCATAGGTCTGCAAAATATCTGTCATAACTCTAGTACATAGTCACTAGTGTCATGGTCAACAATATCTGTCATATAACTAGTGTCATAGGTCTGCAACAATATCTGTCATATAACTAGTGTCATAGGTCTGCAACAATATCTGTCATATAACTAGTGTCATAGGTCTGCAGCATATCTGTCATATAGCTAGTGTCATAGGTCTGCAGCATATCTGTCATATAGCTAGTGTCATAGGTCTGCAACAATATCTGTCATATAGCTAGTGTCATAGTCTGCAACAATATCTGAATGCTAGGTCATAGTCTCAATATGTCTGATACTAGTGCAAGTCTGCAACAATATCTGTCATATAGCTAGTGTCATAGATCTGCAACAATATCTGTCATATAGCTAGTGTCATAAGTACACAAATCTGTTGTGCCGTTCTTAACTCTATAGCATAGATCAGCACTGTCCAATGTGGTGCCCATGTTATTCATTCCTGGCATCCCGTCTTACACAGCCGACTTATACGTTAATCAGAATTTCAAGAAAGGAAAAAAGTTGTTCTGAATAACGATGTGCTTCAGTTTGTGGTTTTTTGGTACTCCCATGAACATGGTCTTCTCACTTTTACAATCTTGTTTTCTTTTGTAAACATTCTTCTGATAGTTTCATCTTATCTGGTTCATGGATTGTTACAATTCGTTAGGTGGTCATTGAGTGACTTCATGTCTTTTATCTTGTCAATATCTAAATGTCTCCCACTATAGACACTTTTAAATCCAGTCTGTGAGTTCTGCAGTTTCTGTTTATTAGTGGGTCCACTACAATATATTCATGGGAGACCTTATTGCTCAATATATGACATCCATCCATCTGTTGCAGACTTTTATGAGCATAAAGTCTTATAAAATAACATCCTTAGTCAACAGTTCCCAGTAAAATAGGACTAGAACTGTTCCTAATCATCTATGTCTTTTCAAAGTCATGATTCTTGTTCGAAGCTGGTTCCCTTAACACCAGAATTAGGTAAGAATTCTTACATCTATGAAGTATGTTGGTATGATGAAGATGACCTGCTCTATTCACTCGATGATACAAACATCATAGTCAATTTAAACCTGTGGCATGAAGGTAAGGTGTGTAAGAATCCTGTGTAAGAAAGAGATTAGAGCACACATGGTTACTCACCGAAGTGCAGTGGTGATAGTCTTGTTAATCAATCACCCTAAACCTTTTTTAAAAAAAATATTTTGTGTATGATTGAGTTGTAATAATTTCTACTAATTCAAGCATAACTTAGTACATTTGATTCAAACACCAAATTGACATGGTTTCACATCCATCTTTGAAATTACTGCACTTTAATTTGTCTTATCTATCTGGTCTATATATTTGAACATTTTATTCCATATATTTGTCTCAACCTAATCTCACTCTCCACAGATACTTCAGTAACTCAGATAATATTGTTACCAATGCTCCATTGAATCCTGCCTTAGATTTCAACACTCAGATGTAAGTATTTATAATTTTGTGTCAAGTAATGTAAAGAACTTAAGCGGTAGTGAGCTCGATCACAACCCAAGCGTACCTGGTTCAAACTCCACGGTGGGCAAGTTTAGAAGCAAATTCATATTGTGTGATTTTTACGTGCAATTGTGGTAAAAATAGACCTCACCTTTCAGAAAGCAATGGTAAACTACTGAATGTATAAGTGGTGCCTAGAAAATCAGCGACTCATTTACTTTGGTTGATGGCTACGTTCTGTAAAGGATATGCCACAATTTTCATTCATTTTTCAATGTAAAAACCTATTTAAGAGCCTGCTTTTTTCCCTTGGCAACATATGGTTGTGAGACATGGAACATTGACAAAGCGACATAGATCATTAATGCCTTTGAATGCAAATGCTACAGAAGAGTACTTAGAATATTATGGAGAGCAAATGCTTCTGTTGTGCAACAGCTTAATTGATATTAGAGAGAGTTGGCTATTAAAGAGCATAAATTCAAGGAAAATTAAATATTTCGGACACATCAAACGACATGAGTGCCTAGAGAAGATAATATTGTAGGGAATGATGCATGGAAGAAGGAAGACCTAGGAAACGATGGGTACGAGATGTCATTGATGATCTGAGAATGACTGCTGCTGATGCCGGTCAACTTGCACAGAATAGAGAGTTCAGGACTGCTGTCATGGGAGCCAAGTTCCAGAAGGGACAAGCTACTTGGTGATGATTAATCTTAAGAATCCATTTTCATTCCATAAGATACAGTGGGAGATACAATGTTAGACCCATAATTTTTATTTGGCCAATGGTACATGATATAGGGTGTAGTCAACATCATTCTGATTGTCTTACGTACCAGTGTTTCTCTGATACTCACTGGAAGTTGGCTTGACCTGAGAGTTGTTCCGATTAGAGAAAAAAAAATCACAATTTAACTGGGAAATTGGATCCTGAGCCATGCACCTACAAAGTAAGTGCACTAATGGTAATGCTATTGCAGTTCTCTAATATCTTGTGTAATAACGATCAAATGTCTGTCTCAAATGATCAAATATTTAGATGGTTGTTCTAACAGTAAGTGAAGAAATTGATGTGTATTTAGATTATGAATATAAACTACCTTGAATGGTGTGAAGATGTGAAGAATAGGTTGTTAAGTGTTGCTAAAAGCTAGTTTTCATGGGACCATTGGGGGTGGGTGGGGGATTCAAGAAAAGAGGCAAACAGAACATGAAATGGATTGAAGAAAATAAAAGAGTCGACAGTTATTTGTTACTAAACTGATGTCATTGCACTCCGGGCAGACCAATAGGTGCTCAGTCTCCCCAACAGACATCGAAGAGTATGCATACTGATGGCTCCTGTGGCTTGATCCATGAAATAATGATGCATGAGAGTTGACAGGCCTCAATGTAACTGATATTCATAGGAAAATTATAAACAGAAAGGTCTGGAAGGAGCTGACAGGCAGATTGTCATTAGTGTCCTCAACACATCCTGGCTAGAGAAAAAAAAGAGTGATGAACATGAGAAAATGTTTCACCAAGACATTGTGAAAATAGAAGACATATATAAAGGGAAGTGGAGTCCAGCTATGTTAGCCACCAATTATTGTTGGGGTCTGGCAACGGAAATCCCATGTTCATTCTACAAATGGAAGCAATCAGTATTACCACTATAGGTACGTAAAATGTTTTCAAAAAGTCGTACATTCTGCATTTGTATGCTAATTATATAACTTATGTCTAAAAAAAAAAATACATGATAATAATAATAATAGCTGTCCATCACAAGCGATGATAACAGTCTCAGACGTGTGCTGCTGCACCTCTGGTGTGTACGAAGGTGACTAGAGTCCAATCCTAGAACACAATCCCCTACCACAGGTGGGCATACATGATCAAGGTTAGACATGGCATGTGTGTTCTGTCTTTTCACACAGCTCGTTTTCTCTGTACCTCAACGACACGATGATTCTCAGCTATGCAGGTTCCTCTTGTGTTGTTACAGCGCCACATTTGGCAATCTAGCACAAGGGATTTCCAGCAGGTGGTGACTATATCGGGGCATTTCAATGACACTTTTAGAGTGTCTTTAAAGCGTTTTTTCTATCCACCAGCGGAAAGTGTGCCATCTTCAAGTTCGCCATACGTCAACTGTTTTAGGATGCATACGTCCATACAAAGATGAGCACAATATTTACACACCAAATAGATGCTCCTCTGGGGTATTTTTGTAGGGTTCTTCCCCCATCAACTATAGTTTTTGCTTGTAAAAACAGGAGACACCACTTGTGTGTATGATTGGTTTGTTTGATGACAGTATATTTGTATGTTTTACCTTCTATTTATGAAAGGACATGACAACCCTTATTCCTTGTTCTAACTCATATTCCACTATTTTCTTTCATTAACTAAATATTTCCATTGTTAAAATTCATGCAATCAATTCATTTGTTTGGTCTTTTTTAAATAATGGTGTGATTAATTATGATGTTGAGCCAAACTGTATTCTTTGTTTAACCTTTCAGGACCAAGCTGGCATTTGGTTTGCTTTCTGGAGAATACTCTAAGAAAATGTATGTATTTTGTTTAATGATCTTTAAAAGTTTTCATTTTCTATATGTTCTTGTTTACATAGGATTTGATGTGTATCTCAGAAGAAATGATAATAATGTCATCCAGCTTTCATGTCATTTTTCTCGTGAAAATATAGACCCCATTGGGTTGTCAGGATTTTCTTGAATAATGAACACAGTTATCGACTTCAGTGGCATGACAGTACATCACTCTCTTGGTGTTGAATTGTGAAACTAAGTCATAGGAAGTAATAGAAGCAGGTGGTAAATGGAAAAGTGAGAGCAGTCAACAATAATGCCAGTTGCAGTCTCTATTCCTAGACACTAAGTAGAAGATTACTTCAAGAGAAGTCATTTCTGCACACTGCAAAACAGCTGGAGACATACAACACTGATACAGACTTAAACAACTTAAGCCCACTACACACCTTCAACACATCCACCCTGAGATCATTATATCATCTCAGAAACTTAAGTCCCAGTAAAAATTCTTCAAGAGGCAACAGAAAACTATCTACATCAAACATACTCAAAAATATCTGAACATACATTTACACTGGCCAACAAAAAGATTTCCAGATGATGCAGCAAGAATTTGTATTGTGACAACAGATTAAGAAAAAATAGAGAATGTTCCAAACACAGGCGAACACTTCATACATTTTAAAGCAGATATAGAAACCATAACAGGGGCAACCAAAATACATTGCTGTGTTGTGCTGGGACTTGATCTCTAGACTTATCAGGGTAAATGTGTAGGCGCGCAATCACTTTTGAATGTTGCTTTCTTAATATACCAGCAAATTACATATTGTACACAATTGACAGGCTACTATTTCATTTTGTGGGTAGTTCCCCTGTTCGATTCCTACATACTGTGCCTGGATTAAACTGTGTAGTCTGTTTCCATGGTCACCTAGAGGTTGTGAACTAGGATCTTGTTAATGCAGGATCACTGACCGTGGTGCTGAACTTACACCTTATTCATCTCTCCCATGACCACATGGGTGATTGTTCATTCATTCATCGGATTGATTAATCCCAGCAAAATTGATTAAAATATTTTCTTGTCCACACAGAGACAGTTCCGAGTCTGAACAAAATAAAAAGACACCACATTACCTTTCGGTGAGTGCTACCATGTTTTGTTGCAAGCTTATTTTGTGTGTGCCAGTAGCATTGAGCATTGGTTTATAGAATACTTATTATCTGGTCCCAGATGAATGTGTTCCAGATGAGCTGTCTGAGACATACATTCATGCACAGTCCCAGGTAACAGAAGGTTGAATAGCTTAGTTGAATAATGAGAAATTCCTGTTTGATGTGGGCTGATTTTTATATATGTTTGATAGAACACTGTAAGCTTTATTGCAATTTTACTCAATTTTTTGAGTTCATGGGTATTTATTGATGAAAAGTATTAATAATACTGATATTCCTTATTGTTAAACTTAACCTGTAACATAATATAATCTTGATTTAGCATGTTAATAATACTGATATTCCTTATTGTTAAACTTAACCTGTAACATAATATAACCTTGATTTAGCATGTTAATAATACTGATATTCCTTATTATTAAACTTAACCTGTAACATAATATAACCTTGATTTAGCATGTTAATAATACTGATATTCCTTTTTGTTAAACTTAACCTGTAACATAATATAACCTTGATTTAGCATGTTAATAATACTGATATTCCTTATTGTTAAACTTAACCTGTAACATAATATAACCTTGATTTAGCATGTTAATAATACTGATATTCCTTATTATTAAACTTAACCTGTAACATAATATAACCTTGATTTAGCATGTTAATAAAACTGATATTCCTTATTGTTAAACTTAACCTGTAACATAATATAACCTTGATTTAGCATGTTAATAATACTGATATTCCTTTTTGTTAAACTTAACCTGTAACATAATATAACCTTGATTTAGCATGTTAATAATACTGATATTCCTTATTGTTAAACTTAACCTGTAACATAATATAACCTTGATTTAGCATGTTAATAATACTGATATTCCTTATTATTAAACTTAACCTGTAACATAATATAACCTTGATTTAGCATGTTAATAAAACTGATATTCCTTATTGTTAAACTTAACCTGTAACATAATATAACCTTGATTTAGTATGTTAATAATACTGATATTCCTTATTGTTAAACTTAACCTGTAACATAATATAACCTTGATTTAGCATGTTAATAATACTGATATTCCTTATTATTAAACTTAACCTGTAACATAATACAACCTTGATTTAGCATGTTAATAATACTGATATTCCTTATTGTTAAACTTAACCTGTAACATAATATAACCTTGTTTTAGCATGTTAATAATACTGATATTCCTTATTGTTAAACTTAACCTGTAACATAATATAACCTTGATTTAGCATGTTAATAATACTGATATTCCTTATTGTTAAACTTAACCTGTAACATAATACAACCTTGATTTAGCATGTTAATAATACTGATATTCCTTATTGTTAAACTTAACCTGTAAATAATACAACCTGATTTAGCATGTTAATAATACTGATATTCCTTATTGTTAAACTTAACCTGTAACATACATCCAACCTTGTTAGAGTAATATCTATATTCCATTATTAAACTTAACCTAGTAAATAATTTAAAGATAGCATGTTAATAATCTATTTCCTATTAAACTTAACTAAAATAATATAACCTTAGTTTAGCATGTTAATAAACGATTTCCTAGATGATGAGCAATAATTTGTATTGACAACCGATTTAGCATTAATAATATGAGTATTCATGTTAAACTAACGCTGAACATAATATACTGTTTTAAAGCATGTATATATGAATATTCCTATGTAAACAACCTAAAATAATAAACCTTGTTGTAGCATGTTAATACTGATATTCGCTTATTGTTAAATGTAACCGACATAATATAACCTTTTTTAGCATGTAATATACTGATATTCCTTATATTAAACTTAACTGCAAATTATATAATTGTTTAGCAGTTAATAATACTATATTCTTATTGTTAAACTTAACCTGTAAATATATACAACTTGTTAGCATGTATTAATACTGATATTCTTTTATTAACTTAGATGTAGTAACATAACTTGATTTAGCATGTAGGATACTGATATTCCTATTGCTAACTTAACCTTATTCATTTATGAACCTTGTTTTCATTCATTAATAATATGATATTCCCTATATTAAATTAACTTAAATAATATACCTGATTTAGCATTGTCTAATACAATGATATTCCTTATGTTACTTAACCTGTAACATAATATAGACACTGATTACATGTTAAGTAGTACTATTTCCTTTTGTTAAACTTACTTGTAAATAATATACATTGTTAGCATGTTAATAATATGATATTCTTATTTTAAACTAACCTCACTAAATAACTTGTTCTAGATGTAATAATACTGATATTCTATTATTAAACTTACACTGTCCAACATAAATAACCTTGATTTAGCTAGTTAATAATACTGAATTCCTTATTGTTAAATTAACTGAATTAATATAATTGTTTTAGAAACTAGTTAATAATGCATATTCTTACTTAAACTTAACTTTATATATACCTTGATTTAGAAATGTATAATAATACTGATATTCCTTATTGTTAAACTTAACCTGTAACATAATATAATCTTGATTTAGCATGTTAATAATACTGATATTCCTTATTGTTAAACTTAACCTGTAACATAATATAAACTTGATTTAGCATGTTAATAATACTGATATTCCTTATTGTTAAACTTAACCTGTAACATAATAAAACCTTGATTTAGCATGTTAATAATACTGATATTCCTTATTGTTAAACTTAACCTGTAACATAATACAACCTTGATTTAGCATGTTAATAATACTGATATTCCTTATATGTTAAACTAACTAACTAAAACCTTGATTTAGCATGTTATTAATACTGATATTCCTTATTATTAAACTTAACCTGTAACATAATACAACCTTGATTTAGCATGTTAATAATACTGATATTCCTTATTGTTAAACTTAACCTGTAACATAATAAAACCTTGATTTAGCATGTTAATAATACTGATATTCCTTATTGTTAAACTTAACCTGTAACATAATATAACCTTGATTTAGCATGTTAATAATACTGATATTCCTTATTGTTAAACTTAACCTGTAACATAATATAACCTTGATTTAGCATGTTAATAATACTGATATTCCTTATTGTTAAACTTAACCTGTAACATAATATAACCTTGTTTTAGCATGTTAATAATACTGATATTCCTTATTGTTAAACTTAACCTGTAAATAAATATAACCTTGATTTAGCATGTTAATAATACTGATATTCCTTATTGTTAAACTTAACCTGTAACATGATATAACCTTGTTTTAGCATGTTAATAATACTGATATTCCTTATTGTTAAACTTAACCTGTAACATAATATAACCTTGTTTTAGCATGTTAATAATACTGATATTCCTTATTGTTAAACTTAACCTGTAACATAATATAACCTTGATTTAGCATGTTAATAATACTGATATTCCTTATTGTTAAACTTAACCTGTAACATAATAATAACCTTGTTTAGCATGTTAATAATACTGATATTCCTTATTATTAAACTTAACCTGTAACATAATATAACCTTGATTTAGCATGTTAATAATACTGATATTCCTTATTGTTAAACTTAACCTGTAACATAATATAACCTTGATTTAGCATGTTAATAATACTGATATTCCTTATTGTTAAACTTAACCTGTAACATAATATAACCTTGATTTAGCATGTTAATAATACTGATATTCCTTATTGTTAAACTTAACCTGTAACATAATAAAACCTTGATTTAGCATGTTAATAATACTGATATTCCTTATTGTTAAACTTAACTTGTAACATAATACAACCTTGATTTAGCATGTTAATAATACTGATATTCCTTATACTTGTAACATAATACAACCTTGATTTAGCATGTTAATAATACTGATATTCCTTATTGTTAAACTTAACTTGTAACATAATACAACCTTGTTTTAGCATGTTAATAATACTGATATTCCTTATTGTTAAACTTAACCTGTAACATAATACAACCTTGATTTAGCATGTTAATAATACTGATATTCCTTATTGTTAAACTTAACTTGTAACATAATACAACCTTGATTTAGCATGTTAATAATACTGATATTCCTTATTGTTAAACTTAACCTGTAACATAATATAACCTTGATTTAGCATGTTAATAATACTGATATTCCTTATTATTAAACTTAACCTGTAACATAATACAACCTTGTTTTAGCATGTTAATAATACTTATATTCCTTATTGTTAAACTTAACCTGTAACATAATACAACCTTGATTTAGCATGTTAATAATACTGATATTCCTTATTATTAAACTTAACCTGTAACATAATATAACCTTGTTTTAGCATGTTAATAATACTGATATTCCTTATTATTAAACTTAACCTTGTAACATAATAAACCTTGTTTAGCATGTTAATAATACTGATATTCCTTATTATTAAACTTAACCTGTAACATAATATAACCTTGATTTTAGCATGTTAATAATACTGATATTCCTTATTTTAAACTTAACCTGTAACTAATACAACCTTGATTTAGCATGTAATAATACTGATATTCCTTATTGTTAAACTTAACCTGTAACATAATAAAACCTTGATTTAGCATGTTAATAATACTGATATTCCTTATTGTTAAACTTAACCTGTAACATAATAAAACCTTGATTTAGCATGTTAATAATACTGATATTCCTTATTGTTAAACTTAACCTGTAACATAATATAACCTTGTTTTAGCATGTTAATAATACTGATATTCCTTATTATTAAACTTAACCTATAACATAATATAACCTTGTTTTAGCATGTTAATAATACTGATATTCCTTATTGTTAAACTTAACCTGTAACATAATATAACCTTGATTTATCATGTTAATAATACTAATATTCCTTATTGTTAAACTTAACTTGTAATATAATATAACCTTGATTTAGCATGTTAATAATACTGATATTCCTTATTGTTAAACTTAACCTGTAACATAATACAACCTTGATTTAGCATGTTAATAATACTGATATTCCTTATTGTTAAACTTAACCTGTAACATAATATAACCTTGTTTTAGCATGTTAATAATACTGATATTCCTTATTATTAAACTTAACCTGTAACATAATATAACCTTGATTTAGCATGTTAATAATACTGATATTCCTTATTGTTAAACTTAACCTGTAACATAATATAACCTTGATTTAGCATGTTAATAATACTGATATTCCTTATTGTTAAACTTAACCTGTAACATAATAAAACCTTGATTTAGCATGTTAATAATACTGATATTCCTTATTGTTAAACTTAACCTGTAACATAATATAACCTTGATTTAGCATGTTAATAATACTGATATTCCTTATTGTTAAACTTAACCTGTAACATAATACAACCTTGATTTAGCATGTTAATAATACTGATATTCCTTATTGTTAAACTTAACCTGTAACATAATAAACCTTGTTTAGCATGTTAATAATACTGATATTCCTTATTGTTAAACTTAACCTGTAACATAATATAACCTGTTTTAAGCATGTTAATAATACTGATATTCCTTATTGTTAAACTTAACCTGTAACATAATATAACCTTGTTTTAGCATGTTAATAATACTGATATTCCTTATTGTTAAACTTAACCTGTAACATAATACAACCTTGATTTAGCATGTTAATAATACTGATATTCCTTATTATTAAACTTAACCTGTAACATAATACAACCTTGTTTTAGCATGTTAATAATACTGATATTCCTTATTGTTAAACTTAACCTGTAACATAATATAATCTTGTTTTAGCATGTTGTTGTGTTGTTTTTAAAAGGAGTTTGTCTTTATCTAACGATACTAAATACCAGGTTATGCGACAGTTGTGGTATTATTTCCTAGATTTTTACCTGAGCTCGCTGGTCTTATGTTATCGGGGGCCACGATTCATGGTCTCCTGGAGTGACTACCAATGATTTCTTGGAATAGGCTGAGATTTCCAGGTGGTGTGCCATTTCTGTGGAGAGGGGCCAAACTATATGAGGAAAAACCAGTGCATTAAGTCAACTCTTTGCCTGGAAACCAGGTGGAGGATGGCCAAACCCCTAAGGATATCTGTCAAGAGAACATCTGTCAAGAGAACTGTGAGATGACACGTAACTGACCATAAGGATATGTGTACATGTGAGACTTGTCGACATAAACTATGGACCTCTGTGTGAGCTACAAAAGACGGTGAAGTTTATACAAGAGGCAATGTTGAATGTATAGACAATATTTCAAGTGAAGGATGTGAGACTTGAAGGCATTTGACATAAATACACCAAAACAGCATGAGCTACCTAGGGACAGCCTTCTCAGAACCAGCAGGGTTAGGTAGGGAGTGTGACATGCATTTTCAAAGTATCCTTTTATTGAAACCAAGTCAATTTCACAATAATGTGCTCACAGTTAAAAGGCCGGCTATGCAAAAGATGGACCTCAGAGGTGATGAAAGACACTATTTATAAAGTGCACACAAGGGCTCTTTCTAGAAATCTCTTCTTATCCAGATGCTGTGAGGCAAAACAAGACTGGAGAAAAGAAACGTGCTCGCAGTTAGTAGAATCATTAGTGGAACTTTTAGATATATTGTGCAGTGTTTTTAGCTCTCCTAAAGAAAAACTGACACTTGACATGGGCTCAAAGTTTGCTAGAATATCACATCAGTCACTGGTTCAGTTTTATACATATCTGGTAGAAGTCATTTGATTTATGTTTGATTTTTATATAATTTGAAATGATATTTATGTGTGAACAATTTCTGAGTGTGAACATAAGATAATGAAATGATTTTTTTAACCGAAAATGACATTTCAACAGACCATAATTCTGTCTAGTAGCCATGGAAAATGTGCTAAGTTTAGTTTTCCGATCTAACAATCATCTGAGTGTTTGCTCTTTGACCTGAGGTCATGGTAGCAAATTACAGGTCTGTCTGATTTGTGTAGAGATTATTGTCACTTCTAGGTAGGGATAGATCAGCATAACATTAGGATATGTTATAATGAAATGTGGGTTACATGTGAACTTTTCTTTTTCAATCCAGCCTGTGACCAGCTATGTCATTCTGCATCCATCCCTCCAACAAATAAAAGTTACCCACTCATGCTGTAAAGTGTTGACCAATTTCCTAAGAATCACATTGTTGATGGTCTGTTCGGCCACATAAGCAGACTACCAACATACAGTGCACCTCAAAGAGCAATGTTGCTCTGATACAATGGATACAAAGCAAAGGCCGGCCACGCAAAAGATGGACCTCAGAGATAACAGATGCAACGAAAGACACTTTATGAATCGCACACTAGGGCTTGTTCTATAAATCTCTTCTTATCCTGACGCTGTGTGGTAAACCAGGATTGGAGAAAAGAAACAGTCTGTAATTTATCAATCAACTTCCTAGAATCACATTGTTAACAGTATGTGAATTCCTGTAACGGGTCAATTAGCTACCTGAATCACTGTTGACAGTCGTGTCAACTGTAAAAGTATCCATCAGTTACCTAGAAATACATTATTGACGGTGCACAAGTCCAGTCATATTCATTTGTTTTATATTGCAGCCTCCATCTGGTATACGACCTCAGATATTCAAAACATTGGTAGGCAAAGGTCATACAGAGTTCTCCACTAAGAAACAGCAGGATGCCCAAGAGTTTTTCTTACATATCATATCAGTTATTGAGGTTAGTGTTAGGTGGTTATTTTTTCTTGTTGTTTGTCATTCATTTTCTTGCTTTAAAAGGTAATTGATCATCTGTTGCTTATTCTACTAGTATTTCTGGAACATATCTTGCAACCATTGTTCAAAACACATGTCTTTGATCTCTGTGCTTCTTTCAAACACTTCTGTAATCCTTGATCTTGTACAGAAACATTTCTGTTTAATACCTGGGCTTGTTAAAAAGAAAACTCTCTTCAAGTCTTGATCTTATTCAAAATTGTTATAATTATGTATAAAATTGGAATCACATTACTTTCTCTGCTCACATTACACTACCTGCTCTATTCATATTACAATATTTTCTTTGCTCACACTACACCACTTTCTTTGCTCACACCACTTTCTTTGCTCATACCACTTTCTTTGCTCATACCACTTTCTTTGCTCATACCACTTTCTTTGCTCACACCACTTTCTTTGCTCACACCACTTTCTTTGCTCACACCACACTACTTTCTTTGCTCACACCATACCACTTTCTTTGCTCACACCATACCACTTTCTTTGCTCACACCACTTTCTTTGCTCACACCACACACTTCTATCTGCTCACACCACACTACTTTCTCTGCTCACACCACTTTCTTTGCTCACACCACTTTCTTGCTCACACACTTTCTTTGCTCACACCACTTTCTTTGCTCACACCACTTTCTTTGCTCATACTACTTTATCTGCTCACACCATACTACTTTCTCTGTTCATACCACACTACTTACACTGCTGATGTTACTGCTTTGTCAGCTATAGTTATATGAAGTTCAAAGATGTTGGTTTTATCAAACTATCAATCAACTTTGATTATTTGTAACAGTTAATGGCTGCCTCTTGAATACTTCTGTTTACAATGTTCCTACAGAAAACAGCAGACGCAATCTAATCCTCTGACTGCCTGCGGTTCCAGATAGAAGAGAAGGTTGTATGTACAGCCACAAAGAAGGTCCGGTACAACCACAGGGAAGATTATTGCTTGTCTTTGCCTGTTCCCATGGAAGCAGCTACCAATAAAGGTATTGTTGTTAGATCAAACATAGAATGTCTGCTATTTTGACTTTGTGTGATTTGATTCTATGAATGTATAGCACTTTGATCCAATAGTTTTGTAGTTATTTAAACCATTGATTTATTTCTAATTATTTAATCCAATTATTTTGGCATTATATTAAGTGATGTATGTTAAGTGACTGCATCACATAGCTTTTTTTGTGCTGAATCACATCTGTTGTGGCTGTAATGGCCTGCTCTGGAGTGGCAAGCCCAAGCCTTGCTACAGTTACTGTGGTGGTGTTTCTATTTTCTTTTGAGTCATCCTCACCGCCGCTTGCCTGTCTTTGGCCAACAGCTCCCAATTTTCTTTGTCTACGCTGCACAAAGTTAGATCACTGCAGGTGTCAATGAAGTGTGGTAATTGCGCCTGCTGTCTAATGACAGCTGCGAGTTGGCCATACAGAATGTCCTTTGGGATTCAGACGTCACGACTTGGCAAGATGTACATGCTTGAAATGCCAGCACGGTTTTGTCCATCACGAATGTCACAGGTGACTGGCCAAATTGTAGATGGCATCCTAGATGTAGCACCATTTTGTTTCTGCATCTCCTTCTGGTGAGCTTTGAAGAATACTTCATAATTTACTGCAAAATGATTGTATCATTTCTGGTTTGGTGGTATTTTCAATGTTAATGCATGGACATCCTTTCCTCTTCAAATGGTTTAGTGTTTCTAGTTTCAGTCTAACTTTGCTGCATACCAGTGAGTGATTAGTGTCACAGTCAGCACTGTGATAACTGCAAGTAATAAGCACACTGTTTATTGAATTTCGCCTAGTTATAATGAGGTCTAGTTGATGCCATCTATTTGATCTCAGGTGCTTCCGTGACACTTTTGTGGTGGGGCTTAATATGGAAGAACGTTTTTGTAATGCAGTGGTTGTTTCCAGTACCACACACCCTTTCTCCCCCCAAATTTTCATTTATCCAGTACCATGCTTTCCAACTTTCCAAGCTATGTTGGTCTCAAGAGTTGTGATCGGCTCCAACTCTGGCATTAGGATCCTCCAATAGAAACAGATGTTCATTTTTGGGAACTTTATTGATTTCGACTGATCTCCTCATAAAATTTATCCTTAACATCTGGCTTGGAGTGTATTGTTGGTGCTTATACACTGAGGAGATGGAATGGACCTGTTGCTGTGCAGAGTTTAATGAACAAAGTAGGGCTGAGCCATTTATTGGAGGTTCTACCATGTGATGCAGTGTTTTATTTTATGCCAAAAGCTTACATCATGCAGTCTTGGTTTATTGTGAGCTTTTGTCTTGCTAATAGAGCATGTAGTCTTGTTCCCTCCAGGATCCATTTTCAGCAGGTCATGTCTCCTGTAAAGTCTTTTCAGCACATTATTTAATTACTGCAGTATTCTTAATGTTGTTTCAGAATGTCACTGTTTTCAGACAGCATTCGTACTGCTAAACTGTAACTGACAATCTTCACCTGTTTCTCTATTGGACAGTCTTCTTGGTGTCTGCCCAAATGACTCTCCTCAATGTTTCTGGTCTCCTCTTATATTGTTTTTCAATGTCTCCTTGCTTATGTTAAATAGTCATAAATTGAAATATTATATAATGTATAGTTTTGGTATAAGTCCTGTGCATACATGAGTATGTCAATCTTCTTCCAGAGGAGGTTCGAAAATACAATGAACAGAAGTCTCAAGCTCAGGGAGGCTCAATAACACTTGTGTAAGTATTTAGTTTAATAGTTGAATCATCATCATTGCACTTTGATAAATAACCGTTTGTGCTCTGATCTATATTATACAGAAAGATCTTAGGGGCAGTGCATGAGTCTGTAGTACCTGCTAGGATCCCCGTAGTTATTATTGAATGTTGTTTTTTTGTAGAAATTTAAAATTTATCTTTATACATTAGTTATTTTTGCATGGGCAGCAATTTTCAGCCTACAATCATTGATATTTTTAACTGCTAAGGGTTCTATTTACATGTGCACTGTAAACTGCAGAGTTTACCATCTGTCACCATCACTTTTCCAGATGAGACCAAACTGCAACTTTTAGTGTTACACACCGCCCGTGTGTTGTCGAGACTCTCAAAGGGAGCAAATAATAGTAACACTGTAACCTGCAAGGAATGTTGTAAGAGACGACATAGGTAGGGGTCTAGGGAAGTTAAAAACTTGAAAATAAAAAGCGTAGCAGAAATCGGATGTGCTGGCCTACTTGTAGACGTATAACTGGCACAACGTATAATCACTCTTAGGCTCAGATCACATACAAATCACAGAGTGGTTAACAAGTGGTCAATATGGAGGCATTCAAGAAGAAATATAAAAGTAATACCTACCATCACTTTTCCAGATGAGACCAAACTGCCACTTTTAGTGTTGTTGTAGTTGCATGTCTCCAGTAATCGTTTTTTCATTTATCCAGTACCATGTTTTCCAATGCACGATGGTCTCAAGAGTTGTGATCGTTAAGTTAACTCTGGCTAAGGTCCCCATTAGGAACAGATGTTCGTTTTTGGGAACTTTATTGACTTCCGACTGGATCTCCTCATAACTTGTAGTGTTACCCACAGAACATATCTGTGACTCCAATAATCACTTGACTTGATAGCTGTTGCAGACATAAACAGTATAAGATGGACAATGGTTTTTTAAGCACATGGCCATATCCTGTTTCCTTTCACAACAAATTATACAGCATTTTGAGAGTATATAACTATCTGTTTCCGTTATCAGTTGCAATAACATGAAAATCTGTCAGCAAACAAAAAAAGGAAGATTAGAATAACATGATTACTAAATGAAAAGTTATATATCAATATAAGGGAAGACTGCAGTAAAACTATATAGCAATGGTAAAACACATCAAAACAAAGTTCTGTAGTTTTACAAAACAAAACAATAACAATACACAGCAACATTTCAACCAAAAGGCCTTTATCAAGCAACGGATAAAGAGATGTGAAGAAGTTCACTTCTCACACAGCACAAAACATGTAGAATCAAACAATAAGTTCCTAACAGCCCTAAAATGAAATTCTGTGACTAAAACGAATAATGAAATAAATGCAAAAAACTAGAAGTGAAAAAAAGATAAACAATAAAAATCAAATATATATATATATAACTTATATACATTTAACATAAACACATATAGAATAGGGAGCAAGAGAACAGACAGTATTAACTCTTTCCACATGCAGTTATTTCCTCAATTTTTATGCAGTCAATTCAAGGGAAGTAAACAAAACATTTTTTAAAAAATAAAACGATACCAACTACTCGTCAATAAATAAACATATATATTATATACTAAATTGAAGAAAACTGGACAACCCAATAGAATAATAAGGTTGAAAAGTAGTATAAGTAAAACAGTAGAAGTAAAACAAGAAAGACTTCTTATAAGGGAAGCAACTTTATGGCGCAGTGTGCGGCTTATAGCGCGCAATGGACTTCCGCCGTGGTGCAGTGTGCGGCTTAAAGCGTGGAAAGAGTTAAGAAGCATAGGAATGTAGTGCGATGAGTCTATGAGGTAGCAAGGTACCAGAAACATAGGAATGTAGTGCGATGAGTCTATGAGGTAGCCAGGTACCAGAAAAAGGTATCAAACAATTCTCTAGAGCAAATGAAAAGTTAACAAAACATTGAAACAACAAATATTGATTTGTCTAGAAGTCAAATAAAATGTTCATGTTTGCTTTCCATTGATTGTTTTTAATGAATCCACAGGGATCCCAGAACAATAGTGCGACCAATTATTCCTCTGCATGAGTGCCTAAATGTCTTTCAGGAAGCAGAAGTGGTTGATAATTTTTATAGTTCAGCGCTGCAGGGAAGAACAACAGCCTTGAAGTAAGTACAAACTGATGGTGGAAGGTACAGCATCATCAGGGAAACATAAGTATAGTTAACTTTTCCTAGTTAGCTCTGATATTTCTTGATCTAAAGCAGTGGTGGTTAGCACATTTTGATGAGTTCCATCCTGTTTGTAGATTCTTCATTGGCCCTCAGCAAAAAGAACTTCTTCGAATTCTGTATATCGACCACTTGTTAACCACTCTGTGTGATTTGTATGTGATCTGAGTCTAAGAGCGATTGTACATTGTGCCAGTTATGCACCTACAAGTAGGCCAGCAAGTTGAATATACAACTGACCTATATCACATTTTTGGAAAAGTTTATGTGTAAAATACAGTCTTTAATCTTAATATAATTATTATGTCTGTCTATAAACTGAATGTTTGGTCTGTCTGTAAACTCTACGTATCTGATTTTTCCATCTGTAAGCTCAGTACATTTATTTTGAGTGTCTTTAAATTTAATCCTTCTTCTTTGGACGCTCCATATCAACCACTTGTTAACCACTCTGTGTGATTTGTATGTGATCTGAGCCTAAGAGCGATAGTACGTTGTGTCAGTTATGCGCCTACAAGTAGTCCAGCACATCCGATTTCTGTGATGCTTTTTATTTACTAGGTAGCTTCCCTAGGCCCCTACCTCAGACCCCTCTTATGACATGCCTTGTAGGTCCCAGTGGTACTATTCTTTGCTTCACTTGCGGGGCCCCGGCACCACACAGGTGCATTCTCATACACAAGTTGGAGATATTCCAAAATTAATGTTTATGAAGAATCCTGCAAATTTTCTGGTCAAATAAAATAGCAAATGAAGAGCTTTTAAAACTGTCTCTCATTGGAGACCATCAATAAAAGATGGTGATGGATTGAGGCATGTATATTGGCTAGGACAGCTCTCTGGTGTACAGTGGATGAGAAGAGAAGGTCTGGATGTCCAAGGAAACATGAAGCAGAACTGTGGAGAGAGTTGAAAAATTGTGGCCTGACATGGGAAACAATTGGTATCAAGTCAGTAGAACAGCAACAAATGAAAATCTCTTATGGAAATTAATCTGTCAAACGGGACATAAAGAGGATATAGATAGATAGATAAATTAAATACATTTTTTCTGTCTATAAACGAACTTTAGTTATGCATTGAAGCCAATAGTTTAAATACCACTGGATTGGTTGCAGTACATCTCATCACTGCATCCTTACTTTCTTTCTTTTGTCCTTCTCTGCTTTTTTTGCTGTTAGGCATAGCAGGTTTAACTGATGATCAGTTTCCGAGATAGTGCACACTCGGTCGCTTGATATGTTGTGGTATTGTGAAGTTTTAAGATGTCTGTAACTCCATCAACCCATCTTTTCCTTGGTCTGCTCCTTCCTCTTGATGATTCCACTTTCAGGTTATACGCTCTTGCAACTGGTGTATTCAAGCACATTCTCACCAAATGTTAGGACTGTGTATAGTCGCTCTTGCAACTGGTGTATTCAAGCACATTTTCACCAAATGTTAGGTTATACGCTCTTGCAACTGGTGTATTCAAGCACATTTTCACCAAATGTTAGGTTATACGCTCTTGCAACTGGTGTATTCAAGCACATTTTCACCAAATGACCAAACCATTTGAGTCTTTGTTTTTCAATGAATCTAATAGCAGGTGTTGTTCCTACTGTTCTTCTAATCTCCTCATTTCTTATATGGTCTCTTCTTGTTTTATTTATTGTTCTCCTCAGGCATCTCATTTCACATGTGGTAATTTTCCTTTCTTGTTCTTTTGTTAGGGCCCAAGTTTAACACTGGTAGCACAGTGTTGGTATGAAGATTGCATTTATAATTTGTCTTTTAGTCTCTACTGGAATTGTTGGGTGTTTCAAGATGTCAAAGATCACTGCATTGCATGTATTTATATGCAATATCAATATATTTTTACAAGAAAGCAAATTTGTTTTTAAAAAAACCTGTATACACCACCCTCAAGTTTGTGAGCACTTACATTGTTTTCCTGTTTCAGGACTACACGTCTGTCAACATTCCCAGAGTACTTGATGGTCTGTCTTAAAAAGTTTACCATTGGAGACGATTGGGTCCCTCGCAAACTAGGTATGTATATCCTAATAGTTTGTTTTGTGTGAGGAGGAATCACAATCGTTGTTTGACCCAAATAAATTATGGTTTGTACCTCTGTAATAATGACACTTTAGTTGGTTTGTGTTACAGTCCCTTGTGATGCATAGTTCCCTCAACCAGGTATCTCGGTGTATATCTTCAGAGCCCAAACTTCTACACAGAACAATTGACAAAGTTAGGAGAGCTGACCTCATGATGGTATTAGCTGATATCATAGATACTTGCATATACAGAGTTCCCAAAGTGACCCAAGACTAGTATTAGTAACAATAGAAAGATATAAGAGTAAATATGACATAAGAGAAAACAGACATTAGAGAAAGATCTATTAGAACTACTAAATGGCCACCCAAGTGGTTACCGGGGCCCAAATTTGGGGTTTCAAGAATGGATCCACTGTTACATACCACGCATGTCATAAGGCGACTAAGGAGGTTTGGCTGAAATCGGATGCATGTGTCCTAAGCGTTTAGAAGTCTATGCGTTTAGGGGCCTACAAACCAATGTACAACGTATACACGTTCTTGGCAAAGATCAAACATATCACAAAGAGTGATTAAAATTGGTCGTAAAGAACGGACACGAAGAAGAAGAAGAGACTACTAAATGGTCATCTGAGCGGTTCCCAAACTTTGCATTACCTCCACCCTTTTTCAATACATTTTGCATGCCCCAAAAGTTTCTATACATGAAAATGGACAGCAATGAATTATCTGGGTGTTACAATAATAAACAAAGTCTGCAATTTCACATTTTAATGAACAACAAAGAAAACAGTAGGCCTATAATTAGGTTTAAAATGTATTTTTCTGTTTGAAATGCCAAAGATCATAATATTCAAGTGCTTGAGGACCCCTGTGAGTACCTCACAGACCCCAGGAGTCCACAGACTCCAGTTTAGAAAATACTGGGACATCTCATATGCTTCACTTTCAAAAAGCACATTCAGCAACATTTGCCTAGCAAAGCCAATAGAAACCATATATACCAATATAACCAAAAAGTATGTTAGACACATCTTGCATAACAATGCCAAACAGAAGCTGAACTTGTTTCAGCCCATTTTAGTCCAGAGATAGACAAAAATTAAAGAATGAAGAAAAGCCAGAAGGATGGAAGAAGGACCCAGTAGAACAAATAATATGTTGTATAATTAACTCACAGTTCAAATTTCACACTTTGATGCACAGACCCATCTGTGTATACATCACCTATACCAGCTCATCTGGAAATTAGTTTTGATGTCTGCATTCTCTCCTAAAAATACCGTTAATACCTAAGACCACTCTTGAAGAACAATCCAACAAGAAAGTAAACTATTGGGATGTAAAACCATACAAGATCTGCAACTGCTAGCAGAACCGCATCACATGGAGATCTAAAACCTCTGCCCTATGTGCCACCTTTGGCACAAAAGGAACAAACTAACTAACTAACTATTCTCTTCTAAGAGAAAATGATAATGTTGTGGAACTCTGCCGTGATCACATCAATTGAAATCCATTCTTATCCTTGTGTAACCATGACCACCTAACCTACTGTAGTTTCAGCTGACTGTCTGTCAGGTCTTTAGTAACGTTAGTTCTTGTTTAGTTTGTCTCTGGTCTTTATTAGCTTGCTTGTAGATTTTGTAACGTTCTTGTTTAGTTTGTCTCTGGTCTTTATTAGCTTGCTTATAGATTTTGGCTACAAGAGCATAAGGAAAATGTAGTGAGAAAAGTTCAAACATGTATCTCATTTCCACAATAGAATATCACCAGTGCAACAGGAACTATCAATCAATCAAGTGCCATGACTGCCGGCGTAGGCGATCATGTCTCTCCACAACTCTCTTTGCTTGGTGCATGTAATCAGTTCTGGCGTCGATATTTTGTCGAACCATGATGTCAGGCCATCCAACATCTTCTCCCTCTGTCTTCCACGATCTCTCCTTCCCTGAATTTTACCTGTAGTCACCAAATGTTCTAAACCTTCTCTTCGCATTATATGCCGAAGAACCTTGATTGTCGGATTCTTATTCTTTTGATAAGGTTTCTTTGTGTGCAGGCCTGATTTAAAACCTCCACGTTTGTTTTCTTTGCTGTCCATGGAATTCTCAACATTCTTCTGTAAAACCACATCTCTGTGGCTTCCAATGATCGTATTGATTGTTTGTTCAGTGTCCATGATTCGCTGCCATACATAGAATTGGTTCAATATAGCATTGGAGTACTCGTTTTCGCAGTGTCATTGGTAGTGAGTTCACGCATAGTGTGTTCTTCATTTTCATAAAAGCTGCTTTCGTTTGAGCTATTCTACTCCTAATCTCTGTTGTACATCTTCCATCTGGTGTTAAGAATGTTCCTAGATACTTGAATCGATGGACTTGTTTCAGTGTTGTGTTATTTATTTTGATATTGCATGTTGGTGTTTCTTGTTTCTTGGAGACAACCATAACCTCTGTTTTCTTTATATTCATGCTTAATCCTTTCTTTTCACTTTCTCTCACTAGTATGTCTATCAAGTCTTGCAGATCGTGTTCATTTGTAGCCATGAGAATTGTGTCATCAGCGTACCTTAGCAGTAGCTTTAAGTGTTGTAGGAAGAAAAACTCAATACTATCTGGTAACCAACATGGAAGTTGCGGAGAATATGCTTGTTGTTGGCACTTTTACCAAAGACTTGTTGAAGTTCATTCCAGAATTTAGTATTTTCTCTTCTAGTGGAGACATCATTGGATAGACTTGAACAAGAGGGTTAGGTTGATGAACAATACAAATCTCTCATTTAAATTCAAATGCAACGCATGTCAAAATCTCAGAAGTGTCTTTGAAGAGATTTAATATTAACATTACTTCCTGGGACATACTTGTCCAATACTGCTTAAACTCACTTAAGATGTTAGTTGGATGTCTCATGGTATCCACGTTGTAGAACAACAAACATCCACTATGACAAATAAGAAATTTGATAGAGTGATTATTACCTTTGTTATCACCTTCAATTATATGTATGTCACATGTGCTATAAAGACTGTCAAGCATTATAATAATTGTTCATTTGAGGATCATCAGACATGTCCATAATTGCTCAGATTTCCTCCCAAGCATGTATTTCAGTGTGTTTAGACTAACAACTCCTGTTCTGTGTTGATTGATGTATCTACTGGTGTTTCTCTCGTGGTCTTGCCACACCTATCAGTATACACAACCAAGATAGAGATACTCTTTATCTTCTTCGCTGAAATCTTTAGAGTGTATGTTTTCTCTGAGAGCAGTTATGATGGCGCTTTTGTCCATAGAAGACCCGTTCTCAATCGTAGCATTGCCCGCCAGTGCGCCCGCTCTCTCATTACCCTTCACCCCAGCATGACCTGGGACAAAGGTAAGTCTGGATTGTCACATTTTAATAATGGATTATTGCATTATAATAAACATCACAGGAGTTACTATGCCAGAATTGAACTTTACAGTCACCTTCAATCATGCCATAAATGTACAACATCACAGAAATGACATTGAAGTTATTTTCAACATAACTTGTAATGAACAATTATTCATCTTGACATCCGATTATATCAACAGTATGACATTTGTAGTTCTGACAGAGTGTGAGTGAAATTAAATTAAATTTTAGTAGTTTTAACGAGAAATGTATTATTTCCCAGATGTGTCTGTACAAGTACCTGATGAACTTGACTTATTTGCCTTGAGGGGCAAAGGCTTACAAGCTGAGGAAGAAGAGTTACCCGCAGGAGATTCACCTCCAGGTCAGCAGAGAGTCTGTCAATTTAACCATTATATTCATCTTGCTTTCAATCAGAAGTAACTGATGTGTAGAAAATAACGACTAAAAGCTAGCATTAGTAGTTATTCAGATTTTGAAAAAAACAAATGGTGGTGGTGTATTTTTTGCAGACGGCGATAACTAATTCAAATAATAATACAAATGACACCAATTTTAAAATGCAAACATGTCGCTATGAACACAAAATGAGCATTGTTCAACCAAATCTTTCTTCTCACATTATGCTATCAATGTCAAACCTGGATGCTGGCATCAAATGATAGAAGAAAACTAATCACCACAGAGATGAAGTGTCTACGCAGAGTACTGGGAGTAACAAGAAGAGACCGGTTGAGAAATGAAGACATCAGGAAAAAGTGGGTACAACATAAGTACTGAACTTCATCAAGAAACAAACAAATTGAATGGTTCAGCCACATAAGCAGATTACCAACAGACAGTGCACCTCAAAGAGCAATGTTGCTCAGATACAAAGCTACAGGCCGGCCATGCAGAAGGTGGACCTCAGAGATAACAGAGGTGACAACAGACACTGTTTATGAAGCACACACAAATACCTGTTCTATAAACCTCCTCTTATCCTGACAACGCTGCGGGGCATAACAGGATTGGAGAAAAGAAAGATGCCAATAACATGCTTTGTTAGTAACCTTGTGTCCAAATATTTGATTTGTCAAATGTTGTGCTTATTATTTTTTCTAGTTTCATTTTTGTATCCTTAATTTGTTAGAGAACTCTTTGTTTGTTTTTTATTTCCATAAACTTGTTAAATGTTGATGTGTTATTTCTTGTATGTGGACAGAGCCTCCAACTGAGATATCTGAAGTAACAGTCTCCCAGCTTGTTGACATGGGTTTTCCTATTGAGGCTTGCAGAAAGGCTGTATTTCATACCAAGAATACAGGCATTGAGCCAGCAATGAATTGGGTTATGGAGCATATCGATGATCCAGGTTTGTACCTCATCTTGTTTGTGTAACAGTTCTCTGTTTAACATGGACTTTCAACTCAATCTCTTCAAACTATCCTGTTATATCCATTTGTCTTGTCCTTTCCTTGTCTTCTCTAGTTTTCTCATTACTATATGTCTGTATGTTCTTCTTGGCTCTCATATAAGGATATTGATTTCACTCATAAATTTGACAGTCACCTTTACAACATGCCATGTGGGTCGGAGTGTTACTATTCTTGGCTCAACGTGGGGTGTTTTGCGAGGAGTTGACATATTGTATTGTTGAGATAATTCTGGAGAGTTGACATGCTGGTATTGTTGAGAGAATTCTGGAGAGTTGACATGTTGGTATTGTTGATTGAGTTGTGGAGAGTTGGATTGTTGAGAGAGTTGTGGAGAGTGAATGTTGGTATTGTTGAGAGAGTTGAATGATGTGAGAGAAGGAGTGATGTTGTAGTTGATGAGTTGGAGATGATGGAGATGAAGATGTGATGTTAGTTGTGAATTGGAGAGATGATGAGTTTTGGGGAGAATGATGAGATGATGTTAGGTGTTGGAGAATAATGAAGATGTTTTAGTTGTGTTGACAGAATGATGGAGAGCTGACATGATGTAGATTCTTTTTGAAGTAATCTCTGTCAAAACGTATATTCTCTTTCTTTAGACTTTTCAGCTCCATTCAAGCCTCCTCAGTCAGGTCAGAGCCAAACATCTAAGACTGCTTTTGAGCCAAACCAATCTTCGCTGGCTCTTCTCATGTCTCTAGGCTTCAGTAGTGATCAAGCAACGAAAGCTCTCAAAGCCACAGTGAGTGCTCACATCACATTCTAGGTGCTTCGTCGTAATGACTTATACTCTCAGATGAATATTCTGTAATATCAATGTTATCTGAAAGTTTATTTTAGTGCTGTTATTTTCAGATTTGTTCAGGTTTTAATTGATGTGCATATTCTCTTAGGTGTCATATGATAATCTGTTCTAAAATGTGGCACATAATATCCATTATGCATAGTGTCCACACAATATCATGCATGCCACTTAGTGGACTGTATTCATGTCAAAGAAGTTTATAGTCATTTCCTGGACAGACCAGACATATATATATATATTCATACTATTTCTTAATATGTTTTAAAACTGATCTCTTGAGTCTAGTGAATCAAACTATAAATTTTGGTGGAGGAACACACAAAATTCCTTCAGAGAGGTGTTGGGGTGGAAATATTTGGTCTGCCAGTAGGCTGGACACATTCCCGATTCCCAACAATCATATACTCTCAGAACCCACCGTGATAAAATTAACTAGAACGTTATCAAAATTGAAGGTTGACTACAATGGACTCTGCAAATTCTATCCTTTGCCTTAATGGTACAATTCATCTTGTTCAGTGAACTCTGGTCATGCGCTTAGTTTACTGTGGACCACAAGTAGAGCAGTCAGGTTTCCCCAAAGCTTAGTTTTTAGGTCATCTGGGTGTGGCTGCATGTTGCTTCACAGCTCACACAGGAGAGGACAGTCTTGCAGGACGTGCTCCGGTGTTTGCAGTTGGAACATTTGTCCAGTAGAGGCCGCTGGAGACACACTAGTGGCATCCAGGAGCCTAATGTAAACTCCTGGTACAATCCAACAAGTTATTGTCTGTCCACCTCTTGATGTTTCTCATATGAACTATACTTTGTCTTCCCATAACATACCTCTTCAATGTTGTCATCAACACGTCATGCTTTTTAATGTATTGAAAACACCTATTTTGACAAATAGTATTTCTTTGATTAGTTCTCTGCTAACTCCTAGTTGTTGTATCACTTCTTCTTTATTTTTCCTTTCTTTAAACAACACTCTTCCGGCTTGTCAGTATATGTGTAACTTGAGAGCCTCAATGTTGCTTTTCAGCTATTTCTTCGTTGTCATGTTTTAATGCATTTAAACTAGATCAGTTTTGAAAAGTACATGATAGTCTTGGATGACAATCCACATGAGAGAAGGAAAATTCCACAGAATGTGGACAATATTTTAGGCCCCCATAAAAATCACCAGTTTTCCTATTAGAGCTAAACTGCTGCAGTGCAGAAAGGTCAAGAAAAGCAAAGACTAGATTCAAGTAGTAGCATGTCCATTTCACAACGTCACATTCATTACAGCCTGTCTGAAAAGCTCTCTGTCTCATGCAAGTTCTCCTGCTTCTTCTTCTAACATCATGTTCAATGTTTCTTTGATGTCCTAGATGTGCGTTTGAAAACTAAATTAGCAGTTTTAAATAAATGCATGCTAAGGATAGGTATACTAAGACACAAAATGTAGTGTAAAGCAACACAACTCTCAAACAACAGAGATATATATAATAATTGTATTATTCTCAAGTTTGAGATCATTGTATTGTTTGTACCTAAGACATTTCTATTTGTACATAGGATAACAATGCAGAACGAGCAGTTGACTGGATATTCAGTCATGCAGAGGATATTGTTCAGCCAATGGAAACTGAAAACACAAACGAAGGTTCTGAACAAAACACAAGATTCAAAGATGGTTCCGAAAGTAAGTTCTGAAGTGTAAGCTGGTATGTCAAAATGATTATTGGTTAATAGAACTAACCTTCAAGTAGAGTCATTAGTGCTCACTCTTACCAGCAAATGGTCAGAATATGTAGGCTGATGGTTCCTGTAGGTATTAAGGGCTATTAAGGTCTCATGAAAAATACCTGCAACCAAACGGTGACTTTTTGAGTGGTTCAATATTTTGTTTAGGGTGCTATTTGTACTAACACAGCTCTGAAAATAGGCATGCTTTGAATTCCAGAAAACAGACCATGCTAGAGTCTACTGTGATTAAATTCTAGACAGAGTAAGTGCTCAAATATAAGCTGCTTATGGTGGTCCCACCGGCTCGTGAATATGTCCTGATCCCCATCAAGACTTGCCCAAGGAGACACCCTGGCTCAAATAGCAAAGATAAGACTACTCTCCATACATTCAGTATCTTGTGGTCATTGTTAGCACATGCAACATGAACAGAAAGACTCCATAACTCTTCCCTCCCTCTCTACCATTGAAGACAGAGCATGCCAACCCTAACAAGTGTAGATATGCGGCACTGGACAGGGCACATGTCTACAGTTAATGTCTATGCTCATATATCTTACATGAGTAAGGTTGCCACTGTGGAACATCACTGTATTCACAGAGTCAACTCATCTCTCTGTTTGGACTTCTGAGCACAAGAAACTAATCACAGAAGTAGTAGATGGTTCTAGGGTCTTGCTAGTCATACACATTCCTTATCTGTCATTATGCAACATTTTTTATATAATTCCTGCAGTAGCAGCTTCATCTGTTGTCAGTAACGTCTGTATATAATCAACATGTGTGCACTCAGGGTAGTCCCATAGGTACTCATTCTCTTTCAGTTACCTGAAAGTGTAAGCATCAGAGAACTTAAACAATGGCTCTGTCGCTGATTCTGTGGAAATTGATTGTACCTTGAAACAAAGCCTGTCCACTTGCACGCAACCAGCTTACTGTCTCTGAGATATGCTGAATAGTAATATTTCTTTACCCAGTGCTATTGGACATCCCTCAGTTGTAGGAGGACTATCATTATAGCACTCCGGACATGTCCATGTGTGCTCCAATCTCCACCCAACAAATACACCAGCAGCCCAACATGCCAGTTGGATGTTGATTGATCAATCCTAATGCATATTTGTTATGTTGTTCTTTTCAGGCAGTACCAATATCGACACCCATCTCTCTCAATCTGGTCAGCGAGTGGGATTCACAACTCTGAAACTCCTCTCTCAGAACAACTCTCTCGATGTGTTAATAATGTCATTTTGTTCCATGATATTGTAGTCATGCCAGCCAATCTATCAGCTTGTTCATTATTCATGCGTACCCAGGGACAAAAATTAAGGCGAATTCTCTTATCCCTGTTTGTACCAGTAACTCTACTAGTACCAGTAGACTGGGGTCACTGAGTATAAAAACACGAGAGTAGTCATGAAATGCCAACCATGTAACCACCTATACATCCATAGTCAAACTATATGTGGTTGTCGCATAGGCCCCACTGGCCTCTCTTATTATTTTTTCTCCTGAACGTGCTGAAAAGCCATGCACAGCATTGTTGGTGAATGACTGAACCATCGGTGTGAATAACTACATCTGTTTCATTGACGTTGTTATTCAAGCGAGCCTCAACCTCCGCTTTTAATTAGTCATGGATTATTTTGTTCACAGTTTTTCTTAAGGGATGTAATAACTGTTAAAACAGTCTGAAATTGAGGTGGCACAGTAATCCATTCCTCTCCAAGTTCAATTCCGAAAGGTCAACATATTTTCCCAAGAGTACCCTTCCACATGACTCCGATATGATCTGCCTCTTTTGAGTCTCCGCCCTTCCTCCTTAATGAGTTCTTCATGGAGGTGATGTTCCTTGTTTGCATTAATTTTGAGATATGATTGAACCTGTGACTAAGTTTCAATTCTGTGAGCAATAGTGGGGAGGTGAAGAAGGAATCTCATTGCCACTCCTGGACATCCCTATCTTTGCCCAGGGCTATTGGACATCCCTATAGTCTTCTTCCTTGTCGATTCCAGTGGTCAATGACACATACTAATTACACAGTCTGCTTATTTTTCTTAAGTCAATAAATACCTACTCCGTTTAGAAACAATATTGTTCCCAGATCTGCAATCTTTCTAAATATTTGACTTTCATTTTGTATGTTTTTCTTACAGAATATAAACTGGTAGCCTTTATTAGCCACATGGGAACATCCACCAGTGTCGGCCACTATGTGTGTCACATACTGAAAGATGGGCATTGGGTTATATACAATGATGAGAAAGTGGCTTTGTCTGAGCATCCTCCCAAAGATCTGGCGTACTTGTATCTTTACCAGCGTGTCTGACCCTGTTTGCTGTAACATCAGGAAGTCTGGTTTATTTGTACTGGTGGTGACAACTTGTATTTATGTGCTAGTTGAATGAAGTAAACATGTTTTCTTGTCTCACATGAGAAAATTAACAATGGTTTTGTTTTAATTAGTAAAATAAATATTTTGGAAGAGGTCTGTCAAGTCTTGTATTCAATAATGTTTGAACTCTCAGTATCAACCCCATTTGAAACTGGTGTATTTAACTGATTTACTACAGGGTTTTTTCACCTCTGGACGGAATTATTTTTTTAGCTTCAAAAATATTGCACACATACTTTTGCTAAACTAAAATATTGTTTCTAAATATGATTTCAAGTTGAACTTATATATCAAATTAAAGATAAATGAATGTACTTTCACAAAATATTTATTGTATCTGAAAATATAATGTGTTGACTATGCATGAAAATTATTACCATGTATTAAAAAACTAATTGAAATAGAGAAAAGAAAACCCAACTTACCACCAAGGGCCCTGATGAACAATATGTTGAATAAATCAGTCTAACTGCTCTCTTTATATATGTAATCCTTTTATGAATACACAAACATTCAGAAAATAGTGAAGGAATGTATGGTTTATTAACTGTTTACAAAATGGTATCCTAGAATGAATGGTAAACTCTGTTTCACTTCTACTTCTAGCATAAGCCACGATGCTATATATTCATTATCGTTTACGCATCACTTTTAAGTAGTTTCCAATTCATATAAAACTCCAATCGGAATGAAAAGTTATAAAATCTCAACGAAATAGTAAACGTCTTATGAGGGGCGCTTGGTCCATGCGATACATATTGGCACTTGAGTGTCGCGGGGTACGGAATCAGTTAAGAATGTCCTGCCCTTTGTGGGACTATGCCAAAAAAGAAACTATTCTATCCTTAGAGGGATTAAGAAAGTGTATATTCACTACTTTGAGTACCATATTAATGACAGCGTTCACAGTGGTCATTCCTGTCTTATTATCTGCTGGTTACACTGAACTCTCAGTTTATGGTCAAAAGTAAATGGCAAAATAAATACCACATCCTGTACCTTTGTACTCGCACAAGATATTCTCAACATCATGTAGCAGTGCATGATGACTGTCCTTCATGAGGTGGTCTGCTCAGTATTATTGTTGTTACTCCTTCCCAACTAGTGCTAGTACACAAAGTTTATTATTCATTTACTTCTCTAGATTTCTTGTGTTTAGCTTGAACATTCACATATATATAGAATTATCAAGTGCTATATTTACTAGGTATTTTTGTATGGTTCAGAAACATGGACAAACAAACATGCTTTTGGAAGACAGAATTAATGACTTTGAGATTTAGATATACGGAAGACCTATGTCAATCCTAACAAATGCCAGCAAGAGTTGAAAAATGACTAAAGATATAGTAAGCAAGTTGAATACATTTGAAAATAGATGTCTGCGAAAAATAATGAAAAAAAAGTGGGATGAAATCAGAGAAATGTCCAGTCAACCACTAGTAACAACTGTTATAAGAAGGAGAAGATGGAGATATGTTGGAGACACTTTGAGAAGAAATGTTTAAAGAATATCAAAGCAGGCATTGAAGTGGGATGGAGAGGATTAAAGAAGGAGAGGATGACCTAAGGAGACTCTGAAACGAACTTTACTGAGAGAGGCAAGAAATATCTGTCTTAGTTCCATGGAGGAGACTGAGCGAGTTGCCCAGGATATAGTGGTATGGAGAAATTGCTTGCAGGCCTATGTAATGTATTACGGTACAAGAGGAATTATTACAATGAAGAAAGAATTACTATAGGAAATAAAAATAAAACACAATATTTCACACATGTAAAAAGACATGACACATTGATCAAAGCCTTATTAAAACGCAACATTGAAGGGTGGCAGGTAAGACCGAGATGAACATGGGAGGAAAACATCAAGAGACTAGCACATTACAGCCTGGCAGAGTGCAACAAAAACACAAGAGACAGTGGATGTTGGAGATCCTTTGCAGTCAACCATCAATGAGGAGACAGCATCTGATGTTACTGATTCACAGTTATCAGAACATAGATGCAACAAAGCAAATTAAACACTAGGACAAATGGTGCCAATTAAAAAATGCAAACATGTCACCATGAACACAAAAGGAGCAGTGTTCAACACAATATTTCTTCCAACATTATGCTATCAGTGCCAAACCTGAACGCTGCCATTATGACAGAAGAAAACTAGTCACGACAGAGATGAAGTGTCTACGCAGAATGCTGGGAGTAACAAGAAAAGACCGGTTTAGAAATGAAGACATCAGGGAAAAAGTGGGTACAACATCAGTACTGAACATCATCAAGAAACAACAAATTAAATGGTTTGGCCACATAAGTAGATTACCAACAGATGGTGCGCCACAAAGAGCAATGTTACTCCGACACAGTGGAGACAAAGCAAAAGGCTGGCCACATAAAAGGTGGACCTCAGAGATAACAGAGGCGACAAAAGACACTTTATGAAGCACACAAAAGCCTGTTCTAGAAATCTCTTCTAACCCTGAAGCTGGGAGGCAAATCAGGACTGGAGAAGAGAAAGAAAGACAATTCGCATGAGAGGCTCGCTCCAAGTGTCTCCTTTTTGACCTGACGCTGAAAGACAAAACAGAATTAGAAAATGATAGATAGAGTTACCTGAATCACCTCAATAAGGATGTTACTCTTCACTGTGCACAACTTTTGGATTTGAGAGCTTTCATACCAACTCATAAGTCAAACTTGGTCCCAACAAAAATAGAATTGAATACAGTTATTGTGAAAATTAGGTTCATTATATTGACAAAGGGGAAAATTGTATCTTTTGCAGGAGTAAAAATGTGTTGGAGATACTGGAACAGTGATGCTTGTAAGTGGCCATTGAGCAAAGAAAAGTGTCTGCATATTTTGATCCTACTTATTTTTCTTGTGAAACATTGAAAGATTGTTGCTGTTGATAGCAGCTGATGTCTGGTTTGAGTTTGGCTATTTTTAGTTGTGCTCATTATTTTCAAATTTCTTCGCCAGGTTTTTTCTCTCTCTCTCTCTATCCTGTCATGCCCTTTGCACTTAGAGCAGCAACAAATACACACCATACTTCTCTATTCTTGGCCTTCCTCAGTATTATATTTCAGCTATGATAAACGTCTTTCAGTTCTTTTTCTACTGCTTTCCTCCAGATCGTTTTGGGTTGTCCACGCTTTAATTTACCCTCTTGTGTCCATCTCAGTGTAGTTTTCATGACGTAGTTAGTCTCCATACGTATCATGCCCAATCCATCTCCAGCGTCTCTGTGGGTTCTAGTTCAGGGTAAAAAAAAGAGAACAGTAATCCCATATCATGTAATCAAGTAGGATTGTGAAGTGTAGAGACATGTTCATATAGGCTTATAGATGCATCTAGTTCCCGTAGTCACTAATTACCCTTCCCAGCTCAGAAGACCAGGTACTCATTTAAAGTTGTTGCCTGCACAGTGAAATGGTATCCTGATCTCATTCAATTATGATACCAGTGTTCTCTCTCACGATCCTCGCCTAGACTGATGAACTCTCGCGATCCTCGCCTAGACTGATGAACCAAATTTTATAATGAATTTTACTGTTGCTTTTAGAGACTCCGTCCCTCCGTACAGCTTCTCACAAAGCTCTGTGTTATCGGGCCATGTTTCTTTTCTCAGGGCTGCTAACCGCTTGCAGTATGTGCTCTGCCGTCATGTCCGTCTTTTCACAGTGGCACAGACTAGTTGTGCCGATTTTAAACTTGTTAAACATGTGGGCTCGGAGTCTGTTATGGCGGTACGGAGGCGGAATATGGCAACTTGTTCACTACGGGACAGACCATGTACCCATCACTGCTGTTGTGTTGTGGGTGGCTTTCTACCATTTTTTATTGTACTGCCAACCGATGGTCGTCCTGGCCTCCTCATAGCTAATCTTGTGATCAGTCTGTGGTAGTCACCCTCCTTCTTTTGCTAGCCTGTCGGCTTCCTCGTTACCATTTATGTTGCATTGTGATGGTGTCCATTGAATGACCGTGAGTTTACTAGTACACAGAGGATCGCTTTCAGCTCTTTGTGTTCTGTTTTGACTGCGGTTATACCAGTGTTCAATAGTCCTGATAAATTATTCAGATCTGATTGAATAACACCTTGGTGGTACGTTCAGTTTTCATCCACCTTCATGTTTCCTTCCTTTTAGTAGTATGTTTCTTAACAGAAAATATATTTCCCTTATTTAGAAAAATCATCAACCAAATTAAACATCTTATAACTGGAGGATCATTTTCCTGTCTGTTTGAGGAATGTGTCAATGAAAATAACACCCCTGTACCAGAGTGAAACATTTGCTTGTGGAATGTTTGCAGAAGTTATATATATATATATATATATATATATATATATATATATATATGTCTTGAATATG
This sequence comes from Arion vulgaris, assembly GCA_020796225.1. Taxonomy (NCBI): domain Eukaryota; kingdom Metazoa; phylum Mollusca; class Gastropoda; order Stylommatophora; family Arionidae; genus Arion; species Arion vulgaris. The sequence continues at coordinate 29,886,682 of CM036758.1, read as the reverse complement.
TGAATTTTGATGTTGTTTCCTTCATTTGAAAATATTGCTTTTTTTATATGTTGATTGTTAAATGAGGTCTGATTTCGAGTATTTGTTTAAGTGGTTTTGATTCTTAAAGGATTAGTCAGATCAGGATAAATAAACTGACAGATCTTCTGTTGTTTTTTTTTATTAGAACTTCTTGTTTTATTGACTTGTTTCAATCCACAAGGAAGCATTCTTGTTCCTAGTACCAGGCAGTAAAGTTCCTGACTACTTTTTCTGATTGGTTAGGTTTCCAGAGCTTACTATCAAATCCCAGAAGGTTGCTTGACTTAATGTGATAATGAGTGCAATGCTACGAGCTGGGTGGTCTTCTATTCCCAAGAGGACATTGCTGTGACTCGCTTAGAACATCAAAGGCATACAGATCTTCTTTGAATGCTCCATATCGATCACTCTTTGTGATTTGTATGTGATCTGAGCCTAAGAGCGATTGTGAGTTGTGCCAATTTATGCGTCTACAAATAGGCCACAGCACATCTGATTTCTGCAGCGCTTTTTATTTACTAGGGTAGCTTCCCTAAGCCCCTACCTCAGTTGCATCTTACGACATGCCTTGTTGGTCGCAGCATTACTATTCTTTGCTCCCCTTGTGAGTCCCAGCACCACACAGACATTACAGGAGATAAAAGGATTGATTTCTTTCCAGCAGACATTGTCACATTGAATAATTATCTCAATCCTTGCTTCATTAGTCAGACAAATCTGTAGTGAGGCACACTACATGCAAGTAAAATGTCTTTGAGATGTCACCAGCTCTCACTAGCATCCATAAATATGAATATAACTAATACTGTCAGCAGTCTGATTTTGTTGCTATATGAGATGTGACCAGGGATTGTTTATTTGAAATACATGTTGTAAAAAATAAAATATTGACTTGACTTTGTGTTGTGCTTTTTGGTGACCTATTTGTGCTTGAAGGGTTTATCTCTTTCATTCCTTATATATTTTTTTTACTAGTGGTTCTCAATTTCTTACGCATTACAAAACTTTTGAAAATCTTCCTATAGATCACCCTTAACATCCCTAGACCTGATTGTTTCCTTCCCCTCTGTGGCACCGCTGATCATACCACAGAACAAGTCTTGTGAGACTGTCCCCTGTATGTCTTCCATAGAAAGGGATGCTGGCCCTACAACACTACATTCAAAACTACATGGCATCAGAGATAAGCTCCAGACAACAGTCGACTTCAACATAAGAATGTGTCTGACTGTATAATCATCAAAATAACAATCGCAAAGAATAAGAAGAAACATCCCAAGCCCAGCAATGACAAAAAAAAACAAGTTAATAATTTGCAAATATCAGCATTGTCTTCTTCTTTGCGTTCGTTCTTTACGACCAATTTTAATCACTCTTTGTGATATGTTTGATCTTTGCCAAGAACATGTACACGTTGCACATTGGTTTGGTAGGCCCCTAAACACATAAATTTCTACACGTTTAGGACATGTGCATCCGATTTCAGCCAAACCTCCTTAGTCGCCTCTTACGACATGCGTGGCAGGTAACAGTGGTTCTATTCTTTACACCACAAATTTGGGCCCGGTAACCACTCGGGCGGATATCCTATTGTTGACCTCAGTCTATGTTTGCCGATCTGGATCTTTAGGTACGGCCTTCTCTATAATATTATAGAGAAGGCCGTGCTTTAGGCGTCTGAATTTTTCTTTGGTGATTTCTCATCTCTGCATTTCCCTAGCTTTTGTAGCTCTGTTATTGTTTCAATTGCTGTTATTGGAGAGATATAAGTAGCTAACTTGAAGTAACGAGTTCAAAGTACTGAGTTGTAAAAGTAACACTTTTCAATACTTAATAGCCGTCCATCGCAAGCGATGATGACAACAATCTCAGACGTGTGCTGTTACACCTCTCTGGTGTGTGCGGAGGTGACTGTAGAGTCCAATCCTAGAACAGAATCCCGACCACAGGTGGGGCATACATGATCAAGGTTAGACATGTGCGTGTTGTGTGCTCTGTCTTTTCGCGCTGCTCGTTTTCTCTGTGACTCAACAATACGATGGTTCTCAGCTATTCAGGTTCCTCTTTTGTTGTTACAGCGCCACATTTGCGATCTTGCGCAAGGGATTCCCAGCACGTATTGTCTATATCGAAGCATTTCAGAGACACTTTAAGAGTGTCATTAAAGCGTTTTTTCTGTCCACCAGCTAAACGTCTGCCCCTTTCAAGTTACCATACATCAGCTGTTTTGGGATACGTTTATCAGGCATTCAAGCAACGTGACCGACCCATCTCAATTGGGCCTTCTGCAACAGGGTGTTGATGCTTGGGATCTTTGCTCTTGTGAGGACTTCGCTGTCTGGAATTTTGTCCTGCCAGTTTATTTTTAGTATTCTGCGTAGACAGCTTGTTTGGAAATGGTTTCATTTTCTTGCGTGTCTTACTTAGAAGTAAACCCAACAGTAGTAAACGTTGGGAACAGCCACCATGGTGGGATGACGAGGTGGAGAAGGCGTGGATAGACAAGCGGTGTGCTGATAGGAGGTGGCAAACTGCCAGGAAAAATGGAACTACCCATCCTGCTGACATCTTGCAGTTGAAACAAGAAATGAATAATAAAACAGGGTGTTTCAAAGCTCTTGCAAGGATGGTAAAAAGTGAGAAGTGGGCTGAGTTCTGTCAACGTGTGGGCAATGACAAATCGTTGAATCTGTTCTGGCGATTGCACAGAAGTATGAATGGTACAGTAAAGAATCGGTGTGCTATTGACTTCCAGAGCTTGGATCTTACATGGCAGAGGACAGATGAAAACAAGGGTAGGGCTCTGTTTGTGCACTATTTAGAGCAGAGTGACCAGAAAGACATTGTAGGGCGAAACACTGCAAGACAATCCATTGCAGCTAAATGTAAGAACCAGGAATTAGATGTAGATGATTTGGTGACGGTGGAGGAAATCAAGGATGCTGTACGGAGAGCAAAAACAGTGCACCTGGTCCAGATGGCATACGATATGGTGACATTGGCGGTTGTCTGATAGGAGTGGGAAGAACTGGCTGGCATCTACAACAAAAGCATTACGACTGCAATAATCAACCAAGAATGGTTGCACAGCTACCTGGTACCTCTGCCGAAGCCTGGCAAAGACCACACAAAAATTCAGGGCTATGGGTAATCACCATGCAGAATACAATAGTTTTACTGCAGTTCCATATATATATACAGAATACAATAGGCAAGTTGCTGGAGAAAATAATTGCCAGGAAAATATCCAGCCAACTAGAGAGGTTACGTCTCCTTCCACCTACCCTTGGAGGTACCGTCCATATAGAGAGACATGGCGTAACGCAGCGGTGTTCGCCTACGATGTCTATGAGGGTTTTCACTCGGGCATTGAGACATGTGCTGCTGCAATTGACCTTGAAGATGCCTATAATAGAGTGCCGTTGCATTTTTAATGGTGCGCTGACTGAACTCAATATCAGCCCATTCCTCCTCAATTGGATCTTTGCGGCCCTCTTCCAGCGAAAGATAGTGTTTAAATGTGGCAGTTGGGCGTCATCACCAACAACAATCCACCCTGGCTTACCACAGGGGTCACCATTATCTCCGGTGTTGTTCAATGCCTATACTGTGAGCATCACAAAGAGCAGATCACGGGTAGAGGAAGGACAATGTCATATGCAGATGATGTGTTGGTGTATCGTCAGGGCAAGGATAGAGAACAGCTTGTGGAGGAACTTCAGTCAGAACTCGACCGCATAGGTAGATGGTGCGTTGAAGCAGGAGCATTGGTCAACCCCACAAAAGCAGCGGTGACATGGTTCTCTTTAAACAACCACATCGTCAACACTCCAACACTATCTGTGGTTTTGTGTTCAGAGGTGGTGGAGCGATCTCAGTCTATGAAATACCTGGGGTTGCGTTTTGATCGTAGTCTAGCTTTACGGAACACATAGCTCATGTGATAATGAAGGTGAGGAAAGGTTTGCTGGCGATGAGGGTAATGGCTGCGGCGGATTGTGAACATCGCCATCTTTGTCTTTTATACCAGGGTCTGGTCCTTTCTGTGCTTGAGTATGCGCTGGCGATCCTGATTCTCAGTCATAGTCAGATAGAACGACTGGAAAGAATACAGAACGAGGCGATGCGCATTATACTTGGTTGCACTAAAGACACGTCGTGCAGGGCGATGCGCTATCTCCTTGACTATCCTACTATGGAGTATAGAATACTGATGAGCCGTGCACGAGCATACCTTCGAGTCAATGCTGACACACAACATCCTCTGCACTTGGAAATAAAGAGAAAAAGAAAATAGGTTAAAAGAGGAAAATCTTGGATGGGTCAGGCCGAGGACTGTATTGAACAGGTGTGTACACTTGAAGACATTGATCCCGGTGAAGAATGGATACCAGTGCCAAGAGGAATCGCTACATCCTTTTCTGTATGCATCGAACTTGATAAAGAATGCAGGCAACATAACCCACTTGTTGTGGAGGCAGAGGTTCAGGCATTAATTTCTGAGAACGCATCTGAGCATGATGTAATCATTTATACGGATGGTTCGGTGATTCGACATGTTCGGAGCTCGTGGGCTTTCACTGCTCAGGTCGGAGGTGATGTTGTGAAGGAAGACAGTGGTGGTTTTGCCGTGACTACAAGCAGTCTCACTATGGAAATCATGGCGGTTACCAAAGCGATGATTTGGCTAGAATCACAGACTTTTATCCATGCATGTTTTCTCAGTGACTCAATGAGTATGCTCAGGAAGATTGAAACAGGATGGGCTAGGAGACATTGGATAGAATCGCTGGGGAGGTCTAAGCTGACAAAGATCAGTTTTATTTTTGTGCCAGGGCATGCAGGTGTAAGGGGAATGAACGTGCGGATAGGCTTGCAGGTATGGCTGCTGTCCAAAGCGGACGAGCAATGGACCAGGCTGATATTATAAATTCCTTAAGGGAGAGAGGGCGTGTACATGATTCACGTAATAGCGGTGAATCCACAACACTAACCAGACTGCAAGAACTCAAAGTTAAGTGTGGTGTAAGTGTGCTCGACAAGAACGCTATGCTGGCAGACAAAGAAGAATTGTAAACCAACAAAGAACCGGTGTCGTTAGTCGCCACAGCTGATGGACATACTGAGGAGAGATCGGAGCACTTATGGACTAATTTGTTCGACGTGCAGTGATGGTGATCCGACGACTAAACTAAACTTAGAAGTAATTAAATCACACATTAATAACTTCGTGTCTAACCCAGTTTTCCAGTTTAAGTTTTCAAGAATTTCAACTGTGAAATGAATAAAAAGTATAACCGTACTTTTACTTAGATGTTGACAGAACTAAACAAAACAGTTTCATGAAGAACAAACGATTTGAAATGGATGTAAGCAGTTTATGTGGGGTTGTGTGCTTGTCAGTTACTAAACATGGCGACAGTAATCCGTCGTACACCTTGATGAGTAACGCACTAACGTGTTATAATTCATTGCTGCTTGCATTGAGTTCATTGTTGACGATAAACTCAAACTGGCGATTAGATAAGGATGTAAAACTAAAAGTGAAGTGTAAAGGATCTATTCTTCACACCACTTCGGATAAGTTCAGTTAATAAGAGGTGCTCCGATCACTAAACTTCCTCCAATATCTTTACCAGCGCAAAGCGACCGATCACAGTCGTTCTGTGTCGATTAATCAAATGGCTCAAGCTCTATTAACTTTAAGTTGTTCATGATGGCAGTTCATAGCAGTTGCACTCCTATCTAATTCATACTTGATAAGGATGCAGATTCATAATTGTTCTCACAGTCGTCTATATAGTTACTCCTGCTGTTCTTATGGTATTTATATATGCACTACCAATTTACTGTCTTCCCTCAACCACAGCTGGTATCAGCAAGTGGATCTGATCGCACATCTTCTTGTACTCCTACATATACCGTTAATATACCAGTATACAATTTTAGGTTAAATGGACACTGCTCAATGTGTCAAGTTATTCCTGCTTATGTAGCCTGCCTAAATATTCTTGAGTATACGGCGGATACTATTTGAGTCACTCAGTATAGACGTATGTGTGAATTTCTGTGTACTCATCTACTTCAAAGCCATGATTAGGACATTGATCTCCATTGTGAGGCTGCTAGTAGTTACAGAAAAGAAACCACTGTCCTCCTTGACAGTTTTGCATGTGCTCACATTAAATGCCTATGCACTCCACTCACCTTAAATCACTACGCCATCGATGTATATCACAGCATCACCAATTTAGCAAACTGAATTTCAGACAAAATATGGTTCTCATTTTCATTTATAATCATATATATACTCAATGAGTTAAGTTACTATTATTACCATAGTATGCACTCTATCATCTTTGTTGTTCTTACTGCCTATAGACTGGATTGGGAAGGTAACAGTAACTACCTTGAGAAATCAAAGTCAATGGACTCTGACAGAGCAGCTGGATGATCTAGACTTCACTGATGATATAGCCCTTCTATCCCATGCATGTAACCAGATTCATTATAAACACACTTGATTGACGGACACAACAACTAGGACTAAACATTCATAAGTGAAAGACAAAGTTAATGAAAATTAACCAAGCAAACAACAATCCGATCTCCCTGGGTGAAATCCCACTTCAAGAGGTAGAATCCCACTTCAAGAGGTAGAATCATATACATACCTGGGCAACAATGTAGACAAAGAGGGTGGAACTGATAGAGATGTCAAAATAAGAATACAGAAGGCAAGAGAAGCTTTTATCACACTAGGAAATCTATGAAAGTCTGAATAAATCAAATCTAGAACCAAAATTAGAATATTTAACTCCAATGTCTAAACATTTCTGCAGTCTGGGTCAGAAACATGAAGAACAACTAACATAATTATGCAGAAATTGCAAACATTCATCAACTGGTGTCTACACAGAATAGAGGGACTGAGATATAACTGGTCCCTAACATGTACATAGTAGTTTATCATTGACTGAACATGGTAACAGTAATCCGTTGTACACCTTGACCAGTAATGCACTAACACGTTATAAGGCATTTGCTTGCATTTGATCGAGTTAATTGACATTAAACTGGCAATTAGTGATTGGATAAGGATGTAAAATGTGTAAAGTATCTAATCATCACACCACTCCGGATAGGTTCAGTTCATAAGAGGTGCTCCGATCACTAAACTTCCTCCGATCACACTCGTTCTGTGTTGATTAATCCCATGTCTCATGCTTTTAACAAATTGTTCATGATGGCAGCATGCTGTTTTGTTTATTTAGTTGTTTTAGTTTTTGTTCTACGCAGCATTCTATATTTATATTAGCTGAGACTAATCAAATATTTGATCTGATAAATTGTATTGTGAGACTAAGAATTAAAAATGGTGTGGTCTGGACTGAATTACAATATGACAAGCCAAATGGCAACCATTCTTGTAGTGCAAATTTTCCTATAAGCCACCTTTCGAACCAGAACATAATCAAACCAGAGTAGAAACAAAATTAATCATAAGATCCATTAATACTATTTGTGTATAATTCTTTGCAAAATACTACCGATTAATTTATAAAATAGAGCTTCCAATTCCGTACACTGTGATATATGAAATAGTGCGTAACATAAATAAAGCTATAATATATTTTGTTAGAGCAATGTCCATTAACATATTTTTTTCTAAAAATCAATGATGGGATGGAGCATTGTGTAAGATATATGTATTGTTTGCTGGTGAAGTCTGAGGTAGATGAGATCAAGGATTAGGTGTATTATCCTCCTTCTTTGCGTTTGTTCTTTATGACCAATTTGAATCACTCTTTGTAATATGTTTGATCTTTGCCAAAAACGTGTAAACGTCGCACATTGGTTTGGTAAGCCCCTAAACACAGTCTTCTACACGTTTAGGACACGTGCATCCGATTTCAACCAAACCTCCTTAATCGTCTCTTACGACATGTGTGGCAGGTAACAGTAGTTCTATTCCTTACACCCCTAATTTGGGCCCCGGTAACCACTCGGACAGTGCATTATCCTCCAGAGATTACTTTAACTGGAAGCATCCAGCAAAAGATTTTCTGAAATATGGTGATACCAAATATAATCTCCAGGCAAGTATATATATGAAGAACATCAGTATTACCTGCATATTCATTCTGCTGAGAAAAGATCATAATTTTGTCTATATCTGTTTATTTATTCAGTACTAAACTGGTTTATGTTGCAATTGGCACTCCATGTTTGAAAGACATTCCACTATCTGCCAGTGATCGCTGCACTTTGTTGTGGTTGCTCACTCCTGATGCAAGGAAGTAACCACAATACAAATATGTAACCAATGTAATAGTAATCCATGTAGCTACCACAACTTCATGTTAATTGTACTATAACACTGCTGTATGTTCACTATTTTTCAGATTGTGTGTTTTGTGATCAAGTGATATCTCGAGGAACTGCGTGGCAGCAGCCAGTTCATTATGGGACTCTTGATAAAGAGGTTACCATACCGGGAGCGGCACTTGACCAGAAGAGCATTCATTTTTATGGCTGGAGGGGTTTTACTGTCTCTGGTCTTTCTTGCCTTCCTCTTGTTGTGTCAGCTGCCTTGTGCTGAAAACCAGTACTCCTATGAATATGAACAATGGAAGAGAGGTCGAAGCTTCCTTACTCCATCAAAGTACTCACGATACACATTAGTTATCTTAATCATTTCTGGACCAGATAATTTGAATGAAAGAAACACTATCAGGCAGACATGGTTGACTGGCATCGATGACAGTTTTGTCTTGTTTCGATTTGTTGTTGATCGGCAGCCTTAGACAAAGAAAAGGCTATACAACTGACAAGGGAAGATGCTACCAATAAAGACATGGTACTGTTGAACAATGTCAAAGATTCATACAATGAACTAACATTTAAAGTCTTGCAAGCATTAGTTTGGTTAGATAAACATGCAGAATACCAGTATGTGTTGAAAGTGGATGATGACAGCTTTGTATTTGTGTCAGGTGTTTTGTTAGAACTTCAGTTTAAACCAAAGGAAAGACTTTATTGGGGTTTTTTTGATGGTCGAGCCAATGTTAAAACATTAGGAAAATGGAAGGAAACAAACTGGAATTTATGTGATAAATATTTGCCATATGCTCGTGGGGGAGGTTATGTATTGTCGTTTGATTTAGTTAATTTCATTGCTCGGAACTCTGATCTTCTCCAGCTGTACCTCAGTGAGGATGTTTCTGTAGGAGCATGGCTAGCTCCCTTGAAAGTCAATCGGCACCATGATCAGAACTTTGACACAGAGTACATGTCAAGGGGTTGTTTGAACACCTACCTTGTCTTGCATAAGCAATCAGCTGTTAGCTTACGAGAACTTCAAGACAATTTAGAAACTTTAGGTGTACTTTGTAAAACTGAAACAGTTTTGAGAGGATCTTATGAATATAACTGGACATACCCACCTTCTCAGTGTTGCAACAGGGCACTTGTTCAACAGAAAGGTGCTAAAAAAAAGAAATCTGAAATTATTAAAAATATTTGATTAGTTTGCAAATAGGTGATATTTGTATTTTATTTATTTTTGAATGAATATTTGACCTGTGTGTTGCCGGGTCTTGCAAGTGGAGCAAATAATAGTAACACTGCGACCTACAAGGTGACTGAGGTAGGGGCCTAGGGAAACTATCCTAGGAAATAAGCGTAGCAGAAATCGAATGTGCTGGCCTACTTGTGTAACGAATAACTGGCACAACGTACAATCGCTCTTAGGCTTGGATCACATACATATCACAAAGAGTGGTTAACAAGTGGTCGATATGGAGCGCTCGAAGAAGAATACTAATTTTAGCTTGAGTATCTAGATGTACTGGTGTTAATTAAATGTGCAAGTGGGTCATCTCGTGTTAGGGTATTAGGTTGGGGGTAGAGGTAGAACCTCATGGAAAGTCACAGCCCATATCCGCCCAATTTTGTGGATAATCATACTTGGACCTCATCTTCTCACCTAGCTCGTGCTTGCCTTCTTGTGCCCTACCCCAGGCAACAATCTTGTCTGACTGGTTGAACAACATGAGTGAGATGGAAGAAATCTTGTTTAACCTTTCCACATCTCCTTTTTTCCATTCCACATCCTTTGAGTAAGACCACAGTCTGCTCCTGTAAGTAAAAGTGCTGAAGTTGAAGGCATCCACCCAAGAGAAACACAACAATCAAGATGCCACATAAAAAACACAATAAAAATGTCTATATGTTTAAAAGGCTATGGCATTCATCGCGTGATGGACACTCAGGCAAGTGCAATGTCAGGCCTTCTACCTTAAATGAGCCCAACTACATCTACTGGATGTCCTCATTTGCCCTGTGCAGCATGGAGGAATGACAATAGAGAAATTGACCAAATAAAAAGAGTTCTTAACATAATGCACTGGAATGCTGAAGTTATCAACAGAAAAAGAAGTGGTTGCAGTAAAAAAAAAAAAATTAGAAATATGAAAACAATCTATGTTATCTATAATCTCTAGTTCTGATAACAGCGAAAAAGTACTTGCGTAATTAAATGAGAAATATATACTTATTTTGGTATTCGTTGTTTTTTTGTTTTTCCGATCCAGAAGCACATGAGCTTTCAGCTCTTCGGCTCGGTGCCATGGACATCATAACCCTTCGGTTCGGTGCCACAAACACCATAAATCAGGAGAACCTGTGGCTTTTCTGCCATCCTGCGAATTGAACCGCACTCACAGGGGGCTTGTCACCCGTCGTCCAACTCGCTACGAACATGCTGGGCAGGCGGGCGATTCATTGTTATAAAACGAGTAGAATCCAATGGATACCAGACCATTACAAAATTCAAGAAAAGGAAGCTACAAACTTATGACATAAGATATTACTAAGAATAAAAATAACATGATAATATTTTTAAATGTGGAAATAGTTATTAGAGCGAGCATCTTGTCTGTGAAAGTGTGTAAACAACATGAGCAGCATATAATATCTCATACTGATGAATGTCAACAGTTTTATTAGGAAACCAGGTCTCGTTTTCAACTGTGTGCAAAACACAACAGACTACGGCACCAATTATACAACAGATACAAGACAAACAGGATGGTTTAAGACATCACATATACAAGATTTACACAAATGATCCCTACATTCATTATGCCACAGATACAAGATTGACACAATAGACTACTGCACTCACTATGCCACAGATACAAGATTGACACAATAGACTACTGCATTCACTATGCCACAGATACAAGATTGACACAATAGACTACTGCATTCACTATGCCACAGATACAAGATTGACACAATAGACTACTGCATTCACTATGCCACAGATACAAGATTGACACAATAGACTACTACATTCACTATGCCACAGATACAAGATTGACTGTGCCTCAATTTCCGACTGCTTTCACCGTTATTACATCTATTAAGAAAAACTGCGAACAAAATAATCTATCACTGCTAAACGTAGAGGTGGAGGCTCTCTTGAATGACATCATCAATGAAAGAGATGTGGTTATTTACACCGATGGTTCAGTCATTCGTCAACAACGCTGTGTGTGGGCTTTTTCAGCACGGTCAGGAGGAAAAATAATAAGAGAGGCCAGTGGGGCCTATGCAACAACCACAAGTAGCTTGACAATGGAGGTTCAGGCGGTTACGGAGGTGGTGAACTGGTTGGCATCTCACAATTACTCTCGTGTTTTATACTCAGTGACTCCATGAGCATGATTCGTAAGTCGAATCAGGTATGGTGAGACGCAACTGGTGGAGGTACTGGTACAGACAATGATCAGAGAAATCACCTTTATTTTGTCCCTGGGCACGCAGGAGTTAGGGGTAATGAATGAGCTGATAGATTGGCTGGCTTAGCTACAATATCAGAGGAGCTGCAATGGATCGAAGTGACATTCTTCACGCATGAGAGAGTCTTTCCGAACAGAGGAGTTTCAGGGCTGTGAATCCCACTCGCTAACCAGATTGAAAGAGATGGGTGTCAATATTGGTGCAGCCGAAAAGAACGACATACTAAATATGCAAAGAGATTGATTAATCAACATCGAACTGGTGTGTTAGGTCGCTGGACGCTGCTGGATTTGCTGAGGCGGAGATTGGAGCACCTATGGACATGTCCAGTGCTATGATGATAGTCCTCATACTGATAACTGATAGACTACGCATCACTATGACAGCAAGATTGACGACTACAACTATGCCCAGTACAAATTGACATCTCAACTATGCCACAGATAAATTACATAGACTTGATCACCACATAGATTACATGACTACCATTCACTATGCCACAGATATATGATTGACACAATAGACTACTACATTTACTATGACCACAGATACAAGATTGACACAATAGACTACTGCATTCACTATGCCACAGATATATGATTGACACAATAGACTACTACATTTACTATGACCACAGATACAAGATTGACACAATAGACTACTGCATTCACTATGCCACAGATATAAGATTGACACAATAGACTACTACATTTACTATGACCACAGATACAAGATTGACACAATAGACTACTGCATTACTATGACCACAGATACAAGATTGACACAAGACTCCTCACTTCCGAAAATTCAATAGCTACTGCATTCACTATGACCACAGATACAAGATTGACACAATAGACTTACTTCAGCCAAAATACAAGATTCACAATGACTACCATCACTGTCACGATACAAGATTGACACAATAGACTACTACATTTACTATGACCACAGATACAAGATTGAACATAATATGCATTCTATCCCGTACAGATTGCATAGCTGCTCGCCACAGATACAAGATTGACACAATAGATTGAAGACCAGATACGTTACATTTCTACTTCACTTGCCACAGATACAAGATTGACACAATAGACTACTGCATTCACTATGACCACAGATAAAAGATTGACACAATAGACTACTGCATTCACTATGACCACAGATACAAGATTGACACAATAGACTACTGCATTCACTATGCCACAGATACAAGAATTGACACAATAGAACTTACTGACATCTTACTATGCCACAGATACAAGATTGACACAATAGACTACTACATTTACTATGACCACAGATACAAGATTGACACAATAGACTACTGCATTCACTATGCCACAGATACAAGATTGACACAATAGACTACTGCATTCACTATGCCACAGATACAAGATTGACACAATAGACTACTACATTCACTATGCCACAGATACAAGATTGACTGTGCCTCACTTCCGACTGCTTTCACCGTTATTACATCTATTAAGAAAACTGCGAACAAAATAATCTATCACTGCTAAACGTAGAGGTGGAGGCTCTCTTGAATGACATCATCAATGATACAGATGTGGTTATTTACACCGATGGTTCAGTCATTCGTCAACAACGCTGTGTGTGGGCTTTTTCAGCACGGTCAGGAGGAAAAATAATAAGAGAGGCCAGTGGGGCCTATGCAACAACCACAAGTAGCTTGACAATGGAGGTTCGGGTGGTTACGGAGGTGGTGAACTGGTTGGCATCTCACAATTACTCTCGTGTTTTATACTCAGTGACTCCATGAGCATGATTCGTAAAGTCGAATCAAGTATGGTGAGACGAACTGGGTGGAGGTACTGGTACAGACAATGATCAGAGAAATCACCTTTATTTTTGTCCCTGGGCACGCAGGAGTTAGGGGTAATGAATGAGCTGATAGATTGGCTGGCTTAGCTACAATATCAGAGGAGCTGCAATGGATCAAGTGACATTCTTCACGCATTGAGAGAGTCTTTCCGAACAGAGGAGTTTCAGGGCTGTGAATCCCACTCGCTAACCAGATTGAAAGAGATGGGTGTCAATATTGGTGCAGCCGAAAAGAACGACATACTAAATATGCAAAGAGATTGATTAATCAACATCGAACTGGTGTGTTAGGTCGCTGGACGCTGCTGGATTTGCTGAGGCGGAGATTGGAGCACCTATGGACATGTCCGAGTGCTATGATGATAGTCCTCATATAACTGATAACTGATACAAGATTGACACAATAGACTACTACATTCACTATGCCACAGATATAAGATTGACACAATAGACTACTGCATTCTTCACTACTGACCACAGATACAAGATGTTGACACAATAGACTACTACATTCTTACTATAAACCATGCACAGATACAAGATTGACACAATAGACTACTGCATTCACTATGCCACAGATATAAGATTGACACAATAGACTACTACATTTACTATGCCACAGATACAAGATTGACACAATAGACTACTGCATTTACTATGACCACAGATATAAGATTGACACAATAGACTACTCATTACTATGCCACAGATACAAGATTGACACAATAGACTACCATTCACTATCACGATATAGATTGACACAATACTACTACATTTACTATGACCACAGATACAAGATTGACACAATAGACTACTACATTTACTATGACCACAGATAAAAGATTGACACAATAGACTACTGCATTCACTATGCCACAGATACAAGATTACTAGACTACTAATATTGACACAGTACAGATTGACATCTACTGCATTCCATCCACAGATACAAGATTGACACAATAGACTACTACATTTACTATGACCACAGATACAAGATTGACACAATAGACTACTGCATTCACTATGCCACAGATACAAGATTGACACAATAGACTACTTCATTTACTATGACCACAGATACAAGATTGACACAATAGACTACTGCATTCACTATGACCACAGATACAAGATTGACACAATAGACTACTGCATTTACTATGCCACAGATACAAGATTGACACAATAGACTACTGCATTCACTATGCCACAGATACAAGATTGACACAATAGACTACTGCATTCACTATGCCACAGATACAAGATTGACACAATAGACTACTACATTTACTATGACCACAGATACAAGATTGACACAATAGACTACTGCATTCACTATGCCACAGATACAAGATTGACACAATAGACTACTACATTTACTATGACCACAGATACAAGATTGACACAATAGACTACCATTACTATGCCACAGATACAAGATTGACACAATGACTACTATTCACTATGCCACAGATACAAGATTGACACAATAGACTACTACATTTACTATGACCACAGATACAAGATTGACACAATAGACTACTGCATTCACTATGCCACAGATACAAGATTGACACAATAGACTACTACATTTACTATGCCACAGATATAAGATTGACACAATAGACTACTGCATTCACTATGCCACAGATACAAGATTGACACAATAGACTACTGCATTCACTATGACCACAGATACAAGATTGACACAATAGACTACTGCATTCACTATGCCACAGATACAAGATTGACACAATAGACTACTGCATTCACTATGACCACAGATACAAGATTGACACAATAGACTACTGCATTCACTATGCCACAGATACAAGATTGACACAATAGACTACTACATTTACTATGACCACAGATACAAGATTGACACAATAGACTACTGCATTCACTATGCCACAGATACAAGATTGACACAATAGACTACTGCATTCACTATGACCACAGATACAAGATTGACACAATAGACTACTGCATTCACTATGCCACAGATACAAGATTGACACAATAGACTACTGCATTCACTATGACCACAGATACAAGATTGACACAATAGACTACTACATTTACTATGACCACAGATAAAAGATTGACACAATAGACTACTGCATTCACTATGCCACAGATACAAGATTGACACAATAGACTACTACATTTACTATGACCACAGATACAAGATTGACACAATAGACTACTTCATTCACTATGCCACAGATACAAGATTGACACAATAGACTACTGCATTCACTATGCCACAGATACAAGATTGACACAATAGACTACTACATTCACTATGACCACAGATACAAGATTGACACAATAGACTACTACATTTACTATGACCACAGATACAAGATTGACACAATAGACTACTACATTCACTATGACCACAGATACAAGATTGACACAATAGACTACTTCATTTACTATGACCACAGATACAAGATTGACACAATAGACTACTACATTTACTATGACCACAGATACAAGATTGACACAATAGACTACTACATTCACTATGCCACAGATACAAGATTGACACAATAGACTACTACATTTACTATGACCACAGATACAAGATTGACACAATAGACTACTGCATTCACTATGACCACAGTATAGATTGACAATGACTTTATGCCACAGATACAAGATTACACAAGACTACTGCATTCACTATGCCACAGATATAAGATTGACACAATAGACTACTACATTTACTATGACCACAGATACAAGATTGACACAATAGACTACTTCATTCACTATGCCACAGATACAAGATTGACACAATAGACTACTTCATTCACTATGACCACAGATACAAGATTGACACAATAGACTACTACATTTACTATGACCACAGATAAAAGATTGACACAATAGACTACTACATTTACTATGACCACAGATACAAGATTGACACAATAGACTACTGCATTCACTATGACCACAGATACAAGATTGACACAATAGACTACTACATTTACTATGCCACAGATACAAGATTGACAATGACTACTGCATTCACTATGACGATACAAGTTACACAATAGACTACTTCATTTACTATGACCACAGATACAAGATTGACACAATAGACTACTGCATTTACTATGACCACAGATACAAGATTGACACAATAGACTACTACATTTACTATGCCACAGATACAAGATTGACACAATAGACTACTACATTTACTATGACCACAGATACAAGATTGACACAATAGACTACTACATTTACTATGCCACAGATACAAGATTGACACAATAGACTACTACATTTACTATGACCACAGATACAAGATTGACAATAGCTACCATTCCTATGACCACAGATACAAGATTGCACAATAGACTACTCATCTATGACCACAGATACAAGATTGACACAATAGACTACTGCATTCACTATGCCACAGATATATGATTGACACAATAGACTACTACATTTACTATGACCACAGATACAAGATTGACACAATAGACTACTGCATTCACTATGACCACAGATACAAGATTGACACAATAGACTACTGCATTCACTATGACCACAGATACAAGATTGACACAATAGACTACTGCATTCACTATGCCACAGATACAAGATTGACACAATAGACTACTTCATTCACTATGCCACAGATACAAGATTGACACAATAGACTACTACATTTACTATGACCACAGATACAAGATTGACACAATAGACTACTGCATTCACTGTGACCACAGATACAAGATTGACACAATGACTACTACTTACTATGACCACAGATACAAGATTGACACAATAGACTACTGCATTCACTATCCCAGATACAAGATTGACACAATAGACTACTACATTCACTATGACCACAGATACAAGATTGACACAATAGACTACTGCATTCACTATGACCACAGATACAAGATTGACACAATAGACTACTACATTTACTATGACCACAGATACAAGATTGACACAATAGACTACTACATTCACTATGCCACAGATACAAGATTGACTGACAATGACTGCTTACGTACATCTTAGAAAACTGCACAAAATACATCACGCTACGTAGAGTGAGCTCTTGATGACACATAATGATACAGTGCGGTTACACATGGTTATATTGCCACAGACACCAGGAGGAAATATGAGCAGGGGGCTATGCACAAGCTTACTAGTTGGTCGGTGTGAACTGTTATCTACAATTACTCTTACTAGTGACCAGGCACTGAGAGTCAACAGGATGTGATGCACAGTATGACAGACTGATCATCACTATGCCACAGATTAGTAATGAATGACGACCACTACATATGAGGCTGCAAGACGTGACATTCTTACGATGACCACAGAGAGTAGGCTTGACACTCTAATCAGATTGAAAAGATGGTGTCATTTACACGACACACAGATAAATATCAAAGATTGATTATCAACAGAACTAGTGGACCTACTGAGTCATTCATGTCTGCTATGATGAACCCATCAACTGATACAAGATTGACACAATAGACTACTACATTTACTATGCCACAGATACAAGATTGACACAATAGACTACTACATTTACTATGACCACAGATATAAGATTGACACAATAGACTACTGCATTCACTATGCCACAGATATATGATTGACACAATAGACTACTGCATTTACTATGACCACAGATACAAGATTGACACAATAGACTACTGCATTCACTATGACCACAGATACAAGATTGACACAATAGACTACTACATTTACTATGACCACAGATACAAGATTGACACAATAGACTACTGCATTCACTATGCCACAGATATATGATTGACACAATAGACTACTACATTTACTATGACCACAGATACAAGATTGACACAATAGACTACTGCATTTACTATGACCACAGATATAAGATTGACACAATAGACTACTACATTTACTATGACCACAGATACAAGATTGACACAATAGACTACTACATTTACTATGACCACAGATACAAGATTGACACAATAGACTACTACATTTACTATGACCACAGATACAAGATTGACACAATAGACTACTGCATTCACTATGCCACAGATATAAGATTGACACAATAGACTACTGCATTTACTATGACCACAGATACAAGATTGACACAATAGACTACTACATTTACTATGCCACAGATACAAGATTGACACAATAGACTACTGCATTCACTATGCCACAGATACAAGATTGACACAATAGACTACTGCATTCACTATGACCACAGATACAAGATTGACACAATAGACTACTACATTCACTATGACCACAGATACAAGATTGACACAATAGACTACTACATTTACTATGACCACAGATACAAGATTGACACAATAGACTACTGCATTACTATGACCACAGATAAAGATTGACACAATAGACTACTGCATTTACTATGACCACAGATACAAGATTGACACAATAGACTACTACATTTACTATGCCACAGATACAAGATTGACACAATAGACTACTACATTTACTATGCCACAGATACAAGATTGACACAATAGACTACTGCATTTACTATGACCACAGATACAAGATTGACACAATAGACTACTGCATTCACTATGACCACAGATACAAGATTGACACAATAGACTACTACATTTACTATGCCACAGATACAAGATTGATATTTGATAGAAAAAAGATCCTTTCCAATAAAGCGTTGTTTAAAACGTCAGCGAGAAGAAAGTACACTTATTAAAATATTCTTGAATACATGGGACTGCATGCAAGCGTAATTACATTTATCGCAAATAAAAGTTTCATGCAAGATTTGGTAAACAATTTAATGTATGCATTTTTTCTTGTGTTCTCTTGCTTGATAAAGGTCTTTCAGTTGAACATTCTCGCATCTGTCCAGTGATGTTATACTTCGTGTTTTGTATATGTATTCTGATTTATACATCAGAAAAGAAGACGAGAGAAAGATGGTTAGATGGCATAGCAGAATCCTGTCAAAGAGCAAAAATAACAATCACCCAAACAGCGCAAGACAAAACCGAAACCACGACACTGACAACACCGGCAGCAGTGTGACGACAAAAGAAGAAGCATATTTATTTAAAAATTGAGATATTTTGACGACACTGCCTTTATAACAAAATAATTACATTGATCTCCAAGAAATAGTTAAACTGGCAGTGATAGAAGTCAACAATAAAGTCCTAATAACGATTAGCAAGAAGACGAAAGTTATAGTAATCTCCATAAAAATATAGGCGTATTCCACAAATGTGCTATCATTGTAAGGGCTCACTTGTCATCTACGCACACACAGACAAACAATGCAACTACATTCCCTTGGATGAAAATGTGCGTTGTCATCATCACCCATTGATGGACTAGCATCATCATGGTAAGTTGGATGTCGCTAAGATAAACACCAGTTTAACAAAAATTGCATCTCTGATAACATCAGATGGTAGATGTTGTACGGAAATTACGATAACTTATGGAAACATTCGTTTTCCAGAATGAATTCATTTTATGCAAGAAAACATTGTCGGTGGAAGTAAGAATGAGAGTTCTTCAGTTAGTAATAAAAATATCACTTTAAAATATCAAACATATCAAACATCACTTTAAATGGCGACCATCTAACACCAGTGCAAAATTCTGCTATCTTGGGTCCACGGTCACTGCCAGCCTTTCTCTTGACGAGGAAATCAACGCTCGTATAAGGAGTGCCGCTACTACATTCGGCAAACTATCAAAGCGAGCGTGGGACAACAAAAATTGCATTCGACGAAGACTCAATATATCGAGCCTGTGTAATTGTTCTATTACATATGCTCAGAAACAAGGAAAAATGGTTAGATGCAAGCAGAAACTTAAACATCTTTCACCTCGATGCGCAGCAAAGATATGAACATCAGAGGTGTACGACAAAGAAACAATTTTTTAGAAGTAGATAACGCACACTGCCTTCATCATAGTACATTTTCTCAAGTAGAAGACTAAGATGGTTGGGACATGTGAGAAGAATGGAAACCTTATCGCATTACCAAAAACAAATTATGTTCTCGTGAACTTTCCGGAGGAAGAGGCACCAGGGCAGACCACTGCTCAGATATAAAGATGTCTGCAAAACCTCAATGAAAACTTTCTATAGATCCCAGCAATGAGGGACTACTGATGACAGAGTTGTGTGGAAAGCAAATTACGGAAGGGCAGAGTCTTTGAGAAGAGCTATGCTACGATAACACAGAAGAAAAGCGAAACTCAAGTTGTCAATAAAACACTTGCATTGACGTCGTAAGTAAAGGTCTAATAAAAATATGCTGATTGACTAAGTCAGACATTGGAATAAAAAGTATTATCTCTGGACTTTCTATAGAAGAATGCTGAGAAACACATGAACTACTAAACATAACTAATGTTGGTATAATATCTTGAAAAGATTAGCACACAGAGAAAGCTCTATATCAGCGTCAGAAGAATCTTTTTTCGGATATGTCATTGAAAATCATGAGAAAATTAGGTTAACGCAATCGTCCATGATGACAAAACCGGCATAATCAACGGAGTACGAGACAACGAACATTCCGGGCAGACTATCATAATGGCAAAGAAAAATGTCAACATGTGAACTGATCAATTTCAGCTTATACCGATATTTACCAATACGATTGACTTCCGGTTTCAAGATGGTAGCGAGCGGCTTTGTTTGGCGTCGTTAGCGGGCTTCGGATTTCCCATCCAATTCCAGTCTTTTGTGCCGGTTCATGTTCTCAAACTCTGCACGCGAAATATTATGTTTTCGATGGATGGCCGTACTGGAGTGGGATGGCGTCTGATGTTTCGCCGCTGACCGTTGCCGACATGCCGTTTTCGTATTAGCTTGAATACAGCGTACGATTGTCCCCATCCCCTCTGTGTCCCTGTGGTACCGCTGATCAAACCACAGAATATGTCATGCAATACTGTCCCCAGTATGTCCTCTCTAGAAAGAGATGCTGGCCCTACAACAGAACTCTACATTCAAAACTACATGGCACCAGAGATAAGCTACCTTCAACAGTCGACTTCCTCTTAAGAACGCGTCTGACGGTATTATCATCAAAATAGCGATCGCAAAGGAGAAGTTTTATTACCAGTACTAGAGGAGACTTTTTGGGAAAATCCATGACTGATTTCCCTTAACCTTTCCAATATCCAAGAGAATAATAAAAATATTAGAGATGCCAAAAATAAGCGGCTTTTAACATACACAAAGAACAGACATATGTATTGAGAATAAATGCAACAAATAGTAATCAGATTACAATAGAAGACACATCTCTGGGAGATGTGGATATGTATATCATAGCAACTGCATCGATAAGATTGAAGGAAAAGAAAAGGATGTCAAAATAAAATTAGATAAGGCAAGAGATGTTTTTTAGTGTACTGATCAAAAGAAGATGAAAGGAAATCAAGTCCAACACAAAGTTAATGATATTTAACTCAAATGACAAGTAATTTGTTATGTAGATGTCTAAAGCATGGGGAACGGTGTCAACTAACAAAACGATACCGATTTTTATAAACTGATGCTTGTGCAGAATAGAAGCTGTTTGCTGATAACTGCGCCCTCGCTACCAACTCTGAGAAAGAAATGCAAAACTACATGGACAAATTCTCAACGGCCTTTGATATGTTTGACTTTACCATTAACACCAAGAAAACAGAGGTCGTGTTCCAGCCCTACACTAGCGAGCAGTACTACGACCCAGTCATCAACATTAAACACCAGCGTGTCCTGTCAGCGGACAACTTTGCCTGTCTTGGCAACATCCAGATCGGCAAACATAGACTGAGGTCAACAATAGGATATCCGCCCGAGTGGTTACCGGGGCCCAAATTTGGGGTGTAAAGAATGGAGCCCCTGTTACCTGCCACGCATGTCGTAAGATGCGACTGAGGAGGTTTGGCTGAAATCGGATGCATGTGTCCTAAACATGTAGAAGACTATGTGTTTAGGGGCCTACCAAACCAATGTATAACCAATGTGCAACGTATACACGTTCTTGGCAAAGATCAAACATGTTACAGGGAGTGATTAAAATTGACCATAATGAACGAACGCAAAGAAGAAGAAGAAGAAGATAGGACATCTAATGCCAGTGCTGCATTCAATAGGCTACGTGTCACTGTGTGAGTGCGAAAGGGGATAAGCGTAGGCACAAAGCTGAAAGTTTACCTGGCCATAGTGCTAACCACGCTGTTGTACGCCAGAAAAAAATTAACAAAATAGATGAGATTACTTTGTGATTACGTGTTTTGCCAGAAAAAAATTAAACCACTTTCACACAATTTGTGTACGCAGACTACTAAAATTAAACTGGCAGAACAAAATTCCAGATACCGAAGTCCTCATAAGAATAAAGATTCCAAGCGTCAACACCCCGTTGCAGAAGGCCCAAGTGAGATGAGCCGGTCACGTTGCTCGGATGCCTGATAAACGCATCCTAAAACAGTTGATGTGTGGCAAACTTGAAAGGGGCAGAAGTTCTGCTGGTGGACAGAAAAACACGCTTTAAAGACACTCGTAAAGTGTCTCTGAAATGCTTCGATATAGACAACGTGTGATGGGAATCCTTGCGCAAGATCGCCAAATGTGGCGCTGTAACAACACAAGAGAAACCCGCGTAGCTTAGAATCACCATGCCGTTGAGGCACAGAGAAAACGAGCAGCACGAAAAGACAAAACACACAACACGCACATGTCTAACCTTGATCACATATGCCCCATCTGTAGTAGGGGATTGTGTTCTAGGATTAGACTCTACAATCACCTCCGCACACACCAGAGAGGGGCAGCAGCACACGTCTGAGACTGTTGTCATCGTCGCTAGCGATGGATGGCTATTAATAAGGAACTCATGGAAAGAATCAAATAAAAATATACGAAAAGACGCTGGAGGTGGATACAGTAAAAAAATCGCAAATGATATAGCAAGAGAGTATTGTTCTTGAATCCGCAAGGTGGGGAGGGGGCAAAGGCGCAAGAAAACAACAATGCGCCAGGATTGGTGAGCTGGCGTTAATCCCCCGCAGAGGGCAGGTGCCGTGGGAGAGCTGAGAGCTACTCTGGGGCAAATAGAGATGCAAAGGTAGACACGCTAGATGGGATCCGCTTACAACATAGACGAGCGAACTCCCAGAGTGACTATTAATGCTCGCCTCTCCCGGCCGATGGGAAAAGTTAGAAGGATAAACGTGGAACCGCGTGGGGCGAAACTCAGAGTCCGCGCATGCTCTCTCTTGAGCCCTCTCTCTGGAGCCGATGAGCATGCTGGGATTCGAGTTGAGCTGCACGAGGGCCCACATAGGGCGAAACTCGAGCCTCTATCTCAGGGATGGGGGCACGATTATAAGTCAACGAAGAGACGTTGACCCTCTTGGGGCTAAACTCGGAGCCCGCGCCTGCTCTCTCTTGAGCCGATGCGTATGCTGGGAGTCGAGTTGAGCTCCACGAAGGCCCACATAGGGCGAAACTCGGGCCCCTATCACAGGGATGGGGCACGATTATAAGCCCAGAATCGGACAACCCATGCAAACGTGAGCACAGAGAAAACTGATGGTGACGATAAGACAGGCACCATCGCAAAGCGAGCATGCACACTGGCGATGCAAGAGTGGGCCCGCCGATGGGCAGGCGAGCATGGAACGGCATGCAAAGCAGGCATGAAAGGTACGGAAAGCACGAAAGGTTCGGAAGTGACGGAAGACACGCATTCGGGCGATGCAAGAGTGGGCCCTCTGATGGGCAGACGAACATGGCACTGCATGAAAGGAAGGCGCGGCAGGCGAGAGTGTATGCGGACCACCCGAATGTGCAGAACAATTGGAAAACTCAGCAGAGGTAAAGCCAGTGCGCGTTTCCGCTCGCAGGGAACTACTGCTGCCTTGTAGTTTGATTGGGGATAATCAAAGGCTAGCGGAGCAAACCGTACACAAAACATGACGGTAGGCAAACCAAGCAGTCCATAAACAAGACGGGTATAGCTGGGCAGATGACGCTCATCAGCCCGGGAGGGCAGGTCGTCTACAGGTCGCTGCCCTGAAAGAAAATAGCAACCTGCTGACTTGTGGATTTTGGCTGGGGACAGCAAAAGGCTAACGGAGAGCGAACCCAGTAAACGCTGGTTGAAATCGAACACACCACCGAAGGATAAGCACCTGAGCTCCACTAGGTACTGAAGGCTTGCACGTACATCCGTTCTTGATGTTGATATATCACAATATAATGATAAAAGCGGTCTAAGAACGACCGAGAGAGAGAGAGAGAGAGAGAGAGAGGGAGAGAGAGAATCCGCAAGGAAAGAGGAGGAGAGAAAGACCAAAGAACACATGGGGACTGAAAACTAAAATTGGAACGATTGAGGAGGCATGGAAATGTTGTAGAAGGATATAAATGAATGGTAATGGCAAATGTTTGTTGAAGATATATGCCACAGAGAGAGCTGAAAAGTTTATTATTATTATTTTTTATGTCACTGGTACTAGACAGCATGGGCGTCCATTTCTACTCTTCACTGACACCTGCAAGTGCTGTGATCTAACTTCATGCAGCATAGTCAAAGAAAATTGGGAGCGGTTTGCCAACGACAGTCAACCATGGAGAACGGCAGTGAGGATGGCCCAAAAGAAAACCTTCACATATTGAGGCAAAAGAGAGCGCAGAGAGCAGAGATACCACCCTATGTATCATCTCCAGTTTCACCTATAGCAACTGTGTTAAGCATTGTCGCTCTAGAATAGGCCATTGTAACCACAACATACGTTGTGATTCAGCACATAACAAACTACGTGACGCAAAACCTATTGTCTCCTGAGACAAAGAGGATAATGATGATTATGACTGCACTCAACGGGTATTGCACATGATGACACTTCAGCAATTTACTAATCAAGGCATATAATTTCCAATCATATCGACTGCAATCCTCTTCGGCTAAGTCATGTCGTACTGATTTCAACAAAATATACGTCATATATTCCCGAGTCTTCAAGAGCTCTAAAATGCAAGGATAGCAGGTTGCAAACAGGTACATGTTTGTTTTATATTGAATTGCAGTCTCTTTGCACGCTCTCTTCAATCTAATAACGAAACATTGTTGGCTATATCATCGCCATACAAAGAAGGCATAAGAATAAACTTCTAACGAAGATTTCAAGTCTACCTTCAATAGGCAGATACCTAAACTTAGTCTTTATAACCTGGGCAATATAAACGATCATTTGAGAATGGATTAGATTGCAGGAATACGTGTTGGTCGAACCATATAAAGAAACATAAGAATGAATATTCGCAGATTTCAAGACGATCAACGTGCATATCTATACTTTGTTTGTTTGTTTGTTAGTGGATTAAACCAACCTCTTTAAGCCGAGGCACGCCCTTTCAACCTAAGGCGAACCTTTTATTGGTTATATCAGAGCGTGTAGGCCAACAAACATGAAAATAAGAATTAACTCCTTTCGGAGAATCCAAGATCAATAATGTAAAATCTTCTAGGATATACTTGAATCCGTACTCAATACTTATAGTGATTTGGAAGCGATCGATTTATGAATGGGGTGAGACTACAGGAAAAGTTATGTAAGAATACCCGGATGATGACATCACAGTTGTCGGCCAGCCATTTTTGTTGGTGATTAGAAACTGCTTGAACGGTTACTGAACAACTTGGTCTAAAGGACACTCACTTCCAGCAAATAAACGATCAGAATGTAAGTGGTCATCGGTTTACGTTATGTGTACTTATAACTGATTTATGATTGGTCATAGTTTTAGAAATGCGCTGTAAATTAAATGAAATCGAAACGTTTGTTATGAAAGTTACTTGAAAAGTACGTACGACGGTACTTAGTACTCATGAGTACACGGTCCACCGTCCGGTACCATTGAATTGACTTAATGACTTGAGTGACTGAGTATTAAAATTAAGTATTAACTATTATTACTATTGAGTCATTGATTATAATTGAACATTGAATCACCAATTGTAATTTGACGTGTAAGTTTAAAGTGAAGTCTATTAGTCTGCAGCAGACATACATACATACTATGATACTCATAGTCATGATACTATGATACATTACTCTATCTATAGTCTATCTACTATCTAGTCTAGTAATAGTACTATAAACTAGTAGTATGATATCATTTTCATATTCATAGTATGACTATGACTGAAAATCTGACAACTACCCACAGTACACATCACATGCGCTGTCAGGACTCAGGAGTCGTAGTTTTGTGTTTAGTAGTTTTACTTATCACAATCAATGACAATATTTTGAGACTACATGACTGCT
The DNA here is from genome assembly GCA_020796225.1 of Arion vulgaris. NCBI lineage: Eukaryota > Metazoa > Mollusca > Gastropoda > Stylommatophora > Arionidae > Arion > Arion vulgaris. The sequence goes on along the minus strand of CM036758.1, from coordinate 29,859,643 downwards.
GACATGACTTAATTAATTATTTTATGTAATTATAATTTTATGCTTCTTGGCAACTTTTTAAAAACATTTAATTATTATGATTTACCATAACTTTACACATTTGTAGCTGGCAAACAAAAGTAATGTTTTTAAATTATAAATTATTTGTGTTCGAAAATATGTAAATTAAGACATTTTAAAATTTCTTTCCTAGCGGAACTAGCTTATTCCTCCAAACAAATCAGACAAATATATTGATATTGAAACTCTACCATTTGATTCATTATTAGTTTTTGGAAAAGTTACATTATCAATTGTAGATGATATTGTATGTCCAGTCTCAATATACAGCGTCCTGTATGCAGAACGTTGCTCTCATCGCAGTCCACTGGAGAGACGACCTCTAACCTAGTCCAACATTGTGTTCATTGTGTCTTCAATGTCTTGTTGTTACCATCCTCTTGGTCATCTTCTGCCTCATTTTTCAGAAACCATGCCCTCAATTATTTGTATCTAATCTTCATTTGTCGATGTTTCTCTGGTTAAAATTGTTATCCCTGGTACCTCTACCATGTCTGAAACCCACCTGCACTTCATGTTTTGTTCATATTATTTTCATATTTATTTCAAATTCACATGATAATTATAAATGAGATTGCACTGCCAGTTTCAAAGATACATATGGTAAATTGTAAATGAGATTGCACTGCCAGTTTCAAAGATATATATGGTAAATTATAAATGAGATTGCACTGCCAGTTTCAAAGATACATATGGTAAATTATAAATGGGATTGCACAACCAGTTTCAAAGATACATATGGTAAATTATAAATGGGATTGACAATCAGTTTCAAAGTAATAGCATATTGTTTATCACGTGGGTTTGCGCCATTTTAAAGAACAAAGTAAATTATAAAGGAGTTGACGCCAGTTTCAAAGATACTGGTAAACTTATAAATGGATTGTTCTAAGCCAGTATCAAAAATACATATGGTAAATTATAATGGGATTGATAGACAATTCACTTGCACCATAGTGAATAGCTATTTTGTTCTGATCCACCTGTGGTGTTGGGGCCTAGAGCAAAGAATAGTACCACTCGCCTACAAGGCATTTGTAGGCACTGATGTGGATTAGAAGCACCTAGTAAATAAAGCATCCAAAATTGGATGTGCTACAACGTAAATTGTTCTTAGCTCAGATCACATACAAATCACATAAGGGTTAACAAATGGTTGATATGGAGCATTTTATGAAGAAGTTCTGATCTCTTTCTTATACAGAAAGATTTCAACGGCCATAATCAGTTTGCTTAAATGATTATTTAGACTGGACAATGGTATTCCAGCATACTCTTTTCCGTCTTCAACTTAAACATCCGGCAGACGTTTTATCGTACTTCTTCAATAGGACTAGGGACTTGGTCTTGCCTACAGGGATCACTGGAAAAACATGTTCTGCTCGCACAACATGGGCATCGAACTGAGTGCTTTTGGGTCTAGAGATAAGTTCAGTATTTCAACACCACAGATACCCCTAAATTAATGATATTGTACAGCCAGCTTTGACATTAGTCTTTCCTCTTGGGCCTGTGGGCCGCGCATAGGGCAGAGGTCATAGCTCTCCATGTCTCGCGGTTCGTTGCTATCTGTTTTAGGTCTTTAATGTTTACTAGGCCCATCGTTGAGCCTTCTCTGATGATGGTTCTACGCAGAGTCTCTCTGGTCTTCCTCGTTTTCTTTTTCCCTCTGGTGTCCATATGAGGGATTGGTAAGGGAGTCTTTGACATTGCACAATGATAACTTATACAGGAGATTATACTACTTGTTTCAAAGTTGCATTTCATAAATGAGATTGTACTGCTAGTTTCAACGTTTAACATTTTGATTGTCCAAAGTGCCAAAGAAATCAATCAGTAGCTATTTAATATGAACCAGTTTTAAAGAACCAGAAATTGATGGCAAACTGTAAGTTTGTCTAGATTAGAGTACCTTTTGTGTACCACATAAGGAGTGATCATAAAGTATTGCCATTTTAAATAAAAATGCATTCTACACCAATGTATTTCTACAAAGAAAGTACACTAAAGGTGTTACAGGACCCCCTCATTTAGTTCGTTTGAGATTCGTATTAGTATCATTGGTAGCGTATGTTCAGTATCGACGGAGTGATGATAGCTACTCCTGATGACGACTATATATATCAAGATGGATGATGGTGTTACATTGTGTAGTATTCACATAACTCGAACACAGTTATGATTGACTTAGATGTATATTTATTTATGGTATCACATCTAGACATCTGACTACGTCTGGTCTTGTCCAATGATTTTGTCATCTTTTTTGTTTCCTTGTTTACTCTCCACAACCGTAACTAAATCGTCACTATTTTACTACACAAAAGCGTCATGTCTCGTAGTTATGTGTTGCACTTCTGCATAGAGAGTACAACACATAGTCTCAACTTAAATAATCTAATTATACTACTCTAACTATCTGGCTAACTGTCCATTCTTCCCTGCCACCTGGGGACTATGACAAAGGTACCATTGTCAGAAGCCACTGCAACAGTTGTCGCTACATTCAATACCTATGGCCAAACCCATCAATACTTAAACCATCTGCAACTATACCTGGCTATTACTAGGTTATATTTGACTTGGGAATCACTGCTGTAGTCATGTAAATATTTTTGTCAAGTTAAGCATACCTATATTTTGCAATGTGCTCTGCCAGAAGGTATGCTACCAAGGTGACATATACATTTCCATCCAACTTCTAACCAGGAGATCCTTTCTGTCAGTTATAGTCATTCATCAAATGTGCATATTGGAAAACTCAATTTTTATATCACTTAGGGCTTACTTAAAAGTGTAAGAATTATCTGGTTTGTGAACATCCTAAAGCACTTTAAGTTTAGGACAGTTCTAAGTTCAGATAATCATTCTAATCATTATTTTAAATTTACCAAGGGCTGCCCCCACAATCCCAGGCTGGGCCAGGAGGTCCACCGTAAGTAGCTAGAAACTATTTAATAAATAACCATCATTGTTTTATAAATAACCATCATTGTTGTAGTATTTTACTAGAGCAGGGGTCCCCAAGGGGTCAATATGATAATACATTTATATCAGTAAAACCATTACAGAATTTAACCTGTTCAATAAAAAGGTAACATTTGTTTATTGCACATCTGTAGTTTACTACCGAATGTATTTTTTGTGTTTGGTGGTTATTGACACAGTAAGGGAGGTTTCATGTGATCAGGACTCAAAGAAGTTTGGGGACCCCTGATCTAGAATATAGTGTTGTATAAACTTGTTCAACCGGGTGTTTTTTTATTTGCTCCAACATACATGTTGATTGGATACAATTTTTGCATGAGTTAAGTTTTATTTTAGTGTCGCAAAATAAAAGTTTTATGCGGAAAATTTGATTTACTATCGACATGAAAATCGTGGCATATCCGTTACAGGACTTATCCAAAGTAAACGAGTCGTCAATTTTCTAGCCACCACTTATATGTTCCATAGTTTGCCAGTGTTTTCTGAATGATGCGGTCTATTTTTACCATTTGTAAAAATCCAAGGGAACTAATTTGCTTCCAAACTTGCCCGCCATGGAGTTTGAACCAGGTGCGCTTGGCTTGTGATCGAGTTCACTACCACTTAAGCTACAGACGTTACACACTATCAACATATATCTGTAAGATGTAGCCACAAAGTTTTTCTACAGTGCTTCTATGTCATAAAAAGAATCATGTAGAAATCACTCATTTCTGACTTCAGTGGCATACGTTTTATGCTCACATTGCAAACTGAAGTAACATGAGTTTTATTAGGTTTCTGCAACTTAAGTAACATAAATTTGCATTCACAAGACATGCTGACAGCATACTAGCTTTGACTTTCATGTAATTATAGTTTTCATTAGAAAGCGCACTACAGTAATATTTAGATTGTATAATTATTGAGTATTTGACATGTCAGGTTACTTCAGTAGTAGTGTACCAAATCTATTGGGTACTTAGAGAGAGACTTGACACTGTTGAAACCTTGCTGGAAGAAAGGCTTAAAGATAAACAGCCATGAGGAAGACAATGATATCATTTGAAATGAAACATCCTGAACAGATTGTACCACCGCTAAAATATATAGATAATGTTGGAGATTCATTGCAGTACGTCAAGCTTCTGTGCAGAAATGACTCTTACAGGATACCATATTGATGTGTGTATGTATGTGTGCATGCATACGCACACATGTACTCACACACACTAACGTAACTAATGAACAGGTCAGTGCTGTATATTTTCTCAGTATGATGCAAGTCTTCAAAATTCGCCCTTAAATGTTTCAAATTGTATTTTGATTTCGCTGCTTATGCCACCCTCTTATGGTGCTGCCTGATGCGGCCGCCTCTCTGTATCATAGCACGACATGGCCCTGCTAATGAATAGTTTCCCATGGGAAGTATCATATTCCCACATATGTGCTGGACAAATTATCTTGACCAAGTCATGACAGATTCTTGAAATTATTAATCACACACACAATCATGTTTTAATGGAAATAGTAGGAACCGTCTGACCTTTGGCATCTAACACCTGTTGAGATTTTCATAATTTAACACTTGTTGAGGATACACGCTTGTTCACAAATAATTATGCGTTTACTAATTTAGCACATTTTGAAATCTTTCAAAGTTGTACCTTTTTCCTCTATTTTGTTTTCATTATTATATCCTTTTGACTTTATGCACCCAATTCCCAACACATGCTTTCAGTAATTATCCTATTGTCTCTGTTGATTGCATGAATCAAATTATCTTAATGTCGTCACTTATTTAAAACCTGATCAAAAGAATATGAATCAGACAATCACTGTTCTTCGGACACATACTGCAAAGAGGAGGTTTGGAACATTTAGTGATAACTAGTAAAATGTAGGCAAGAAGCTGTTGTAGAAGCAGAGGGAGATGTTGGATAGTCTGACATTGACAGACGTTCAGTGTCAGAACTGACAAACTTCTCAGGGAAGATAGATTTGTGAAGAGACATGATCGCATATTTCTGCAGAGATTAAACTTGATTGATTGAACTTAATTAAATTACAAGTCGGTAAATGAATAATGTTGAGAGCTCAAAATAGGCACATTGACAAAGAAATTCCAGCATGAATAGGCTGTACACAATTCATGATTCTGAAGTGTGAATTTTCTGTGAAAGACAAACATGCACAACTATTTTGGATTTTATAGTTACGATATACTATATTGACCCAAATATAATACAACCGTACATGGTTGAAGGTGTTCTATGTGGGTAAAAATATTTTCTTGACTATATCATAAGATAATTATTTACCATTATTCTCATTCTCCCTTTCTCCCAGTCTATCTTCAGTAGTTCTACTGGAACTGGAATTATGTTCAGAGTAGAGTCTTGCCACATTATGTCAGCTTCATACTCATCCATATTAATAGAAGATCTGCATTTTTGAAATTCCCTTACAATGCATTCACTACTATTTCTTTCCAAGACTGACTATCCTCTCTGCCAACAGCAGTATACTTGGTTTCTTTAACTTGTCTGTCTGTTTTAATACATAGAAATCATTAGTTAGCCAGCTATTGTATTCTTTCTAAGTAATTCTTAAAATGATCTATCTATTCTCTTCTCTTGTGCCTTTCAGCATTCAGGGCATGCAAAGAGTTCTGGCAAGTGCCCTTGAGTGCACCTCGTATATGATGTTTGCTATAACCTCTGGTATTTCCGTGTACCAGCGTTTGCGTGGGTGACCTTTGACTTTGAAACTGGTGTACCTGAATAGTAGTGCTGGTTGTGGTATACTGCTCAGCAGGTGCAAGGTATGATCAAAGGTCTGGAGCTGAATAAAACACATACTCAGAAATAATTCAGGCAACATCACTCAAACTCATACAGTGAACTCCAGAGGAAAGGAAATATAGAGGCAGACCAAAGACAACCGGATGGTGAAAAGCAGAGGCAGATATGTTATGCGATCAACGTCATGGCACATTGGGCATTCCCATTCGTGCACTGACCTCCATTGCAGCAGCCATCCCAAAGTCCATTTGCTCACAGTACCCATGAGAAGTTGATTACTATATCTTCTCTCTCTACCACGAAGACGACACTGTCTGGCATGTCCAAACTTAACGCCTAATTCTCGAACTCGTTCCAGTGTCTGAGACCCGCCCGTGTCACACAATTGAGAGCATACTGCATTGATGATATCGCCTCTGTCCATACTTCTGCCCACTTGAGTCAGGGCATTGTTTGCAAGAGAGTCAGCACGCTCGTTACCCGCACTCCAGCATGTCCAGGCGTGTACAGCCAAGTCATTTTCTTGAGATGTGATCTCCGAATGATGTCCACCCATTCCACACACATACTTCCAGATTCAATCATTTGGAGCATATTCATTGAGTCTGATATGATGATCGTATGGTTAACCTGTTGCTCAGCCACCCATGACAGAGCCCTGGAGGCAGTGGTGATCTCCATAGTCATACTCGATGTCGTTGTCTCGAAGCCCCGCAGTCCTCATGAAGTGTGCGACCGTTTTATTGTGCTGAGTAAGCCCATGATGATCTGGTGCCACGTTTGACAGAGCCATCGGTGTAGATAATATCACCTGGATGGGAGTGCTGATCCACGAGTGCAAGAATTTCCGCATTGACGACGCCCGGGACCCATTATCTACAGCGGCGTCCAAGTGTGCTGATGACCTGGCGTAAGCAGTCATATCCTCTGATATAGGCATCCATGCAGAGATGCACAGTGTGAGTCAGACTTGGTGCACCTTGTGAAGGATTTTCAAGAATCATTGTGAATAGATTTTATTATTAACCTACAGACTTCACAAGGCTGCCACTGACTACTTTGTTAGTACATGGTTGAGAAGGAGAGACAAAATACAGACACACTGAAAATATGTGAAAACAAGATCAACTGTAAATTATATGGCACACACTAACTTTTAATTTCTCCCTACTTGACAGGGACTACGAGATATAGTTCTAGGTGATATGTCCCACATGCATCAACTTTGTTAGCAAAATGCATGCATGCTTCTAGTCTTCTTGTAGTTTCTTGATTATAAACGCTCAGAAAACTGATTTAACAAAGCTTTAAAAGTAATACATTTTGATATATCATTATTTGATTGTGCAGTCCATGTTTGTATTTTTATAAAATATTGTATGTATCGTATACATATCTACTTTTTTTGGTGCTTATTTATCATATACATACTCTTCTTTGTTTCTTAACACCATTTTAAATGTATTTAATTTGTAAACTATATATACTAGCAATATTATTTTTCATTTCGATAATTTTCAATTAAGTTTGTCCTGATCAAGTCATGTAACTCAGAACAGTTGTGAACAATTAATAGATCTATATTTCATTGTTCTAAAATATTATAACTAGTTGGGTTTCATGGGATAAAAAGATTAATTTAATTTAGTTATTTCTTAGATATATGGAATTAGTGGAAATTGTCCCATGCTTATTGTGGAAAATGCTTCTACGAGCGTGTTCAAATGAAAACGGGACTTGTGGATTTATTTAAAAAGTATCATACGCAAATTAACAGTTTCAACGGAATTAAACAAAGCAACCACTTGTGAATAAGAATGCACCTGGGTTCATCAGAAAAAATCTCCGTATGCATTTAGGCAAGCATCCCACTGTTTAGGTAGAGCGTCGAATGCCGTCCGAGAAAGCGTGCTGGGCTGCAAACTGAACCATGTGGTCACGCTGTTTTCACATCTGCGTCAGCTGTTGAATCGCTGTCCTTTAGTGCTTTCTTCAACGGTCCAAACAAATGGAAATCACACGGGGACAAATCGGGGCTATAGGCTGGGTGATGAAGAACTTCCCAATTCTTCTTTGCCAATGTTTCCTGCACAATATTTGCGACGTGCGGACCAGCGTTGTCAGCAGTTCTTGCACGGCCAGGTCAGGCGCATATTGTTGCAACAGAAGAAGCCATAGCCTTGCTTGATAAAGCAGTACTGACTGACCGTCGTCGGAGCATTCGTTCGCTTGCAGAAGAATTCCATATGTCAATTGGGACAGCCCACATGGTTGTTTGGAATAAATTGAACTATCGGAAGGTGTGTTCACAGTGGGTCCCACAGATGTTGACTGACCACCATAAGGAAGAACGGATGGGGTGGAGTTTGAACCACTTGATGCGTTACGGGACAGAGGTGATGCATTTCTGTTGAGCATTGTGGCAGGTGATGAATTGTGGTGCCACCACTATGAACCGAGCAGCAAAATTGACAGCATGCAATGGAAACATCCAGGTTCACCAAAACCCAAAAATTCAAGACACAGGTTTCTGCTGGGAAGGTTATGGTGACCGCATTTTTTTTACCATGAAGGGCTTTTGTTGACGATTTTAAGGAACCTGGTGTCAACATCAATGCCACCCATTATAAAGACACTTTAGACAAGCTGCATAAGGCCATCAAGGCTAAGCGACCAGGCAAGCTTTCTCAAGATGTGATTCTTCTCCCGACAACGCTGGTCCGCACGCGCAAAATTGTGCAGGAAACATTGGCAAAGAAGAATTGGGAAGTTCTTCATCACCCAGCCTATAGTCCCGATTATCCCTGTGTGATTTCTATTTGTTCGGACCGTTGAAGAAAGCACTAAAGGGACAGCGATTCAACAGCGACACAGGCGTGAAGAAGCGGTGACCACAAGGTTCAGTGAGCAGCCACGCAATTTTTCTCGGACGGCATTCGGCGTCTACCTAAACAGTGGGATGCTTGCCTAAATGCATACGGAGATTTTTCTGATGAACCCAGGTGCATTCTTATTCACAAGTGGTTGCTTTGTTTAATTCCGTTGAAACTGTTAATTTGCGTATGATACTTTTAAAATAAATCCACAAGTCCCGTTTTCATTTGAACACGCCTCGTACATAGCTAATATACCTACTAAATGAAATCTCTCAATAAATCAGAGCGTTGTACTTTCCCTAATAGCTTTACGGTAGTAGAGAATGACAATTCTCTTTGGAAGCTTCACTTTCGAACAACTTGAGGATGTTGTTAATTCATCATCTATGTGTTGCTGGGGCTCACAAGGGGAGCAAAGAATACTAACACTGCGACCTATAAGGCATGTTGTAAGAGGTGACTAAGGTAGGGGCCTAGGGAAGCTACCCTAGTAAATAAAAAGCGTTGTAGAGATCGGATGTGCCAGCCTACTTGTAGGCGCATAACCACACAATGTACAATTGATCTTAGGCTCAGATCACATACAAATCACAAAGAGTGGTTTAACAAGTGGTCAGTATGGAGCGTTCAAAGAAGAAGTTAATTCATATTCAGCTTGAATATTTTAACCCTGGCATAGTAGTTGCTTCTGTATAGTCTGTTGAGGTCTATATAGTCTCTAAGTTCTGTTGAAAGTAGGACACATGGATGTAAATGATACATTATTCTATAAGAAATCACCTCATTGTGATATTGAGATCATTTGATTAGAAATGAGTTTCTGATATTATGAGCACATAATAAATCAAAGATTCAAATTTGTAATGTTGGAATATAGCCAAGGACTCATGTCAGTGAGATGGGAGTGATAACTGCTGTAATATAGTCATTCCATACCAAACATTGTAAAACACGCCCATCTAGAATCAAATACATTTATGAACTAATAGTTTAAATCCTCATAGCGCTAAATGAAGAGAGTAATCATGTATCATATTCTGGATTATGGTAAATAGGGAAAGGCTTTCTGACCTGATATGTCTTTCCCAGTGAGACTGACTCTACTTTGTAGACTAGACTGTTGTAGACTGGTTTGACTCTACTTTGTAGACTGGTTTTCTTCTTCTTCTGCATTCTCACTAGATTGGGATTTGGATTCTCTAATAAAGGCAGCCGTCTGCCTCAGGATTATCAGCCACGCCATACAGTTCGCTGGTGTACATGGGCCACCTCTTTCTTCTCAAGTCTGCATACTGGGGGCAGTTCTGTAGGATATAATTCCTATGATTTCTGCTTCCTCGTTTGTGCCGACCTCTTCCCGCAGTAAGTTTTGGCCACCCTCGTGATGGTAGCTCTGACACTCTTACTGCATGGCTAAATCTTTGAGGCAGATTGGCGACCGTAGAATCCATTATCCATTCCCGGTAACCACTCGGGCGGTAGACTGGTTTAACTTACTTTGAAGACCAGACTGACTCTACTTGTTAGACTGGACAATTTTGACCAAACAATTAATCAAAAAAGCAACAAAATGAGAATAAATGAATCTCAGTGAATTTTTCTTTTTGATTTATCACAACTTAATGAAAGTATATAATAAGCTATGTTGATCATGTGGCATTGTCTTCTTCTTCTTTGCGTTCATTCTTTACGGCCAATTTTAATCACTCTTTGTGATATGCTTGATCTTTGCCAAGAACGTGTATACATTGGTTTGGTAGGCCCTAACGTAAAGACTTTTACACGTTTAGGACATGTGCATCCGATTTCAGCCAATGTGCATTGTTATGTACAGTTTATTGTATGTGATATGCTTGAACTTTGCCAAGAACGTGTATACATTGGTTTGGTAGGCCCCTAAACGCAGACTTTTACACGTTTAGGACATGTGCATCCGATTTCAGCCAATGTGCATTGTTATGTATAGTTTATTGTACTAGAGTACGGTGTCAATACAAACATAGCCTGGTTGTGAAAGTGCCCATAGAAGGTTTGTTAGATATAAATAAGGAATCATCATGTGTCATGTCAAGCGTAGACAATCATGATTCACCAGTTCACATGATCACCAGAGTCTCAGATCAGATCTGTGTTCATGTTTTGACTGTGACATGTGCCTAAGTCATCCAGGTATTTATCTCTTTGCTCCTTTCCCATCAAGTTTGTCACTAAGTTTTCAACTTTATTTCTCCACATAACATGCCCACAAAATCTTGACTGTCTATATCTAATTTCTCTAATCAGTGCGTAATTTTCATTTGTTTTTTGAAGTACCGTGACATTTGCTTCAATAATGAATAAATACTGCAATTACTTAAGGACTGCCTGTTGGATGATAATACTGCAATTGATGACACAACTGAGTATAGCTGCTGGAATTGGGATCAAGCATTGCATGTATCTAGAAAGAATCACCTAGCAGGCCAGATTAGGGAATGTGCATAACCAACAAGTCATGTAAACTTGCAACATGCATATCCTTCATCATGTGTGGGAAAACTGAGCTCATATGAACTATTCCAAAGTCATTTGAGGTTGGTCTGTTAGCCACTGATAGAGCTAATAATGTTTCTCCTACTGATTTCAAGACTGCTGTATAGTACATTTGACAATTTATAGTCTCTTGTTTATTTGAATGTCACAGGTCAGCAGGACCAGGTGGCCCACAGGGCGGGATGCAACCCCCACGGGAACAGAGCAAACGTCTGCAGCAGACACAAGCTCAAGTTGATGAGGTAGGGGTTGTCAGATTCATTATTATTTTGGGATTAAGAAACCAAATAAATTATCCTGATGTTACACGATTCCAGAAAATTAAAACATCATATGCAACAAATTCTTTTCACTGGAAATTAGTTCTTCATTTTTGTGTTTTTTATGTGAGGGTCACAACCACATGTGTGGGAGTCATAGTGCTAAAATGTGAACTTTTGCAATATCCTGAACATTTTCTCTAGTGCTTTTGTAACAGTGCATTATCTTGTGTCAAAATGTTGCCAGATTGTAATTGTATGTTTTCTAAAGTTACTCACTCTAAAAGAAATAAATGATGGGACTCCCAGCGGCATGTAGAAGCCACTCAGTTAAAGTACATTGGGTCCATATCTTGTATTGATGCTGAGTTATATAGTTCCATAGATTGTTACTTATAAAGAATATATGCATACTATTATTAACTATTTATATGATATATTGTTATTTTGTAATGTCAATTAACTTTAGATTTTGCTTTTGTAACTTTATTTCCTCTTAGGTAGTGGATATAATGCGAGTGAATGTAGAAAAGGTGTTAGACAGAGATCAGAAGATTTCACAGCTCGATGACCGAGCAGGTAACTCATGTGTTCATGTCAGTTTTATTAAATAAGCATTTCTTTCATTCTTCTCCTGTATTTGTTTCTTATAAACGCAACTTGTGTTAAACTATATTTTGTGCCTGACAACCCAGCACATAAGACTGTATCATGCACATCTGTGCAATGCTATTCTTTTCTTGGTTATTTTGTTTTCTTGCCTGCCTCAAGAGAGTAGTTGCTTGTTATCAAAGTGGGCTTTTCTGTGAATGCTGTATTTTTGGACTAACAAGTCTCTCTTATCAAGGTTTGTGTCATGTCTTCGTACATGTAGGTAGATTGTTGACCCAAGACTTATTTTCTTCCAATTTGGCTGGCTGAAAGGAACTCTGTATCGTTAGGGTGCAGTGTTTAATTCATTCTTCAAAAGTACTCAGTTTGCATCTCATGTGAAGCAATCAAGATATTTTTAAGTGATCCCTCATCTCAGTGTAACTATCGCCTGAGTGGTTATCAGGGCCCAAATTTGGGGTGTAAAGAATAGAGCCACTGTTACCTGCTACGCATGTCGTAAGAGGCGACTAAGGAGGTTTGACTGAAATCGGATGCATGTGTCCTAAGGTGTAGCGTCTCGCGTTTAGGGACCTACCAAACCATTGTGCAACGTATACACGTTCTTGGTAAAGATCAAACATATCACAAAGAATGATTAAAATTGGTCGTAAAGAACAACGCAAAGAAGAAGAAGAGTGTAACTATTATCAAGTTCCTACCTCTATTGGAAATGCGTGATAAAATGTAGGTTCAGTGTTGAAGTTGAGTGTATAAAATAACAATTTGCACTTGATAATGATAAGAGTAGGTTGGAAAGTTACAGCCCAGGTAAAATTCCTAAAAAATTTCACCATCTTCAAATTTATAATATAGTTTAGTTTAGTTTAGGCGTCGGATCACCATCACTGCACGTCGAACAAATTAGTCCATAAGTGCTCCGATCTCTCCCTCAGTATGTCCATCAGCGTGTGGCAACTAACGACACCGGTTCTTTGTTGGTTTACAATTCTTCTTTGTCTGCCAGCATAGCGTTCTTGTCGAGCTACACCACACTTAACTTTGAGTTCTTGCAGTCTGGTTAGTGTTGTGGATTCACCGCTATTACGTGAATCATGTACCCGCCCTCTCTCCCTTAAGGAATTTATAATATCAGCCTGGTCCATTGCTCGTCCGCTTTGGACAGCAGCCATACCTGCAAGCCTATCCGCACGTTCATTTCCCCTTACAGCTGCATGCCCTGGCACAAAAATAAAACTGATCTTTGTCAGCTTAGACCTCCCCAGCGATTCTATCCAATGTCTCCTAGCCCATCCTGTTTCAATCTTCCTGAGCATACTCATTGAGTCACTGAGAAAATATGCATGGATAAAAGTCTGTGATTCTAGCCAAATCATCGCTTTGGTAACCGCCATGATTTCCATAGTGAGACTGCTTGTAGTCACGGCAAAACCACCACTGTTTTCCTTCACAACATCACCTCCGACCTGAGCAGTGAAAGCCCACGAGCTCCGCACATGTTGAATCACCGAACCATCCGTATAAATGATTACATCATGCTCAGATGCGTTCTCAGAAATTAATGCCTGAACCTCTGCCTCCACAACAAGTGGGTTGTGTTGCCTGCATTCTTTATCAAGTTCGATGCATACAGAAAAGGATGTAGCGATTGCTCTTGGCACTGGTATCCATTCTTCAACGGGATCAATGTCTTCAAGTGTACACACCTGTTCAATACAGTCCTCAGCCTGACCCATCCAAGATTTTCCTCTTTTAACCTATTTCCTTTTTGTCTCTTTATTTCCAAGTGCAGAGGATGTTGTGTGTCAGCATTGACTTGAAGGTATGCTCGTGCACGGCTCATCAGTATTCTATACTCCATAGTAGGATAGTCAAGGAGATAGTGCATCGCCTTGCACGACATGTCTTTAGTGCAACCAAGTATAATGCGCATCGCCTCGTTCTGTATTCTTTCCAGTCGTTCTATCTGACTATGACTGAGAGTCAGGATCGCCAGCGCATACTCAAGCACAGAAAGGACCAGACCCTGGTATAAAGACAAAGATGGCGCTGTTCACAATGCGCCGCAGCCATTACCCTCATTGCCAGCAAACCTTTCCTCGCCTTCATTATCACATGAGCTATATTATAGTTTTATAATATAGAACATAGCTGATTCTGCAGAGCTCGTACACTAGCGCTGAGATCTTCCTGTGTAAGAAATAAGTAGGAGCACATATGGTTATTCACTGAAGTGCACTGATGATGGCTCAATCAATCAATCAGAGTTGGCTGGGCTTACTTCTTTCCTTTAGTAAATGTATACACACACAATTGGACACATTTTTTCAGCTCCTAACTGGGGAACAAGTTCCTCTGAAGAGTCTCTTTAGGGTTGCAGGTTTAATAGGGAACTGTTTAGCCCAGTAGTCAAAGATTGTCAGCTATTCTACACTCGGCAAAACATACTCATGCTGATGCCTTGGTTGACAAAGATCTAATTAAGAATAATCTGTCATATCATCCTTTACTTTCCAAAGAGACACTATCAATACTCTTTTGTAAAGATTGTATAGTTTTATTATTTTGGTGTGTGGTGGGATGAGTTATGTTTCTAGATTGTAGCCTTATTTTGTTGAAGCTAGAAAATAATTACAATCTGAATGCAGACAAGTACAATTTAAAACTTCATGCTACAAAATAATGTCAGCAGTTCAGAAAAGTTGTGATAGAGTGAATTTCATCCCTGTTAATACAGACATGGACTGGCAAAAAAAAAAAGTAGGAAAATTACCATGATCGTATATTTGTTCAACCTAAGAAGAGACCAAAAGGTTAGCAAGTGGGATCTAGAATACCTCAGAAAGATAGTTCACATTACTAACTCAATAGAGGGTAAAAGTGACAATTTTCACACTTTACACACTCAACAGATTGGGAGAACATATGTTCAATAAGCTAAAGAAGGAAACTTCTGAATTTCTACACATAAAGGCATATCTGAACAAAAGTGACCAACATATGAGAACCAGAGAAGACATTGATGGTCACTATCAGTACCATAACAGGACAAAACAGTAGCCTTTATATGACCATCTTTTTTTTCTTAACAATTCAAATAAATTTCAGAATAAATTGATAATTTACAAGCTTTTAAGATTACTATCAGTATAAAGTGTGAGCGTCTAGCTTAAGAGGTAGTGAACTTGACCACAACCCAAGCATACCTGGTTCGAACTCCACGGCGGGCAGTTTGGAAGCAAATTTGTTTCCGTGGGATTTTAACGAAAGGTAAAAATAGACTTCGCCGTTCAGAAAGCAAAGGCAAACTGCTTAACGTATAAGTGGTGCCTAGTAAATCAACGATTTGTTTACTGTGGTTGATGGCTACATCCTTTAAAGTATATGCCACGATTTTTGATCTGATCAGTGTAAAAGTAGGAACTATGCATGTGGTATTAGTTTTCCATCACTCCTTGCTTTCCAAGAACAAATCCTTGCTGAAAGTGTTTTGCCACTTTTTGGGTTTTTAAAAAAATATAAAATTTTATGACTGCTGTCATTGTTGCCCATTAATATTTTACATCAAATCACATTGTGTCTTGTTAATTCTCAGAGGCACTCCAAGCTGGAGCTTCCCAGTTTGAGGCTAGTGCAGGAAGCTGAAAGCGAAAGTACTGGTGGAAAAACTGCAAGGTAGTGTACTTTCACCATCATTCACATTGATAACTAACAAATGTTCAAACTCTTACTGTTTTGAATGTTTGATATTTTTTCATGAAATTGGAACAATTCTGCGACATGTCACTCAGGGTCTTTTATGGATGCTGTACTTCTTTTTCCATATACATAAAACAAACATGGCTTAGTCAGTAGAGAACTTGAATCACAATCAAAGAGAGCAAGGTCTCTCCAAAATGTATGTGTTCTCCTATTAAATTAGCTGTATTATTGTGTTCATGTTTTATGGAACTATAAACAGAAAGTTATCAAGATAGTGAATTTCATCTCTAAGTACGATGAGGTCATTACCATAACACAAACTTACTGTATTAAATGTTATGGATAATCTCTATCCTGTTTTTTAAGAAAAAGAACTGACATATGTTTTCTTCCACTTCTGCCATTAAGTGTAGAGGGTTCATCACATTAAATGTAACATTGTGATATCAACTGTTTCTCTACTGTCCTGGTTCCAGTTTAGTTCTTGGTATTTTAGAAGCTCTTAGATTAATATTTTAACAATAAAGCTGTATATAAGAAAGGCCCTATCCTGGAATGCGTAAGAAAGATAAAAGAGAGAGGCCTACAAATATGTGAAGAAATTTAGAAGTGGAGATTAACCTTGTACAGAAGATATGAAAGAAGCTGCAAGATATAGGGAGAGATGACATGTTTGTTGAGGACCTGTATCATAACCTGGGTTAAAAGGCACGAGAGAGAGAAAGAGTAGTTTTTAGGAAATAGTTTGTGTAGTTCACTGACTTGCCTTGACAACCAGAAATGGCTTTCAGAAGCAGAGACAGTGCTCATTTATGGAGAAACTACCACATTATCTTGACTACAATACACAGTGAAAAGACAAAATCAGATGACATTAATAACCAATCTTTGAACCAGCAAACCTGAAGAATAAGCAATAGGGTGGCAACAGTATAGTAAACACTATTTATAATGCCATTCTATTTTCACTACAAAATTTCTAGATTTTAAATTGCTTTTAATTCTAGAGACCATACCTGCTACTGACTACACATTTCTCTTCTGGTGGAATGACAGCTTCTCTTAACATCACTGAGACAAATTGCAGTGTGTTTATTTATGATATCTGTCATATACTTATCTGGGTGTAAGGCACATATTGCTTTATGTGAAACATAATTTTGAAGCAAACATTGTGTCTTTATTGAGCAGCAGAAAATATGAGTACAACTACTGTCTTACTGTGTGGTACTGTCTATCAATGTTGACCTTACTCAACTGCTTCCAACTCTGCAGATGATGCTAATCTTGGGAGCTATCATTGGCATTATTGTTATTATAATCATTGGTGAGTGAAGGTGTACACAACTGTTAGCAACGGCTGGCTTCATGTTCCTGCTATGTTGTGTCAGTGGAATAGATATAGTGTTCTTTCTCCTAGTGTAGTCTCCACCAATTTTCAATTATGTGTACTTTGATGTTATCGTTTTGAGCTGCACTGTGATGTTATATTTTCTGCAAGATCACATTGAATCAAGCATATATCGTTGTTGTCAGTGTTTTCATTTTTGAACTACAACAGTTTACTCTTAAGTCAAAATATTTTTATCTTGGATGTGATTATGATTTAGTTTTCTTTTTTTTCAGTGTTAGTAGCAACAATTTGGTTGAATTTAGTATTATTTACCCACTTGTAAAGTTATGTGTTGTAGTCAAATATCAGTTCATTTATGTATAGTCACTCACTTTAATATTGCTAAATGGTCATAAAATATTATTCTGTATTATTTGACAGACTAATTCGTCATAAGAACACAATTTAAACACAACATTGAGCAAAGTGAGATCTTCGATCTAAATTATATAGTCACATAAAAATAAATCCATAAGTCAGTGGCTATATATTTAATTTTATTAAACAGTTCAACTTTATAAATGTTTGTCTTGTTTGAGTGCTAGTGGAACAAGGTGGTTATATCACATGCATGTTCAAGTGGTTGGAGCATTCACTTCATAGTAGCAAGTGACTAATAGCATTTATTGTCACTCACGGATGTTTGGTTACTATTCCCATGCTACTTGAGTCAACATCTTCAGACTTTGGTGGTTGAGGTTTCTTTTCTGAATGACTGTTGTCAAAGTGGAATGCATTTCCAGGTCTATGAGCTATATCTGTTCATATTTTTCTGTCATGCTTTGTTCTGTTAGTCTTTGTTCTTTCAGGAACTATGCAACACACCTGCGGTTTGGTATTAGGTGTGAATTTCACGTAGATGAACTGCCTTTTCAGGATTAAAGAACTTCATCTGCCTTGGACCCCAAGGATAAGCCCACAGTTCAGCCACACCCATGATGGGCACTGCCATTTCCTCATTTGTTCCATCTAAACCCATCAACTTATGTCAAATCTGCTTATGGTGCTTGTATATGCCAGATATGATTCACCTACGTCCATTCCACACTACCCAATATCTACTGGAATTTGTCCACTATATTTATTTCCTAGTGACATTTGCTACCAAAGATTAACTCTTTGTCGCCATAAGGTGTATTTTGTCCTGCCAGAAGAATTTCCATGATATACAGGGTGTTCAAGATAAAAGCAGCCTGTGAATGGAGCTAATCTGGCATATATGTATGAAAATTAGAAGGTTCAGTTATGACGTATAGGTCAATGTTGTGTGACGGTATGTAATTGTAGTGCGGGAAGGGACGATGAACAAATGTGACATCGGACTAGCTAGTCAGAACTGGTTTACATAGTAAATAGACACCACGCAATAGGTTAACTGGCAACTTTTGATTTGTCAATGGGGCTGCAATTATCTTGAACACCCTGTATTATATAATTTGTAGTAACATTTGTGTTAGATCAACATCTTCTTTGCTATATTGTATACATCAATAAGTTTCATATCAGAATGTTCAGAAGTGGCTAGGTAAAAGAAATCACAGAGAAATATGTGTTTATATATACACTTATTTTTATTTGAATAAATGAAACTGAAAAGAAAAATAATTGTATAAAAAAATACATACTCCATCACGTAGAACACAAAATTAGAATTAGAATCTATCTATTTTGAAATGAAACACATCTGCCATATATCTACAAGAATACTGCACTTGATAACACATGTTCTGATATTGAATGCTCATACCAGTTAAACAAAACTGTAAGCACACTTCTGTATATGATGTAAATTGTTTTAAATAAAAAAAATACTTTGACTCGTAAATGTGTTTAAAAACAAGCCACAGGAACCTTTAACTCCTTGTGGACTAAACGCCACACTACATGGCTTTGGGTTGGATGCCTTTTTACCAGCAGCCACACTAAAGGGTGTTTTTTATTCTAAAATCAAATGGCTGGTAAAAACATGGCTTTTGCCCTGGTCCACTAAGGGTTAATATGCAGCCACTTTGACATCTACAGAAGGGGACTGAGCATCCTATGAGTATGCCCTGAGTGATATGACATTGATTGAATTTGATTGAATAACCAGTAACAAATATAACATTTCACATTGACCTCACACCTACAAATGCTAATACCTAGTACCATAAAGTCTATATATCTAGATTATAATTAACTGTTCGACGTAAATTTGCCATGACTTGTTATATACTCTTTGTTCCTCCTTATATATCAAGTAGACAGTCGTACAATACTCACATGCAGCTTCTGCATAATCACATACATTAGCAACCCAGGATTGTCATATCTCTGTTTATCTTATTCTAATTATGATGTAGCATACATTTCCTTAATGATATGGCTTTGACAGTGTTAATAGAATCAACAACAAGAGAACTATGTGTCCATTGTTTTATATGAACTACAAAATTACGGCTTCAGGGACTTGCATTGGTAGAATCAAATATAGATGAAGCTTTCTCATTCCAAAGTTATTTTTTAACTGTAAATGGATTGTTAAAACAAAGAGTTGCACTATTTATAATAAGTGGATCCACAAGAAGAGACAGGTTGAGAAATGAAGACATCAGGAAAAAGTGAGTACAACATCAGTACCGAACTTCATTAAGAAACAACAAATTAAATGGTTTGGCCACATAAGCCGCATATTACCAACAGATAATGCACCTCAAAGAGCAATGTTACTCCAATACAATGGATACAAAGCAAAAGGCGGGCCACGCAAAAGGTGGACCTAAGAGATAACAGAGGTGTTGATAGACACTATTTAAATAGCACATACAAGGACACTTTCTTTAAATCTCTTCTTATCCTGCAGCTGTGAGACAAAACAGGATTGGAGAAAAGAAAGAAAGAAAGGAAGGCTCCATAACAATAGAACATAGACCAAAGTGCAATTCTAGAAAATATAGAGCTTGAAATGCAACATATGATTGATATTAAGAACGCTTCTCCTGCATTAATGACTTGTGGATAGTAAATAAGCATACACAAATTCTGACAGAAGAATATTAAGCATACCATGAATACCTGAATTTTTAAATGAAAAAATAGAAATTTATGTGGAAATTGGGACATCATTCTAGCGGTGATCAGGGGGGGAGAGAGAAAATGAAAATGTGCTGAGGTCAAATATCATAGGTGAGCAGGAATAGTGTTTAGAAGATGTGGTGTTGTTTAGTTTAAATGAGGGTTGGATGACTTTATGACAGCTGACAAAATAAATAGACACAACAAGCCTAGATGACAGATAAAGAAGATACTGATAGTATTGTTATATCACCTTATAACCTGGTAGAAAGTCAACAACAAAAGATTTAAACACATTAGACATGTAGGAGTCCATAATTATCTATGCCAGCCAGAATAGCACATTGAAATCTAATATCATACAATGTTATTTATACAAAGCACACACAGTTCCATTGTTAATATCTTCATTAATTTTTGTTGAGAAATTGCAAGCAAATTATACAACATTTATCATATTCCTTGTGTTGTAAACACCATATTTCAGATATACTGCTTCTTCTTCAGCTTTCAGAGTCTTTGAAGTTCATCGCTACAGATATCATTTTCCTTCTTTCATCTGTTTTTAGTCTTCTTTTCTCAGCTGTTTACATCGAGGTCTGTTTACATGTTATATCACTGTCATTTTCTTGGTCTATCCGTGGCCTTCGATAACAAACGACTGACGGGCTTGGTAAAATTCTATGTAATGAGATTACAACTGCCGCACAACTTCGCGCTCCAGTATTGTACAAAGATGAATTCATTTTAAAAACAACTCAACATGCTAAATCAAGGTTATATTATGTAACAAGTAAAGTTTAACAATAAGGAATATCAGTATTATTAATATTTTCATCAATAAATAACCATAGACTCATAGAATTGAGTAAACTTGCAAAAAAGCTCTCAGTGTTCTATCAAACATATACAAAAATCAGCCCCCATTAAAATAGGAATTTTCTATTTTCTGTCTGAGCTATTCTGCCATATGTTGTTGGGGGCCACATTTTATCTCACAGTCTCTTTCCCTTCATCCTTTTTGTATGTGATTTAATTTAAGATGTACATTCAATGTGTTTTGCATTATATAGTTAATTAAATATTGTAATACTGTTTCACGTTTCCAGATGTGGCTTATTCTTATCGGTGTCATTGTTGTGATTATTATCATTATTGTCGGTAAGTGTTGTGTTATTTTCTTTTTTTAACAATTATTTTCTGCTTTGTTGCCAAGTTATTTTGGTTTTATTTGCTATACAAAATGTACATACCTTACTTGAGTTGATAGGTAGTTGGTGAGCATTTACTGTAGAAAAACTAGATGTGACATGTATATAATATTCAACCTTTCCTGTTTGGCTTTCCCATTGAATTGAATACTTGTTTTAATTTTACATATTCATGTTTACATTGTTAACTACAGCTAACTTTTACAATGATCTTTTAGTGAGGAACATAATGGATAATTGTACAAACAGTTCACTCTTTCCGTTTGTGACCTGAAATATATTGACCTTGTCACTCTACTGTAACTAAGTGAATGATGTCATGGGTTTTCTCCACTATTGAATATTGTCATGAATATCACTAAGAATGTGATAAGCTACTGGACACATTTTAAATAAAAGTATGAGCAGGTTTAGTTTAGTTTAGTTTAGTCGTCGGATCTCCATCACTGCACGTCGAACAAATTAGTCCATAAGTGCTCGATCTCTCCTCAGTATGTCCATCAGTGTGTGGCGACTAACGCACGGTTCTTTGTTGTTTACAATTCTTCTTTGTCTGCCAGCATAGCGTTCTTGTCGACAACCACCTTAACTTTGAGTTCTTGCAGTCTGGTTAGTGTTGTGGATTCACGCTATTCGTGAATCATGTACGCCTCTTCCTTAAGGAATTTATAATATCAGCCTGGTCCATTGCTCGTCCGCTGGACAGCAGCCATACATGCAAGCCTATCAGCGCGTTCATTCCCCTTACACCTGCATGCCCTGGCACAAAAATAAAACTGATCTTTTTAAGGTGATGAGCAGGTATGGTCTCCTATACCAGGGGCCTGAAGAAAAGTATGTTTTTCAAGCAAGCTGCTTGTACCATCATCATGCATATCTTTCATCATCTGCAGACAGAGATGTATTGTCTATTTATTTCTGTCATCAAGACAACTAAATTTAATTTACTTAGACCTAGTGGACATTGATTGATAGATAGGACCATCATCATTGAACTTCGTGAGTGACCATGTTCTCAATCTCTTTCTTATACAGGAGATCTCACTGCAGTGCACAAACTCCTAGCACCAGCAAGGGTCCCGATGTAATTTTGAAGATGATGAAGATATTTTTGTAGTAATTTTATTTTTAATCTTTTCTAATGAATTTTGCCTGACCAGCAGCTTTCAGCCTGCTCTTCTCAATTTTGAACTGCCAAGGGTTCTTTTACCATGTGTTATGTCACACGGTCACTATTATGAAAGTTGGAGAAATTATACATGATTGAAGCATTCTATTGCTGATTACAATAGACAGGCATAATGTTTTATTTTAGTTTAGTTTAAGTTTTCCAATCCAGTGGTCATCTGAGCATGTGTTCTTCAACTATGAGGTCACTGCAGCAAATTTACAGGGATCTGCTTGAGTTGTAGAATTTGCAGAAAAATGTTCTCAACTTCTGTGTTTAAATAGTATGTACTTGCAGCATAAGTCACTGAGTACGAGACATTGGAAGAGATGGTTACACAGATGTCACATCATGGCAATCTTAGGTTACATGTGATGTAAGTGTGCATTCAGGGGCACATGTTGGCTCATAAAGTGGAAAATAATGACAATCTTGTCTTGAAAGACAATATTATACAACATTTTATATGTATTTTTTGGTTATGTTCTTAAAAATGACTGCCTATTTTGTAATTCATTCAACCACTCCTCTTTTGTTTCTTTTCTGTTGAAGCTATCTTCCCCTTCTCACTTTAAACACCCCTCATCCCTATAGCCGACCACCAGACTAACCTATCTCCATACATAATACTACATGACACTAGTGTGAAGTGACTCATTGTTAGTCTAAAGGTTTACCAGGCCTGGTATTATTTGTCTTCCTACATGTGACCACAGGACTTTCAGCTTGGCTGACACAAACAATTTTCTCTTTGTACACGAGACTGCATATGATCCATCACACCATATCGTTTCCTATTCACTTATTAACTTAAGATTTATGTTTTAGTTTGTTATGTATTTCATGTTCGTATATGTTTTCTTGATTAATGTCCACGGTCGAAACATCGAGAGTTGTCATTTTTCATATTTAATCATTTTTTTCTCTTGCTAATGTTATATACCTTTCCTCGTCCATATTGCCTATCATCTGTTTAGCAGTCTGTAGTGTTATATGCCTGTCATATTGTTGACTGTTTACTCCTGCCTTTGCAAGAATATTTTCTCTTTTGTTTTCCTGTATGTTGCTGTGTCCTGATATATACCGTAGGGTAAGCTTGACATAACAAATGTTGAATGAATGAACTGATGGATACTGTCAGGGACTGTCATGCAGTGCTCTCACTGTTTGAATTTTCTAGTGCCTGCAGCACTGTCTTGCCATCAGTAAAAGTGACTGCTTGATTTTCTCATGGTGGAAATGGAATGTTTGTAATATGGTGTACTGATGCTACAATGGCAATGGTCTCTATCAGTTAGAACTTGCTTTTCGCGTCTTGCAGTTTTATCTTCTTTCTTTAAGACATTTCCATCTAGTCCTAGTGTGTAATATTTCGCTTTGCTAACTTGTTACTCCTAATGAAAATAGAGTAGGTTGTGTTGGTGTATGCTACTTTTAATTTCAATGTCTCAATGAGCCTATCAAGGCCTTCAGTGAATCGACAGTTGCTGGTGTGCCAAAGGACTAGGTCCTCAGTGTATATTGCCTTTTCTGTCAGTAGTTCTTTGGGCATGTCATTCAGAAACAGGAGGAATATTGTAGCATCTGCTTTGATGAGATGCTGTTGTTTATCTTTGTCTGGATTGTGTGGTCTGAGAGGAATGTTTTGACCCAACAATACATCTTTTCATAGATTACTGTATCTAACATTTTACCCAGCAGTCCTTTTTGCCACACTCTGTTGTATACCAGTTGCAGATCAATCGCTACAGCAGTAGTGTGCTTTCTCCCCTGAAATCCATCAATAATTCATTGGCTCAATCTAAAAAGCTGATCATCACTTCTCTGTTTTGCTCCAAAAACATGCTTGTCTATTGTTCAGTATCTTGGTAGTTTTGAGCAAGAAATGCAATTATGGTTAATTATTTTCTCAGCTAGTTTACCTAGACATAAAGTGAGGGAGTGAATCTATAGCTTTTCATATTTTCAGCTGGTTTATTTTACTTCAAGATAGATGTGATGGTTGCATTTTCCATGTTTTAGACAATGTACCCTCGTTCCACGTTTTATTAATAGGATCATGGTGTACCAGCATTTTCAAAGACTGTAATATTTAGCATGTTCTTTCACCTTGAGGTCACTTATGTAGTTTTTGTCCTTCTCTGTCTGTTAATAGATGCAAAGTATTTGTTTAAAATGTTGGCCATTTTTTCTGTATCGTCCACTATTGCCACTTTGTCTGTACTTCTTCTGGGATTAGTTCAATTTTTGTCTCCACACAGATTGCTCAGTAATGTCAATGCTTTAGATTCATGCATACATCAAGATCTGCTACAGTTTTGTCCCACTTTCCTCTTTTGGCCATATTAACTATCCATTTTAGTTCAGCTTTATCTGTGTTGTTATGGATTTGTTATCTAGTGTGGGCGTTACTTCAAGATGTTTTCTCATTTGTTCTCTTTGTTGTACCATTGATAACTTGGCATGTATGCATGTCCTGAATATAACCAACAGTTCACCTTTATCTCCTACACTGACATATATAATCATGTTCTGGTGCAGAAGCTCATACACAACTTTGTGGACATATGGCTGTTAATCAGTTAATCTTTTATATTTTTCTTCTGTATATTATAAGCTGTGCAGTATTTTTATTTTTTTCATTCGTGTCTCTATCTCATCAATTTTTGCCTTGTATTGCACTGTGTTCTCACTCTCTTTATTTTAGCATTAGTTTTGTGTGTCCAGTCCTAGGACTAGATATGAAATATTTTAGCTATACGTTGAAATACTTTGTCTAATTTATATTATTTTTTGTGTCAACATGTTAGTAAATGAATTTGTTCAAGTCAAAGTCACATATTATCATATCTTATTTAACTTAATCACAGTCTTTGAAAGATTTCTGCCCGAGTGGTTACGGGGCCCAAATTTGGGGTGTAAAGAATAGAACCACTGTTACCTGCTATGCATTTAGGAAGAGGCGACTAAGGAGGTTTGGCTGAAATTGGATGCATGTGTCTTCTAGGGAATGCTAACCCGAAACAAATGCTTGCAGAAAATGGATGCACCAGGTCGTAAGGCGCATAACATGCTGCAACGACCCCTCACAATCAGGAATGGGATAGCGATTCTACGGTTGCCAATCTGCCTAGGAGATTTAGCCACGCAGTAAGAATGCCAGACCCACCATCACGAGGGTGGCCAAAACTTACTGCGGGAAGAGGTCAGCACAAACGGGAAGCAGAAATCATAGGAATTATATCCTACAGAACTGCCCCAGTATGCAAACTTGAGAAGAAAGAGGTGGCGCCCCTAGCGTCCACTTACACTAGCGTCCAAGACAAACTGTATGGCGTGGCTAATAATCTGAGGCAGATGGCTGCTTTATTAGAGAATCCGAAATCCCAATCTAGTGAGAAGCAGAAGAAGAAGAAGATTTCTCACCGTGTGTTGCCGGCAAGGGAGCAAAGAATAGTACATCTAATCAAGCATGCCAAAAGGCGACTGAGATAGGGGCCTAGGGAAGCTACCCTAGTAAATAAAAAGCGTAGCAGTAATCGTATATGCTAGCCTACTTGTAGGCTCATAACTTGCACCACGTAGAATCACTCTTAGGCTCAGATCGCATTCAAATCACAAAGAGTGGTTTAACAAATGGTTGATATGGAGCATTCGAAGAAGTTGTGCAATGTTGGAAAACATGTAAATGCAGAATATACTAATGAGATTCTACTTGATATAGATTATTCAAAATGTACCAATTAGCTGTTAAGTATTTGGAATGTAAGGACTAGTGACTACAAATACAGTTATTGGACATTATAAATAGCATTCAAAATATACAGATTAGTAGATGCACATAGGTATATTCAAGGGTAACTAATATTCAAAACGGGATAATAATCTTTCTACCTGATAGGATAGAGATATATTTGTGATGTAAACATCAAGAGGTAGACAGATGGCAGCCTGTCAAAGTATACCACCAGGGCAAGAAATAATTTGTTCTAAATCTGTTGTTGCCAACCTTCCATATGGTACAAGCTAGTGACTGAGTAGTGATAAAGTAACTAATACTTTTTCCTAGGTGCAATTCAGTACTTTAGGATTCAAGCAATTATAGATATTTTAGTAATGAATAGTTACTATTTACACATCACTAGTATTTCAACTTGTTGGTTTATGTTGTGACATATGTTGTTCATGTCACTTTGTACCATCGTCAGTGCAATTTGCATTTCTGCCTGTCAATATGTATATCACTGAGCAATCAATTTTTTACATTAAATATATTGATATCCTTCAACTGTTCCCATCCACCCTTTTCATTTTTTTGCGACTTACAATGCTTACAGTATGGGTAGCAAGGCTAATGTGACTATCAACTTGTGTACTGTCATTGTGGGACTGTACATTCCTTGTATCACTGTTTGTTCTTTACTTTGTTTTTATTGCTATCATTATTTAGTCTTAGTGATGTCAGTCGGTTGGTTAAGTTATAATATATATTTTAATTTCCTTAGATTTTATCGTTAGTGTATGTTTTTGTATCCAGCTCTTCCTAATATATTGTATTATATATTGGTAGCTATATTTTGTTTTAATTTAAATTCAGAACAGCGCCCATTGTTCTGGTCCTCCCTTGATATTGTCTGGCCGAAGAAATGACAATTTTTGTCACAAACACAAAATATTACTCAATGTTTACATCTGTAATTGTGACCATTAGTTTCTCAATTTCATGTTAGTTCTTGTTAGTTTTTATTCCCAATTTAATTTTGATTATGGATGTACAGGGGGAACAGTGGCAGCTCGTGATAATTTTTGTTGGTGGGGCCACTCAAAAATGTTCAGAAAAAACATGGTTTTTGGGCTAGGTTATATTTTAGTATTTACTATTATTTGTCTATTCTGGAAGTTATCCCCTTTACTAGATTGTAAATTGTTGTACACAGATGTATATTGATGGAACAGGCGATTATCATAAACTATTCTATGATGGTTAGTTAATTATTTATAATATTTTTATATATCATTTGGCATTTATGCACCCAGACTAATATTTAGCGCAATAACACTGTTAACAGTGCACTGGCTTGGCAGCGCAAGAATTTCCCTACTGATGAATGAATCAATATTTTCTGTGCTAAATAATACACGAGAGAGAGGTCAGAGGCCCTATGTTAACAGGCGGTCTAAATAGCGAAATATTTACTGGCCCTAAAAAAACAATGCGCTGGAAATGTATGAAGTATACCAATTAGGGAGGAAAAAGGCTGAATTTCAGGCAATATGATATTTTAGCATTATATATTCAACTTTCACAGCTAATCAGTATCATGTTAAAAGTAATAATTAAGAAAAAATAATTTATAAAATAATAAATACACTTTTTCTTCTGCGTTTCCCTGCTGTGAATTCAGGCCGGGTGTTAGTCTTGACGCCTGATTTGGCGCTTCTGACTGATTTTGCTGAAATCCTGCTTTACCATTTGACTGGTGTCCCTTGCCATGCATGCAGGTCTTCACCAACTTCAGAGGTAATAAATACACTTACACATTAATTTTCAGGGCATGGCTCCACTGGCCCTTCCCACTGGCCCTTAATGCGAGCGCCACTGAGTGAGAATAAAACAATACAACTGTATTATAAAGTAATTCTAAATGTGAACACTCTATATAGTTAAAACTACTAATATATTTTAATATTAACATTTTATGTTGCATAATTATGTATAGAGAAAAATATTGAAAAAAAAGTGGGCTAAAGTTAACATTGTTAATCTATTTCCATCATCCCCATTTCAACAAAGAAGCTATGAACTTGTATTACTAGTTTGAATTCTGTTTTCTTTCAATTCTGTTATGTTCATTTTTCATTAAAATTATCAATTTATGGTTTGCATCTGTGGGAAAATGT
Organism: Arion vulgaris; assembly: GCA_020796225.1. NCBI lineage: Eukaryota > Metazoa > Mollusca > Gastropoda > Stylommatophora > Arionidae > Arion > Arion vulgaris. The sequence goes on along the minus strand of CM036758.1, from coordinate 29,831,103 downwards.
AAATCATTGTGTATTTGTCCAATTCTTGGGTTTTTTCTTTATTTTCATTCTAAGAAAGAAATAGATCATTAGCTTGCTCTTTCTATCATTGTTTTCCTTTAGATTCCTAGAATGTTAGTCAATTGGTTTATCTATGACCAAATCTGGGTATATTGTTTCTAAAGCAGCATTTTGAGATGTGGCACCTTATTTTGCTAGTTATTTACTGTTTTCCATTGTTTGTACACTTGGAACTCTTTTTACTCATTTTTGTGTGTGTGGGTATTCTTCTAAATTAAAACACACATGACTTATCAGAATGCATGATTGCAATACATTTTTTGTGAAGTTTGAAAATCTTTTATGAAAGCCTTATGGTAAGGGGTTTTTCTTTTGGAGCACAATCAAAAACTTTCACACACTGCATGTCGACAGCAAGGACACTTAACAGGAATTAAACCACATGAAAAGTATGGGTATTTTTATTTGTTTTGTTTCTTTCTAGTTTATTTAAAGATTTATCAATATGAAATAAATCTGGTTTTGTTTTTGAGACCTCCCATCTTAATAAACAAGCATGATCAGCTGTAAATGTAGCCTTTATTGCAGGTATCCCATTGCACCATTTGCCAGTATGTTTAAAAATAATATATGTGTAATACTAAATTGTACTTTTATAAGATGCTTGCGTATCTTCTTCATTTGTGAATGATCCTCATTAGTAATAAATGGTTGTAATATGTTAAATATATTCCACCCCCTTCTAGTACACTGTACATTTTCATATTCTACTTCATGAGCATTTCATCTCTGAATTATCCAGACAACAACAAAAATGTTCAGTTTCCCATAAAATATTTACTTTTAAACATTATACAAATAATACAAAATAATTGAAATGAATCTTTGCCTACATTCTAAGAAATGACAGAAGATAGTACAGTTGAAAGACAAATATTGAAATGAGAAAACAGAAGATTGTATTGGACAAACTGACAATTTATACTGATGGATTTGTGCTTCAAAATCTAGATGTATTTTCTCATTTATACTGAAAGGCAGGTTCATCAGAGAACAAAACAGTTTGCAAAACAACATCCAGTATGGATATTGAAGCAGCCATATTGTCTCTGAAGTGACTATTGTAATCCCATTATCTAGGGCCTATATTGTATCAAACTCACAGCCCATGCTTTGAAAAAGAATGGGTGGATGTCTTCTGTATGTATTGGATACTAGCAATGATGATAGATGTGACTGGTTGTCCCACACTGAAATATCACAACATTGAATTGCATGTTCTTTGAGAAACTGTAGAAGGATAACTAAGAGTAAAATATTGAATGAATACATTGGAAAAATATGGACAATGAAATAGCCGATAGTCTGGTCAAAGAAGGAAATAAATTGTCACAAGAAGACTATCTGGTTAACTAGGAGGAAGCTAAAGATGCCATCAAAGGACAATAAAATGCAAAGTGGAATAAAAAAAAATACTCCAAACACAGAGTAAAAGGATGACTATTATCTACTGCCCAGAAGAGACCAGGCAATCATACTTCACCTCAGTACAGACCACAACAGAATGAGACATAGTTGCACCATATTCAAGATTTTCTGCCACTGTCATTGTGAACAAGCAGATATAATTACAGACCATGTCCATCCAAAATTGACAACTGCAGACAGACCTGAGAATAAATAATTCGGCCAACACCGACCACATTTAAAAAGAAACTACATTGAAGAAAGTCCGACAAAGCTTATATAAGACATCCCTGAATCTCATTCTAAAATGAGTGATGATTATGGACTAAGAAAAATAACAAGGTGTAAAAACACACAAGTTGATTATAGTTGACATCATTTGTTACATGTTGACACAACTACCCTACTTCAGAGAAACATCTTGAAAGATCTGAATAAATTGAATGGTAGACAGTTCATTTGATAAAACAAAATGAAAAGTACTAGCCTATGTTGTTTCACATTGGGAAATAATCATCCTGTAATAAAGTTATTCTGAATCAGTGGATACATGGCAAAAGGCAGGTCATGCAAAAGGTGGACCTCAGAGGTGGCAAAAGACACTGTTTATGAAGTGCACACAAATGTCAGTTCTAGAAATCTCTTCTTACCCTGAAGCTGTGAGGCAAATCAGGACTGGAGAAAAGAAAGAAAGACAAGGCACATGGAGAGGCTCATTCCAGGTGTCTCCTTTTTCGACCTGATGCTGAAAAGCAAAACAGGATTAAAGAATAGATAGATAGATATAATAAATTAAAAAAGGTTAGCAGGATCAGAGTGAGTTAAATTCAATTTAAAATTCACTTTACAAAAGAAACAAAACATTGCACAAAGTATTGTTTTGAGCAATTTTGGCTAACTTATATGATGTGCTATGTAATTAATTTATGAGATTCACATTGGAACATATCAAAATTGGGTGATTAAGAAAGCCAATACTATAACAAAAATCATATTTTAACATGTTACTTTATTTGTCATTTCTTTGTCCATATATATTAGCTGCCTTTGTGTTTTGTATTTTCTTTTAGTTCTTGCCGCAAACTTTCATGTTCTTCTAATAAAATTGGTTATCCCACTCACTTCTATGATTTTCAGAGAAATTAGTAAAGTAGTTCCATACTCTTGTATGCATTTGGTTTATTCTGGGCCTGTTTGCATGCTCATTTCTCACTGCATTGTATGAAAACATCAGATTTCATTAGCTTCAATCGCAAGAACTATTTTATAATTATTTTGCCAATTAACAGCCATTTATCCTATTAGTTCTGATACAGTTGAGCCGCATAAGCCAAACGGATCCGGATAGGACAAAAAAAGATGGTTTATCAAAGTTTAGTATAAAGGAAACTCCTGTGTGTGATCAATAAGCATTGGTGACTAAAGATAAAAGACAATAACAGTTGTGCATAATAATTGTGCTACTTGAAACTGAATATTTCTTGCTTCATCTAAACTGGAAATCTGGTTCTAAACCATATACTTTGCTAAACATTAGTAGGTTCATGAGTTAAAATAAAATCAATACAGTATTTCAATACAAATGTAGATAACTAAAGTTAGTTTTAAGAAACCAGATGACATAACAAAACAGTGAAATAGCATTGAGTTAAAACTGAAATATTCCTAGTGTAACTTGAATCAAACATTGCGGATCAATGAATAGTTGGTTGTGTAAGATTCTGGCACATGATGAACTATATCACAAAAAATATAATGTATAATTAATTCCCTGGTATAAATTGAAACATCATATGTGATGAGTATAATTCTGCCGCATGGCTAAAGTTTGTGTGAGAACTGGAGTTTGGGTTCTTTAAAATCCTGCTTTCGTTATTTTTAAAAACATGTAATCAATGGAATTTGTCGACATTGTGTTAGACTTTTGTCTTTCTCAAAATTTTTCAATCCAAAATGATCATGTAAATGGCACACACGACTAGAAGGGATAACAGAATTCTCCTACTTTTAGACCTACACAAATGAGGGATGTTAATCGAATTGATTAATGAGTAGCAAGAGGTATGATCATTAGTAGTGAGTTCACCAAAATAATCTTGAGTAACACAGAGTAAATGATTAGATTGTATGTTTAATTTTGTTTGATTAAAGCCTCATTAAGCCATGTCTTTCAGTCTAAGAATGGGGTCTGTATTTAGCTATATTAAGATGTGTTGGTTATGCAAACAAGAACAAATAAGAATTCACTTCTCATGTAGAAAGTGTAGGCGTTACTTTATACTTCTTCTTCTTTGATTTCGTTCTTTACCACCAATTTTAATCACATTTTGTGATATGTTTGATCTTTGCCAAGAACATGTATACGTTGCACATTGGTTTGGTAGGCCCCTAAACGCATAGATTTCTACACGTTTAGGACACATGCATCCGATTTAAGCCAAACCTCCTTAGTCGCCTCTTGGGACATGCGTGGCAGATAACAGTGGTTCTATTCTTTACACCCCAAATTTGGGCCCTGGTAACCACTCGGGCGTTACTTTATACTGAAGTTAGCACATTTTTTTTCCCCCACATTAATTCAAATTTAAATCCAGTCAATCACAACTGCATTAGTTCTGGACGGGTCATAATTTAGATCAAATATAGAACACAAATTACAGTGATAATTACAATAAGTTTGCATGTTGCTGATTTTTCTTAAGTTGTTTAAAATGTGATACATTTGTTTGATAAAAAAGTCAGCTTGCACAAAATTGTTAGCAGATAGTCGGTTTAACGTAATTTGGATTAAGTGGGCTCAACTGTAATTGGAGCAGCTATATATATCTCTCCAGCCTGTGCGCCCCGGTGCTTAGGGCAGCAACAAATGAACACCATTCTTCTCCACTCCTGGTCGCTCTCCACACTATGCTCCAGCCACAGTCCATTTCCCTCATCTCCTGTTCTACCACTCTCCTCCACGTCATCTTGGGCACCCAGCTTTCACCCATCCTCCAGCATGCAGCCCATGTGACAGAACCAGTCTCCCTGCGCACCGCGTGTCCGATCCATCCCCAGCATCCCCGTTTGAAATGGTACCTATACTTTCCCGCCAACACCGCCCAAACAGCTACCAGCTAGAGATTGCAAGTGGTCAAAACGTGCCCAAAATTATCTGGAGACAAGCTGCATGGAAGGAGAATAGCTAGGATACATCCCACCCTGCCACTCTCCAGCCTCCTGATCCACGTAACAAAACCGACAGCACACAGTCAGATACATATCAATCTCGACTCAGATGCTGCACCAAACCAACTTCCAGGCCGTTTAAAGGGCTACAAATGCACCCCATGTCCCACCCAATTGGTTCCAAATATCAGATTTAGCCTCTCCATCGCATCTGGTAACACTTCCAATACATGTGAATGCAGCAGCGCCCGGAAGGATCCTATTGTCCAGCCTCACTATCGCTTGGGTGGCGATGCCCAGAGTCACCATCTATGGTCGCATTGGCCAAGGCAGAAAATTCTCAACTGGACATCCCTTTGCATGCGACACAGAAGTGCGATGTCACCAGCAAAATCTAGATAGATCCTCCAGGGTGGATGCAAGAGTCCATCCAGCCTCCCCCCCCTCGATCTACGTTCCCCCACACATCACCCAATATGTGACAATGTTGAATAGCAGGGCCGATCACTCAGCCCCAGTGCAAACCTGTCCTGACCCCAAACCCCAGCTCAGAAGTCGCATCACTGCTGCAACAGCCTCTCATGTCCATAAAACAGTGGAATTGCACACTGTCCCAAAACACGCCAAAGACCCTTGTAGTGCTCACCATCAATTGCCCCCTAGAAGTCAGCAAGCTGACACAAGAGTTGACCCTGTCACTCCACACTCTGTTCCGTGACACATCCAAGGGCAAACATTTGGCCCAGCGATTATCCAAAATGTTCCATAGTGTCTCCATCCCCCATGAGAGTGTCAAATCTCCTCCAATGCCCACCACTCATCACTTTTGCACACTACTCCCCAGTCACTCTCCCCAGCCACCATATCTGCCTATACCGCCAGGTCCTCGACATAGACTCCCCTGCCATCTCTCAGTTTTCTTGACACCTGCTTGCACTCCTGCACTGCTCCCAGCATCTTAATTCTTGTCCCTCAGATCATGCCTCCAAAAGTATGCACACTTCTGCTGTTTATCACCTTCCATGCTGTAGGTGCCATCCACTCTCCACCTTCTCTAAGACGGCACCCCCAGAAAACCTCACTGCTCTTGTCACGCATAGATGACACGTCCCATGCTCCACCTATGCTGTTCTCCGTTTCAACCGCACCTTCACAACTCTCCAGTACCCGGAACCTGCTCCCCATCCACAGTATAAAATCATTCTCTACATGCTCAGTGTCCCTAGTCTATCACACCAAATCCCCTGAATGCTGCCCATTTGTCTGTCTCTCCCAGTCCAAGTTTGATGCAAACTGTGACCAGGCAGTACTTCTCTGGACTGCAACATCCAGCAGCGAGCGTCACCAGCATCCCCCAATCACCAAGTGGCAGTTATATCAATACAACATTAAATATCAAATGTGGTGTCTGACTATCTGTCTGTACACACTGGCTGACTTCTCAGTGTGGGCAGAGTTTTTCTCTGTACATACGGGCTGTACTTTGATACACATCCACTGTTTGTTCCTACATGCTAGTACAGGCTGGCTTTCTATCTGTATAAACTAGCCCTCTCCCTGGCGTTGATAATTGTTCAATATTAACAGATACTTTTTTATAATGTTACTACCAATTTAATTTTAAGCAGTTTACTAAGTGTAATGAAATCTGCTGGTTCATTAACTCCTTGTGGATCAAATACCATACTATGGGGCTTTAGGTTGGACGCATTTTTATTCTAAAAACAAATGGCTTGTAAAAACATGACTTTTACCCTGGTCCACTAGCGTTAATTATAGCTCTTACTTCCAGTAGAAATGTTGTCTAAATGTCATTTTATGTTTGAAATTCAATGAAAGTCTGCTGAAAAGTGTTATAGTTTGATGAACTATTATAGAGTAGACAGTTTCAATTATAAAGAAAACACACAAAAGTTGTGACAGTTTGACAAAAATTAGCAACAGATGCAACAAATTGTTCTGATCAACAGACCGTTATCAAACACTTAGGACAGACAACACATTCATAAATTAAGATAATTCATAAAACAAGAATGCTGTAAATAAAATGGTGATGATACCCTTAGAAACATTATTTCAATATGTTGCTGTCTTTTGTAAAACTGTCATATGTGTTGTGTCACAAGTGAACACATGGTTCTAAGAAGAAATTGTGTACTGTATAATTCTTTGTGCCATTTTAAAACTCTTTATCTAATTATGGTTGTGTGTATAAGTGGTTTATAAATAGCACTTCTTCTGTGAGAAGTGCTAAATGGTAATTGTTTTGCAATGAGAAGTGCAAAATGATACTTACTTGTACTATGAAAAGTGCTAAACAACACTTACTACTACCTTGAAAAGTGCTAAATTTTTCTTACTTTTACTGTGGAAGTGCTAAATAGTACTTAACTTCTACAGTGAGAAATGCTAAATGGTACTTCTATTGTGAGAAATGTTTAATGGTAATTACTTTTAATAACTTGATAATTAGGCTTTGTTGGGAAAAAGTACATTGAAGTACAGTCAATTGATTTTATATAAAAAAATTGTTCATTTTCTGTTCTTTTATCCTAGTTTGGGTTGTGACAACTCATGGCAGTAGCAATAGTGATACTAATCCAACACCAGCACCAGCTGCAATTGTGACCACAGCACCATCAACAAAACCACCACCATAAACAGAGTTGAAGAAGTTCCATCCAGCAGACTCATCCTAAGAGAGGGAGTCACTTGATATGGAAGTACAAAAAGTATATCAACAGAGGTTTTCTCATCAGTCATCTCTTGTTAATTATCTTTCAATATTTAGATTTGCTACAAAAGTTTTCAAGCACACGTTTGGATTCATGACCATTGTATTTTTAATCAAGTAAAATCTGCTGTATTGATAGCGATGCCCACTGTTTGACTGTAGTTTGGAAATATTACAGTTGAAAGTGTGTAAAAACAAATCACATCCCCCCAAAAAATATATCAACATCCACACATGAAAATAAAAAAACAATTATTTCTTTGTTCCTTTCTGGAAAATTCCATCATTTATTGTTGACTTCCACATTTCCATTGGTCAGTAAATCATCATATACTGACCCTTCAACTAAATTAAACGAATGCATACTTTCATTCCAGTTTTTGTAACATTTTGTTCCAATTATTCCTACACTATTACACTGAACATAAACTGTAGTACATGAGATAAGAACATCCGCTAGAAGTGAGGTGACTAGCATATATTTATCAACCATATGTTCATATTATCACATAGTTAGTTAGCAACACTGTTATTTTTGAAAACGTGCTTACTACCATTTTATATATATACAGTATATACAATGTTGAGGTGTTGAATGAGGTCAAGACACAGAGACAACTTATCAATATAAGAAAGAGGCAGTCATCATTTTTCGGACATCTGATGAGGAGGGAAGGTTGTAACAACTGGTAAAATCGAGGGTAGACGAGACAGAGGAAGACACAGAGAGAAAATTTTGGATAGCCTGACTTCATGTCACAGTAGAGCGTCAACATTTAAATTGATAGCACTCACCAAAGATAAAATTTGTGGAGATCCATGATCGCCTACGCCAGCCGGCACAGCACCTGATGATGATGATGATATAATATATTTCACTAATGGTATGTTTCTAACAAAACCGAAAAATGTAGGAATTCAATTAGTACTATTATTACAACTTGTACAAACATGTTTGAATTTTTATTATTAGAAATGATGTGCTATGTCAGAAGTTTATAGCTTTAACAGTCAATTGTAGTGAGGAATAAAAGTGCTGCCACTTGTGCAGCTGATCTACATCAATACATCCAGTTTTCTTATCAACATTCTGTTCATAAATTGTTGGGTCATCTGTTTTGTCTTGTATTTTCTCTTGTTTAAATGTTAGTTACTGATGAGAGTTGATAGATAGTGTTGAATTAGTCATCCCCATATAATTTCTGTAGGATTAGCTAGCAAAATGCCATGTATAATCATATTAAATAGAGTTAAATATATCATTATTAATGAAATGGTTAGCAACCATGTCATGTATAAGAGTTGAATACTCTATGATATCAACTGTGAGGCACAATAGAATTGTCGCTCATCAAATCATAAAATATTTGTTCTGGGTTTAGTTTGAGCAACTGATATTCCACAAATAAGTAAAGGAACTGGCACACCTGCTGTTGCATAATTGGGGCTGGAAATGTGAAGCGACAAGCATTTCATGCCCTACAGTATCTAGCTACATGACATTTGTACGGTTACAGCATGTCATGTATGAAAGGATTCTATTCCATCTTTGTTCTTCGACTGATCCATATCGACCACTCTATGTGATTTATATGTGATCTAAGCCTAAGAACGATTGTGCGTTGTGCCAGTTATGCGCCTACAAGTAGGCCAGCGCATTCGATTCCTGCGATGCTTTTTATTTACTAGGGTAGCTTCCCCATATCCTACATTAGTCGCCTCTTATGACATGCCTTGTAAGTCACAGTGGTACTATTCTTTGCTTCCATTATGGGCCCTGGCTCCACGCAGGCATTATTCCTTCTAATAAATTGCAATCATATAAGATTTAGTATCATACAGTAGGGCCTGATCTTTGTGTATCAAATATAAATACCTCTTTTGATAAAACTATATCAACTTGCATTGCTGCCACCCATGGAGCTCTACATCTGTGTTTCTAGATGTCAACATTATAGAATACTTCCATTTGTTATCATGGACACTAATACAAAAAAAAATGAATTGTTGATATCTGAGTGTTGTGGTGAAACTACGTATTTAATTGAATATCTTTGCTTGTATAAAAGCTATATGTACCATATCTGTTGCGACCTGGTGACGTATCAGAATACATGATATTGTGATTATACTTGATTTGTTGTATTTTGCTACTTTTAAAAAAATGATATTGCTCATACAATTTGAGTTTACCTGCAGCATTCACAAAGCTAGTGAAATGTGTCCAAGAAGAGAAGAAATAAATAAGAGGTAGAATGGTGATGAGTGAGAAGATACACGTTTCTATTTGTACCTTCAGTTTTGCAAGAAGGATAGGCTACATTTAAAGATGTCAAGTTCTTGTGAGTGGAGTCTGCAGATTCATTAAGTTTCTATGGAGTTGCTTCTTTAAACACTCCATATTGACCACTTGTTAACCACTCTGTGTGATTTGTATGTGATCTGAGCCTAAGAGCAATTGTACATTGTGCCAGTTATGCACCTACAAGTTGGCCAGCACATCCGATTTCCGTGATTCTTTTTATTTACTAGGTTAGCTTCCCTAAGTCCTACATCAGTCACCTCTTATGACATGCCTCGTAGGTCGCAGTGGTACTCTTCTTTGCTTCTCTTGCGGACACTGGTACCACAAAGGCGATTTGTACCTTCAGATTTGCAAGAAGGATAGGCTCCATTTAAAGATGTCAAGTGCTTGTGAGTGGAGTCTGCAGATTCATTAAGTTTCTATTGAACAAATATACAGCTAGAAAGTCTATGATATGATATAGGAATTTATTAGCATTCATTGATAAGAAACCAATGTAATGAAATACTATCAATAATGCTTTACACTTACACATTCAGTACAATATGTTTGCAAACTAATGGTTGTTGCTTATAATTGACAACTCTAATTTTTCCACCATTTGTAACTAATTTTTTATATGTTAGCTATTTTCTCATTCAGTTTTCAGTCACCATTGGGTTCCAAATTGTTCTTCCTGGTTATTTTTCTGTGTCCAATACCACAAATAAATATAATCTTGCATTAAAGATTAAATGAGATAGTTTGAGAACAAGGAAGAGTTATCACTTTCCTATCAAATAATTCTCTTATAATTACATTTATTGTGACTCTTATTTTGTCTCATATGTTTGTATTCTTTGTGTGTGTGTGTTTTCTTGTATGTTGAATTCCATATTTGATAACTATTTCTTATTTTTGTGTGTGTGTGTCTGTTCATAGTGTACATAAATATTGTCATGGTTATCTATTGGTAACTTTGTTCAATGAGCACAGTTTCCATAGCACTAACATCTTGTCATTTTGTGATTGATTTCATCTTGTTATAGATTTACTGACTTGTCTATTACTTGTAGACATCAACTATGTGACATGTTTCATACATTTAGTAGTGACTTGTGATTTCCTGATATTGTGTTGTATTTCTTATTCATCTTCTGTGTTTGTTTCTTATTTAAGCAACTTGCATTTCAATATGTTTCACACAGTTCTGCTTTATAGTAGTGTCATGTTTGAGATTTATATACCTATAGACTTTGATTTTTACCTGACATTTCTGCACAGCTCCATTGGTTCTATTCAAGTAGACTCCCCTGAGTACGGTGCCAATTTTGGTATAGCTAATTTTCTTACTATGGAATAGTTAGTTTTCTTACCATGACTTGTGTGTAGTTTTCTTTCTGTCAGTGAAATCAGGCTCCTCTTATGATTATTTGTGGCAGTGTGTACTCGTTGACTTTAGTTTTACAAGTGTAGACTTCATAATTTTGTCCTTAGTGGGAGTTTGAGACTGTCCACCACATATCTCTAAGGACATATTATTGTCACTCCTATTGGGGGTGTAATTCCTGTGGGGATCCCTTACCCAATAGTGTATAGGTTAGCCCTGTAGATTGAGTGAGTAAAGTGACGGTCTGTTTGTTTCCAGTTGCTCAACAGTCATCAGAGTCATGTTTGCATTAGCAAGGAGTACTGCATGCAGGTAGAGATGGCATGATAATTCCTGTAGGGTTCCATTACCCAATAGTGTATAGGTTAGCCCTGTAGATTGACTGAGTAAAGTGACGGTCTGTTTGTTTCCAGTTGCTCAACAGTCATCAGAGTCATGTTTGCATTAGCAAGGAGTACTGCATGCAGGTAGAGATGGCATGATAATTCCTGTAGGGTTCCATTACCCAATAGTGTATAGGTTAGCCCTGTAGATTGACTGAGTAAAGTGACGGTCTGTTTGTTTCCAGTTGCTCAACAGTCATCAGAGTCATGTTTGCATTAGCAAGGAGTACTGCATACAGGTAGAGATGGCATGATAATTCATGTAGGGTTCCCTTACCCAATAGTGTATAGGTTAGCCCTGTAGATTGACTGAGTAAAGTGACGGTCTGTTTGTTTCCAGTTACTCAACAGTCATCAGAGTCATGTTTGCATTAGCAAGGAGTACTGCATGCAGGTAGAGATGATATGATTGACAATGTTTTTTCACACAATGCATATTTTCTTCTCTGTAGGAAGAAAGTATATTATGAAACCCCAACACATTCCTCAATATCAACATCCTGAGTGGTAGCAGAAAGTATGCAACTATTTCATTAGTTACAATAGATGTAGTTGTCACATTGATATCCAGATCAAATAGTCATATCTTGAACATCAATTATCCAGTATTTGATGTCATAGTTAGCAAGTAGAATATATGAAACCATGCTGAGTTATCAACTCTTTAATTGTACATGATTTCTGGAGTTGCTTGACAATTTTAATTTGCACTTGTTTCATGTGTTCCATCTTTGATAAATACACATTAGGTGGAAATTATGATGCTGTCAATTTAATGTACTTATGTCAGTTTACTTAGTAGATTTTTACAAATTTCATTGTTGATATGAGTTTATCTTCAGTACTCCATCTTATATGATGTGAAATTCAGTAACATTTCCTGCACTATGATTGTGTATCATCATCACATACACTGAGGTGTATTGCTACAAAGTTACATCTAATGTAAGGAGGTATCTGTGGCATAGAGGTTTGGTGCTCATCTCTCGTTCCAAAGGTACTTGGTTCACTCCTTTGTGGAACCATCAGGATATTTTTCCAGAAATCCATGATCTCAGTGGAGGTAAGATTGAATTCATAGTTCTATCGGAGACAGACGATAAAGCCTAAGTCCCATGTTCAATTTGAGCATATAAAAGAACCTTTGGCAGTTCAAAATCGAGAGCGACAGGCTGAATAGCCGCTGCCTGTGCAAAATTCTTAAGAGCAAAAAGATGAAAAATAAAATTCCTTTAAAATATCTTCTATATCTTCAAAATTACATCTGGGACTCGTGCTACGGAGTTTGTACACTACGCTGAGATCTTCCTGTGTAAGAAGCATATGCACAGTTTTCATGTTGTCAATTGATCTCATTTTCTGTCCATCTCTTAACCTTCTATAGTTCCTTGGAGAATAGTTTTAGCAGAATCCAAAGATCTGGTGAATGCAGTTTTATTTTTGTTGACAATTGATAGAATTTGAGTACTCACATTATCAGTGCTTTGTTACTTGACTACAGCACTCTTGTTTTAAATCTTCTTATTCTTTGCATTCGTTCTTTACCACCACTTTTAATAACTCTTTGTGATATGTTTGATCTTTGCCAAGAGCGTGTATACGTTGCACATTGGTTTGGTAGGCCCCTAACGCATAGACTTCTACACGTTTAGGATATGTACATCCGATTTCAGCCAAACCTTCTTAGCCGCATCTTACGACATGCGTGGCAGGTAACAGCGGTTCTATTCCTTACACCCCAAATTAGGGCCCAGTAACCACTCGGGCGTTGTTTTAAATAACATATTACTAATTTTCTCTGTATCATCAGAGAATAAGCTGGAAATGCTTTTGTTCCATACACATCCTTGTGAAAAAATGGTTATAAAGCATCCATACATATTTTGGGAGCGTCTCTAGAAATATACTATAGGGATATGTCTATTGTGCTTCTCTGACATGAACAAATATACAGAATAGAGGATCCCTAAATATTGTGATATCTTTTAAGCTGATTGTCTTTTATAGAGACCAAAATTAATGATCTCTTGATGGAGTGATCAGTCTGCTTTCTCTTGTTAATCTTCTGCTGTATTCTATTGTAGTCTTGACTCATGTCATCTTCTGTGTTCTCCTCCTCCGAATGCTCCATATCGACCACTTGTTAACCATTCTTTGTAATTTGTATCTGATCTGAGCCTAAGAGCGATTGTGTGTTGTGCCAGTACATCCGATTTCTGCAACGCTTTTTATTTACTAGGATAGCTTCCTTGCGCCTACCTCAGTTACCTCTTACGACATTCCTTGTAGGTCGCAGTGTTACTATTCTTTGCTCCCCTTGTGGGCCCCAGCAAAAACTAGCGGTCTTCTGTGTTCAACTCATTAGTCAGACTAATATTATCAGCATCACCAGGACAAAGTACCAACTTTTGCATGAGCACTACACTTCTTGATCAGGTTGGACATCTATAACTTGTCTATGTCTGCTAGACATGTGTTCTTATCTGTCTGCAAGTCTGTAATGTTATTATTAGTTAGGTCACCTCATACATCACTGCCCTTTTCTAGAAGTGTTGCCAAAATTGACAAATGTTAACATTCCACTGAGGTAAAACAGTGTTGTGGATTTCAACAAATCTATTTCAAATCAATTTCTGATACATCATTTTCCTTATTGATAGTTTTGTATTATGGTATTGTATGACTTCAGACATGCTTTACAGCTCACATAGAAACTGCAATTGTAGGATCCCTTAACCATATTGTCATGTACTTTAGACTTGTATATTTTAGTTACTGTGTACTGTAGTGTGGCATATGTCTTCACTGTTTATTATTGTGTGTAGTTAATTCCATAAAAACATTCAACACACACATCACATGTTTCAACAGAAACAACACATACACACAAAATTAAACATTTTCACCTACCATAACACTTTCGCTGCCACCCATTTTTCAACTAAGTCTGGCTCACTGCCACACTTTTTTGGGCATGATCAGTTTTCAGGATAATTTTAAAAAATCATAACAAATAAACTAATAAACTTAGGATATTGAGACTATGGGATAATGTTCATATATGAATGGGCTACTTACCTGTCTATATGTAGAGTAAATTCTTCATAATCCACAAGCTATTTCTGCAAGTTGGCATCGCTCCCTATACCTGTCCACAGTATGATACACCCCCATTTTCGAGGTGGGAGCCAATCACCTACTCCTGTACCCCTGGAAATATCTGCTATTGATCTATAAACATCGTCACTTTAATCAAACTTCAAATTTGTATCACATTCAGAGCCCGTTTTATCACTATCACTGGCCTAAGAAGTTCAAATCAGTCATTTTGGACACGACTATCATCAGCTACATCGCCCATTTTGAAAATCTTTGTTTACTTGAAAAATCACGAAAAATTCATTCATAATCAGACTTAATTGTATTTTTGACACATGTGCACTAGATCCACCATTTTGGAGAGCTCTTCTGAACAATACAGAATTAGTGCGTAATGTAATACCGGTGTATGGTCAGCGAAACTCCCTGAAAAAACGTACTCGGCCTGCAAAAGTCGACCACCACAGTGAAGAAGAGCTTGTGTTTTGTCGACTTTTATTGTCGTTGGCAGCGAAAGTGTTAAGATGGAAGTTGTC
Organism: Arion vulgaris; assembly: GCA_020796225.1. NCBI lineage: Eukaryota > Metazoa > Mollusca > Gastropoda > Stylommatophora > Arionidae > Arion > Arion vulgaris. Next base: position 29,816,042 of record CM036758.1, on the reverse strand, counting down.
CATATTTAAATGTGTGCTTGAGTAGATTTGCCAGAAAACATCCCATGTGGTGAGAATAAATACAAGTCTGTTTGATTTTGCTGCAGTTATTTGTTAATGTGCACACTTAGACTGAAAATACCTTCCATTGTGGAAGTTCTATTTAACAATATGTGACACGTCCAATTTTAGTAAAGAATCACATTTGTTTGTTGTTTGATTTCTCATTGGATTGATGATGTGTATCAATCAACTCAAGCAAAATATCTCTTGAAATGTAGAACATTGATCGCATTAAATTTCTAAACAACTGGAAGAAATTTCTTAGTAGATTTCATTTTGAACACATAACAACAGGTTGGTCAATCTGCTGTTTGGTGTTTCTTCATAGCAAAACATACATCATGCTGGAAAATGCCTCTACTGAGTGGAGTGAGGAAATATGACAACTTTTTGTTTTAGAGAAAAGTAGATTTGTTAATGTCTTCATAGTGGAAGAGACAGCTCACATGTTATCTATTCTCCAAACTAGTTTGTGCAATATTTATAGTTACATTAGATGAATGTGGTGCGTGTAAAGTATGCACATTTTCTGTGAGAATAAGATAACATAGACTGCTACCTGTGTCTTCATAGTCATTGATACAATACATTGGCAAGTCTCATGTACATATAGTATAGTATCTATGAAGTGTATGTCAACCATGTTGATAATGATTTAAGACATACTCAAATGTTAATCCATTTTTGGAATAAGATAATGGATATATCACTTGGTTGTTTTTTTGTTTGAGTTCAAGTAGGAGCATGAGAGCTGTTTACATCTGGCTAAAACACAACAATTGTGTGTTAAAAAAGACGTGTGCATTTCAAGTTTTAATTTCTGTAATATTTTGTTTGACATGATACAGTTGTTTGAGCCATGCATAACCTTGGATAGTTGCACTTTGTTAGATGCTTGGTAGGTTGTAGTTGCTATTTTGTCCTGCAGTCAAGTGACCCCTAGTATCATGCTGGAAGTGTATATATGGTCATTACTATCTGGAGAGGTGTATTGAAATGACACACGCAAGCTCCTAAACAAGAAAATTAAATCATATAGCTACATAATGTTGCTCTTTATGGATGTCAAGCATGGACAATTATTTTTGTGAATACAAAGCTGGAAAAAATAGTCCCGCCACAGAAATGTAGTCTGAATAAAAGCATGACAAGATCGAAGATAATGAACTCTTAGACTTCATGATTTTTTTTTTTTTTTTTTTAACACCTGTTGCCGAATCTGTATTGCACTGTATACTGAACAAGCTTGTTTACTGAACAAACTAGTATATCAGCTCAGATAGTCATCTTACAAATTAACTTTAGCCAATATATCAGCTCAGAAGTGTGGAAGGATTAAAATAAAGTGAACTCAGTTTAAATAAAAATGAATTGATCATATACATTAATTGGAATGTCAAAAATATCAAACATTACAGCAGCAAAGATAAAGAAAGAAAAAAAACTAAGAATGATAGATATAAAACATGTTGATTGACAGTTGAAATGTCTAGATAGATGTGATAGCAGTGAGTAACTGAAATGCTTAACAGACAGGTGATTGCAGAAGGAATTGATCATTAAACTATGTGGCTTGATGTGGTGGGAAAACCATGTAATAACATTTCATGTAGTTATTACTGAAACCTGTATGTATATAGCAGGAAGCTATCTGATATCTATATAAACAACATGTACCAACTTCTTGTACATGGTACTTTAACAATCTGATCAAAATCTGCGTGCCTATGAAGTCAGAGGGAGCTGCAGTGGGCCGAAATGACATTCTTAACGCACAGAAAGAGTCGTTTAGAACAGAAGAGTTTCAGCGTTGTTAGTCCCACTCGCTGACCAGACTGAGAGAGATGGGTATCAATATTGGTACAGCCCGAAAAGAATGACAAACTAAATATGCACAGAGATTGATTAATCAACATTGAACTTGTATGTTGGGCCGCTGGACGCTGATGGATTTGCTGAGGCAGAGATCGGAGCACCTATGGATATATCTAGGGTGCTATGATGATAGTCTTCTGATAACTGATAACCAAATTCGACCATCTATTATCAAATTCCCATTAATTTTGTTTACAGGTCAATTATAAAGCAAGTGTACATGCATATTAGATATAATTATTGACTATAAAATCAATCTCTTAGCAAATGAAGCTGAATGAGCCATTATAGCATAGTGGTCTCTGTACATGCTTTGTTGAGAGTCTGCTCTATGACAACAGAGACTCGTAGGTCTACCCAGTTTCAGTTTGGTACCATAGAAACAATGACATATAAGGACGGCTGACTTCTTCTGCTTTGCGTTCATTCTTACGACCAATTTTAATCACTCTTTGTGATATGTTTGATCTTTGCCAAGAAAGTGTATACGTTGCACATTGGTTTGGTAGGCCCCTAAGCACATAGACTTCTACATGTTTGGGACATGTGCATCCGATTTCAGCCAAACCTCCTTAGTCGTCTCTTACGACCTGCGTGGCAGGTAACAGTGGTTGTAGTCTTTACACCCTAAATTTGGGCCCCGGTAACCACTCGTGCAGGACGGCTGACATAAGATTGGCCACATCACGTGTTGTTACTTACTTATTCCTCTCTGCTCCTCATGGAGTATATGGTCTCAACAGTTGTGAAACACTTTTACTGGTCTCTGAAGGTTTTCTTGATGGTTTCCCAAGATAGTCCACCGTCCTTCAGTTTCTCCAGGACTGTCTTCAGGTCTGTTTAGGTTGTCCCATTTTCCACTTTCTCTTGGGATCCACTCAAGTGCTTGTATGGTGATACAAAACTAAAACTGTGTCATCCACAGGTTACACCAAACACCACCATTTTCTCCATCTGACCTAAGTCATAATTGGTTCTTGCCTTGTTCTTATCCACAGATCTGTATTTGTAACTCTCTTACAACATCTCAGTCTGAGAATCTCTCACTCTGTTATACTTTCCTTTCTTGTTGTTGCTTTGCACTACTTTTGACTTCTCTTGTTTGATTTTAAGACAAACCCGTTGCTCGTTTCTGCCAGAGCATGTACTTTTTCATGATAAATTAGGACTGGAGAAAAGAAAGAAAGACGAGGCACATAGAGAGGCTCGCTCCAAGTGTCTCCCTTTTCGACCTGACACTGGATGGCAAAACAAGCTTAGAGAATAGATAGATAGATAGATAGATAACATGACAAAGTTGAGAATGAGATCACAATGCACAAATAGAGCATTATGCAGGTTCAGCAAGACCCATGAGACAGAGATGTAAGAAGCTGTAAGATGCAATTAATTCTTAGACTTTTAGACAAACTTCTAGTATTAGTATATGATTTGTAACAATCACTTCCATGTGTTAGATCAAGTTTGCACATCACTTCTACAGGGCACTTTCATCACACATTTGTTTTCATGTTGTATTTTGAGTTATATAAGAAACCAGGGCTTTGCTAGCACACATACACTCAAATGGCTAATGTCTAATTTTTCTTTGATATCTAGTGCCATCTGTTGATATGTAGTGTGGGTGGATGGAGGTGTCAACTTCAGAAACATAATTTTGGGGTGGGTTTTTTTTTTTTACATAAATAAATATTTATACTTTATTATACAAATGTATTTTTCAGGTTACTTTATTGTAGTTATATTTCTTTTTGTGTCTAGCACAGATGTGTTGTAAGAGCTGATTCTTGTGTTTTATTTCTCTATACAAGTTTAAGTTATTAACTATGTTCATAGCTTATTGTTCACTTTTTGTGTGCACTGAATAAGTTTTTCATATTTTGATGTTCCCAGCACATTAATAGTCTTATCTCACTATTTTGATGTCATTTTCTGAATGAAGAGAAACATTGGTAACAATTCCTGGTTTCATGTAGATACTGGTTTTTTTTATAGGAAACATAAATAAGTATAATTTGTTTCCAGTTGCTATTGTATGTTAACAAGCAGAACATAGATCAATTAACAACTGCAGGAAACTGTTTGTGGAGGTTTTATTTTTGCTAACACTTCAACATACGGGTGTGTAGCATGGACATTTAACAAGGCAGTGGGAAAACATACAAGTGCTTTTGGAAATAAGTGTTAAGGAGAGTCCTCCATATATTATGGACAGGGAAGAGAAGAAATAGATCGAAAGAATTCTAAATCAAAGAAAACTGGCTGATGTTACAAATAAGAAAGAGAAAATTGAAGTATTTTGGACATGTAAAAAGAAACGAAGGGCTGGAGAAGACCATCATGGAAGGAGGCGTACCGGAAAAGAGGAGAAGAGGAAGACCACAGAGAAGATGGATTCAGGATGTAACTGATGGTTTGAACATGACGGCTGCAGAGACAGGTCATCTAGCCTATGAGAGAAATTCGAAGGACTTTGGGGTGGCAAAGTTGTGCTCCAGACAAGCTATTTGATGAACACTTCAAGGCAGACTAAAGGATCTGTGGTTTAGTTTTAGTTTAAAACACATCCATTGCAGTGGAGAAAATTAAACCTGCAGAGTGAATGAATTACATATGGTGTCTTTTTTGGGATGTATACCTCGTTGCAGAGCTACTTGCATTTTGACTTAGAAATGTCTGTTTATGATATGTTTCTCTTATTTTATTTTGATTACATTTTTGTGTTATGTGCCTGGGATAACTTTTGTTCTATTTCAGAGTCTTTTTTAATGAATTGCTGTAAATCAGAGATGTGATTATTTGTGTATGTATGTTGATTGTGTATATTTGGTCATTTACTGTCAGAAATAAATGAGTAGATTTAGACAGTGTGTGATGCTTGTCAGCTGTGATGATTGTCAGCTGTGATGATTGTAAGCTGTGATGTTTGTCAGCTGTGATGATTGTCAGCTGTGATGATTGTCAGCTGTGATGATTATGCGAGTCTATTTATGTGACAGCTGTAATGATGTTCAACTGTGGCAAGTATGTGCTCATATAATGACATGGGGGTCTCTCTGGCGTAGAGGTTAGGTGCTCATTTCTTGTGCCAAAGGTACCAGGTTCGCTCCCTCGTGGGAGTCATCTGGATATTTTTTAAGAGATCCTGATCTCAGTGTAGGTGAGATCGAGTTCCTAGTTCTATCGGAGACAGACGATAAAACGTAGGCCCCATGTTCAATTTGAGCACATAAAAGAACCCATGGCAGTTCAAAATTAAGAAGAGCATGCTGGAAAGCCCTGCCTGGGCAAAATTAATTAGAAAAGCCTAAAAATAAAATTCCTACAAAAATATCTTCACCATCTTCAACATTACAATGGAGACCCTCGCCGGTGCTACGGAGTTTGTGCACTGCAGCTGAGATATTCCTCCGTAAGAAAGAGATTGGATCACACATGGTTACTCACCAAAGTGCAATGTTGATGGGCCAATCAATCAATCAATGTTTAATGGCAGCTGTAATGGTGTTAGAACTGTAATAAGGGTGTTCATGTTCATACTTGACAGTCAGTGCTCATCAACAGTGTTGTTACTAGTTCTTGGACTTAATTTACTGGGGCCGTTGTTGTATCTGACTCTCAGTCGATGCTTCACAAGATCCAGAAGGGCAGGTTTCGGTATGGGTGGATGTCGTCTATAGAAGTTTCTAACCTCCAGCGGCTTACGTGGATATACTGTCCTGGACATGCGGGTGTTTACTGTAATGAGAGCGAACAGGCTTGCATCAACAGCATCGATTGTTAGGGAGTTGAAGATGGATAAGGGGGATATTCTTCGGTTTCTTCGTGACTGTCTGTTGGATGAGGACACTAAAATCGATGTTGAATCGATCAAGCGATTTAAGCAGTTTGGAGTTACTCGTTGTATAAGTTGAACTGGATGCCTGAGAGACAGAGTGAGAGGTGTGTTTAATCAGCGAGCCATGGGAACCATCAGTATGCACACTCTTCGATATCTGTTGGGGAGACTGAGCACCTATGGGTCTACCGGGAGTGCAATGATGTCAGTTTAGTAACCAGTAACCAATGAGCAGTCAATATTCTGTTACCTCACATAACGATTGCACACAAATTATACCCACAAACATCACATTGTATTTTTTATATATAAATATATATGTTATTGATTTCTTTCTCTCTCGCGATTGTTCTTTTTGGCCATTTTGATCATTCTTATTGTGATATATAAACAGCCTTTGCCAAGAACGTATTTTTACATCACATCATTCAGCGACATTTGGAGCTCTGGTGCTTATTCTTCGGCAATATGTCCGGTTTCAGTCAGCGTTTACTGGGTTCACTCTCCATCAACCTTTGGCTGTCCCCAACCTACCTGCAAGGCAGCAGGTTGCTATTTTCTTTTAGGGTGGCGATCCTTAGACAACTGCCCTCTCGGGTCGTTGAGCGTCATCTGCCCAGGTTACCTGTCTTTTTTGAGACTTTGGTTTGCCTACTGTCCAGTTTTGTGTACGTTTGCTCCGCTAGCCTTTGATTTCAAGCTGCTGCTAGACTTTCCAGTGTTTTTCTGCTCATTTTGGTGGTCCGCTCACCCCTAACTGCCACGCCCTTAGTCTGCCACGCCCCTTCATTGCTCCACTATCAGCGCCGTGAACGTCTGCCCCACATTTGGGCCCACCCGTGCATCATTTGCATGTGTTCGCTCTGCCCCAGTACCTGCCCACTGTGTCTATTAGTTCTCACTGTGCACACATTTACCATGCCTATAGACTGTCCGGACACGTAGCTCAACTCGGGCCCCCACCTCAGGGCTCCAAGTGTTGCCCTGTGGGCCCACGTACAACTCAACTCGGGCCCGAGGTGGGGACACGAGTTTCACCCACGCTGGCCCACATCTCTTTCAGGATGCACCCTCATCCTTTTTATTTATCCGTTCAGCTTTTTCCATAGGCCGGGAGAGATGTGCATTAATAGTCACTCTGGGATTCTGTTTGTCTGTGTTGCGAGCGGATCTCATCCAACGTGACTACATCTGCATCACTACTTATACCAGAGTAGCTCTCCCTCGATCCCTACCCGCTTAGCCAGACAGGAACCATTGTCTTTTTCCAGGGTCACCACGAGGAGGTGAGGTAGGATCTTGGTTAGTGCCAGCTCACTAATCCTGGCGTGGTGTTGGGCCTTTGACCCCATATTATTGAGTTAGGAACCAGAGTTATAGAACTCCTGGCAGACTCAAGACATCCAGTTTTGATTGTAAACTTGTGAATCCAAATGTAAAATGCTGTGTAGATTCAACTTCAATTTCAATGTTTTTATCCAACAAGTTGCCAACTGTTTATCCTCAACTCTTCTGTTGAGAAATTTTACCAGTAACCATTCTCAGAGAGTTATTTTAATGCAGCATTTACAGCATTCAGTCACCATTCTCATACTGAAAATAGTTGTCCTGTATGCTCCATTCCACTCTGCAGTGAACCTATTATACATGCTATGTAGGAAACCCCAGCCCGACTTCTCATCATGAACAATTCTGCTTTGTCTATCCCTTTCTTTGCTGTGTCCAGCACTTTCTTTTCCTGAATATATGAAAGTCTCTATAAAAGTCAATAGCAGTTACAAATCCCAGAATGTATATATATGTTCAGACAAGACATGTTTATTAGCTGTCAATGAGAGGAAAACCATACACACAATCTTCAGTTTATCCAACAAAATAGAAACAGAAAAATTGAAAAGAAAAGACTTGCTCGCTCTAGAAAACAACTTAATGTACTTGGATTTTACATGGTCAAATCTGGATTTTACAAGGTCAAGTCTGGATTTTACATGGTCAAATCTGGATTTTACAAGGTCAAATCTGGATTTGACATGGTCAAATCTGGATTTTACATGGTCAAGTCTGGATTTTAGATGGTCAAATCAGATAGACAAGACTAAGAAATACTCAAGACACTAAATGGAATGATGAAAAAATGACAAAACTGCAACATTTTGTAAAGATTATATACAGAGAGATTTCGAACAGTACTCAAGTTTGAAACCAAAGACTTGGATACAGCATGGACGACATAGTTTGATAAAATAAGAACACAAAACCAAACCTGACACAATGCTCTAACCATGAAATATATACATATAAAGATGTTGAAAACAGTGTCAAGTCTTCAAGCTATCAATAATAGAAGAGACATGAAAGTAATGCAGCAAGCAGAGAAATACAAGAGGCTACTGAATCATCATCATCATGTGCACTTTCGAATGAATAGTTATGCCAATAGAAGATTATACAGATGCAACTTCTCACAAAATCAAAGAAACTGGTGCAGGAAAAGTCATGACACATACGACAATTGACAAACACATTAGAACTCTAAAGGATGAAATATAGAAAACATAAACTTGAGACAGAATTGAATAGAAGATGTGATACAGAATAGTACATCAGAAGAGATGTAAACTACCCAAGTAACGTTTAAACACATACAACAATATTATACCATCCCACACATGACAAACACATCAAAACTCAAGAGTTGAATAGAAGATGTGATGAAACTACCAAGTAACGTTTAAACACATACAACAATATTATACCATCCCACACATGACAAACACATCAAAACTCAAGAGTTGAATAGAAGATGTGATACAGAATAGTACATCAGAAGAGATGTAAACTACCCAAGTAACATTTAAACACATACAGACTGTGCAACAACAAATAGGACAAGAGAAACAGTTGTCCTCAGACTAAAACTAGGAAGAGTTGAGAAAGCCAGAAAGTTCACAAAACAATGTCAGATGGAAATGAAGCTACCAAAAGTGATCATATTTGATGAAAAGTAGTTATGCTGACTAATACTTTGTCAATTATAACCATAAACCCACAATATGTTACACATATACTGAATGGAACTGGAAGAAATGATATTTGACTCATGACTTTCAGAGACTAGCGATTCACTTTCAGAGACTAGCGATTCACTTTCAGAGACTAGTGATTCTTCAATGTGCACAATCACACTGCAACATTGAAAATGAAAATCGTGGCATATCCTAAAGGACGTAGCCATCAACCACAGTAAACGAGTCGTTGATTTTCTAAGCACCACTTATGCGTTCAGTAGTTTGCCATTGCTTTCTGAACGGTGAGGTCTATTTTTACCTTTGTAAAAATCCCACGAAACGAATTTGCTTCCACACTTGCCCACCGTGGGGTTTGAACCAGGTACGCTTGGGCTCGTGATCGAGCTCACTACAGCTTGAGCATCATACGCTCTCTGCAAGATTAGGAGAAATGAAATACGAGATGATAGTCTAGTCACAGAAGTAACATTGCCACAAGAACAACTATCTGGTCAGCTATGTTACAATTCAAGATCAGTATAAGAGAACACAGTGGGCATCTGTAACTTCAGCGGTAGTGAGATCGATTATAACCCAAGCGTACCTGGTTCAAATTCCGCCATTGCCAGTTTAGAAGCAAATTCGTGTCCGTGGAATTTTACGAATAGTAAAAGTAGACCTCACCGTTCAGAAAGCAGTGACAAACTACTGAACGTATAAGTGGTGCCTATAAAATCAACGACTGGTTGACTGTGGTTGGTGACGACATCCTGTGAAGGATATGTCACGACTTTCATATTTTCATAAGAGAAGAATAAGGGCAGTCTAAAGCTGTGTTCTAGAACATGAGACGCATTATATGTAACATGTCACTGTCAATTGAGATCAGAATGAGAGTTATTCAGTGCTATATAGAACCAATACTGACATACGGATGTGAGTCATGGACGGTAAACAAACAGATATAAAAATCTCTGGAGGCCACAGAGATGTGGTTTTACAGAAGAATGATGAGAAACCCATGGACTGTTAAAATGACGAATGTGGAGGTGTTGAATGAAGTCAGGTACTGAGAAAACGTATTGTCAATGTAAGAAATTGGTAGTTATCATTTTTCGAACATGTGATGAAAAGGGTGGTGGGGAGAATTAGAACACACTGTGACAACTAGTAAAATCTAAAGGAGACAAGACAGAGGAAGGCAGAGAGAGAGAAAATATAAGACAGCTTGCCTTCATTGCACGGAAGAGCGTCAACATTTACGATGATATCAAATACCAGGAACAGAGATTTGTAGAGATCCGTGACAGTCTACGTCAGTAGGCATGGCACCTGATGATGATGATACTACCGTAGAATAGACTACTACAAAATGAATTAAACGTAATTTCAAGATATAGATGCAGGAATCGTGTCTCGACAGACATGACTATAAAACATATTCTGTAGACGGACCCGATGAACAGAATGTGGCTCACACCCAGCATATTTGAATAGAAATTTATGAGGAATCTAAAATCGTGAAGGAGACTACATCAGAGAATCACAAATCCTTGATGGTCACATAAGTGATATAACAGTTGATCGGATGCTTTTTGGATCAATTCCTATTTAGCTGACTTGTCGGCCTATTACCACTACAGGATATGCCTTTCCTCTTAGTTGTAATTGTTGAACAATTAGTTCATGATTTTATCAGAACTCTTTCGTTCGTTATGCTCTTTCGTTATGTCTGTATGTATGCAGTGTCTTACGCTCTTTTGTTATGTCTGTATGTATGCAGTGTCTTACTCTCTTTTGTTATGTCTGTATGTATGCAGTGTCTTACTCTCTTTCGTTATGTATGTATGTCTGTATGTATGCAGTGTCTTACTCTCTTTCGTTATGTATGTATGTATGCAGTGTCTTACTCTCTTTTGTTATGTCTGTATGTATGCAGTGTCTTACGCTCTTTTGTTATGTCTGTATATATGCAGTGTCTTACTCTCTTTTGTTATGTATGTATGTATGCAGTGTCTTACGCTCTTTCGTTATGTCTGTATGTATGCAGTGTCTTAGTCTCTTTTGTTATGTATGTATGTATGCAGTGTCTTACGCTCTTTTGTTATGTCTGTATATATGCAGTGTCTTACGCTCTTTCGTTATGTCTGTATGTATGTATGCAGTGTCTTATGCTCTTTTGTTATGTCTGTATATATGCAGTGTCTTACGCTCTTTTCTTATGTCTGTATGTATGCAGTGTCTTACGCTCTTTCGTTATGTCTGTATGTATGCAGTGTCTTACGCTCTTTCGTTATGTTTGTATGTATGCAGTGTCTTACGCTCTTTCGTTATGTTTGTATGTATGCAGTGTCTTATGCTCTTTTGTTATGTCTGTATATATGCAGTGTCTTACGCTCTTTCGTTATGTCTGTATGTATGCAGTGTCTTACGCTCTTTTGTTATGTATGTATGTATGCAGTGTCTTACCTCTTTCGTTATGTCTGTATATATGCAGTGTCTTACACTCTTTCGTTATGTCTGCATATATTCAGTGTCTTACGCTCTTTTGTTATGTCTGTATGTATGCAGTGTCTTACGCTCTTTCGTTATGTCTGTATGTATGCAGTGTCTTACGCTCTTTCGTTATGTTTGTATGTATGCAGTTATGCTCTTTGTTATGTCTGTATATATTCAGTGTCTTAGCTCTTTGTTATGTCTGTATGTATGCAGTGTCTTACGCTCTTTTGTTATGTCTGTATATATGCAGTGTCTTACGCTCTTTGTTATGTCTGTATGTATGCAGTGTCTCGTTCTTTCGTTATGTCTGTATGTATGCAGTGTCTTACTTTGTATGTCTGTATAATGGTGTCTTACCTCTTTCGTTATGTTTGTATGTATGCAGTGTCTTACTCTTGTTATGTCTGATATATGCAGTGTATTACGCTCTTTCGTTATGTCTGCATATATTCAGTGTCTTACGCTCTTTTGTTATGTCTGTATTTCGGTATGATCAACGTGACGTATTGAGAATCTGCACAACACAGATGCCAAGCTGACATATATCGTTTAGGAAATACCGATCACACAATTTACAGTTATCTTGCAAAGACAAACACACACATACACAAACATTCGTACGCAGGTATTCACATACATAACCACATCTATTCACATACAGTTACACCCCCACAATCTAGCACTCACTCATTTATATACACACATATTCGCTCACGCATACACAATAATTAGCCTGGACTAGTACAGTGAAACTACCCTTGGAAAAAGACACACCACCACAAGGAATGGCTATCAGAGTCAACGTTAGATAAGATAACAGAGAGAAGAGGCTGAAAGGCTGACCTCTGTAATAGCAGAACAAGATCAGCAAAGGCCGCAGCACAAGAAAAGTACACAAAAACCAACAGGGAGGTGAAGAGAAGTATAAAAGCAGATAAAAGAAAGTATATAGAGGACCTGGCAAGAGAAGCAGAAGAGGCAGCAGCTAAGGGTAACCTGAAAGATTTATACGATAACACAAGGAAATTGACAGGGAAATATCAACAAACAAATAAACCGATTAAGGACAAGGTTGGAAGATTACTCGGCAATGCTCAAGAACAGATGCAGAGGTGGGCAGAACACTTTAAGGACCTTCTAAACAGGCCAGTTCCCCAAGGCCAACCGGACATAGATCCAGCTGCAAAAGATTTAACAATCAACTGTAGCAAGCCAAGCAAAGCAGAAATAAAGAAGGCCATTCTCCAACTACGAAATGGTAAAGCTACAGGTCCAGATGGTATACCTGCAGAGGCCATAAAAGCAAATGTTGACATCTCAACAGACATGCTACATGGCTTGTTGGGGAAAATTTGGGAGAAGGAAGAAATACCAAAAGACTGGAGAGAGGGCTATATAGTCAAACTACCTAAAAGGGTGATCTCCAAGAATGCTCGAACTATAGAGGAATAATGCTCCTGTCTGTACCAGGCAAAATACTAAGTCGAATCATCCTAGAGAGACTCAAGGAAACTACAAATGCAGTACTAAGGGATGAACAAGCAGGATTTAGGCAAAACAGATCCTGCACAGATCAAATATCGACGCTGCGTTTCATAGTGGAGCAGAGCATCGAGTGGAACTCATTCCTCTATATCAACTTTGTGGACTATGAAAAGGCATTTGATAGCCTAGACAAGGAAACACTCTGGAAACTTCTACGACACTATGGCGTCCCCAGAAGCTAACCAATTTAATAAAGAAAATGTATGTGGAGACAACGGCTAGAGTACTGCATGAAGGAAAACTGACAGAGGCCTTTGAAATAAAGACTGGTGTGCGACAGGGCTGCCTTTATCGCCCTTCCTTTTCCTGCTGGCTATTGACTGGATAATGAGATCAACAACTGCCAGGGAAGAAATGGAATACAATGGACCATGATGAGTCAATTGGAGGATCTGGATTTTGCAGATGATCTAGCACTCCTCCCTCACAACCATCAGCAGATGCAAGAGAAAACAACAAAACTAGAAACAGTCTCACAGCAACTAGGCCTGACTATTCATCGGGAGAAAACAAAGATCATGAGATTAAATGCTGGTTCCAGAGACCCAATCTTACTGAGAGGATCACCACTAAAAGAGGTTGACACATTGACATATCTGGGAAGTGTCGTTAACATTCAAGGTGGCACAGATGAAGACGTTAGGGTTAGAATACAAAAGGCAAGATCAGCATTTGCCATTCTGAAGAACATATGGAGTTCAAGAATGATTAGGAATAAAACTAAGATAATGATGTTTAACTCAAATGTCAAGTCTGTCCTTCTGTATGGAGCAGAGACATGGAGAACGACTAAGGTGAACACCAAAAGCTGCAGACATTCATCAATAGATGCCTACATAAGATACTTCATTTGAGATGGTATGACAAGACCACAAACAGAGAACTGTGGGATAGGGCAGGTGGAACAGGAGATAATGAGCAGAAGGTGGCGATGGATAGAACACACACTGAGGAAACCCCTGACAGCATCGCGAGACAGGCTCTCCGATGGAACCCCAGGGCAATAGAAGTAAGGGAAGACCCAGAAACACCTGGAGACAGGAGTTAGAGATGGAACGCAAAAAAACGGGAAGAGAGTGGCGAGATCTGGAAAGGATGGCCTTGGATAGCCAGGCTTGGAAGGCCTTGGATAGGCGGGCTTGGAAGGCCTTGGATAGATGGGCTTGGAAGGCCTTGGTTGCGGACTTATGCTTCCCTAGGGGCGAAGGGTGAAGAAGAAGATACACAATAATTAATTCCACAAACTCCTTGCTTTCTCTCTCTCTCTGTCTCAAACGCTTACACATATGCACTCATTCACACAAGCGCATGCACACACACACACGTATACACTCATAAGCTCAAACTACGAGAATAATAATATTTGTATGCTTCAAGAAGAAGTGACATTAATTTGCTGATAGACAATAATAGGTACTTTAGTTATCAAGAAAACCCTTTCCTTCCTTTCCTTCCTTTCCTTTCCTTCCTTCCTTCCCTTCCTTCCCTTCCTTCCCTTCCTTCCTTCCTTCCCTTCCTTCATTTCCTTCCTTCCTTCCTTCCTTCCTTCCTTCCTTCCTTCCTTCCTTCCTTCCTTCCTTCCTTCCTTC